>OX344726.1:62906273-63531273 GCA_947034835.1 Ballota nigra
CAGGCCAGAGCTTCATTCAAAGAGAAAGCTTCCCATTCCACTAACAGGATTCTTCAGCTCTTGCACATGGATTTATTTGGTCCCATAACACCTGTGAGTATGAATGGTAGGAAATATACCCTTGTGGTTATTGCTGATTATTATAGATATACTTGGGTTATTTTCTTGTTAAATAAGAAGGAAACACAGGTGAAGCTTCTAGAGTTGCTCAGGAGACTCAGCAATGAGAAGAATCGGTCCATTACCAAGATCAGATCTGACAAGGGCACTGAATTTATAAATTCATATATTTTTTACTTTTGTAATGAACTTGGTATAGCTCATGAGACTTCTGCAGCTAGAACCTCACAACAGAATGGTGTCGCTGAAAAGAGGAATAGGACACTGAAGGAAGCTGCCAGGACTATGTTGGCTGAGTCAGGATTGCCCAAGAAATTCTGGGCTGAGGCAATTAACACTGCATGCTACACTCAAAACAGATCCATGTTGAACAAACAACATGGTTGTAAGTGCTTCATCCTCAACAATGGGAAGACTCAATTGAAAGCCTTTGATAGAAAATTTGATGAAGAAATATTCTTAGGATACTCTGAAGTCAGTATAGCATTCAGGGTTTACAATTGTAGGACCCTCGTTGTGGAAGAATCACCACATGTTGTGTTTGATGAATCTGTTAATGAGTCTAGGGTAAGAGTGTTGAATCCTGACACTAAGGAGGTCACAAGGAGAGTGACAGGGCTAAGCTTAAAGAATCAACCTGATCCAAAGGTCAAAACAGTTCCAATTCCTAGATGGGATGATTATGATGATCAGGATAATGAACCAAGTAACACTCCTAAGCCGAGCACATCAGGGATAGTTGAGCCTCAGACTGAGGGACAGGCTCAACCTGAGGTAAGTACCGTCTATGAAGATGTGATCGCAGCTGAGACGGTTCCTGAGTCACCTCATCAAGGGGGGATTAATGTCCCTAACATTGAGCTTATTAATCCCTTTGGTATAGACTCAGGTTCATCCCCTTCTGTTTAATTTCCTGAATTCTATGAGCCTGTAGACACTAACATTACAGGTACTTCAGGAACAACTCCAGGCAAGAGAACATGGCTAGAGGATCATCCCATTGATCAAGTCATTGGTGATCCAACTGAGGGAGTCAGGACCAGACGGTTCCATGGTGAGAGTGCACTGTTCTGTTGCTTTCTCTCTGAGTAAGAGCCTCAGAACATTGAAGAAGCTCTCGCTTACTCGAACTGGATCATAGCCATGCAAGAGGAGTTGAATCAGTTCACAAGGAATCAGGTTTGGGAACTGGTAGATAGACCTACGCACCAAGAAGTTATTGGTACCAAGTGGGTCTTTAAGAACAAGAAGGATGAGAATGGTGTTGTAGTGAGGAACAAGGCTAGGCTGGTTGTAAAAGGGTATTGTCAGTCTGAAGGCATAGACTATGATGAGACTTTTGCTCCAGCGGCTAGGTTGTAAGCTATCAGGTTGTTCCTTGCATATGCAACATACAAGAAGTTTAAGATGTATCAAATGGATGTCAAGAGTGCCTTCCTGAATGGTGTACTCAATGAAGAGGTATATGTTGAACAACCTCCCGGGTTTGAGGTTGGAGATAGAGTATACCATTTGAAGAAAGCACTCTATGGACTAAAGCAAGTACCAAGAGCTTGGTATGATACCCTCTCTCAATTCCTGATAGACCATGGGTTCAAGAAGGGAACTGTGGATAGGACACTGTTCAGGATCACTGAAGGTGATGACATTCTCTTGGTCCAGATTTATGTGGATGACATAATATTTGGATCACCAAATCATCAGCTCTATGAGAAATTCTCTAAGTTGATGACTGGTAAATTTGAGATGTCAATGATGGGAGAGATGAACTTCTTTTTAGGATTGCAGGTCAAACAGGCTGATCAAGGTATCATCATCAATTAGGCCAAGTATACAAGAGACTTGATTCATAAGTTTGGTGTTCAGAACAACAATCCAGCCAAGATCCCAATGAACACAAATTGGATGATGGATCCTGACACTGAAGGGACTTCAGTAAATCAGACTGAGTACCGAGGGCTGATAGGTTCGTTATTGTACCTAACTGCAAGTAGGCCTGACATTAAGTTTGCAGTTGGTGTGTGTGCTAGATATCAGTCTGTTCCCAAGAAAATTCATTTCGAGGCTGCTAAGAGGATACTTAAGTATTTGAAAAGGACAGTTAATATGGGACTATGGTATCCTTCAGATGACAACTTAGAACTGACAGGTTATTTAGATGCAGATTATGGAAGTTGTTGGATTGATAGGAAATCAACCTCAGGGACATGTCAGTTTTTGGGAAGTAAGTTGATCTCGTTGTTTAGTAAGAAGCAGAATTCAGTTGCAACATCCACAACTGAGGCTGAGTATATGGATGCAGGTAGTTGTTGTGCTCAGATTCTATGGTTGAGGCAACAGTTGAGGGACTACCAAGTATTTGCTAATGAGGTTCCAATCTATTGTGACAACAATAGTGCTATAGCAATTACTCAGAACCCAGTGCTTCACACAAGGTGCAAGCATGTGGATATAAGACATCACTTCATTCGAGATCATGTGGAGAAAAAGGACATTAGGATGGAGAAAATTCACACTGACAGGCAGAGAGCTGACATCTTGACTAAGCCTCTGGCTGAAGCAAGGTTTTTGGAACTGTCAGTGGAGTAAGGACTCCTAGATCCGGGAAAGCAGACAGTGTAGAGTTTTAGGGGGAACTCAGGCAGACTCGACTCAGCGAGGTATCAGGGTGCTATAATGTCTCTCTGACAGGTATGACTTCTATCCTGACTACTGTGAATTTCAAGCGCCTCTCTGAGTCCTTCGTCCTGAAAATCTTTATTAAATGCATTCTGTTTTCATTAAAAACGCGTCTTTTCATATTTAAACCCACGTGCAGCAGAGCATTTAATGCTTCAGTTACTTTTTCATATACGTGTCTGTTTTATACGGAATATGACTGACATGGGAAATTGATTGGTACTGAGATTAATCCTGGCCTTTCATTTCGAAACCTTTCAAATTCAGGAATTAATCTCAACCCCACGTCTGAGTAACTGACCTGTTCTAATCAATCAAGAATGCAATTTGAGGTTTTTACGCAAACACAAAACACTTCTGCACACTGAGTTTTCTCTTGCTCAATCACTCACAGTATTTCAAAAAATCTCTCTTTAAAAAATAATGGCATTTCTTAACTCCAACTGGACAACAGACAAGCTTGAAGATATCGTCAACAACAAGCTGGTACACATGGAGCAAGTCATCTCCATGGATTGTATCTGTCTCACTGTCGAGGAGATCAAACCCGTTTTTAAATGGATCTCCCAGGCAAGGTTGGAGAAATACTTGTCTCTGCGCCCAGTTTCTGTGCTTCCGAAGGTGGTGGTGGAAGCTTACTTCAATATGTTCCTACGCAAGGGGGAACTCTTCACCAAAATCACGGCTCTAAAGCCAACTGGTGAAACTGATGAGGATGGTGAACCCTTCTACAGCATGGAGGTGAAGGACATCAACCTCAGAAAGGCGATCAAAGATGTCTACGCATTGCCATGCTCAGGCATCAACCCTAGAGTTTACAAGGAGAATTCAGAGGGAGAACTCCTAGGTAAGTGGACCAAAACGGGCTCATCTGAGTTCAAAGCCCGTCAGAACAAGAGCACCTTGAAGTCTGAGTATAGGGCTCTTGTGGACTTAGTGTCCAAGGTGGTGATGGGATCCACAGGGTCTCATGAGCAACTAAGCCTGCCCAAGCTGAGAATTATGGGAGCAATAGTTGATGGTGTGGAAGCAAACTGGGAGCAGTTCTTCCTTGATCAACTCTATCAGGCCGTAATGGACAAGATCAATAGGGATGACGACAAAAAGCACTTCTCTGTTGGTGCTATTCTCCCTTTTGGAACCAGGCTGTCCATCCTGATTGCTCACGCCTGCCCAGGATATACCTTCGACATGGAGGACAATCTTTCCTCTAAGAAGGTAATGTTTACTTCACTAAGTGACACTTACTCGATGCTAGGGCTGACTGATCCCAATGCTAAGGCAAAGGGTCAGGCTAAAAAGCCAGCTGGAAAGGCCAAGAAGGTGGCAACCAGTCTCATTGAGAAAGTGGATGAACTTTTTGAAAGGAGTAAGGAGGTTGAGGAGGAGATGGCTTGTTGGGGTATGGTTTAGTTTTGATGATTTTCCAAAACCACATGTAATAGGTTTGAAAGCAGTCAGGATTGTTTCTTTAGTTTCAGGTCAGGCTAGGTTATTTCTCAGTAGAATAGGCTGTCAGTTGAGAAGAACTCAGTTGAGGGGGAACTCAGCGAGGGGGAACTCAGCAACACATCCTGGGGAAATCAAGATGACATCACAAGAAAAACTGACTGAGCCATGGCAGAGACCTGAACCTGAAGAGAAGCCTGAAGGATGTCTCACTGAGTGCAAACCGGGCTGATCTAAGCTAAGTCAGGTGGACCGCTCAGTGAAGAGCATGATTGTTGGTCCCACTAGATAGATTAATTGCGGAAGCCTTTAAAGCCAAAATGTCTTTAGCGAAAATCTTTTCTAAGAGCACAAATAATAAACAACAGGTATTAAAGAAAGCAATAAATAACACCGTATTTATAGTGGTTCAGATCTGAATATCCTACGTCCACTCTCCCTTGATCAAAGGGGTCTCACTATCCAACCAACAAACTCACTACTTACTGGAATTTCCGAAGTACCAGCACCTTCTTACAATCTCTTTAGATCTAACTTCGATCTAAAGACAAACTTACTCCAACCTTGTCTAACAAGATGAACAGGTTGAGTATATAAACTCCTTACGAGTTGGATGAGTAATTAAGAACAAAGTGAGTGCAAATGCATAGTGATAAAAAAGCTTGGTATGCTATGTGCGCGTGTAGAGTCTCTAGAGCTTTTTCTTGAACTGCACTCTTGTATATATAGAGGGGATTAGGGCTAGCCGTTGGAGGGCTAATCCAATCAGATCCTCTATATAAGGAAGCCTCAATCAATCAATTCCCTAATTGATTGATTGGGTTGGTGGGATCCTTGGATTGATTATCTTCAAATACTTTCCAATCCTGATCTTGTTGACTTGATTTGAATCACCAACGGTCAATAGCTTCCTCTGCCTAACTCTGATTCTCTCCAGAGAAGGCAGGACCAGACACCAGGCAACCACGGTGTCTTCTGGTCCTTATCTGGTGAACAACCAGAATACTCAGTAGAATAAGGGGATCAAACTGAGCATCTTTTGTTCCACCAGACTCGTCTGGTCCGGACTCGTCTGGTCTGGGGAAGGTCGTCTGCCTCTGGTCTGATCTCATCTGGTGAAGTCTTCTGGTGGAGTCCTCTGGTGGGGTTTTCTGGTGACTCTTCTGGTGAAGTCTTCTGGTCTGGCAGTTCCCCCTAGACTAAGTCCTAATCTAGATCATCATCTGGCTAACAGGTCCAGATGGTCCTATTACATCTTCTGGTTTGTTTTAACTCATCAAAACTAACAATTTTTATCCTAACAATTTCCCCCTTTTTGATGGAGTTAAAACACTACCAGAAATGATCAAGAATAATAAACTTAAGCAAGAAAACATATAAAGGATAAGACCTTAGAATAGATCTTATCAGGCAAACAATTAAGACAACAAGAGGTTGTCTTTAGAACAGAGAAGATATGAGATTTTCATTAATAATAAGGACAAAGAAGAATACAGATTACAATGCATTTCTGGTCCTATTCTAAGCATATCTTCTGTTGTCTTTGGGCACCAGAAACTAGTCAAGAAACCTGTCTTGAATGGCCTTCAACTCTGTAGAAGATGATGGGGTGAAGTTTGCCAACACCTTGGTTTTGTACAGTTTCTTCAGCTCAGCCCAATCAACCTGGTCTCCTGCCATTGGAGTGTTGAGAAAATGGAACTCAGGAGCAGTGACTTCCAGGTTGAATTCAATAGTTGAATCCATCAACTGCTTGTACAGATCTGCATCATATGCCTGCATCCAAGAATGGAAAGTCCTGTTGATGAGAGCATCATCCTCTGGTGGAGGTCTCTGGATGTAATGTTGAATGAACCAGAGAGTCTTGGCTTCTCTCCATTTTTCTATCAAAGGCACAGGAACAGTTGAGTCAAAGGACCCTTCTGTCCTGAGAGGGAGGATGTTCATAACTTCAACATGCCCTTTTCTCTTCTGGCTGGATCCACTAGCACCAGGAGTGATGCCAGCTTCTCTGCTCTTCTTATTTTACCTTCTAACATATCGGAGCCTCTGCTCTTCATCTATGTTTTTCCTTATCCTTGCTTGCCTCTCTTCAGACGACTCTTCCTTGAATCTCTTCTCTGCTTCTTCAACCACAGATTCAAGGAAGCTCTTCTTTACTTTCCTTATCTTCCTCTTAGCAGGTCCAGAGATGGAAATTGGATCCTGCTCTGCTTCGGACTCCTCTTCTGCAGCAAGCTGCTTAGCCATGGAAAGGGATTTGAGCTCTTCCTTCTTCTTCTTCTGCAACTCAGCCTGGGCCAAGGTATTCTCCAGCAGGTCCAGACGAGCTCCATGGCTGAAGAGAGTTTCATTTGTGGTCTTCGCCAGATCAGTTCTGGCCTTCTCTTCCCCCTTTTTAACTTCATCAAGGAGGGGCTCCACTACCTGCCTTATAAGATCAGGCAAGGCAGTGTTGGAGGAAGAGTGAAGATCACGCAGCTGCTTGGCCTCCTCCAGGTAAGCTTTAGACTCTGCAACAAGTCTCTCTTGCTTCTCCAACATCTCCTGGAAGGAGTCTTTCAGCTTTGCAGTTTGAATCATCTGGCTGGCCATCTCCACTTTGAGCACAGAGACAGGTCTCAACTGCTCCAGCACGTGCTCTTGTAGCTGCTTCTGGCTATGCATGACATCCAGCTTGACAAACAAGCCATTAGCCTTAAAAGAAGCTTTTACCTCTGCCAGAGAAGACTTTAACTGCTTCAGAAAGATTCTCCTCTCATGCTTGATCTGGTGCTCTATCATAGCAGGGGCCATATGTTGAATAGCTTTTGAAAAACGCCCAATCTGCATGATTTGCTCATTGAAGAAATCTTTCATCTTCTGGAGCACAGCAGGAGACATCTCAAAGTCTTCCTCATCTGAATATAGCTCTGGAGGAAAGACAAAATGAGGACCAAACTTGTAAGTGGGGCCCTCTGGAGTGAGCATTACTCCTCTCTGGATGAGCAGGGTGCGAATCAAGACTTTAGCAGCACCAGGAGTCTCCAGCTCTGCTGGGTTCTGAATATTCATTCTCTGCTTTAGCTCAATCTCCCAAGCAGTGAAGTTGGAGGGACCCATTTCCTCAAGCAACATCAATAGGTCCTCCACATCTTCAAGTCTGGCCTTGCTCCAGACCTTGGCATCAGTAAGGTCTGCCAGAAGTGGTAAGTGCTCCAGAAGAACTGGGAAATGCTCTCTTAGCCAGAGCTGAGCACTTACACTCATACTCTGCCTAATGGGACCCATTTCTGCAGATGAGAAAGTGAAGGGTTTGGGCCCAGAGGCAGAGGAGGAAGGTGCTAAGTCAGCAGGCTCAAGTGAAGCTTCCTCATCGTCACTATCATCGCTGGTTAAACAGGTAGGAGAAGGGGGAGGGCCAACGAATCCCAGAGCCATAGAAATGGTTGGGTCCTGGTCTGTATGGGTTTGGGGAGGGTTAGGATTTTGTGAAGTAGATGGTGTAGGAATGGGTTGCTCTGCACCAGAAGATGATGGAACATCTGGTACAGAAGGTGTAGGAAGCATCTGGGAGGTGGAAGTGTTTGGAGGGGGGATTTCTGCACCAGAAGAGGTTGAGGGTACCTCTGGTACAGAAGGTGGGGGAGAGGGGTTTGTGTTTAGAGGTACATGGGAAGATGGGGGAGAGGGTGTTTGAGGAATGGTTGAGGTAGAGAATGTAGGTGTGTCTTGGAGAGTCTGCTCTGGTGAGAATGAAGGAACACCAGGAGCAGATGAGATGGGATATGTTTGAGTATCTGGTGGGGAGGTAGAGGGGGAGACAAGATCAATGGAAGTAGAGGAGGGTAAGAAAGGGTTTACCTCTGCTGGGTCAACACCAGCAGGCACAACGAGCTCTGGAGTATCCTCCATAATCTGGGAAGCTTCATCAATAGCTCTCTCCAGGGCCTCACCAAGATCAGATCCAGAGCCAGGATCCTGTAGAATAGCTCTCTTGGCCCTGGGCTTCCTCTTAAGAGGTTCAACCTCCTCTTCCTCTTCTTCCTCTGATGGCTCATCCACCAGAAGGGTTTTCTTGGGAGCTCTTCTGCCAGTCCTTGGCTTCTTGGCAGATTTCTTCTTGGCCTCCACCGGCCTCTTCCTCTTGGCTGCCCCAGCCTTAACAGCTTCATCATCATCACCACCCTTCTTCTTAAGAATGTTAAGAAGGGGAATCTGGTCCTCCTCTGAGGAACCAGAAAAGGCAATGGTTGAGGAACCAGTTGCACCAGCAGCTTTCTTCTGGGCCTTCTGCCTTGGCTGCTGCTTCTGCCCCTTTGCAGGTGAGGGTACTGCCTGAAGAGGAGGGGCAGGGATGGCTTCTTCTCCATCAGAATCAGGATGGCCATGAAGGGGACCATCCTTTGAGAATAGCACCTTAGATTTGTGAAAACCTTTGCACCAAGTCTCCTTCCATCTCTTCTCTGGAAGCAGGGAGTCCAAAATCAAGGTAAGTTTCGTACCCAACGAAACATTAGCAGTGAAGTAAAACTGCATCTCCCCTGGAATGGAAGGACAAGCTTCCTTGTTAACCTTCGCCTTATTCTTCCTCTAGACGCCCCAAAAGAATTATGCCCAATTGCATTGGACGCCGTCATACAAGGCTCTCATCACACACATTCTTCCATTAAAGATCGCATCTGTGCTGTGATTCTCACACATCAACACCTTAACAACTATGTCAAAAAGTACCTTGTACTTTTGCCTCAGATGCTTATCCAGAAATCCCTTCGTGATATTCTGGCAAGAGGAACGAGCAAACAGTTTGAAGGAACCCACAATATCATCCTCCTTGTAGGTTAAAGGATCCACTCCTTCCGCCGAAATGTTTCCAAACAGGGCACATAAATCATGCTTGGAAAACACCAAATCTTCCCTGTCAATCTTTGAAGAAATATGGTCTTCATTGATCTTCATGCGAACCAAAAACTGGGCCGCATAACCGTCAAGAGTACGAAAATCTCTGGGAATGGTGGAGATCAACTTCTCAACTCCGGATCTCCTCAATAGTTCCAAAATAGCAAGTGCAGACGAGTTCTTGGTGGTGTAGAAGTCAACCACCATCTCCGTTTTGAGTTTCTTCATCATTAATTCATGGTCAAAATTACACGGGGGAGCCATATCTGTGAGAGAGAGAGAGAGAGAAGGGAAGAACTTTGCAGAGAGAGGTTAGGGTTTGAAAGTATGAAAACGTGAAAAGATAGATTGTAAGAAAATTAGATTTAAATAGGGTAATACACGTGGCTCGAGTAATAAATGAAGTGTGAACGCGTGTAATACCAAAATTAAATTAGGGAACAAAATCAATATTTGAATTGATTGACATTTTGCACAGTGATTAAATCCGATGGCCACAAAGAAAGGCAAGATACAGATTTAATCTGGTGCGTTGGCATAGTCATTGGGACGGGGCATAAAGGGGTTTTGTGGCAGTCAAGAGAAAAAGAGAAATGATTACCTAGGCCCTATACCCTAGTCTTAAATACACTCCGAAGTTGAAAGGTTTTAAGTGTACTTACTAATTTGAAAAGTGTATCCCAATGATCAGAGGCCAGAGAAGTAAAACCATACCTGTCACCTGATATTGTAACCAGATGATACCACAGCTAGTCTGATGTTACATCTCCTCTGATGAAACTCATCTGGTCCTGGTCAGAGAAGATTCTGGACATTTGACCCAGCACCTCATCTGGGACAAGTGTCACCTGGTGCATACCTTATCTGGTACCTTCTCTGATATGTCTAATCTGCAGGTATGTTAGTTTTAAACGAAATAAAGAATATGCAATAAAGTAGAAATAAAGGATACTTCTCTGATGTTCCCCCTAAAATAAATCTGTCTCTGGATCCAACAATCCTAATTCAAAAGCTAACTCTCTGAATTTGATCTCAGCCAAAGGCTTAGTTAAAATATCTGCTCTCTGCTTCTCTGTTGCAATCTTTTCCATCCTTATATCTCCCTTCTCAACATGATCTCTGATAAAATGATGCCTTATATCAACATGTTTACACCTGGTATGAAGAACTGGATTCTGGGTAATTGCAATGGCACTATTACTATCACAGAATATAGGAATATCCTTGGCTCTAATCTGGTAATCCCTAAGCTGTTGACTAATCCAAAGTAGTTGAGAACAACAGCTCCCTGCAGCCATGTACTCTGCTTCTGTTGTTGATGTAGCAACTGAAGTCTGCTTCTTAGAAAACCAGGATACCAATTTATTCCCTAAAAATTGGCATGTTCCACTTGTAGATTTCCTATCTATTCTGCATCCACCATAGTCTGAATCTGAATAACCACTCAATTCCAAATTGTCATCTGCAGGATACCATAAGCCTAAGTTCACTGTTCCCTTAAGATATTTCAATATCTTCTTTGCTGCTTCCAACTGACTTTTCTTGGGATTAGCTTGAAATCTGGCACAAACTCCAACAGCAAAGGTAATATCTGGTCTGCTTGCAGTCAGGTAAAGAAGAGAACCAATAAGTGCTCTGTACTGAGTCTGGTCCACACTCTCTCCAGACTCATCTGGATCCATGTTGAAATTTGTCATCATAGGGATCTTGGCTGTTTTGCTAGATCCTACTCCAAATTTCTCTAACATGTTTCTGGTGTACTTCGCCTGATTAATGAAAATTCCCTTCTCTGATTGCTTAACCTGCAAACCTAAAAAGTAATTCATCTCACCCATCATGGACATCTCAAACTGACTCTGCATGAGTTCACCAAACTTTTCACACATCTTCTTGTTAGGGGATCCAAATATAATGTCATCAACATATATTTGGACCAGAAGGATGTCCTTTCCTTCTTCTTTCCTAAACAAGGTCCTATCAATCTTACCCTTAGTAAAACCATTGTCCAGAAGAAATTGAGATAGAGTGTCATACCATGCTCTGGGTGCCTGCTTCAGCCCATAAAGAGCTTTCTTAAGCTTGAACACCTTGTCACCTTGTTCAAAACCAGGAGGTTGTTCCACATACACTTCCTCAATGAGAATCCCATTAAGAAAGGCAGATTTCACATCCATCTGGTATACTTTGAACTTCATGTGAGCAGCATATGCTAAGAACAATCTGATGGCTTCTAGTCTAGCAACAGGAGCAAATGTCTCATCATAGTCTATTCCTTCAGACTGAGAATAGCCCTGAGCCACTAGCCTTGCCTTGTTCCTAGTAATGACATCATTCTCATCTTTCTTATTCTTGAAAACCCACTTAGTGCCTATCACCTTTTGATGTCTTGGTCTGTCTACTAGCTCCCAAACATCCTGTCTGGTGAATTGATTCAACTTCTCTTGCATTGCAATAATCCAATTTGAATCTTTCAGTGCCTCCTTGATGTTCTTAGGCTCAATCAAGGACACATAGGAACTGAATAAGGCAGCTAAGTTAAGAGTTCTCCTAGTCTGGACACCCTTAGTTGGATCTCCAAGGATTAGGTCATTGGGGTGATCAACGGGGGTCCTCCTTCCCGTGGTCTTGCCTGGTTGATCATCTGCTGCAGTACCTTGGTGATTATCACCACCTGCAGAAGAGCTTCCCCCTACAGGAGTTCCAACCTCTTCTGGTTCTGCTCCTTGTGAAGGCTGCTGCTTCAGAGAACCAGGAGATGGGTCATCATCTGAATCTGAATCAAGAACAGGTGGATTGACTTTGATAACTCTGGGTGTAGTCTGATTCTGGGTCTCATCAGAAGAATTAGATTCCACCTTGAACTCAAAAGTAGATTCATAAAAAACAACATGAGGTGTTTCCTCCACACAAAGTGAATTCTTATTAAAAACTCTAAAAGCTTTACTGGTGCTGGAATATCCTAAAAATATTCCATCAGCCACTTTAGCATCAAAGGTTCTTAATTTAGATTTCCCATTGTCATGGATGAAACACTTACATCCAAAAACATGAAAATATGAAACAGATGGGGTTTTACCTTTCCATACCTCATATGGAGTCTTATTGTGTCTCTGGGCAATCAGGCATCTGTTCTGAGTGTAGCAAGCTGTATTGATGGCCTCTGCCCAAAATCTCTGTGGGGTGCTGTATTCTGCCAGAAGTGTTCTTGCAGCTTCTTTGAGGGTCCTATTCCTCCTTTCTGCAACTCCATTTTGTTGGGGTGTTCTGGCAGCAGATGTCTCATGAAAAATCCCATGGTCCTTGCAGTAATCTGCAATGTGTGAATTCAAAAACTCTGTTCCTTTGTCACTTCTGATTCTGACTATGCTCTGGTTCTGCTCATTCTGAATCTGCTTGAAGAACTCTGGCAGCTTAGTCATAGTTTCATTTTTCTTAAACAAGAACACTACCCAAGTGTATCTTGAAAAGTCATCTACTATTACTAAGGTGTACTTCCTTCCACTGAAACTAAGAGGAGAAACAGGTCCAAACAGGTCCATGTGAAGTAGTTGAAGCACTCTGGTTGTGGTTGTGCTCTGGACATCCTTAAAGGAAGTCTTGGGTTGTTTACCCTTCTGGCATGAACCACAAACCTGATCCTTCTTAAACACTTCATTAGGAAGACCTCGAATGAGACCTTTTCTGGCAATCTTATTCAGTGTTTTGAAGTTAAGATGACACAATCTCTTGTGCCAAATCCAACTATTCTCTGCAGATCCTTTTGCAACTAGGCAAGCATTTCTTGGGCAACTGTTAAAATCTGCAAGATAAATGTTACCCTTCCTCAAGCCTATTAGCAAAATATCATTATAATCAGAAGAGAAAACAGTGCATGAATCACTAGAAAACTTCACTGAGTATCCCTTGTCACAGAATTGGGATACTGAAAGCAGATTATGCTTGAGTCCTTCTACGTAGTAGACTTCATCTACAGATACTCCATAGTTGTTGTCACCAAACATCACTCTTGGTCCATTCAATGGCTTGAAATCTTGGAGATTATCTTTCTGGAAGGTCATGTTCTTAGAACATCCACTATCAATGTACCAGACATGGTTGCTTGAAAATCCTTTCTCCAATGGACTCTTATCTACCTCAGTGATGTCTGCCATGAGACACACATCATCATCTGATCCAAAGTCAGAAGAAGAAGAACTGGAACTAGTATCCTCCTCCTCTGCTTCTGCCAGCAATGCCCTCTTATCTGCATATCTCCTATCTCTCTTGATTCTTTTCTCTTCTCTTTCCCTAGGAGTAAGCTGAGGACAATCATAACTGTAGTGACCAGTCTTGTTGCATGTGTAGCAGGCATTGTCTCCTCTGGGACTAGGACTTGGCTCTCTCCTCCTCTGGTTGTAGTCTGATCTGGCTGGACTACTCTCTCTCCTCTGGTAGTCAGGTCTGCCAGAGCTACCATCCCTCCTCTGATAATCTGATCTCCCAGAGCTGCCAGGGTTGTCATCTCTCCTCCTCTCTGGAGTTATGAATCTGGTCTCCCTTGAGTCTCCAGATGTCTTCTCCTTCTCTGCAGGCTTGAAAGAACTCTTCCTGTCTCTGGTAGACTCCTTCCAATGCCTTTTGTACCTGCCATACTTTGAACTCATTTTATCTAATTTACGAGTTAGAAGTGCTACCTGTTCCTTGAGGCTCAAGTCATCTGCAGTAGACTCCTTTGGCTTGACATCAGGCTTGAGAGTTGAAGAGAATGCAACTCCTTTCTGGCCAGAAGAGAAAACCTCTTCTGTTTGATCCTCCTCTTGAAGATCATATTCGTAAGCTTTGAGATCAGACAACATAAGATGATGATCCAGAGTATTGAGATCCTTGTTGTCCTTGATCACAGTAACTTTGATTCTCCACCTGCTAGTTAGTGAACGCAAAATTTTACTATTAATTTCCTTTTCAGAGTAGGTCTTACCCAAGGCACTTGCCTTGTTTAGGAGGTTTGTGAGGCGCATGTCCAGCTGGTCTAAGGTCTCGTCTGGTTTCATTTTGAACGTATCAAACGAGTGTTGAACAGCCTGGAGCTTATTATCTTTAATCTTCTTTGTTCCCTTGCAGAGAATTGCAAGTTTGTCCCACATCTCCTTCGCAGTGACACAGGTTCTGACCTTCTCTATTACCTCCTTGGTGAGAGTGTTGATAATCTCGGTTCTTGCCACCTGGTCCAGGTTATATAGCTTTCTCTCATCGTTGTCAAGTTCTTCTTTCTTTTTGAGGATTCGTTGTCTGGGAACTCTATCCTCTGCAGCATCGCTAGTTTCTTCTCTGGACTCTGACCTGCCACTATCAATAGGAGTCCAGTAAAATTTAATGGGGCCACTCTCTACCACATCTAACATGCGGTGGTGGATAGCTCCCAGATGATTACTCATCATGAAGCTCCAGTGGCTATAGTCCTCAAATGAGAACTCTGGCAATTTGCGACTCTTATAAGAAGATATTGCAGTCATTTTAAATGAAATTTGGGAAATAATAAGAACTTTAACAAAAGCACTTTAAGAGCAATGGATCTGCCCGGTGACCACCAAAAGCTTTACAAAGCAGTGGTCGTTGGACACACTGCTCTGATACCACTTGTTGGTCCCACTAGATAGATTAATTGCGGAAGCCTTTAAAGCCAAAATGTCTTTAGCGAAAATCTTTTCTAAGAGCACAAATAATAAACAACAGGTATTAAAGAAAGCAAAAAATAACACCGTATTTATAGTGGTTCGGATCTGAATATCCTACGTCCACTCTCCCTTGATCAAAGGGGTCTCACTATCCAACCAACAAACTCACTACTTACTGGAATTTCCAAAGTACCAGCACCTTCTTACAATCTCTTTACATCTAACTTCGATCTAAAGACAAACTTACTCCAACCTTGTCTAACAAGATGAACAGGTTGAGTATATAAACTCCTTACGAGTTGGATGAGTAATTAAGAACAAAGTGAGTGCAAATGCGTAGTGATCAAAAAGCTTGGTATGCTATGTGCGCGTGTAGAGTCTCTAGAGCTTTTTCTTGAACTGCACTCTTGTATATATAGAGGGGATTAGGGCTAGCCGTTGGAGGGCTAATCCAATCAGATCCTCTATATAAGGAAGCCTCAATCAATCAATTCCCTAATTGATTGATTGGGTTGGTGGGATCCTTGGATTGATTATCTTCAAATACTTTCCAATCCTGATCTTGTTGACTTGATTTGAATCACCAACGGTCAATAGCTTCCTCTGCCTAACTCCGATTCTCTCCAGAGAAGGCAGGACCAGACACCAGGCAACCACGGTGTCTTCTGGTCCTTATCTGGTGAACAACCAGAATACTTAGTAGAATAAGGGGATCAAACTGAGCATCTTTTGTTCCACCAGACTCGTCTGGTCCGGACTCGTCTGGTCTGGGGAAGGTCGTCTGCCTCTGGTCTGATCTCATCTGGTGAAGTCTTCTGGTGGAGTCCTCTGGTGAAGTCCTCTGGTGGGGTCTTCTGGTGACTCTTCTGGTGAAGTCTTCTGGTCTAGCAGTTTCCCCTAGACTAAGTCCTAATCTAGATCATCATCTGGCTAACAGGTCCAGATGGTCCTATTACATCTTCTGGTTTGTTATAACTCATCAAAACTAACAATTTTTATCCTAACAATGATCAAGAGGATCAGTGCTGCACCAAGTAGGCCCTGAAGGAGTCAGGCTACTGTGGTCAGGGAAGTTTGTCATTCAGCCTTATGAAAAATGATTAGGCGTGAAATTGTCATGATTCGTCACTCGAAATGCCCTAATTCTGACCGATTTTGTCGAGTATTTGGATTCAATTGAGCATTATTTCTATACATTGATGAATTTGTCTCTTTAATGCTCGTAGGTGAATCAAGGGCGAAGAACGGAGTTCGTAGGACTTTGAATCGACTCAAACGGATGCCCGAATGAGAAGATATCGAAGGAATACGATTGGTGTTAGTGTTGAAGAAGAAAAGTACTAGTTGGAGAAATTTTGGGAGCATTCGAGTAAACCACTCGAGCGTGTTGCTCGAGCGCCCAAAACATAGAGAAAATTTCGAGCACTCGAGCAGCTCGAGCGTTACCGCTCGAGCGTGTTGCTCGAGCGCCCCAATTATACAGAAGATTTTTAGCACTCGAGCAGCTCGAGCGCCACCGCTCGAGCACCTGTATCATTCGAGCTCCATGCTCGAGCGCGACCGCTTGAGCGGGTCTGCTCGAGCACCTTCACGTTTGGCATTTTAAAAGTCGTTTTTTGGCCCATGAGTTCACGATTCGGCCCGTTGCTTATATATACTCATCTCAAGCTCATTTTTTGGGGGATACCACACATCACTTGATAGATTTTGACTTTTAGAGTTCGTTTTTGGAGAGGAAGGAGAGAAGCAAGCTTTGCGTTTACGTTTTTTTGGGTTTTCATTACGAATTCATATTACGATCTTACTTTTTAGTTTCGTTCTTTATATTTTTATTCTTGAACACGTTGAGACTTCTTTTCTTGAGTTAATTTCAGTTTATTCTTTTATTTCGTTAAACCCTAGTTTATGTTTGATCTCTTCTTCGTCTTAATTATCATGTTCATGTTCATTACTTATTCAATTGCTATTATTTACGTAAAACCTATGTCTAGCTAAAACCCTTGCATGCTTAGGGTAGGATGAACTCGTAGAAGTAGGATGTGGGTACGTAATTAGGATAATTTGTGACGTTTAGTTTTAAATCTCTTAATTAATGAATTCTTAAAATCAATCTTTACTTTACCTTTGAATTTCGTTCGAAAAGTGTTAGAGAGAGGACGACCATATCACTCTTTAACAACGAGTAGACTTAACTAGAGGGTTTAGAAAGGGTTAATTCATCTACCAGTTTAGCGAAGGAGGACGACCGCATCACCTTAGTTAAATTAGGGTCTTATTAATTAAGCACAATCTATTAACTTGTTAGTGGATTAGTGAAGTTGAGTGTTAGGGTAAAGTATTAGGGTTTAGAATCTTGAGCTTTCACCTTGCATTTTTTTACTTAGGTTATTTCTTGCGCGTCACGGTTAGTTTGATTATGTACCTGCTCTGTTAGTTTACGTAGGGATTCCTATCCTGAGCATCACCATCTCTCATTTGAAAACAACCCTTCGATTCTTAGTTTAATTTTGCTTTTTGCATTCCTAGGATAATTTTAGTCTTTTAATTAATCTTTCAATAAAACCCAAAAATATTACACTCATATTAGCTACGACGCGTAGATCTTCAGGGATCTATTCGCATACACTTTATCCCTTGGGTTCGATAATATTTGGTCCCTATACTTGCCCATACTACAGTGAACCCGTTCTCTTGCGGGGTAACTACTAGTAGAAAGCTAGTACATTCGCTTCAAGTCAATGGCGCCGTTGCCGGGGATGGCGTTGTATGCTTTTTGAATAGGACTTGTCGATAGCTTAGTAGTTAGTAGTGAGTGATTTTCTTTTCTGTTTTTTTATTATTCGCTACATATTCGGCAGTTGCATTTTGATTCTTTTGTTAGTGTTTCTGGTTAATGAAAACATGCTTACAAGGGAATACGAGTGAAGAGAGGTTACCGTTAGATCCTGAGACAATAGCAAGAAGAAATCGAGCCTTCTTAAGAAGGATGAACGCTGCCTGAGGGAAAGAACCGATTGACATCACTAATGAGTTGGATGATGTCGAGAATGAGTTCAATCAGGCATTGAATCGGGTTGACGGCACTGGTGGCAATACCAGTAAGAATCAAGATCCGTTAGGAGAAAGCCAGAGCCAAAATCCGGGTATTCAGAACCAAAATAGCCCAGCTCATAACATTGTCCAAAATCCTCATAACAACCCTGCTTACCCACATCCCAACTTACCACAAAACAATTTACCTTATCCACCCTACTCATACCCACCTTATCCTTACCCACCATACCTGTATCCTCCACCTCCAGTTTTCAATCAACCACCTGTTTACCAACCACCACCCCAACAAGTACCCGTACCAGCTGCTAATCCTCAGCATGTTCCTCAGAACATAGATCAAAATATGGCTATTCGAGGGAGGTTTACAGCGCAGCCACAACGGTACTATGATGGAGTGGCATTGCCTCCTGTTGAGGCAAATAACTTCTCGATTTCCCCGGGAATTCTTAAGCTGCTTACCGAGAACCAGTTCAAAAGGGAAGTTAGGAAGGAGAATCCTCATACTCACCTGAGGAGTTTCCTCATAATAGCCTCCACATTCAATTATAACGGCATGTCTGAAGATGCCAAGAGGCTTAGGCTGTTCCCATTCTCATTGACGGGAATAGCTAAAGAGTGGTATGACAACACCCTCCCACGGGGAGGTGTAACCATATGGGCCGAGCTCGAGCGTCTGTTCCTCGAGCGATTCTACCCTCCATCCAGAACGATCAAAGTAAGGATTGAGATCTCTTCCTTCCGCCAGAAGCAAGGAGAGGACCTACGTCAAGCGTGGGAGAGATACTCAAATATGTTGATAGAGTGCCCGCAGCACGGGTACAATGAGGGAGATGTGATGACATTTTTCTATAGTGGTGCCAACAAGGCTGGACAAGACCATCTAGATGCCTGTGCTAGTGGATCATTCCTGAATCAAGGAATAGTGAGGTATAGAGAGATCGTGGACAACATTGTCACGAATGCCGGGGCTTGGAACGTGGACGCAGATTACCAAAGAGTTCATCAGGTTGAGGAAGGTGAAGGAACGAGAAGGCTGTTGATGGCGATGATGGAAAAGATTAACACCCTTGAGTTGGGGAAGAATATGGTTGGAGGGAATACAACAGAGAATGAGCAAGAGGACAAGCCCACAATTCAACAAGAAGTAGTCAATTATATGGGAGGTCCTTATTACAATCAGAATGGGTATCCACAAGGTGGAAATTTTCAAGGAAGGCCTTCTTATGGCCAACCATTTGTACCTCCAGGTCCACAGCCGCCTCAAAATCAATGGAGGAACACACAAGGGTACCAAGGAGGCCAGCAGCTTCCTCAGAACCAATGGAGGAAGAATGAGAATTTTTCTTATGCTAACCCGAAGGCGGGTATTACAGTTCCCCTAGGTGTTGATCCGGGTTCTAAACCTCCTGGTGGAGAAGGCAGTGCATCAACCGAGGAGATGTTGAGAGCTATCATTCAGAAGGTGGAGGAAGGAAGTAAGAGATTATCCTCTTTGGAGTACGATGTGAAGGAGTTGCATAAGAAAGGTGATCAGCGTGATCAAGAACTCTAAAAGAGAGATGTAGAGCTGAATCAAATTCAACAAGAGAACAATAGGTGGTTCACCTCAATAGAGTTCTAGATAAGCCAAATTGCAAAATTATTGAATAGGGAGCCGGGTAAGTATCCTTCCATGCCGGAGGGGAACCCGAAAGAGCATTGCAAGGCCATCCAGTTAAGAAGTGGAACCAACTATGAAGGTCCTCAGATGCCTGTTGATTCTGAGATGCCCCAAGATAGAGATGAGATTGAAGAGATGAGAGTTGAGAAGAAGGTTGAGGGTGAAAGCACTCAAGCGAGCAAAGAGCTTGAAGAGGAAGGCATTGAGAAGGTTGAGAGAGTTCCTAAGTGGAAGAAGGCAAATGAGGCAAGGGAGAAAGTGAAAGAGACTGAGAGAGATGAATGGGGGGTACCCAAATCTGTGATACCCGTCCCATATCCACAACGCTTCATGAAAAAGAAGCTTGATGAGAAATTCGCTAAATTCCTTGATGTGTTTAAACAATTGCATATTAATATTCCTTTTTATGATGCTTTGGAACAGATGCCCAACTATGCAAAGTTTCTGAAGGACTTGATCGCGAGAAGACGGCGAGTGGATGAGCCGAAGTTGGTGCAGTTGAACCATGAGGTGAGTGCATTAGTGTACAAGGCGCTTCCTCCAAAGCTGAAGGATCCCGGGACTTTACCATCTTATGTGACAATGGGAACGGGATCAAGAAGGGAGCATTGTGCGACCTCGGAGCGAGCATTAATTTGATGTCGTTGTCGCTTTTCAAGAAATTGAAAGGTGGTGAACTTCAGCCAACAATGATGACGCTTCAACTAGCCGACCGGTCTATCACTCGACCTCAAGGTGTGGTTGAAGACGTCCTCGTGAGAGTTGGAGATCACATTTTTCCAGCCGATTTTGTGGTCCTAGAGATGGAGGAAGATGAGCACGTGCCTTTGATCTTGGGAAGACCGTTCTTAGCTACGGCCGGGATGGTGCTAGACGTGGCAAATGGGAAGATTACGTTGAAGGTCGATGATCAAGAAGTGAAGATTTCCCTATATGAAGCCATGAAGCATCCGAAGGAGGATGTGAGTTTGTATTGCATAGATGCAATTGATCCTCATGTTGAAGACACACCTCCTATCCCTAATCCTTCTCATATTCATGAATTTTATAATCCTTCACTTGATGATTTAACCAATGTGCATTATGATCGTGATTATTTTGATAGGGATAAAGTGAAGAAGTTGAAGGATGAAGAGGTGAAAAGTGTGGACGTGATCCAGTTGGAAGGGAAAGGAGGAGATAAGAAGAAAATGTCCAAATTCAAGAAACTGTTTGGTATGACCCCTCCAGATAGAGGTGAGAAGGAGTTGAGACCCATAACACTTGGGGATGAGAAGGAAGAAAAAGAGTTCATGATGGAGGGGCATCAAGGAAAGACATGCAAGCACCACTCTTATGAGAGTAAGGGAGGTAAATTTGAGTATGATGTCCCATAATCTCCTTTGAGCTCGGTCCAGCATGAGGACCTTAAAAATAACGCTGAATGGGAGGCAACTCATTTTTATTTGCTTTTATTTATTTTTTAGTGTCTTATTATGTTATTAGGGTGTTGTTGAGTCGTAAGTTTTAACCTCGTATTTGAGAGTTTATTTTGTAGGCTTGTCTCGATGGAGTACTCAAAAGGGAGGAACTCAAGCAAGGAAGTGTGCTACGTTTGAGAGAAACTGAATTGTTTGGTTGAGGTAACCCACAACCCCAAACTTAGACCTCTTCGCAAGGTCGAAGTTTGGGGGGGTGGAGTTTCTTTTATATTTCTTGTTACATTGCACCGGAGCACCCCTTAACTTTGAGTGTGTTTGGTCATTTGGTGCCTTGAGATGCTCCTTGAGGTGATTTTGATCTGAGTCGCTATTGCATATTTCATGCCTACCAATCATCTTATGCTTGTTGATTGGTATCTTTGAGTATGATTTGATGAGTAAGGTGATTTGTGGATTTGAGCTAGGGACTCTTTTGTGTGAGTAGTTGAGCTAGAGTTGATTTGAGAAGGAACTTGTATGCTTGTGAATTTTTCGTTTTGAGTACTTGTGTGATGAGAGTGAGAATTCACTAGGACTAGCCTGGATGTGAAAGCTGTGAGAATTGAGCCTTATGAGATTTTGATACATGATTTAATCTCTTCGTTTGTGAGTGGATCGTCACCTTAGAGGATGCTAGAACTTGTGCGTGCTCTTGCTTCTTGATTGTGTCTAGTTTGATATGCCGAATGTGATCTTAGGCCATCTTTGATTTGATTGAGTCACTTAGCCAAATTTTCCCTACCATTGATATTTGTCCTTTGTTAGCAAGTTTGAGCCTTAAGCCTATTTCATTTGCTAGCACATATGAACACTATTCCAATTCCTAAGCCTTTTTGTCCCAATTTGAGTGGAGAATAGGAAAGTGTGAAAGTGAAGGGATTGAATTGAGTTGAGAAAAAAAGAATTATGATGGTTGAGTGGTGATAAAATAAGGGTGTGAATGAGATTTGAGTTGTGGAAAAAAGAAAAAAAAATTTAGAATGAGCAAAAGAAAATGAGCTCATGTGTTTGTGAAAAAAGAAAAAGTGTGAAGTGATTGAAAAAAAAAGTGAAAGGAGTTAGAAAAAAAAATTGAAGTGTTGAGAGTATTGGAATTGAAAGTGTGTTGATTGAAATTGTTTGAAGTATTCTGTTCCAAGTCTCGAAGTACCAAGGTTTGATTTTCTATTCTCCATTCACTTAAGTCACTTACCCATATTGTTACCCCACCTATCCAAAGAGCCTACATTACAACCTTGAGAAAAGTCCTTTTTGATTCGGCATTGATTTCTAGAGTATGGTCGGAGTTGAGAGTGCTTACAAGCCTATGGCTGCCGATATGAGTGATTGATTATTTGAGTGAGTCCCTTGATCATTGATATACACTTGTGAGGGAGCGAAACACATCGTAGAGTGCACATCCATGTTTGATTTTGGTGATTCTTGATGTTGTTGCATGAGTACGATGAGGAAAGGTGAGTGAGTATACTTGTGATTGATCTTTGAAGCTCAAGTTCATTTGCTTGCATGATTTGATTCTTTGACTCATTCCTAACAACTTCACTTGACTTGTTATTTCGTTGCTTGAGGACAAGCAACATGGTAAGTTTGGGGGGGTTGATTTGGCGTGAAATTGTCATGATTCGTCACTCGAAATGCCCTAATTCTGGCCGATTTTATCGAGTATTTGGAGTCAATTCAGCATTATTTCTATACATTAATGAATTTGTCTCTTTAATGCTCGTAGGTGAATCGAGGGCAAAGAACAGAGTTCGTAGGACTTTGAATCGACTCAAACGGATGCCCGGATGAGAAGATATCGAAGGAATACGATTGGTGTTAGTGTTGAAGAAGAAAAGTACTAGTTGGAGAAATTTTGGGAGCATTCGAGTAAACCACTCGAGCGCCACCGTTCGAGCGTGTTGCTCGAGCGCCCAAAACATACAGAAAATTTCGAGCACTCGAGCAGCTGGAGCGCCACCGCTCGAGCGCCCCAATTATACAGAAGATTTTCAGCGCTCGAGCAGCTCGAGCGCCACCGCTCGAGCACCTGTGTCATTCGAGCTCCATGCTCGAGCGCGACCGCTCGAGCGGGTCTGCTCGAGCACATTCACATTTGGTGTTTTAAAAGTCGTTTTTCGGCCCATGAGTTCACGATTCGGCCCGTTGCTTATATATACTTGTCTCAAGCTTATTTTTGGGGGATACCACACATCACTTGATAGATTTTGACTTTTAGTGTTCATTTTTGGAGAGGAATGAGAGAAGCAAGCTTTGCGTTTACGTTTTTTAGGTTTTCATTACGAATTCATATTACGATCTTACTTTTTAGTTTCGTTTCTTTATTTTTTTGTTCTTGAACACGTTGAGACTTCTTTTCTTGAGTTAATTTCAGTTATTCTTTTATTTCGTTAAACCCTAGTTTATGTTTGATCTCTTCTTCGTCTTAATTATCATGTTCATGTTCGTTACTTATTCAATTGCTATTATTTACGTAAAACCTATGTCTAGCTAAAACCCTTGCATGCTTAGGGTAGGATGAACTCGTAGAAGTAGGATGTGGGTACGTAATTAGGATAATTCGTGACGTTTAGTTTTAATTCTCTTAATTAATGAATTCTTAAAATCAATCTTAACTTTACCTTTGAATTTCATTCGAAAAGTGTTAGAGAGAGGACGACCGTATCACTCTTTAGCAACGAGTAGACTTAACTAGAGGGTTTAGAAAGGGTTAATTCATCTACCAGTTTAGCGAAGGAGGACGACCGAATCACCTTAGTTAAATTAGGGTCTAATTAATTAAGCACAATCTATTAACTTGTTAGTGGATTAGTGAAGTTGAGTGTTAGGGTAAAGTATTAGGGTTTAGAATCTTGAGCTTTCACCTTGCATTTTTTTACTTAGGTTATTTCTTGCGCGTCACGGTTAGTTTGATTATGTACCTGCTCCGTTAGTATACGTAGGGATTCCTATCCTGAGCATCACCATCTCTCATTTGAAAACAACCCTTCGATTCTTAGTTTAATTTTGCTTTTTGCATTCCTAGGATAATTTTAGTCTTTTAATTAATCTTAAAAAAAAAACCCAAAAACATTACACTCATATTAGTTACGACGCGTAGATCTTCAGGGATCTATTCGCATACACTTTATCCCTTGGGTTCGATAATACTTGGTCCCTATACTTGCCCATACTACAGTGAACCCGTTCTCTTGCGGGGTAACTACTAGTAGAAAGCTAGTACATTTGCTTCAAGTCAACAAACTTCTTGGAGAGATCTTCAAACAGTCCTTGAAGGACAACATTACTGAAGACAAGTATGTCTACTGAAGATCATCAGTCAGTGAAGGATGAAGCTACCTAAAGTTAGTGGGTCTTGGTCAACCCACTGAGTCAAAGATCCGTTGGATGCAGTCCACGTTGACCAATCAGCACAAGGCAGCAAATCTGACACTGACAAGGCCGCATTCCAAGAAAAGTGGTTGAAACCATTAATTGAATGGATTCAAATGTAATTTCCTCCAACGATTACATTGAATCCACACTATAAATACGAGCTCATAACTTAGTTTCAAGTGTGTGTGATGTAAGAAAAATCAACACCTACAAGCTATAAGGGCGTGTGAGTTGTTAGGGAGTCATAAGGAAGTATTTCTCACACCCACGACACTGACCTTTAGGGTTTTCACTAATATTTGTTGAGTGTCAAGCTTGTAACTCTTAGCTTAGATAGGTTTTCCCAATCTTAGCTTGAGGCTAATACATTGTAAGGGTAAACCTTACATAGTTGGAGAAACCAAAGAGAAACCAAAACCCTCTAGTTAGGTTTGTTGGTTGAAGTTAGTTAGAGAGGAGAGGCAGCCCAGGGAGTGGCGTGAGTCCATTGTTTTGTGCACCTTGGCACGTTAAAAACAAGAATCCCAGTTAGTGGATTTCCTGTTAAATCAGGCCGTGGATGTAAGAGCTTGAGTCTCTGAACCATGTTAAACTGAGCGTTCGTATCATTTAAAGTATTTACTAAAATGTTGTGAAAATCTGCTCACTGAGAGCATTGTTAAAAGAAAACTTTGGTCAAGTATACAAGTCAGGGAGAATCCTTCTCACTGACCAGTTCAGGCAACACACTCGAGAGTTTAGCATCTTGAGTCACTTGGTTGCTTAGAGCATGAGTCTCCAAATCTTCGCACTGACTTGGTAACTCAGTCTCTAAGCAGCGCAGTGACTTGAAGTGTAATCTCTCGAGTCACTGCGTTATTCAGAGCATGAGTCTCCAAGTTCTCACTAACTTGGTAGCTCAGCCTCTGAGTAATGCAGTGACTTGAGTTTCCATCACTCTTGCTGAACTCCCTGAGAAAAGGGTTTTTAAAAAAAAATTTACTCCTGAATTCCCATTTTGGTATTCGAAAACGGGACCAAGATGGCTGCTGAGAGAGAGGAGGCTCAGCCTGCAGTGGAGGAGGCTGAGAAGAAGAAGAAGAAGAAGAAGAAGAAGAAGAAGAAGAAGAAGAAGAAGAAGAAGAAGAAGAAGAAGAAGAAGAAGAAGAAGAAGAAGAAGAAGAAGAAGAAGAAGAAGAAGAAGAAGAAGAAGGAGGAGGAGGAGGAGGAGGAGGAGGAGGAGGAGGAGGAGGAGGAGGAGGAGGAGGAGGAGGAGGAGGAGGAGGAGGAGGAGGAGGAGGAGGAGGAGGAGGAGGAGGAGGGGGAGGAGGAAAGGAAGAAATAGTGAAAGTCAGTAGCTCATGGGGCAACGAAGCCAGTGCAGAAAATTCCTTTTCCAAATGAAAGGCAATAGGGGACGAACCCTAAGGAAGAAGGAAGCAAGAAGGGAGGATTTTATTTACTTTACCGCTAGAACCTTTCTTTCACGAGTGGAGGAGGAGGGGGAGGAGGAGGAGGAGGAGAAGGAGGAGGAGGAGAAGGAGGAGGAGGAGGAGAAGGAGGAGGAGTAGAAGGAGTAGAAGGAGGAGGAGGAGAAGGAGAAGGAGGAGGAGAAGGAGAAGGAGGAGGAGAAGAAGAAGGAGAAGGAGAAGGAGAAGGAGGAGAAGGAGAAGGAGGAGAAGGAGGAGGAGGAGAAGGAGAAGGAGGAGAAGGAGAAGGAGGAGAAGGAGCACCAAGCTAGGGACTGAGTCAGATCCCAAGAGAGCCGAATCTGAGGCTGAGGGAACTGACGATGACGTCAGAAAGGAGAGAGATCAGGGACCGAGGCCGCTGAAACATCTGAGGAAGGGACCTAAAAAGTCCCCAGCGAAGAGCCTGCCGGAGATTAGTGAGAGGGGGGAGTCAAGCTCTCCTAGAGCCTCTGACTTGGAGGTAGTAAGAAACACGATCGAGACGGCTGAGATTTTGCAGCCTGAGATCGACCCCACCCAATCACCAAATCATCCTGAACCCATTTCCAACCCTGACCCAACATCTCAACCAACACAAACGCCAACAGAGCCAAATATCCCAACTGAGTCAGTGCCATCAATCTCACCTATTCATGAGCCTGACCAGTCCTCAGAGTCAAAACCTTCCCAATCCCGCAGACTTCCCTTCATACCCCAACCCCAAAAATTGCCCCAAATCCTTGCCAACTGTAGAGGATGATTTCCTTGAGATGCAGGAGGAGGAGGAGTTGGATGAGAACCTGGTGGGTAATGTTCTGGAGAACACGCTGAGGGGGAATGCCACGGAGTGGGCAGCTAAGTGTTGGCCCGGGCTGAATAGGTACAAGGAGCTGCTAGCAAATGTTATTGAACTGAAAGTGTGGCTGGAGTTTAAATAGTCTAATATGCAAGAACAACATATGCTAGTTGATGCTCGTGGCTGGGAGCACTGGGAGTCAGAGGAGGCGAGGCTGTGTTCATATTTTGGCCTCACTAGTTGGCTTCAACTCCTGAACTTCGACAATCTGAAGCAACTGGTGACCGAGATGATGTCCAAAACGGAGGCTGATATCCGTTCAGATGGGGAGGAGGATAAGGATGATGATGATGAGGATTGTTGGTCCCGAAACGAGAAGACAGGTGTATGGGGGGGGATACACCTGTGGTTACAAATTAAAACTTCTTATAAAACTTATCAGGTTACTTAAGACAGTAGCTCGTCAGTGGACTTGAGGCCTGCTGAGAGTTACTTGTGAAAGCTTACTGAGATAATACCTCCACTGAAAGCTCAAGACTTTCAGTTGAAATACTATCTAATTAGTTTTCAGATGCGGATTAGTGAGCCCTTTAGAAAACTCATTTTACTTTGATCAGCTTACTTCCCAAGAATTGACAAGTGCCTGAGGTTGATTTCCTGTCAATTCTACATCCTCCATAGTCAGCATCTGAGTATCCTGTGAGTTCCATATTGTCATCTGATGGATACCACAATCCCATATTCACAGTACCCTTAAGGTATTTGAGAATTCTTTTAGCAGTTTCCAGATGACTTTTCTTTGGATTGGCTTGATATCTTGCACAAATCCCAACTGCAAAAGTGATATCAGGCCTGCTTGCTGTGAGATACAGTAGAGATCCAATAATAGCTCTGCAGTGAGTATGGTCTACTGATTCACCATCTTCATCTGGTTCCA
Source organism: Ballota nigra (assembly GCA_947034835.1). Classification (NCBI taxonomy): domain Eukaryota; kingdom Viridiplantae; phylum Streptophyta; class Magnoliopsida; order Lamiales; family Lamiaceae; genus Ballota; species Ballota nigra. The sequence continues at coordinate 62,933,766 of OX344726.1, forward strand.
TCTTGGTGTTGGTGTTGAGTGGAACTCTTGCTACTTTGCTGGTCTGGCATCCAAATTTGTTGATCAGCTCCCTTGTATATTTGGCTTGATTGATGAAGATTCCTTCAGGAGACTGCTTAACTTGAAGTCCTAGGAAGAAGTTCATTTCTCCCATCATTGACATTTCAAATTTTCCCTTCATCAGTTGAGAGAACTTTTCACAGAGGACTTGATTGGGACAACCAAAAATGATATCATCCACATAGATTTGTACAAGCAAAGTGTCCTCTCCTTTTGTGATCCTGAATAGAGTTTTATCTACTCTTCCTTTGATGAAGCCATGATCCAAAAGGAATTGTGACAAGGTATCATACCAAGCTCTTGGAGCCTGTTTCAGTCCATACAGAGCTTTTCTCAGTCTATATACTTTGTGACTTTCTTCAAAACCTGGGGGTTGCTCCACATAGACTTCTTCATTGAGTACTCCATTCAAGAAGGCACTCTTAACATCCATCTGGTACACCTTGAATTTCTTGTGAGCAGCATATGCAAGAAATAACCTTATCGCCTCCAATCTGGATACTGGGGCAAATGTTTCATCATAGTCAAATCCTTCAACTTGAGAATAACCCTTTGCAACAAGTCTGGCTTTGTTTCTGACTATGACATCATTTTCATCCTTCTTGTTCTTGAATACCCACTTGGTTCCTATCACATTGCAGTGATATGTTCTGTCCACCAACTCCCAAACTTGATTCCTTGTGAACTGGTTGAGCTCTTCTTGCATGGCAATGATCCAGTTGGAATCTTGAAGTGCTTCTGCTATGGAACTTAGTTCTTGGTTGGATAAGAAACAAAAAAACAAAGCACTTTCCCCATGAAAACTTCTAGTTTTGACTCCTGAGGTAGGATCACCTAGGATTTGCTCAATAGGGTGATCTGAGAGCCATGTTCTCCTAGGCTGATGCCCTTCAGTAGAGTTTAACTCTTCTGAAGTTGAGTCACTAAATATAGGAATAAAATCAAATTCAGGAAATAAAACAGAGGGTTGAAGTCCTGAGTCATCATTCAAGGTATTCTCATTCTCAATGGTAATCTCATTGGTTCCCCCTTGAATGATGGGTTCAGTGGATGTCTCAGTTGTGACCACATCTTCATTGACATTACCTACCTCTTGAACTGGGATAGTGTTCATCAGTTCAGTTGTTTGTTCAGGAGAGCTCTCAGGTGAGCTTTGAAGGGTGGTTTGACTTTGGGTGACCTCCTTGAATTGTTGATCTTCTAAATTATCCCAGGTTGGGATGTATGTATGAACAAAATTCTCAGGATAGCCTTTAGACTTAATACTCAGTCTGGTTAGTCTTTTGCTTATTACCTTCTCATTCTCCGTACTCCTGGACTCAAAATTAGATTCATCAAAGACCACATAAGGTGTTTCTTCCACAACAAGAGTTCTACAATTGTAAACTCTGAAGGCTCTACTGATTTGGGAATATGCTAAGAAAATTCCTTCATCAGCTTTGATATCAAAAGCTTTCAGTTGAGTTTTCCCATTGTTGTGAATGAAACACTTGCAACCAAAAATATGAAAGTAAGATACCTGTGGTTTTTTGCCATTCCATAACTCATATGGAGTTTTTCCTTGATGTTTGGTTACCATGGATCTATTTTGAGTGTGGCAGGTAGTGTTGATAGCTTCAGCCCAAAATCTTTTAGGAACTTGATCTTCTGCAAGCATTGTCCTTCCATAACTCATATGGAGTTTTTCCTTGATGTTTGGTTACCATGGATCTATTTTGAGTGTGGCAGGCAGTATTGATAGCTTCAGCCCAAAATCTTTTAGGAACTTGAGCTTCTGCAAGCATTGTCCTTGCTGCCTCCTTGAGAGTTCTATTCCTTCTTTCAGCTACTCCATTTTGTTGTGGAGTTCTTGCAGCTGATGTCTCATGTGCAATACCTAACTCTTTGCAATAATCAGATATAATAGAGTTAATGAATTCAGTGCCCTTATCTGATCTTATCTTTATAATGTTCAGGCTCTTTTCATTGCTAACTTTCTTCAGCAGCTCTGGCAGCCTCAGTTGAGTCTCCTTTTTGCTTGTTAGGAATATCACCCATGTGTACCTGGAGAAATCATCAACAACAGCAAGTGTATATTTTCTCCCATTGATACTTACAGGGGTTACTGGACCAAAGAGATCCATATGTAACAGTTGAAGTATTCTGTCAGTAGAGGTTGCTACTTTACTTTTGAAAGATGCTTTCACTTGCTTTCCCTCCTGACAGGCTTTGCAAATATGTTCTTTGTTGTATACTTCATTTGGCATTCCTTCTACCAGTCCATGTCTTGCTATCCTGTTCATCATCTTGAAGTTCAGATGACTTAGTCTTTTGTGCCACAGCCAATTAGTGTCAGTTGAGCTCTTAGCAATAAGACATGCATTTGGTGTGCAAGACTTCCAATCTGCAAGATAGATATTTCCCTTCCTTGACCCAGTTAGTAGTACCTGTTGTGAAGATATATTCTTGACAAAACACAGGTTACATGAAAATTCAACACTGTATCCTTTATCACAGAATTGGCTTATGGACAGAAGATTATGCTTAAGTCCACTGACAAAGGATACATTGCTTACTCTTACTGAGCCAATGATTAAAGTACCATAACCTTTTGTGGCTCCTTGAGAGTTGTCACCAAAAGTGACTTGTGGACCTTCTCTCTCAATAAATTCTGTCAGGAGATCTTTGTTGCCAGTCATGTGCCTAGAACATCCACTGTCCAAGTACCAGAATAAAGATTTAAGAGCATCTCCTTTGTTGAGGTCCACTGAGCCCTGCATTCAAAATCAAGCTTTAGGTACTCATTTGGTGTTGGGTCCTACCAGGTTAGCTGTACCTTTCGGAATCCAAATTTGCCTCACAGTTCTAATCACTTTAGATTTGCTAATTTGTCTTCCATAAACATCTACATAGATTGTTATCTCCCTTGGTGCCTTGGGAGTAAAATTTCTATGGGTGTCAGCCTTTGAAGGAACATGAACCTTCTTTACATTCTTTCTTTTAGGCTTGGGTGCACCTGGCCTGAGTTTTTGTTGATAGGAGTATGAAGGGCATTTTCCTTTAGGCACAAAAGGAATAGGTATTCTGTATGAGTCATTCCTTGAGGAACGCTCATGCCTGGGTTCTCTCAGCTGAGGTTGCTTCATCTGTGAAGACCTCGCCTGATAGTACCTCTGCTGAGATCTATTCTGATTAGTCACCTGAGCCTTTCCATTTGGTTTTGGCTCAGTTTGACTTCTCTTTTGTTGGACCTCAGCTTGTCTTTTTCCCTTATCCAAAATCTGTGGTTGAAAGGTCACAGACTTAACAAAAACTCTCTTTGTGCCACTTGAAGAAGCAACACTTAGAGGACCTTCTGAAGGTTTTGGAATAAAGCCTATCCCACATTTGTTATTAGGATTGATTTGAAAGTTTTGAATCTCCTCTATGGCAAGAGAGGGTTTGTTGATAACATTAATCCTTTTTAACAAAGTCTCTTCAGATTTTTGTAAGACATCAATTTTCAGGAGAGATTCCTTTACTTGGCTTACCAATTTCAAATTCTCTTCTGTTAACCTTGTCTTAGATTCAGTAAGATCTTTTATCAGTTGATTTTTGCCATTTCCTTGACTCTTGAGGGTTTCAACCTCTTTTGTCAATTCAATGGTAGACTTAGCTGAGTTAAGATCTGCCTGATTCCCAGACTCAATTAACTTAGTACTTTCTCTCAGGAGATTTTTATTTTCATCTTGGAGACAAAAACTTGCTTCTTGCAACCTTGAGAAATCAATCATCAATTGTTCCAAAGTGGACTGAAGATTGAGTTCCTCAGTTGACTCTGAGCTTAGCTCAGGTGAGTGTCCTAGAGAATTGGATGGTTTAGATTGTACCTCTGGTTCTTCTCTTGCCATGAGGCACATGTCATCATCAATGCTGTCTGAGAACAGACCATCAGATGACTCCAGATCTTCATCAACATCCTCAGCCACCATGGATTTTCTTTCTCAATATCTCCTGTCTCTTTTGGCTTGCCTTTCCTTCCTTTCCTTGGTGCTCAGTTGAGGACAATCATATTGAAAGTGCCCAACTTTCTTACATTGGAAACACTATTGGCATCATCATTTCTTTCCACAGTAGACTCCTTGGTCTTTGATGATGATCCTTCACCCTTGGAATAGTTCTTGTACTCTTTTCTCTCCTTCTTTGGTGTCTTTTTTAGGATAACTTCTTCCTTCTCTGTTATCCCTGTAAAATCTCTTATATTTGCCAAAACGGCTGTTAAGTTTCTCAAACCTTCTAGCCATCAGGCTGAGTTCCTCCTGCATCTCAGCCTTGCTCTGAGATTTGCTTGCCTTTGTACTCTTCTGAGGCTTTGGGGATTTTGGCTCTGTCTCCTTAGCTTTGAAGGCAACTCCCTTCTCAGCTAAGGTCTCATCAGGAGCCCTTTTCCTGTTCAGATCAAACTCATAAGCCTTAAGTTCAGAGAATACTTGTTGCATAGACATGCTGGTTAGACCTCTCAGGATCTTTAAGGCAACTTCCCTTTTGGTATAGACTTTTCCCAGAGAGTTTATTTCATTCATAATGTCAGTGAACCTCCCATCAAGCTGGTCAATAGTCTCAGTGGGCTCCATGGTGAACTGCTCATACTTTTGAACGGCTACTGAAAGCTTGTTCTCCTTTATCTTGTGAGTTCCTTCACACATGAGAGCAAGAGTGTCCCATAGTTCCTTTGCAGTCTTGCAGTGGATCACTCTTCCCATTACAGAATCTGGAATGGTGGTGTAGAGAATATTCATGGCTATGAAGTTGAGGTTTATTCTCCTCCTCTCATATACAGTGAAGTTATCTTCATCCTTGGGTCATTCTTCTCTAGGATCTGCAATAGTCTCAGTTGTAGTTCTAGGGTTAGGTGTCATAAAAATAAATGGACCTTTAGTAATAACCCTTAGCATTTCATCATGCACACAGGCAAGATGAGCTCTCATTCTGATCTTCCAGAAGTCATAGTTTTCCACTGAGAATTATGGAAGCTTGTGATGAGACATATGGTTCAAGGGATTAACTCCCATGTTGTTCTCTGCTGGTGGTGCTACCCTAGCTGCATTGTCAGCCATAGTATATAAATAATTTTATCAAAAGATCAATTCAGATGACCTTGAAAATACCTTTAAGCACAAGGTATACTTAGAACAATGGTCTATTGAACTACTGCTCTGATACCAATTGTTGGTCCCGAAACGAGAAGACATGTGTATGGGGGGGGAATACACCTGTGGTTACAAATTAAAACTTCTTGTAAAACTTATCAGGTTACTTAAGACAGTGGCTCGTCAGTGGACTTGAGGTCTGCTGAGAGTTACTTGTGAAAGCTTACTGAGATAATACCTCCACTAAAAGCTCAAGACTTTCAGTTGAAATACTATCTAATTAGCTTTTAGATGCGGATCAGTGAGCCATTTAGAAAACTCATTTTACTTTGATAAAACTTGAGAATAACACACACTTTGGAAATAGCAGAAAGTAAGTACACAAGATATAAAGTGGTTCAGAGAAGAATCTCCTACGTCCACTGTCCTGATTAAACAGGAGAATTCCTTTCACTTGGAATTTCTTGTGTTATAGTGCCAAGGTGCACTGATCAACTAATCCTCTCTTAGGATGATTGATCACTAGGAAATTCCAGGTCCTAGTTCCCAAAACAAACTAGCTTTCAGACTGATACAACAATCAGCTTACTAACACCACTTAACACTAGCTCTCAACCTAAACACTAAGTAGGGTTTTGAGTAGGGTTTTGGTTCCAACTATTTTGAGATAATCCTTACAAATTTAGCTCAAGGCTTAGGATTGGATTATCTCTTTCTAAGATTTGGATATAGCTTTTAAGCTTGGTTACAGAAGGTTTGTTAGGCTCTCTACAAATGTGAAACACTTGGGAAACAATGGTAATTTCGAGTGCTTCTAGTTGTTATGAATGTAGAGATAGCTTTGATCTTGTGAGTTTCCCGCGCATAGAAATGAGCACGTCCTTCTGTATTTATAGGCTTCCTTGAAAATCTTCCCGTTAGATTTGAATCTTCTCAAGTAAGTCTTCTTGTATCTGATTGGCTCAAATGGCTCTATTTGAAGCTTTAAGTCTTGTCAAGAAACGGCTGAAAGACCATCCTTGTTCACCAACTTTCTGTAGATTGCTAGGGAAAGACTTTTGGTACTTGTCAGTCCGGAGCAGGTCGGCTGTCAGTGAAGTACACTGACGTGTCATCTTCTCATTGGACCTTCAGTCTGCTTGCCCAGTTTCTTGTCTTTCTTTAAGGTGGAACTCCTCTGAGAGAACCTTCTTATTCCTTCATTAATTACAAGCTTCACTGAAATTCGTTTTGCCTTGTTCCAACCAGATTAACTAACAACTTTTAATATGTTTAGCATTGAATGTTCTTTGTTAGTTCTTATCAGTGGACCTTGGTCCTCTCCTGATGGTTTTAGTCTTAGTGAGAATGTACTTAGAAAACATTCAAGACTTAGACTGTTTCTCAGATCACTTGTCTTCAGTGGACTTCGTCTTCAGCAGACTTCATTCTTTAATACACTCTAGAAATTACTAACTGCACTTCAATTCCTTAACAATTGAACTGATTAATTAAACACTAACTCTACTGAATGTTTTTCTTACAAATCAACTTAGGAGGAACAATTTGGCATCTAATCAAAACCTAAGTCTTATACATTTTCCTAACAAGGATGCTCAGGATGGAGCTGTGGAGAAGGCTGTGGAGGTGACAGCGAGAGAGGTGGATCTTATGATCCCCGAGTCTCAAACTCAGGGTGAAGGTGATAAAGACGTTGGTACCAAGGGTGGACCAACGGCTGAGGATGTTGTGAACATCTCAGCCACCGATGAGACATCTGTCGATGAAGGGATTCCCTGCCATGAGACAAAGGAGGATGATGTTGAGGCGTCAAAGGAGACTCCTAGTTCTGAGGGACTTGTTCCCAAAGTTCAAGATAGCTTAGCTGAGCCTGAGCGGACGGCTATGACTTTTTCTCAACTGCCTTCAGTGTACCCTGAAGAGGGGACTGAAGATGCAGGGGCTGCCAAGGGAAAGCAGCCGGCTACTGACAATGTCGATGAAGACGACGATGTGCTTATCACTGGGGTCGGACGCACTGAATTCACTAGTATAGTCAAAGTAAAGAAAGAAAAGACTATATAGAACCTAGCTGAACTTCAAGAGGAAGTAATGAGGCTACGCGCTGAGAAGGAGGAAGAAGCGAAGGCCCTGACTAAGCACATCAGGTGGACGAAGTCAGCATACAACACCCTCGCGAACAAGGAGCTGATTTTGTTAAAGAGCACAATGACTGACACGGCCAAGTCAGTGAGGAATGAGAGGAAGCGAACAAAGAAAATGCTGAGGCAGACTCTCAAGCAACTTGAGGAGAGGGATGCGATCAGGGAAGACAAGTTGAATCAGGCAGTGGACAGGCTTGCAGTTCAGGCTGGAGCGCTTATCACTCAGGCCATAAATGACTCAGCGTCCAAACTGGAGCTGGAGTCGGGGAAGTTAGATCGAACCTCTCAGTCTATTGCAGAGACTTTGGCAAAGGCCAAGAGTCAGTGAAGATACTGGTTGAAGCTAGTAGGGTCCGCGGTGAGTCCTTGCAGGTGGAGGAAAGGATTACTAAGGCTGAACAAAGTCTCCAACACAACATGGAGGTCTTTGAAAAGAAGTTGAAAGCTGCTATCAGCTCAGTATCTTATGCAGGCACTGGGATTGCCACGGGAGTTGAAATGCTGAAGGAGGGTATTTTGGAAGTTCAATCTCTAGCCTCTTTCGTCATCAATAGTGGAGCTGAAGCACTCCCATCCCAGGCCAATGATGATGCCAAAAAATGGGAAAGTAAGAAGAAAAGATCCCGCCCTGAGGCATCTGAGGCTGTCAACCGTAAAGAAACGGTTGAGGCTGATCCTGAGGCAAACCCTATAGGGAATGGGCTCAGAGTGAGGAAGTCAACAAGGCTGGCAGCGGTTGAGGCTGAAGATGTGTCTGAAGCTGCAAAGCTAAGGGCTAAGGTTGCAAAGAGCGCAAAGGCTAGTGAACCTTCCAAGGAACTTCAACTTTCCAAACTGGCTGAGGCAACTCAGAAGTCTCCCCAAGTTCATACGAGAAAAAATCCAATTACTTACTCTGCGGAGACAGTAGTGGAGTTATGCGCTGTGGCATGGGGACTCCTTCTGAGAAGTCCGAGGCTGAGCGTAGGGCTGACATTGCTCAAAAGCAGAAAATGCGCATCTTGGAAAAGAAAGTGGAGAAGCTAATTGATCTGACTGAATTGCAACAGCGAGAACTTGACAATGCGATGATCAGTTTGCTTAGGAGGAAGAAGGCGAAGCCTGAGCCTAGGAAGTAAGAAAGAAGCCAACAACCAGGAAATCAACAATTCTTCAAGTCAGAAGGCCAGAATCAGGTCAGAGGGAAGCATATGTCGACTAGTTCATCTCTGAGGCATTGAAGGAATTCTAGGCTGACGCAAGGGATGCGTTTGTGAAGTTATGGTACGTGGTGAAGAAGTGGGGCGACACTGAAGATATAAATGCCCATTTCACTGACTACATGATGGACAATCATGTTGAGCTGATCCAAAAGATCTTGGAGGAGGCTGAAGCAACTCAAGTCCAAGTGAAGGCCCCTGAATTCGTGATTCGTTCACCGCCCTTAGTTCCTGGAACTAGAAAGCACGATACAAAGGCCATAATGACTGAAGTGTTGAAGATTGCGAAGGTTGAAGGATTCGTGAACTAACCTGGAAGAGTTGATGAGCTGAAGGCAAGAGTCTATGCAGGTTATGGACTCAAACCTGAAATGAGATTAATCTAGGTGTTCACTGCTTCTTTGTAATAGATACGATTCATTGTAAACACTTCTAAAATCATTCAATGAAATCTATTACTTTGCCCACAGACAAAAACTCATTGTCTTTTTGGCTTCTATTTAAATTCTGTACTTTATCAAGAACTGCTCTAACACTGACTTATCTTATAGATAGGATTTTATAGTTCATCTAAGTGTTTTGAGGATCATTTCAGTATTTTGGCATCATCAATAAGGGGGAAATTGTTGGGACATTGTCAATTTTGATTAAGATCCCAAAACACCTGAAAAGATAATTTGCCTTAGTTTGTCTTTCAGGTTAGTCATGGTTAGGTCCTGTACTTAGTCATTTTACACTTCACAGGTACTCAGTAAGAGGAGCACTTACTAATGACAATCAAGACAAGAGCCTGAAGACGGAGAATACCATCCTGAACTTACGGCAGTCTTCTAAGCTGGCTGAGTGAGCATCAGAGATGAAGAGTATGACCCTGAGGTCATTACTAACCCAGTCCTGAAGGGAACGGGACGATTTAGAGTTTATGGGAAGACTTGGAGTAGAGCCAAGCAATGCAAAAGGAATGTCAGCGTCAGGACAGACCGGTGTGCTCGAGACAAAAAAAACTTAATAAGAGAAGCCTGATGCCCTGGAATAAGTTTTGACATTCTCACCAACCTGATGACGTGGACCAATCCGGGGAGGACACGCATGTACGGAACCTGACATGAAGACTGGCTTCAGACTACATATTCAACGGGCAAGCATTTAATGTGCATTTAATGCAACTACCTAATTCCATGCAAAGGATGGTTGCTGCATGAATATATGTCCATTTGAACCATTCTACATAGATGACAAGAATGGCTATCTCTCCAACGGATAGTTTTTCAAATCACCTATAAATACAGAAGGCCTTGAACCCATTCAAGGTTATGGGAAATTTCCAACCCAGAAATTACTCAAACTCTCAAGCATTCAAAACATTCAGTCTTTAGAAGAAGCACTCGAAACCATCTAAATTTCCCAAGTGTTTCTTAGCTCCTAAGAGTTATTATGTATTCCAAAGAGCGAACTAGCATTATCTTAAGCTTAGAGAGATTATCCAATCCTTAGCATAGCTTTGCATTGTAAGGATAGTCTCAACTTAGTTGGAATCCAAACTGAAACCAAAACCCTAAGTTAGGTTTGTTGGAAGTAAGTTGTTAGTGAGTTAGTAAGGAGTTTGTATAGGTCAGTGAGGTAGCTGATCTTGGTACACCTTGGCACGTTAAAAACAAGAATCCCTTGAGTGGATTTCCTGTTAAACCAGGTCGTGGACGTAGGAGGTTGAGTCTCTGAACCACGTTAAACTCCCTGTGTTCTTATTGCTTTGATATTGTGCTTACTTGTCATATTACTTATTCATTCATAGCATTCGGTTTTATCAAGCTGAATCAATCGGCCTGATCATTAAACGAGAGCACTGCCCTACTAATCACTACTTCAGAATTGAGTAATCAAGTTTTCAGAAAGCAAACTAAACAAGACTTTAAACTATCAGGGCTCATGCATTTCCGCACTGAACTCGAATTGATAGTCAGCTAACTGACCCGCACTAAGTGTAGTCAGTGGGGAGATTATCAGCTCTGAGTTCTTTATCACTCTGAGTAAAGGGGACTCAGCAAGGATTTAAGTTGAAAAATTGGTATACGTGTATTCCCCCCCATACGCATATTCATCAGTCTTGTACCGGGACCAACACTCTTTACCCAACTCTCCACTGACATAGTATGAATACACAAATTCCCTTTTGGCAGTTTCCCAAACATCATTGAGTTTCTTGGGAACCCAAGTATCATGGTGAGGGAACTGGGCCTTCGAAAGTGTCACTTTATCTTTCTTCAATTTGGCAGTCCACCTCTGATAGCCGTTTTTTAACTTCTTCGAGGTGGTCTTGTCAAAAGTTGCTGTTGGTCCCGGTACAAGACTGAGGAATACGTGTATGGGGGGGAATACACGTATGCCAATTTTTCAACCTTAAAACTGACTGAGTCCCCTTTGCTCAGAGTGGTAAAGAACTAGGATCTGATAACACACTTACTGACTACACTTGGTGCGGGTCAGTTGGCTAACTATCAGTTCAAGTTCAGTGCGGAAAAGTTTGAGCCCTGAAAGTTTAAAGTCTTGTTTAGTTTGCTTTCTGAAAAACTTGTTTTACTCAAATCTGAAGAGTGTTTAGTAGGGCAGTGCTCTTTTGAAGATCAGCATGATTGATTCAGGCCTGATAAACTTGAATGCAATGAATGAACAAGTAATATGGCAAGTATGCACAATATCAAAGCAGTAAGAACACAAGGAGTTTAACGTGGTTCAGAGTCAAGCTCCTACGTCCACGGCCAGACTTAACAGGAAATCCACTCAAGGGATTCTTGTTTTTAACGTGCCAAGGTGCACCAAGACCAGCTAATCTCACTGATCTATACAACTCCACTTACTAACACTCTAACTGACTTACTCCCAACAAGCCTAACTTAGGATTTTGGTTTCAGTTTGGATTCTAACTAGGTTGAGATTATCCTTACAAGTCAAAGCTATGCTAAGGATTGGATAATCTCTCTAAGCTTGAGATAATTCTAATTAGCTCTTGGAATACAGAACAACTCTCAACTGCTAAGAAACACTTGGGAAATTTAGAAGGTTTCGAGTGCTTCTCTTAAAGGTTGAATACTTTGAATGCTTGAGAGTTTGAGTAATTTCTGGCTTGGAAATTTCCCGTAACCTTGAATGGGTTCAAGGCCTTCTGTATTTATAGGTGATTTGAATAACTATCCGTTGGAGAGATAGCCTTCTAGTCATCTATGTAGAGTGGCATCAAACGGACATATCTTCATGCAGCAGCCGTCCTTTGCATGGATTTGGTATTTGCATTAAATGCACATTAAATGCTTGCCCGTTGAATATGCAGTCTGAATTCAGTCTTCATGTCAGGTTCCGTACGTGCGTGTCCTTCTCGGATTGGTCCACGCCATCAGGTTGGTGAGAATGTCAGAACTTATTCCTGGGCTTCAGGCTTGTCTTATTAAGTTCATTTTGTCTTGAGCCCACCAGTCTTGTCCTGACGCTGAAATTCCTTTTGCATTGCTTGGCTCTACTCCAAGTCTTCCCATTAACTCAGTGACATCCCGTTCCCTTCAGGACTGAGTTAGTAATGACCTCAGGGTCATACTCTTCATCACTGACACTTACTCAGCCAGCTTAGAAGACTGCCATAAGTTCAGGATGGTGCTCTTCGTCTTCCAGGCTCTGAGTCTTGATTGTCTCCAGTGAGTTCTCCTCTCACTGAGTACCTGTGAAGTGTAAAATGACTAAGTACTAATCCTAACCAAGATTAGCCTGACAAAGACAGATTAAGGCAATCATCTTTTCAGGGGCTTTGGGATCTTAATCAAAACTGACAATGTCCCAACAATTTCCCCCTTTTTGATGATGCCAAAACACTGAAAAGATCCTCAAAACACTTAGAGGAAACAAGATAAACCTATCTATAAGATAAGACAGTGTTAGAGCAATTCTTGATAAAGTACATAATTTTAAACAACAGCCAAAAAGACAATGAGTTTTTGTCTGTGGGCAAAAGTAATAGATTTCATTGATTGATGTGGAAATGATTACAATGAATCTAATCTATTACAAAGAAGCCTGTGAACACCTAGACTAATCTCATTTCAGGCTTGAGTCCATATCCTGCATAAACTCTTGCCTTCAGCTCGTCAAGTCTTCCAGGTTGATTCACGTACCCTTCAGCTTTGGCTATCTTCAAGACTTCCATCATAATGGCCTTTGTATCATGCTTTTAAGTTCCAGGAACCAAGGAAGGAGCTCGAATGGTGAACTCAGGAGCCTTCACTTGAACTTGAGCTGCCTCAGCCTCCTCCAAGATCTTCTGGAATAGCTCAGGATGATTGTCCATCATGTAGTCAGTGAAGTGGGCATTGATGTCGTCAGTGTCGCCCCACTTCTTCACAACAAACCACAGTCTAACAAATTCATCCCTTGCATCAGTCCAAAACTCCTTCAATATCTCTGAGACGAACTCATCAACAAAAGCTTCCCTTGCTCCTAATTCTTCGCCTTCTTCCTCCTTAGCAAGCTGATCACTGCATCATCTAGTTCACGTTGTTGAAGCTCAGTGATATCCGTCAGCTTCTCAACCTTCTTCTCTAAGATGCGCATCTTCTCCTTCTGAGCAATTTCAGCTCTGCCCATAGCCTCAGATTTTTCAGATTGATCTCCCCACGCTTCAGCACATAGCTCCGCAACCAACTCACCTGAGTAAGTGATGGGATTCTTCCTTGAGCTCATGGGAGACGATCTCTGAACTGGCTCAGGTTGTTGCTTGGAAGGTTCATTAGCCTTTGCCTTTGTTGCCTCCTCTCTCAGCTTGGCAACAATTTCCTCTCCTTCCTTTTCTACCGCTGCTAACCTAGCTGACTTTCTCACCCTTAAAATGTTTCCATCAGGATTGGCTTCAGGGTCAGCTAGAACGGTCTCACCTTGATTGACTGCCTCAGATGCCTCAGGGCGGGATCTTTTCTTCTTCTTTTCCCCCTTTTTGGCATCATCATTGGCCTCGGATGGGAATGCGTCAGATCCGCTGTTGATTATGAAGGAGGCTAGGGAATGGACATCATTAATTCCCTCCTTTAATAATTCAACTCCCATCGAAATTCCAGTCCCTGCAAATGATACTGAACTGATTGCAGCTTGGACCTTCTTCTCAAAGACCTCCATGGAGAGTTGGAGTCTTTGCTCAACCTTCTCCATCTTCCCCTCCACCAGAGCAGATCGCTCATCTGCTTGGGTCAGTCTCTCAGCAATGTCCTTTGAAGTCTGAGCAATACGTTCTGACTCCAGCTCAAACTTTGACGCTGAGCCAGAAATGGCCTGAGTGAATAGTGCCCCAGCCTGAGCTGCAAGCTTCTCCACAGCCTGATTAAGATCCTCCTTCCTTTGCTCATCCTTCTCAGCCAACTGCTTCAAGGTTTGCCTTAGCATCTTTTTGGTGCGCTTTCGCTCATTCCTCACTGACTTGTCCGTGTTAGTCATCATTTTCTTTAACAAAATCAGCTCCCTGTTAGCAAGGGTGTTGTAAGCTGACTTCGTCCACCTGATGTGCTTCGCCAGGGCCTTGGAGTCTTCTTCCTTCTCAGCTCGTAGCCTCATTACCTCCTCCTGAAGTTCAGCTAGATTTTCTGAGGTTTTCTCCTGCTTGACCTCCACTATGCTTGTGAATTCAGCACGTCCGACCCCGGTTATGATCACATCCTCATCATCAACGGCCGCCTCAGTGATTGGCTGCTTTCCCTTGTCAGCCCCTGCAGCATCAGTCCCTTCTTCAAGGTGCACTAAAAGCAGTTGTGAAGTAGTCATAGCCGCTTCCTCAGGCTCAGCTAAGCTAACTTGAACCTTGGGAGCAAGTCCCTCGGAACTGAGAGTCTCCTTGAATGCCTCAACATCTTCCTCTCTTGTCTCAGGGCAGGGAATCCCTTCATCGACAGATGTCTCATCGGCAGCTGAGATGTTCACAACATCCTCAGCCACTGGTCCACCCTAGGCACCAGTGTTCTTATCACCTTCCCCCTGAGCCTGAGGCTCAGAGTTCATCTCATCCACTTCCTGTGCAGTTTCCTCCACTGCCTTCTCCAGGTCTCCACCCTGAGCTCCTTCATCATCCTCATCATCATCCTTCCCGTCCTCAGGAAGGAGGTCAGCCTTGCTCTTGGACATCATATCAGCCACTAGCTGCTTCAGGTTGTCAAAGTTTAAGAGTTGAAGCCAGCTAGTAAGTCCAAAGAACGAGCAAATCTTGGCCTCTTCCGTCTCCCAATGCTCCCAGCCACGAGCATCCACCAGCATATGTTGCTCCTGCATGTTTGATTGTTTGAAGTCCAACCAAACTTTGAGCTCAATTACATACGCCAGCAGCTCAGTATACTTAGATAGCCCAGGCCAGCACTTCCCTGCCCATTCTGTGGCGTTCCCCCTGAGGGTGTTCTCCAGAATCCCTCCAGCCATGTGTTCATCCAAATCCTCCTCCTCCACTTCGAGGAATTCGTCCTCCTCAGCTGAAATGGATTTGGGACAGTCTTTGGGATTAGGGTATGAGGGAAAATCTGAGGGGTTTGGAAGGTTCGGCTCGGCTGACTGGTCAGGCTCATTTATGTGAGAAGTTGAAGGCGCTGACTCAGTAGGATGATTTGGCTCTGAGGTTCGGGGTGGTTGGGGAGATTGAGGTGTGGGGTCAGGAATGAAGGGTGTTTGGGTTTCAGAGTGTGGGGGTGTTTGAGTGGGTACTGTCTCAGGCTGCAACGACTCAGCCGTCTCGACAGTTTTTCTTACTTCCTCCAAGTCAGAGGCTCCAGGAGAGCTTGACTTCTCTCTCTCACTCACCTCAGACAGCTTCTTAGCAGGGGATTTTCTGGTCCCCTTCCTAAGCCTTTTCAGGGGCCTCTCTCCCTGAGCACCCTCTTTTCTGACGTCATCGTCAGTTCCCTCAGCCTCAGATCCGGCCTTCTTGGGATCAGACTCAGTCCCAGATATCGTGCTCTTCCCCGACAGCACTATCTTCACCCTTTTCCCCTTCTCAGCCGCTTCCACTTCAGGCTGCTCCACCTCCTCAGCAGCAACCTCCTCACCATCCTTACTCCTCTCAAGGAGCTCATCTACCCGTTCAATGAGACTGGTTGCCACTCTCTTGGCTTTACCAGCTGGCCTTTTGACCTTACCCTTTGCTTTCGCATTGGGATCAGTCAGCCCTAGCACTGAATAGGTATCACTCAGTGAGGAAAATATTACCTTCTTCGAGGAGAGACTATCCTCAAAGTCGAAGGTATACCCATGGCAAGCATGAGCAATCAGGATGGACATCCTCGTGCCGAAAGGCAAGATGGCACTGACGGAAATGTGCTTCTTCTCCTCGTCACACGTGAGTTTGTCCAGTCCTGCCTGATGGAGTTGATCGAGGAAGAGCTGCTCCCAGTTCGCTTCCACTCCATCAACGATAGCTCCCATGAGTCTCAGCTTGGGCAGACTCAATTGCTCGTGAGAGCCAGTTGCGCCCATCACCATCTTGGATACCAAGTCCACCAGAGCTCTATACTCAGGCTTTAACGTACTCTTGTTCTGGCGAGCCCTGAACTCCGATGACCCTGACTTGGTCCATTTCCCAAGAAACTCTCCCTCTGAGTTCTCCTTGTAGGTTCTTGGGTTGATGCCTGAGAATGGCAGTTTGAAGACTTCCCTCACCGCCTGCTTGAAGTTGACAGTGACCACCTCTGTGTTGTAAAGAGGTTCGCCGTCGCCGTCCTTCTCTCCCGTCGGCTTCAACGCAGTCACCTTTTTGAAAACTTCCCCCTTGCGCAAGAACATATTCAAATATGCTTCCACAATTGTTCTTGGGAGCACGGAAATGGGTCGGGTGGTGAAGTATGTTTCCAACCCGGCATCGGAAATCCATTTAAACACGGGTTTGATTTCCTCAACCGTAAGACAGATACCTTCCATGGAGATGACTTGCTCCATGTGTACCAGTTTCTTCTCAACAACGTCGACGATCTTGTCGGTTGTCCAGTTGGAATCAAGGAATGCCATTGTTTTTTAAAGAAAGGTTTTTGAAAATTTTTGTGTTTGAGCAAGAGAAAACTCAGTGTGCTGATTGTGCGTTGTGTTTGCGTAAAAACCTCAAATGGCACTCTTGATTGATAAGACTAAGTCAGTTACTCGAACGTGGGGCAGTGCTCCTGAGTTCACCATTCGAGGGCAGTGCTCTTTTACTCAAATCTGAAGAGTGTTTAGTAGGGCAGTGCTCTTTTGAAGATCAGCCTGATTGATTCAGGCCTGATAAACTTGAATGCAATGAATGAACAAGTAATATGGCAAGTATGCACAATATCAAAGCAGTAAGAACATAAGGAGTTTAACGTGGTTCAGAGTCTCAAGCTCCTATGTCCACGACCTGACTTAACAGGAAATCCACTCAAGGGATTCTTGTTTTTAACGTGCCAAGGTGCACCAAGACCAGCTAATCTCACTGGTCTATACAACTCCACTTACTAACACTCTAACTGACTTACTCCCAACAAGCCTAACTTAGGGTTTTGGTTTTATTTGCATTAAATGCACATTAAATGCTTGCCCGTTGAATATGCAGTCTGAATTCAGTCTTCATGTCAGGTTCCGTACGTGCGTGTCCTTCTCGGATTGGTCCACGTCATCAGGTTGGTGAGAATGTCAGAACTTATTCCTGGGCTTCAGACTTGTCTTATTAAGTTCATTTTGTCTTGAGCCCACCAGTCTTGTCCTGACGCTAAAATTCCTTTTGCATTGCTTGGCTCTACTCCAAGTCTTCCCATTAACTCAGTGACATCCCGTTCCCTTCAGGACTGAGTTAGTAATGACCTCAGGGTCATACTCTTCATCACTGACACTTACTCAGCCAGCTTAGAAGACTGCCATAAGTTCAGGATGGTGCTCTTCATCTTCCAGGCTCTGAGTCTTGATTGTCTCCAGTGAGTTCTCCTCTCACTGAGTACCTGTGAAGTGTAAAATGACTAAGTACTAATCCTAACCAAGATCAGCCTGACAAAGACAGATTAAGGCAATCATCTTTTCAGGGGCTTTGGGATCTTAATCAAAACTGACAATGTCCCAACAGTTGCCAACCTCTCCTTCTTCTTTCTTTCAGCTAGTTCAGTTATGGACTCTATCCTCCCAACAGCTTTGTCTCTTCTTTCTTGTTGTTGAGCAGAGAGTCTCTGAGCTCTTTCATTCATGCCTACAACCTCTTTGATTAACTATGTGAGCTCAGTGACCCTGATTGGAGCTGACTTGGGGTTCTCAGAGGAGATAGGCTCTAGGTTCAGTACTGGAAGAATCTCAACTGAGTCTTCAGTTGACTTTACAGCCAACCTTAGAGAAGACCTTGTCTTCTTTGCCACTTCAGCTGAAAGTACATCATCAGCCTTTCTCTTGGTTGTTTCCCCCTTCTGAGTAGCTCTTTCTCTCTTTTCTTTCTCATCAACTTCTTTGAATTTTGATAAGTCACTTTCTTCTTGAGCTTCCTTGCCTTTCACTCCTTTGTTCCTTTGTCTGAGAGAATGGCCATTTTGTCAACTTCTTCTTGCACAATCTCTTGCACTTCTCTCAGCTGAGCTTCAAGGGATGGAAGCTTTATATCTTCAAGGTTGTGAACAACATTCCTCAGTGGACTTAAATGGAGATTAACTTCGGGTACTTCCAGAGATGGATTTCCTGCAACAGACAAAATGTTAGCACCTTCCCCTTCTATCTCACAACCTATCCCAGCATGTTCATCTACCTCCATATGTTCTCCCTCCCCCTCTCTCTTCTCACTCTCACTCACTCTTTTATTTTCAACTTCAATCTTTTCAGCCAATTCGCCCTTTACAGGGACGATTGCTTTTATTTCTCCACTAACAACAGCAGTGATCTCAACCTCCTTTTCTTTTACCTCTCTTTCTTTTTTGACTCCTTCAATACCAGTCACCTCAGCTGACTCTACAGTCACCACTGAGAGCTATTGTGGGGGAGCTTCAGCAGACTCCTCTACTGAGCTACCCTCTGGCAGGTTTTGAGCCTCAGTATCCCTTGTCGTGGATACATCCTTGGCTACTTCACCACCACCTTGCTTTGGTGAAGTACCTTTCTCCAGTTCTGACTCCTTCACAAATTTCTCCTTTTCACCTTCTTCTTCTACTACCTTGTCTGCCTCCTCTACCTTTTCCTTTTCTTCTTCAACCACCTTCTCTGTCTCAGCTACCTTTTCCACCTATTCCACCTTGTTCATCTCAGCCACCTTCTCCATCACCAGGCTTTGAAATATCTTTTCATCACAAAACAGCTTGGTTTTGGTCATCCTAGTGAAGTCCAAGACTTCCTGCTCCTCCTTTTTCTACTCATCCGCCTTTCCTACTCCAACTGCTAAGAGGATCTCAGCCAGCCTTCAATCTTTCAATTGGGCAAGTAGTCTCACTCTTAGGATCATAGCCTTCAGGGTAGGATACCCATCCAGCTCTGAATATTTGGTTTCAAGAGAGTAAGATACTTCATCCCTAAGAGTATCCAAGAATGTATACTCTTCTTCATCATCAGAAGGAAGGGTAGGGGTGGGGGAACTGGGTTCTGAGGGCTCCTCAGGGATGGTTTCTAGGTGAGAGGGTTGGTGTTCAGAAGGGTTGGGCTCAGATGTGTTTGGTTCAGATGGGGTTGAGGGGGTTTGTTCAGTGGGGGTTTGGTCAGTAGAGGTTTGGTCAGTAGGTGTTGCGGGGGTTGGTTCAGATGGGTTTGAGGATGCCTCAGCAGATACCTCAGATGGGGTGTCTTTTGGGGAACCACTTTCAGGCTGTTGAGAGCCTTCAGTGGGGGTTTTGGAGATGATGGATATGCGTTTGGTTTTTACATAGGTGTGAAGCTTAGTTTTGGGTTTGATGGGGGTGGGGGCAGGGGCATCTGAATCAGATTCAGTAGATATAATGTTTGGAGAAGAATCGGGGTTACCTGATGATGAATCATCAGTAGAGTTTGAAACTCTTGCTTTCTTGGATTTGGCTACTTCCTTCTTCGTCTCAGCAGCCCTATTCTCCTTCTTCCTTGAGGCCTTTTCTGCCACCTCTTCTTTGTGCATGACCTTCTTGTCACTCAGCTTTACTAGCCTCCTCTTTAGCTTTGTTTTCTTCCCTTCAGAGGGGTTTGATTCCTCCACATCCTCTACCTCCTCTGGGCTTTCCACGCTTTCACTCTGCTTCCTTCCTTCCAAGGCTTTACCAGACTTGAAGAGAGACTTCAAGTTGCTCCACATTCTGTCTTCTTTCCAGTCCACTCCAACGTCAACATTTTCAATGAGATATGAGATTTTGGTGGCAAAGTTTAGCTTACTTACCAGTTGAGGAGTCTTTTTTGGCTGGAACTTTAAGTGTTCCCTGTTCAACGTCCGTAAGAAGAATTGTTGCCAGTTGAAACTTTTCTCCTTGCTATCTACAATAGCCTTCATCAGCCTCAACTTGGGTTTGCTCACTTGCTCTGTGCTTCCTTGATTTCCAAGGATGCATTTTCCAACAATCTCACAGAGAACATTGTAGACAGGCAAGAGCATATTCTATTCATCGTAGGATTGTATTTCATCTTCTTCTGCATAATGGTATAGACCCAATCCACCTCCTTATCCACGATACAAGTATCTGGATTTGGGCCTTCAGACGGAAGTCCAAACAGCTCCTTCAGATCATCTCCCTCCAGATTTATTTTCTTCCTCACTTTCTGGAGTTCTATAATTTCTACTCCATCCTTGACCACTTTCTTTTTCCTCTTCAAAAATAAGCAGGATCTAATTTTTGAATTAGTGTTGGCAACACTAAAGAAAAATTCCAAGACTTGTCTATCGAAGCAATTTTTAGGGTGAACAGACAAGAATTTTTCTAGCCCAGCTTCTTTCACCATGTCCAGGGCCTCCTTGATGTGCCTGAACTCTAGTCTTGTTTGTATCGCTGGGTTATCAAAGACAACAATGGGTTCATACCAAAAGTTATCTTTGATGGTAAGGAATCCGAGATTTACTCTGGCCATTTTTTAGTATTTAGAAAGAATGAGAGATTTCGCAGATAGTGTTTGAGAGATTTAGAAAGATAGCAAGGTTTGGGCTTGATAGTGTTCGAAAAGGTTTTAGAGACTGATTTGGGGGTCTTTTATATGAGGAGTGAACGGTGAGATTAAAAGTATAATCAACGGCTGGGGATGAATCAGATCAGATCGTGGATAGTTGAAAGGTTTGTGGAGAGATATTAAGAAATCTAGACGGTTAGAAAGGAACCGCCTAAAAATGAAAGATGAGGATTAAAAGGGTTAGTAGCGGAAGGTCACATCATCCGGCTTTTAAGGCGCGTGAGATAGGAAACTGGAAAAGGTAAAACTGACTGTATAGCGCACATTTAATGCTCCCTTAATCAAAATCTTTTCAAAACAGTGTAAAAAGATTTAATTTCGTAGAAGGTACTCATTAACATTTTTGGAAAGGAGTTTATATTTAAAAACTAAGAGGCATTCAGATTTGAAAATTACATAAGTTAGGAACATCGACCTCCACTGAGGTTGAACCTCTTCTGGGAGTTGTAGCTCTTCTGGGATGATTGACTCTACTGAGAGTCACACCTCCACTGATTCGAAACCATCTCTTCTGAGATTGTTATAGGACTTCTTCCTTACTCTCCTGGATCCAGAAGTCCAAGCTCTACTGACAATTCTTGAAACCATGCTTCTGCCAAAGGTTTAGTGAAAATATATGCCTTGTGTTTGTCAGTATGGATCTTGAGCATTTTGATATCCTTCTTCTCCACATGATCTCTAATGAAATGATGCCTTATATCCACATGTTTGCATCTTGTATGGAGAACTGGATTTTCTGAAATAGCAATTGCACTATTGTTGTCACAGAAAATAGGAACTTCATTAGCAAAGATGTTGTAGTCTCTCAGTTGTTGTCTTAGCCATATGATTTGAGCACAACAACTTCTAGCTGCCATATATTCAGCTTCAGTAGTGTTTGTGGCTACTGAATTTTGTTTCTTGGAAAACCATGAGACCAGCTACTTCCCAAGAATTGACAAGTGCCTGAGGTTGATTTCCTATCAATTCTACATCCTCCATAGTCTGCATCTGAGTATTCTGTGAGTTCCATGTTATCATATGAAGGATACCATAATCCCATATTCACAGTACCCTTAAGATATTTGAGAATTCTTTTAGCAGCTTCCAGATGACTTTTCTTTGGATTTGCTTGATATCTTGCACATATTCCAACAGCAAATGTGCTATCAGGCCTGCTTGCTGTGAGATACAGTAGAGACCCAATGATAGCTTTCTAGTGAGTTTGGTCTACTGATTCACCATCTTCATCAGGTTCCATCTCTGTGTTGGTGTTGAGTGGAACTCTTGCAACCTTACTGTTTTTACATCCAAAATTATTGATCAGCTCCCTTGTATATTTGGCTTGATTGATGAAGATCCCTTCAGTGGACTGTTTGACTTGAAGTCCAGGGAAGAAATTCATTTCTCCCATCATTGACATCTCAAACTTTCCTTTCATCAGTTGAGAAAACTTTTCACAGAGGACTTGGTTTGGAGAACCAAAGATGATATCATCCACATAGATTTACATCAGTAGAGTGTCCTCTCCTTTGGTGATCCTGAAGAGAGTTCTATCTACTCTTCCTTTGATAAATCCATGATCCAGAAGGAACTGAGACAAAGTATCATACCAAGCTCTTGGGGCCTGTTTCAGTCCATATAGAGCTTTCCTCAGTCGATATACTTTGTGGCTGTCTTCAAAACCTAGGGGCTACTCCACATACACTTCTTCATTGAGTACTCCATTCAAGAAAGCACTCTTGACATCCATTTGATACACCTTGAATTTCTTGTGAGCAACATATGTAAGAAATAACCTTATTGCCTCCAATCTGGCCACTGGGGCAAATATTTCATCATAGTCAAAAACTTCAACTTGAGAATAGCCCTTTTCTACAAGTCTGGCTTTGTTTCTGACTATGACAACGTTTTCATCCTTCTTATCCTTGAACACCCATTTGGTTCCAATCACATTGCAATGATATGGTCTCTCCACCAATTCCCACACTTGATTCCTTGTGAATTGGTTGAGCTCTTCTTGCATAGCAATGATCCAGTTTGAATCTTGAAGTGCTTCTTCAATGGAACCTGGTTCCTGGTTAGATAAAAAATAACAAAACAAAGCACTTTCTCCATGAAAACTTCTAGTTTTGACTCCCGAGGTAGGATCACCTAGGATTTGCTCAACAGGATGATCTGAGAGCCATGTCCTCCTAGACTAATGCCCTTCAGTAGAGTTTAACTCTTCTGAAGTTAAGTCACTAGATACAGGAATGAATTCAAATTCAGGAAATAAAACAGAGGGTTGAAGTCCTGAGTCATCATTTAAGGTATTTTCATTCTCAATGATAGTGTCATTGGTTCCCCCTTGAATGATGGGCTCATTAGATGTCTCAATTGTGACCACATCTTCATCGATATCACTTATCTCTTGAACTGGGATGGTGTTCATCAGTTCAGTTGTCTGGTCAGGAGACCTCTCAGTTGGGTTGTCAGGAGTGATTTTGGTCTGAGTGTCCTGATTGAACTGTTGGTCATTGATGTTATCCCAGGTTGGGATGTATGCATCAACACTGTTCTCAGGATAGCCTTTTGACTTGATACTCAATCTAGTTAGTCTTTTGCTTATCACTTCCTCAGTCTCCTTTCTCATGGACTCAAAAGTAGATTCATCAAAGACCACATGAGGTATTTCTTCCACAACAAGAGTTCTACAATTGTAAACTCTGAAAGCTCTACTGATTTGGGAATATCCTAAGAAGATTCCTTCATCAACTTTGCTATCAAAAGCCTTTAGTTGAGTTTTTCCATTGTTGTGAATGAAACACTTTTAACCAAAGATATGAAAGTAAGATACCTGTGGCTTTCTGCCATTCCATAACTCATATGGAGTTTTTCCTTGATGTTTGGTTACCATGGATCTATTCTGAGTGTGGCAGGCAGTATTAATAGCTTCAGCCCAAAATCTTTTAGGAACTTGAGCTTCTACAAGCATTGTCCTTGCTGCCTCCTTGAGAGTCCTATTTCTACTTTCAGCTACTCCATTTTGTTGAGGAGTTCTTGCAGCTGAGGTCTCATGGGCAATACCTAACTCTTTGCAGAAATTAGATAGTATAGAATTAATGAATTCAGTACCCTTATCTGACCTTATTATTACAATGTTCAGGCTCTTTTCATTGCTAACTTTCTTCAGAAGTTCTGGTAGCCTGACTTGTGTCTCCTTCTTGCTTGCAAGGAATACTACCCATGTGTACCTGGAGAAGTCATCAACAACAACAAGTATATATTTTCTCCCATTGATACTTACAGGGGTTACTGGACCAAAGAGATCCATATGTAACAGCTGAAGTATTCTGTCAGTTGAGGTAGCCACTTTGCTTTTGAAAGATGCTTTCACTTGCTTTCCCTCTTGACGGGCTTTGCAAATATGTTCTTTGTTGTATACTTCATTGGGCATTCCTTCCACCAGTCCATATCTTGCTATCCTATTCATCATCTTGAAATTCAGATGACTTAGTCTCTTGTGCCATAGCCAATTAGTATCAGTTGAGCTCTTTGCAATAAGACATGCATTTGGTGTGCAAGACTTCCAATCTGCAAGATAAACATTTCCCTTCCTTAACCCAGTTAGTAGTACATGTTGTGAAGATATATTCTTGACAAAACCCAGGTTACATGAAAATTCAACATTGTATCCTTTATCACAAAACTGACTTATGGACAAAAGATTGTGCTTAAGTCCACTGACATAGGATACATTGCTTACTCTTACTGAGCCAATAATTAGAGTAACATAACCTTTGGTGGCTCCTTATGAATTGTCACCAAAAGTGGCATGTGGACCTTCTTTCTCAACAAATTCTCTCAGGAGACTTTTATTGCCAGTCATATGCCTGGAGCATCCACTGTCCAAGTACCAGACTGAAGATTTAAGAGCTTCTCCTTTGTTGAGGTCCACTGAGCCCTGCAGTCAAAATCAAGCCTTAGGTACCCATTTTGTGTTGGGTCCTACCAGGTTAGCTGCACCTTTTGGAATCCAAATTTTCCTCACAGTTCTAATTACTTTAGAATGACTAATTTGTCTTCCATAAACATCTACATAGATAGTTACCTCCCTAGGTGCCTTAGGAGTAAACTGTCTACGGGTGTCAGCCTTTGAAGGAACATGAACCTTCTTCTTCTTAGGCTTGGGTGCACCTAGTCTTACTCTTTGTTGATAAAGGTATTGAGAACCTTTTCCTTTAGGCACAAAAGGAATAGGTTTACTATATGAGTCTTTCCTTGAGGATTGCTCATGCCTGGGTGCTTTCAGTTGAGATTGCTTCATTTGAGAAGACCTTGACTGATAGTACCTCTGCTGAGTTCTAGATTGATTAGTCAACTGAGCCTTTCCAATTGGTTTTGGCTGAGTTGGACCTTTCTTTTATTGAACCTCGGCTGGTCTTTTCCCTTTATCTAAAATCTATGGTTGGTAAGTTACAGATTTAACAAATACTCTCTTTGTGCCACATGAAGAAGCAACACTCAGAGGACATTCTGAAGGTTTTGGAACATAGCATATTCCACACTTGTTATTAGGATTTATTTGAAAATTTTGGATCTCCTCTATGGCAAGAGAGGGTTTGTTAAGAGCATCAATCCTTTTTAACAAGGTCTCTTCAGATTTTTGTAAGACATCAATTTTCAAGAGAGAATCCTTTATTTGGCTTACCAATTTTAAATTCTCTTCAGTTAACATTGTCTTAGATTCAGTAAGATCTTTTATCAGTTGATCTTTGCCATTTCCTTGACTCTTGAGGGTTTCCACCTCTTTTGTCAACTCAATGGTAGATTTAGCTGAGTTAAGATCTGCCTGATTCCTAGATTCAATTAACTTAGAGTTTTCAATCAAGAGATTTTTGTTTTCATCTTGGAGACAGAATCTTGCTTCTTGCAACCTTGAGAAATCAATCATCAATTGTTCCAAAGCGGACTGAAGATTGAGTTCCTATGTTGACTCTGAGCTGAGCTCAGGTGAGTGTCCTAAAGAAATGGATGGTTTAGATTGTACCTTAGGTTCATCTCTTGCCATGAGGCACATGTCATCATCACTGCTGTCAGAGAACATTCCATCAGATGACTTTAGATCTTCATCAACATCCTCAACCACCATGGCTTATCTTTCTTCATATCTTCTGTCTCTCTTGGCTTGCCTTTCTTTCCTTTCCTTTGTGCTCAGTTGAGGAGAATAGTACTGAAAGTGCCCAACCTTCTTGCACTGATAGCATCTGTTGGTATCATCATTCTTCTCCTCAGTAGACTCTCTAGTCTTTGATGATGATCCTTCAGCTTTTGAATAGCTCTTCTATTCTTTCTTTTTCTCCATCTCAGTTGAGCTTTTCTCTCCTTCTCTGTGTCCTTTTGTGGATAGCTTCTTCTTTCCCTGTTATTCCTGTAAAATCTTTTGTACTTTCCAAAATGACTATTAAGCTTTTCAAACCTTCTAGCCATTAGGCTGAGTTCCTCTTGCATCTCAGCTCTGCTTTGAGATTTGCTTGCTTTTGTACTCTTCAGTGGCTTTGGGGACTTGGGCTCAGTTTCCTTAGCTTTGAAGGCTACCCCCTTCTCAGCTGAGGTCTCATCAGGAGCCCTTTTCCTGTTAAGATCAAATTTATAAGCCTTTAGTTCAGAGAATTCCTGTTGCATAGATATGCTGGATAGATCCTTGGTATTCTGCATCATTACTGAGTACACATCCAATCTTGAGGTTAAACCTCTCAGGATCTTTAAGGAAACTTCTCTCTTTGTGTACACTTTACCCAGAGAGTTTATCTCATTCATGATATCAGTGAACCTCCCATCAAGCTGATCAATAGTTTCAGTAGGCTCCATGGTGAACTGTTCATACTTTTGAACAACTACTGATAGCTTGTTCTCTTTGATTTTGTCAGTTCCTTCAAACATGAGAGCAAGAGTGTCCCAGAGCTCCTTTGCAGTCTGACAATGGATCACTCTTCCCATAACTGAGTCTGGAATGGTGGTATAGAGAATATTCATGGCTATGAAGTTGAGGTTGTGTCTCATCCTTTCATCTGTAGTGAAGTTATCGTCATCTTTGGGTCATTCTTCTCTAGGATCTGCAATACTGTCAGCTGTGGTTCTAGGATTAGGAGTCATAAAGATAAATGGACCTTTTGTTATGACTCTCAACATTTCATCATGCACACAGGCAAGATGTGCTCTCATTCTGATCTTCCAGAAATCATAGTTTTCCACTGAGAATTGTGAAAGTTTGTAATGGGACATATGGTTCAAAGGATTGACTCTCATGTTGTTCTCCGCTGGTGGTGCTACCCTAGCTGCATTGTCAGCCATAATATCCAAGCAAGATTATCAAAAGATCAATTCAGCTGACCAAATATAAAATACCTTTTTAGCACAAGGTATACTTAGAACAATGATCTTTTGAACCACTGCTCTGATACCACTTGTTGGTCCCGAAACGAGTTAAACAGATGTATGGGGGGGAATACACCTGAGGTTACAAATTTAAACTTTTCTTTAAATTTATCAGGTTACTTAAGACAGCAGATCATCAGTGGACTTTGAAGTCTGCTGAGATTTACTTATGAAAGCTTACTGAGATATCAGCTCCACTGAAAGCTCAAGACTTTCAGTTGGACTACTATCTAATTAGCTTTTAGATGCGGATTAGTGAGCCCTTATGAAAACCTCTTTTTTCTTTTATAAAACTTGTTTGAACAACACACACTTAGAGAAATAGCATAAAGTAAGTACATAAGATATAAAGTGGTTCAGAGAATAGTCTCCTACGTCCACTGTCTTGATCAAATGGGAGAATTCATTTCACTTGAAATTCCTTGTGTTATAGTGCCAATGTGCACTGATCAAACTAGGATAATTTCAGGTCTTAGTTCCCAAAACAAACTAGCTTTCAGACTGATAACAACAATCAACTTACTAACACCACTTAACACTAACTCTCAACCTAACAACTGGGTAGGGTTTTGAGTAGGGTTTGGTTCTAACTGTTGTGAGATAATCCTTACAGTTTAGCACAAGGCTTAAGGATGGATTATCTCTTTCTAAGGTTTGGATATAGCTTTAAGCTCGGTTACAAAAGACTTAGTATGCTCTCTACAAATGTGAAACACTTGGGAAACAAAGGTAATTTCGAGTGCTTCGTAGTAAGTTATGTATGTAGAGATTGCTTTGATCTTGTTAAGTTTCCCGTCCCGTGCCTAGAAAAGGGCACGACTTTCTGTATTTATAGACAATCTTGAAAATCTTCCCGTTGGAGTTGAATCTTCTCAAGTAAGTCTTCTTGTATCTGATTGGTTCAAACGGCTCTATTTGAAGCTTTAAGTCTTGTCAAGAAATGGCTAAAAAGACCATGCCTGTTCACCAACTTTCTGTAGAATGCTAGAGAAAGACTTTTGGTACTTGTCAGTCTGTGACAGGTCGGCTGTTAGAAGAGTACACCTACGTGTCATCTTCTCATTGGGCCGCTCAGTCTACTTGCTCAGAATCCTGTCTTGCTTTAAGTTGGAACTCCTCCAAGAGAACCTTCTTATTCCTTCATTAATTGTAAGCTTCACTGAAATTCGTTTTGTCTTGTTCCAACCAGATTAACTAACAGTTTTAAATGTGTTTAGCATTGAATGTGCTTTGTTAGTTCTCATCAGTGGACCTTGGCCCTCTCCTGATGGTTTTAGTCTTAGTGTGAATGCACTTAGAAAACATTCAAGACTTAGACTTCTTCTTCAGATCACTTCATCTTCAACGGACTTTCTTCATCAGCAGACTTCTATACTTCTTAGATACACTCTAGGAATTAATAAATGCACTTCAGTTCCTTAACATTTGAACTGACTAACAATCTTCTAACTCTACTGAATACTTGACTTACAAATGACTTAGGAGGAACCTTTTAGCATCTTAATCAAAACTTAAGTCTATACAATTTCCTAATAACAAATGATCATCTCCAACAATGGGAAGCAGTTCGATATGATGAATTTCTGCGAAAGGTGGAAAATCAAGAAAGTTTTTGCTACCTCCTACCACCCGCAGACAAATGGACAGGTCGAGGCTGTCAACAAAATCCTCAAACACACCATAAAGATAAAGCTCGAAGACAAAAAGGTAAATGGGCTAGCGAGCTCCCAGGCGTACTTTGGGCATACAGGACGACGATGAAGAACTTAACCGGTGAAACACCTTTCGCCCTAGCCTTCAGAACCGAAGTCGTGATCCCATCAGAGCTCGCCATTCCAAGCCATAGAACCTCGCAGGAAATCACAGAAAATAATGATAGAGCCAGACGAGCATATCTAGATATGCTCGAAGAAAGAAGATTGACATCGGATTTGAGGAATGCAGCATACAAACAAAGATCTAAAAAATTATACAACTCTAAGGTTCGAGTAAGGAAATTCATGGAAGGGGAACTAGTCCTAAAAAAGGTCCAAAGACCAAGAGGGATTTTCGACCCAAAGTGGAAAGGACCTTTCCGCATCACAAAAATCCTTCCCAAGGGGGTATACTGACTTGAACGCAAAATACTAGCTATACTAGTAGTTACCCCACAAGAGTATGAGATCCCTGTAGTATGGGCAAGTATAGGGACCAAGTACTATCGAACCCAAAGGAAAGTATATATGCTAGTAAATCTCTGGAAATGTACGTCTCGTAGCTAATATAAATTTATGTTCTAGTTTTAAGAATTATAATATACTACTCTATATTCTACTAATTTTGTACTATTAATTAAATTAACTAAATAACTTTGGGTTTTAATACAAATATGGGATGATGATGCTCGGGATAAGAATTTCTACGTATACTAACGGAGTTGGTACAATAACTAGAAAAATTGTAAAGTGCAAGCAATAATCCTAAGTGTACTAAAACTAGGCAATCAACTTCCCTAATCTAGCACGAGATTGAAAGACAAAAAGCTCAAGAATTAACCCTAATACTTCGTCATATCAACCTACTTCACTAATCCACTAATCAAGTTATATGGATTGTGCTTAATTATTGAGACCCTAATTTAACTAAGGTGATGCGCTCATCCTACCTAGATAAACCGGTATATGATAAGTCTCTTCTAAAACCCTTTCCTTAAACCTATTCGTTATTAAAGTGTGATGTGGTCGTCTTCTCTCTAACAATTTTCGTACTCAATTCCAAAATAATTCTAGGGTTTATTTTATGAATTCAATTAATTAAGAGAAATAAAATTATACATCATGAATTATCCTAATTACGTACCAACGTCCTACTTCTACGAGCTCATCCTATCCTAAGCATGCAAGGGTTCTAACCTAACATGGTTGTTTGAACAACGAAAACAATAGTAAGAACGATGAACATATGCATAATTAAATTAACTAAAGAATCTAATAACATAAACAATAGAATAAAATCAAGTCTCAAAAGTATCTTTATAAAGCTAGAAAAACTAGGTTTAGAAGTCTCAAGTATCAAGAAATCAAAAACAAAACTAATCGGTTCACAAGAAAGGAAATTAATCTATGAATTCATAAGCTAAAACCTCGATTACACGTTCAAAAACCTTGCTAAACTCCTTCTCCAAGCTCTCTCCTTCAAAAATTATCTAATGGTATCAAGTGGTAAGTTTAAATATGCTTGAAAGGGGTATATATAGGCTTGGGCTCGATTTGGACGATCATGGGCCGTAAAGACACGAACCCGCTCGAACATGCGCTTCAGTCGAGCGCCTGGTGCTCGACCAAATCACGGTCGAGCACTTCTTGGTAACAGTATTTGTGGGATGCTTGACTCATGGGTGCTCGAGCGGGTGGCGCTCGACCACTCGCCGCTCGAGCGCTTCTCGACAACAGAATATCAGGGCTGCTCGACCACCTTTCCTCGAGGATTTAGGCACTCGACCATCACTCGGTCGAGCGCCTCTACTTTCTAAAACTCCATCGATGCACGACCATGGGTGCTCGAGCACTCCCTCATCTTGAGCCTACTAACACTTTTGCACGCTTGAACTAATACTTTTCGTATTTCTTCAATATCTTCTCATTCGGGAGTCCGTTTGAGTCAATTCAAAGTCCTACGAACTCAATTTTTCATCCTCTTTCCTTATATGAGAATCAAAAGAGGAAAATTCATTAGTTTATGAAAATGATACTCAAATGACTCTAAATACTCATTAAAAACACTCAACACATAGGCAAATCGGGCTACAAAACATAACAATTTCACTCCTAATCAACCCCCCAAACTTATCATATTTCTTGTCCTCAAGCAATGAAATAATAAGTCAAGTGAAGTTGTTAAGAATGAATCAGAGTACCAAATCATGCAAGTAATAGTTTTCAAGCTTCAAAGATCGATCACCCATACACAAACCCACCCCCTTCATCCTACTCATGGATAATCAATAAGAACCACCAAAATGAAACATGGATGTGCTCTCGGCGATGTGTTTCACTCCCTCACCAGTGTTTAGCAATAATAAGGGACTCTCTCAATCAATCAATCACACAAATCTGTAGCCATAGGCTTGTAAGCACTCTCAACTTCGACCATAAACTAGAATCCATGCCGAATCAAAAAGGATTTTTTCAAGGTTGTAATGTAGGGCTCTTTGGACAGGTGGGGTAACTGTATAGGATAAGGTTGACTCAAGTGAATGGAGAATAGAAAATCAAACTTCGGTATTTCGATACAAGGAACAGAATACTTCAACATCTTCATACAATGCACTTTCAATTCCAACTACTCTCAATACCCCAACTCTTTTTTTTCTAACTTTTTTCACTTTTTTTTTCAATCACTTCACTCCCTCTTTTTTTTTCTTTTCACGGAATATATGAGCTCACATTTTCTTTTTGTCATTCTCAAATTTTTGTTCTTCCCCACAACTCAAAACTTCATTACACCTTTCCTCATATTCACTCAATCATTAATAATTCACCTTCTCAACTCAACTCGATCCATTTCTCATTCACAACTTTTTCTATTCTCCACTCAAATTGGGACAAAAAGAGTTTTAAAATTTGGATAAGTTCAAATATGCTAGCAAATAAACAGGCTAAGGCTCAAACGGGCTAACAAGGGATAAATGTCATTGGTAGGCTTATTTTGGCTTAGTGACTTATCAAATCAAAGATGGACTAAAATCATCTTCGACGTTTTAAACTAGACACAATCAAGAAGCGAGAGTACCCACAAGTTCTAGCACCTCTAAAGTGAAGATCCACTCACAAACGATGAGATCAATTTAATGAATTTTAATCTCTTATAAGGCTCAAGTCTCACGGCTTTCACATCCATGCTAGACCTAGTGAATTCTCACTTTTTACCACACAAGTATTCAAAAGGAAAGTTCGTAAGTGTGCGAATTCCCTCTCAAATCCACTCTAATTACTACACTCACACAATCTAGTCCCTAACTCAACTCCACAAATCACTAACTCATAATTCACACTCAAAGATAACAATCAATAAGCATAAGAGAGTTAATAAGCATGAAAAAAGTCAAGAGCACCGATATAAGTTCGAGATATAGCAACTCAAGTATCTCAGGGCACAATATATAACCTAACTCAACTCAAAGAGAGGGTGTGCGCCTGTGCAATGTAAACATAAAACATATAAAAACTCCACCCCCAAACTTCAACCTTGTGAAGCGGTCTAAGTTTGGGGTGGTGGTTACCTCATCCACATAATTCATGTTTCTCTTAACAACGTAGCACACTCCCTTTTCTCGAGTTGCTCCCCTTAATTAGTTCTCTGGAATTCTTAGCACTCTCAACACAAGACTGCAAAATAAAATCTCTTAAGAACGAGGTTAAAACATAAGACTCAAAACAAAACACTAAATACTAAAAAATACTCAAAAGCAAGTAAAAATTAATTGCCTCTCATTCAGCGCTATTATTAAGGTCCTAATGCCAGACCGAGCTCGAAGGAGCTCATGGGATATGATACTCAAAGTTACCTCCCTTCTTCTCATAAGAGTGGAGGTTAAATTCCTTTCCTTGATGCCCCTTCACCATGAGTTCCTTTCCTTCCTTCTCAACCTCAAGGAATCCGCTACTGAATACCTTCTTCACCTCTGGTGGTGGCGTTAACTTCTTTTTATCTCTCCAAGGAGGTGCCTTATCAACCAACTTCATGAATTTTGTCCTCTTAACATCAAATCTTCCTTTTCTTCCAACTGGGCCACGTCCACTCTTTTAAGCTCTTCACTTTCTTCTTTCCCTTTATTCCTGTCAAAATAATCAAGATCATAACACTCATGGGTTACATCATCAAGTGAAGGATTATCACAATCATAAACATAAGATGGATGAGGGTTAAGGAGTGTGTCATCAACACAAGTCTTAAGGTATCAATGGAATGACAACTCTCATCTTCCTTCGGGTGTTTCATGGCCTCATATAAGGAAATCTTCACCTCTTGATTATCCATCTTTACCGTGATCTTTCCATTCGCTATATCTAACATCATCCCGGCCGTAGCTAAGAACGGTCTTCCCAGAATCAGGGGTATATGCTCATCTTCCTCCATATCGAGTACTATGAAGTCGGTGGGAAAGACGTGATTCGCCACAGTCACTAAAACATCCTCCACTACTCCCTGAGGTCTAGTGATAGACCTATCGACAAGCTGGAGAGTCATCATAGTGGGTTGAAGTTCACCCCATCCAACTTTTTGAATCATGACAACGGCATCAAATTAATTCTGGCCCCAAGATCACACAATGCCCCCTTCTTGATTCTGTTCCCGATATCGCATAAGATAGTAAAACTATCGGGATCCTTCAACTTGGGAGGAAGCACTTTGTGCACTAATGCACTTACCTCATGGTTCAGCTGAACTAGCTCGGGCCCATCAACTCTCCTACTCTTAGCTATCAAATCCTTTAGGAACTTCGCATAATTAGGCATCTGCTCCAAAGCATCGTAGAATGGAATATTAGTGTGGAGCTTCTTAAAGACATCAAGAAACTTGGCGAATTTCTCATCTAACTTCTTCTTCATGAACCGTTGTGGATATGGTACCGAAATCATAGACTTTGGCACCCCCCATTCATCTCGCTCGGTTTTCTTCACGTTCTGTCTTGCTTCCTTTGCCTTTTTCCACTTTGGGACTCGCTCTTCTTCCTCAATCCATTCTTCCTCATGTTCTTTCCTTTTCTGAGTGTCTTCTATCTCAACCTCCTCCACTAAATCTTCACTACCCATTTTTCTTTTCTCAGTCTCTTTCTCAATCTCCTTATGGACTTCCTCCACATCAGCGGGTAGTAGGGGGCCGTCATACTTGGTTCCACTTCTTAGTTGGATTGCCTTGCATTGCTCTTTCGGGTCCCCTTCCGACATAGACGGATATTTACCCATCTCTCTTCCAAGTGATTTCGCGACCTGGCTCATCTGAAACTTCATAGAAATGAACCGTCTATTGTTCTCTTGTTGAATTCTATTCAACTACATATCTATTTTCTGAAGATGTTGATCTCGCTGATCATTCTTCTTACTCATCTCTTTCACATTGTACTCCAAAATGATAGCCTCTTAATACCTTCCTCAACCTTTTGTAATATAGCTCTTAACATCTCATCGGTGGAAGTACATCCTGGAGGTACAATTATCCCTGCTCTCAGATTACTGTAGGACAAGTTATCATTCTTCCTCCATTGATTCTGGTTACCCTGCTGGCCCCCTTGATATCCCTGAGTATTCCTCCGTTGATTTTGAGGAGGTTGTGGACCCGGTGGTACGAACGGTTGACCATAAGTAGGTTGCCCCTGATAGTTTCCACCTTGATAGCCATTCTATATTAATAATTAGGTCTTCCCATATAGTTGGCCTCCTTAAGCTGGCATCCTGGCTGATCCACTTTCTCACTCATCGCATTATTCCGACTACTAAAACTTTGTCCAATCTCCAAGCTGCTGATTTTCTCCATCATAGCCATCAGCAGCTTCCTTGTTACCTCACCGTCTTCCACTTGATGCACTCTCTGATACTCTGGATCCTCATTCGTCTGCACTCAGCTGCACTACGGTTCAGGAATGCCTCATTAGCACATACATCGAGATGGCCTTGAGCAGCTTTACACGCCCCACAATAGAAGTAGGCCATGATATCTCCTTCATTGTACCCATGCTACGGGCACTCAATCAGTATATTAAAGAATCTCTCCCATGCCTGACTCAACTCCTCTCCTGGTTTTTGCTTGAATGAAGAGATTAATTTTCTTGCCTTAACTGTTCTGGACGGAGGGTAGAAACGCTCAAGGAATAGACACTCGAGCTCGGCCCATGTAGTCACACTACCTCTTGGAAGTGTGTTATCATACCACTACTTAGCTATTCAAGTTAGAAAAAACTGGAACAACCTGAGCCTCTTCGCATCCCCAGTCATCCCATTTTGGTTAAAGGTTGAGGCTATCATCAGGAAATTCCTCAAATGAGTGTGAGGATTATGTTTCCCTACTTCTCCCTTAAATTGATTCTTAGTAAGCATCTTTAAAATCCCAGGAGCAATAGAGAAGTTATTTGCCTCGACCGGTGGCATTGCTACTCCATCATAATACCTTTGAGGTTGAGCCTCAAATCTGCCTCTAATTGTCATACCAGGAGGATCAGCATTCTGAGGAACGTGCTGAGGGTAAACTGGTGGTGCAGGGACTTGTGGAATAGGAGGTGGGTTATAAGTAGGTTGTGGAGGTTAGTATGGTGGATATGGATATGGTGGGAATGGGTAGTAAGGTGGGTTATTGTGTTGGTAGAAAGGGTTATTAAACGGGTTGTTTGGGTTTTGTGGATTTTGGTTAATGACTTGATTTTGGTTTGGTGGGGGGTTATTGTTGAGAGGGGGATTTTGGTTTTGGGTCTGGACGTTCTGGTTTTCATTTTCCCTGAGGGTGCCTGCTTCTCACCATTCACTCCTTTCTCTCCTACGACCCGTTCTTCAGTATGAGTAAGTCCCACTCCATCTACATCTAATCCTCCGCCCATGTTCAGATTCTGGTAAACATCTCCTACAGTATCGATCCTTCTTTGAAAGGCTCGATTCCTTCTAGCAATAGTCTCAGGGTCCTGTTTATTTCTATCTTCGCCCATTTCACCCTTTGAGCATGTTTTCATATACATGAGTACTCAACATGAAAGATCA
The DNA here is from genome assembly GCA_947034835.1 of Ballota nigra. NCBI lineage: Eukaryota > Viridiplantae > Streptophyta > Magnoliopsida > Lamiales > Lamiaceae > Ballota > Ballota nigra. Next base: position 62,969,498 of record OX344726.1, read on the forward strand.
AACGCAACCGACTACAATTTAAGAAAAAAATAGAAAATAAAATCACTAACTACTAAATACTAAACTATATCCATGTCCTACTCAATTAGCATACATCGCCATCCCCGGAAACGAAGCCATTGACTTGAACGCAAAATACTAGCTTGACTAGTAGTTACCCCACAAGAGTTTGGGATCACTGTAGTATGGGCGAGTATAGGGACCAAGTAGTATCGAACTCAAGGAAAGGTTTGTATGCGAGTAAATCCCTGGAGATGTACGTCTCGTAGCTAATATGAATGTATATATTTGGTTTTTAAAATAATTCTAAGCTAGATTATACTATCTATATGCTACTAATTAAATTAACTAAATAACTTTGGATTTTAATGCAAATATGGGATGATGATGCTCGGGATAGGAATTCCTACGTATACTAACGGAGTTGGTACAATAACTAGAATAATTGTAATGTGCAAGAAATAATCCTATGTGTACTAAAACTAGGCAATCAACTTCCCTAATCTAGCACGAGATTGAAAGACTAAAAGCTCAAGAATTAACCCTAATACTTCGTCATATCAACCTACTTCAATAATCCACAAATCCAGTTATATGGATTGTGATTAATTAATGAGACCCTAATTTAACTAAGGTGATGCGGTCGTCCTCCCTAGATATATCGGTAGATGATAAACCCCTTCTAAAACCCTTTTCTTAAAACTATTCGTTAATAAAGAGTGATGCGGTCGTCTTCTCTCTAATAATTTTCGTACTCAATTCCAAGATAATTCTAGGGTTTATTTTAAGAATTCAATTAATTAAAAGAACTAAAACTATACATCACGAATTATCCTAATTACGTACCAACGTCCTACTTCTACGAGTTCATCCTATCCTAAGCATGCAAGGGTTCTAGCCTAACATAGTTGTTTGAACAATGAAAATAATAGTAAGAACGATGAACATATGCATAATTGAATTAACTAAAGAATCTAATAACATAATATTGGTCCCGTTACAAGACTGAGGAATACGTGTATGGGGGGGGAATACACGTATACCAATTTTTCAAACTTAAAACCTTACTGACTCCCCTTTACTCAGAGTGATAACGAACTAGGTACTGATAATACACCTACGGACTACACTTGGTGTGGGTCAGTTGGCCAACTATCAGTTTAAGTTAAGCGCGGAAATGCGTGAGCCCTGATAGTTTAAAGTCTTATTTAGTTTGCTTTTTGAAAACCTCGATTACTTAAATGAATAGTGTTTAGTAAGGGTAGTGCTCTTTTTAACAGATCAGGCTGATTGATTCAAGCCTGATAAATCTTATGCAATGAATGAACAGTTAATATGGCAGGTATACAATATATCAAAGCAATAAGAACACAACAAGTTTAACGTGGTTCAGAGTCTCAAGCTCCTACGTCCATGGCCTGATTTAACATAAAATCCGCTCAAGGGATTCTTATTTTTAACGTGCCAAGGTGCACCAAGATCAGCTACCTCACTGACCTATACAAACTTCCTTACTAACTTAACTTACTTCCAACAAACCTAACTTTAGGGTTTTGGTTTCAGTTTGGATTCCAACTAGGTTGAGATTATCCTTACATGACAAATCTATGCTAAGGGTTGGATAATCTCTCTAAGCTTAAGATATAGCTTGTATACTCTTGGAATACAGATTAACTCTCAGTTGCTAAGAAACACTTGGGAAATTTAAAGGGTTTCGAGTGCTTCTTCTAAAGACTGAATTCTTTGAATGCTTGAGAGTTTGAGTAATTTCTCGCTTGGAAATTTCCCATAACCTTGAATGGGTTCAAGGCCTTCTGTATTTATAGGCGATTTAAAAAACTATCCGTTGTAGAGATAGCCTTTCTTGTCATCTATGTAGAGTGGCTTCAAACGGACATATCTTCATGCAGCAGCCGTCCTTGCATGGAATTAGGTATATGCATTAAATGCACATTAAATGCTTGCCCGTTGAAAATCCAGTCTGAAGTCAGTCTCCTGTCAGGTTTCATACGTGCGTGTCCTTCTCGGATTTGTCCACATCATCAGGTTGGTGAGAATGTCAGAACTTATTCCTAGGCTTCAGGCTTGTCTTATTAAGTTCCTTTTTGTCTTGAGCTCACCGGTCTTGTCCTAACGCTGACATTCCTTTTGCATTGATTGGCTAAACTCCAAGTCTTCCCATAAACTCAGTATCATCATGTTCCCTTCAGGACTGAGTAGTAATGACCTCAGGGCTCTTCATCACTGAGACTTACTCAGCCAGCTTAGAAGACTGCCATAAGTTCAGGTTGGTAAACGTCTTCAGGCTCTTGTCTTGATTGTCATCAGCAAGTACTCCTCTTACTGAGTACCTGTGAAGTGTAAAATGACTAAGTATAAACCCTAACCAAGACTAGCCTGACAAACAAATGCAAACATCTTTTCAGGGGCTTTGGGATCTAATCAAAACTGACATTGTCCCAAAAATTTCCCCCTTTTTGATGATGCCAAAACACTGAAAAGATCCTCAAAACATTTAAGAGGAAATATAAGATCCTGTCTATAAGATGAGACAGTGTTAGAGCAATTCTTGATAAAGTACGGAATTTAAATAACAGCCAAAAAGACAATGAGTTTTTATCTGTGGGCAAAGGTAATAGATTTCATTGAATGATCTGATCGAGGTTACAATGAATCTAATATATTACAAGGAAGTAGTGAAACACCTAGACTAATCTCATTTCAGGTTTAAGTCCATAGCCTGCATAGACTCTTGCCTTCAGCTCGTCAAGTCTTCTAGGTTGGTTCACGAACCCTTCAGCCTTCGCAATCTTCAACACCTCAGTCATAATGGCCTTAAAATCATGCTTTCAAGTTCCAGGGACTAAGGGAGGCGATTTGACAATGAATTCAGGGGCCTTCACTTGGACTTGAGCTGCTTCAGCCTCCTCCAAGAACTTTTAGATCAGCTCAGGATGATTGTCCATCATGTAGTCAGTGAAGTGGGCATTGATGTCTTCAGAGTCACCCCACTTCTTCACCACGTACCGTAATTTCACAAACTCATCCCTTGCATCAGCCCAGAACTCCTTCAATGCTTCTGAGATGAACTCATCCACATATGCTTCCCTTTGACCTGATTCTGGCCTTCTGACTTGAAGAATTGTTGATTTCCTTGTTGTAGGCCTCTTCATGTACTTCCTAGGCTCAGGCTTCGCCTTCTTCCTCCTAAGCAGACTGATCACTGCATCATCGAGTTCCCTTTGTTGAAGCTCAGTGATATCAGGCAGCTTTTCAACCTTCTTCTCCAAAATGCGCATCTTTTCATTTTGTGCTATCTCAGCTCTGCGCTCAGCCTCAGTTCTCTCAGAAGGTGTTCCCCATGCCTCAGCGCATAACTCTGCTACCGTCTCCGCAGAGTAACTGATGGGGTTTTTCCTTGTGCTCATGGGAAAGGACTTCTGAACTGGCTCAGGTTGTTTTGAAGGTTCATTAGCCTTTGTCTTCTTTGCTGCCTCCGCCTTCAGCCTGGCAACAATCTCCTCACCTTCCTTTTCTACTGCCGCCAACCTTGCTGACTTCCTTACCCTCAGCACGTTCCCTTCAGGATTGGCTTCAAGATCGGCTTGAAATGTTTCGCCTTGGTTGACTGCCTCCGATGCCTCAGGGCGGGATCTTTTCTTCTTCTTTTCCCCCTTTTTGGTATCATCATCAGCCTGGGATGGGAGGTTCAGCTCCACTGTTGATCATGAAGGAAGCTAACGATTGGACTTCTAACACACCTTCCTTCAACATCTCAACTCCCGTGGCAATCCCAGTGCCAGCATACGAGACTGAATTGATAGCATTTTGCAACTTCTTTTCAAAGACCTCCATGTTGTGTTGGAGACTTTACTCGGCCTTGGTGATCCTCTCCTCCACCTTCAAGGACTCGCCGCTGATTCTTCTAGCTTCAGTCAGTATCTTCACTGACTCCTCCGTGGCCTTAGCCAAAACATCTGCAGCAGTCTGAGAGGTGTGATCAATCTTCTCTGACACCAGCTACAACTTGGATGCTGAGTCATTCATGGCCTGAGTGAAGAGTGCTCCAGCCTGAGTAGCAAGCCTCTCCACTGCCTGATTTAGTTTGTCCTCTCTGATTGCATCCCCCTCTTCAAGCTGTTTGAGAGTTTGCCTTAGTATCTTCTTCGTACGCTTCCTCTCACTCCTCACTGATTTGGCCGTATCAGTCATTGTGCGCTTTAATAGAATCAACTCTTTATTTGCAAGAGTGTGGTATGCTGATTTTGTCCACTTGATGTGCTTGGCCAGGGTCTTGGCTTCCTCCTCCTTTTCAGTGCGTAACCTCATTATGTCCTCCTGAAGTTCAGCTAGATTCTCAGTAGTCTTCTCCTTCTTCACCTCGACTATACTTGTGAATTCAGCACGTCTGACCCCAGTGATTAGCACATCTTCGTCTCCATCAGTGGCCTCATCAGTGGCAGGCTGTTTTCCCTTGTCAGCCCCTGCAGCATCAGTCCCCTCTTCAGGGTGCACTGAAGGCAGTTGTTGAGTGGTCGTGGCCGCCTGCTCAGGCTCAGCCTCGCCATCTCGAACCTTAGGAACTTGTCCTTCGGAACTGGGAGTCTCCTTTGACGCCTCAACATCTTTCTCCCTTGTCTCAGGGCAGGGAATCCCGTCATCGACAGATGTCTCATCGGCGGCCGAGATGTTCACAACATCCTCAGCCACTGGTCCACCCTTGGCACCAGTGTCTTTCACACCTTCCCCCTGAGTTTGAGACTCAGGCTCCATGCTATCTACTTCCTGTGCTGTCTCCTCCACGGCTTTCTCCAATGCTCCACCCTGAGCACCTTCATCACCATACTCCTCCTCCTCATCGTCAGAAAGGATATCGGCCTTTGTCTTAGTCATTAACTCAACTACCAGCTGCTTCAAATTCTCGAAGTTTAGCAGTTGCAGCAAGCTAGTCAGTCCAAAGAAGGTGCACAACCTAGCTTTCCCAGTCTCCCAATGCTCCCAGCCACGAGCATCTACCAGCATATGTTGCTCTTGCATGTTGGATTATTTAAATTCCAGCCACACTTTTAGCTGCCCACTCCGTGGCATTTCCCCTTAGAGTGTTCTCCAACATACCTCCCATCATGTGTTCGTCCAGCTCCTCTTCCTCCTGCAACTCGAGAAAGTCATCCTCTTCATTGGGTACGAATTTGGGGCAATCTTTGGGGTTGGGGTATGAGGGAAAATTATCAGGGTTAGGGGTAGGATCTGATGGATGGTCAGGCCTGTGAGGGGATGACACTGACTCTGGAATATTTGGCTCTGATGTTTGGGGTGAGTTGGTGGGTTGTGGTGTGGGATCAGGGTTGGTTTGGGGTTGGGGGTCAGGGTGAGTGGGGGATGAATGGGCTGCTATCTCAGGCTGCAACAACTCAGCCGTCTCGATAGACTTTCTCACTTTCTCCAAGTCAGAGGCTCTAGGAGAGCTTGACTTCTCCCTCTCTTCTACCTCAGGCAGACCCTCAGCAGGGGACTTTTTGGGTCCCTTCCTAAGTCGTTTCAATTACCTCTCTCCATGAACCCTTCTGACGTCATCGTTAGTTCCCTCAGCCTCAGATTCGGCCCTCTTGGGAAGTGACTCGGTCCCAGAGCTCGTGCTCTTACCTGACAACACAATCTTCACCTTCTTCTTCACTGTCTTCTCCGCCTCAGGCTGCGCCTCCTCAACCTCAGGCTCCATAGCCTCTTCAGCCTCCTCTCTCCTCTCGAAGAGCTCATCTACCTTTTCGATAAGACTGATAACCACTTTCTTGGCCTTACCAGCTGGCTTTTTGGCCTGACCCTTTGCCTTGGCATTGGGATCAGTCAGCCCTAGCATCGCATAGGTATCACTCAGCCCTAGCATCGCATAGGTATCACTCAGCAAGGAAAACATCACCTTCTTGGAGGAAAGATTGTCCTCGAAGTCGAAGGTGTACTCATGGCACGCATGAGCAATCGGGATGGACATCCTCGTTCCAAAGGACAGGATGGCACCAACAGATACGTGCCTCTTCTCCTCATCCCGCTTCAGCTTATCCAATCCAACCTGATGGAGTTGATCAAGGAAGAACTGCTCCCAGTTCGCTTCCACTCCATCAACTATAGCTCCCATAATCCTCAGCTTGGGCAAGCTCAACTGCTCATGAGAGCCTGTGGACCCCATCACCACCTTGGACACTAAGTCCACAAGAGCTCTGTACTCAGGCTTCAGAGTACTCTTATTTTGACGGGCTCTGAACTCAGGGGAGCCAGTCTTGGTCCACTTCCTAAGGAATTCTCCCTCCGAAATCTCCTTGTAAAACCTGGGATTGATTCCTGAGGATGGCAAGTCAAAAACCTCCTTGATTGCCCTTCAAAAGTTGATGTCCACCACCTTTGAGTTATAGAGAGGTTCGCCGTGGTTGTCCTTCTCTCCCGTTGGCTTGAGCGCGGTCACCTTCGTGAACAGTTCTCCCTTACGCAGGAACATGTTGAAGTAGGCTTCTACAACTGTCCTTGGAAGTATAGAGAGAAGACGCGTGGTGAAGTATGTTTCCAACCCAGCTTTGGAAATCCAGTTGAAAACTGGTTTGATTTCCTCAACTGTTAGACATGTACCCTCCATGGAGATGACTTGGTCCATGTGTACCAGCTTATTATTGACAACATCCTCTAGCTTGTCCGTTGTCCAGTTGGAATCAAGAAGTGCCATTGATTTTGAAAGAAAGAGAGGTTTTTAGGAAAACTGTGAGTATTTTGAGCAAGAGAATACTCAGTGTGCATATGTGCTTTATGTTTGCGTAAACACCTCAAATGGCACTATTGATTGATTAGACTAAGTCAGTTACTCAGACGTGGGGTTGAGATTAATTCCTAAATTCGAAAGGTTTTGAAATGAAGGGCCAGGATTAATCTCAGTTTCAATCAATTACACAGGTTCAGTCATATTCCGTATAAAACGGACACATATACGAAAAATTAACTGAAGCATTAAATGCTCCGTTGCGCGTGGGTTTAAATATGAAAAGGCGCGCTTTTAATGAAAACGGAATGCATTTAATAAAGATTTTCAAGACGAAGGACTCAGGGAGACGCTTGAAATTCACAAAGTCAGGTTGAAACTCATACCTGTCAGGGAGACATTGTAGCACCCTGATACCTCGCTGAGTCGAGTCTGGTTTGAGTTCCCCCTAGACCCTACACTGACTGCTCTCTCGGATCTAAAAGTCCTAACTCTACTGACATTTCCATAAATCCTGTTTCAGCCAAAGGCTTAGTCAAGATGTCAGCTCTCTGCCTGTCAGTGTGAATTTTCTCCATCCTAATGTCCTTCTTTTCCACATGATCTCAAATGAAATGATGCCTAATATCCACATGCTTGCACCTTGTGTGAAGCACTGGGTTCTGAGTAATTGCTATAGCACTATTGTTGTCACAATAGATTGGAACCTCATTAGCAAACACTTGGTAGTCCCTCAACTATTGCCTCAACCATAAAATCTGAGCACAACAACTACCTGCAGCCATATACTCAGCCTCAGTTGTGGATGTTACAACCGAATTTTACTTCTTACTAAATGTTAGGATATAGATTAGATGTTTTGAAGATGTTAAAATAAGAACTTGTAATAGGACTAGCTGAACCTGTTAGTCAGCTACAGATTAGTCTTGGTCTAGAATAGGTCTTTGGTTAAGGGGGAATAAATCTGTGCAGACCAGAGAAGGTACCAGAGAAGGTCTGCCAGATGAGAGGTGACTAGAGGAGTCTGATCAGAGGAGGTAACCAGATGAGGAATGGACCAGATGAGCTCTGACCAGAAGAGTCTGCCAGAGGAGTCTGACCAGAGGAGTCTGACCAGAGGAATCTGACCAGAGGAGTCTGACCAGAGGACTTCACCAGAGGACTCCACCAGAAGACTTCACCAGATGAGATTGACCAGAGGCAGAGGACCTTCCCCAGACCAGACGAGACCAGACCAGATGAGGGAGACAGATTATTTCACCCACCAGGAGGCTGCGTGTAATCAAGAGACAAGGAGATCTAGGAGTTCTATGATGGAGATGAAAGCAATCTGGAAGTCAACTGATAGGAGGATATGATTGATTGATTGCTTGATTGAAAGTCAACTAATCAATCATATAATCAATCTTTGATTGATTATATCCCTCCAATTATGGTTGTTTGAATTTCTAGCTTCCAAGGGCTAGTTAATCCTACAACTATAAATAGGAGTGCATGGATGAGTTCATCATAGAAAAGAGTCGCGCGAGAGCATACAACAAGAACACACGAACTCTTCCAAACACTCACCTTGTTCATTAACGTTTATACACTCTTTAGGAGTTTCAGTTGGATCTTATAATTAACCTGTTCATCTTGAAAGGTTGTTGTAAGTTGTTGTACGAAGGAGCTGGTACTTCGCAATTTCAGTAAGTAAGTCAGTTGGTTGGAGAGAGAGAAAGTCCCCTTTGGAGAAAGGGAGAGTGGACGTAGGATCGTTATATCCGAACCACTATAAATTCCGGTGTTATTTACTTTTCTGCAATTTAGATTTCTACATTTCACTTTTAGTACTTAATTTATAAATTGGGTTTTCATTAAAAATAAACTCAAAACGCTTTCCGCTGGATAACCATTTTGGGACCAACAAGTGGTATCAGAGCAGTGTGTCCTACAGACCACTGTTTTGAAATTATTTTGGTGGTCACCAGGGCAGATCCATTTTTTTTAAAACCCAAATATTTGTTGTGCTAACGAATTTTGCAGAAATGGGCTCAAAGAGATGCAGTAGAAGAGACACCGGGAGGTTCTCCAAAAGAAGATTAACAGATGAGGAAGAAGAGGTATCCATTTCTGGTTCATCATCAAACTTTGGACCAGACGAAGAGGTCTGTCTTGTGACAGATGAGGTATGTAATAGAACTCCCTCTTCTTCTTCTCATTCTTCTTTTTCTGAACAATCAGAGGAGTCTTTTACGCAAAATTTGTTATTAGATCTCCAAAAATCTATACAACTTTGTCAAAAGTTGGAAGATGAGAACACAAAGTTGAAAGCAGAAAATCAGAGGCTTTCACAATGTTTAGGCAACCCAACTGATCTACCAGCTGAACAAGTTCAAACACTGGTAGAAGAGTCCACTGACTTGAAAACCATATGTGATGAACAAACTAAGCTGATAGAAAAGTTGCTTGTTGAAAACATTGAGAAAGATAATGAATATACTCTGCTGAAAGCTAAGTTCGATGAACTCTTCCATCAAAACGAAATTGTAAAAGATAGTGAGGACAAGCTCAAGATGAGAGTGGAGCAGCTGACTACAGTAAACAATGTTGTGTCACACATAGCTGCCTCATCTCAAAGAGAGCACGATAAGACAGGCCTTGGTTATACCAAACCTGAATCCTCACCTGATCAGAAAGAAGAACAGTCTAGTAATTTCATTGATAAGGGTAAAAGGCCAGCTGACCAGGCAACTCAGCCTAATGGGCAGATGAGTCCTAAAACTTAAAAACCCAAAAGGCAGAGGAGGAATTTTAAGAAGGGTTATACCCAGAATAAAAGACCTCAGCCAGGCCAGCAGAGTAGAAGACAGTCTGGATCTTCTCAAAAGAGGCAGAACCAGATGACTCCTACTCACCTGCAGAGGACTTTCAAGTCACCTGCCAGACCAGCTGGAACCTTTGATGGTTCTAGTAAGACTTACCCATATCAAAAGAATTTCAAGTCTGTTGCATTAAGACAAGTTACTTCTTCTACTGGACAAGCTCATAAGAGAAGAAGAACCTCTAGAAGAAATAACCATGTCGAAGATTCTTATGTTCAATGTGTTTTTGTTGATATATATGGAAGAAAGATAAGATCACCTGATCCAAAAAGGGATGATCTATTCTTGTGGCTTCCTAAATATTGTGCTAACCCCCCCTGGACCCAGAAGGGTACCAAAAAGTTGATTGCCTGCAGATACACAAGAAGACCAGCTGATGTTTTGCCCCAATATCAGCTGAGCATACTTTGAGGGGGAAGATCAGTTGACCCAGCCTGCTAGAATCTCTATTTAGATATTTCAAACTTTTCTTGTCTTGTTTTATTTCAGTTCTTCCAGTTTTAACATCATCAAAAAGGGGGAAATTGTTAGGATATAGATTAGATGTTTTGAAGATGTTAAAACAAGAACTTGTAATAGGACTAGCTGAACCTGTTAGTCAGCTACAGATTAGTCTTGGTCTAGAATAGGTCTTTGGTTAAGGGGGAAGAAATCTGTGCAGACCAGAGAAGGTGACCAGAGAAGGTCTGCCAGATGAGAGGTGACCAGAGGAGTCTGATCAGAGGAGGTGACCAGATGAGGAATGGACCAGATGAGCTCTGACTAGAGGAGTCTGCCAGAGGAGTCTGACCAGAGGAATCTGACCAGAGGAGTCTGACCAGAGGACTCCACCAGAAGACTTCACCAGATGAGATTGACCAGAGGCAGAGGACCTTCCCCAGACCAGACGAGACCAGACCAGATGAGGGAGACAGATTAGTTCATCCACCAGGAGACTGCGTGTAATCTGGAGACAAGGAGATCTAGGAGTTCTATGATGGAGATGAAAGCAATCTGGAAGTCAACTGATAGGAGGATATGATTGATTGATTGCTTGATTGAAAGTCAACTAATCAATCATATAATCAATCTTTGATTGATTATATCCCTCCAATTATGGTTGTTTGAATTTCTAGCTTCCAACGGCTAGTTAATCCTACAACTATAAATAGGAGTGCATGGATGAGTTCATCATAGACAAGAGTCGCGCGAGAGCACACAACAAGAACACACGAACTCTTCCAAACACTAACCTTGTTCATTAACGTTTATACACTCTTTAGGAGTTTCAGTTGGATCTTATAATTAACCTGTTCATCTTGAAAGGTTGTTGTAAGTTGTTGTACGAAGGAGCTGGTACTTCGCAATTCCAGTAAGTAAGTCAATTGGTTGGAGAGAGAGAAAGTCCCCTTTGGAGAAAGGGAGAGTGGACGTAGGATCGTTATATCTGAACCACTATAAATTCCGGTGTTATTTACTTTTCTGCAATTTAGATTTCTGCATTTCAATTTTAGTACTTAATTTATAAATTGGGTTTTCATTAAAAATAAACTCAAAATGCTTTCCGCTGGATAACCATTTTGGGACCAACACTAAACCACGAGATCAACTTACTTCCCAAAAACTGACATATCCCAGAGGTTGATTTCCTATCAATCCTACAACCTCCATAATCTGCATCTGAATAACCTATCAGTTCTAAGTTGTCATCTGAAGGATACCATAGTCCCATATTGACTGTTCTTTTCAAATACTTAAGTATCCTCTTAGCAGCCTCCAAATGACTTCTCTTGGGATCAGACTGATACCTAGCACATACACCAACTACAAACGTAATGTCAGGCCTACTTGCAGTCAGGTATAACAATGAACCTATCAGCCCTCGATACTCAGTCTGATTTACTGAAGTCCCTTCAGTGTCAGGATCCATCTTCCAATTTGTGTTCATAGGGATCCTGGCTGGATTGTTGTTCTGAACACCAAACTTATGAATCAAGTCTCTTGTATACTTGGCCTGATTAATGAATATACCTTGATCAGTCTGCTTGACCTGCAATCCTAAAAAGAAGTTCGTCTCTCCCATCATTGACATCTCAAATTTACCAGTCATCAACTTAGAGAATTTCTCACAGAGCTGATGATTTGGTGATCCAAATATTATGTCATCTACATAAATTTGGACCAAGAGAATGTCATCACCTTCAGTGATCCTGAATAATATCCTATCCACGGTTCCCTTCTTAAACCCATGGTCTGTCAGGAATTGAGAGAGGGTATCATACCAAGCTCTTGGTGCTTGCTTAAGTCCATAGAGTGCTTTCTTTAATTGATATACTCTATCTCCAACCTCAAACCCAGGAGGTTGTTCAACATATACTTCTTCATTGAGTACACCATTCAGGAAGACACTCTTAACATCCATTTGATACACCTTAAACTTCTTGTATGTTGCATATGCAAGGAACAATCTGATAGCTTCCAATCTAGCTACTGGAGCAAAAGTCTCATCATAGTCTATTCCTTCAGACTGACAATACCCCTTTGCAACCAGTCTAACCTTGTTCCTTACTACAACACCATTCTCATCCTTCTTGTTCTTAAAGACCCACTTGGTACCAATAATACCTTGATGCCTAGGTCTGTCAATCAGTTCCCAAACCTGATTCCTTGTGAACTGATTCAACTCCTCTTGCATGGTAATGATCCAGTTCGAGTCAGTGAGAGCTTCTTCAATGTTCTGAGGCTCTTGCTCAGAGAGAAAGCAACAGAACAATGCACTCTCACCATGAAACTGTCTGGTCCTGATTCCCTCAGTTGGATCACCAATGACTTGATCAATAGGATGATCCTCTATCCATGTTCTTTTGCCAGGAGTTGTTCCTGAAGTACCTGCAAGGTTAGTGTCTACAGGTTCATGAAATTCAGGAAATTGAACAGAAGGGGATGAACCTGAGTCTATACCAAAGGGATTAACAAGATCAATGTCAGGGACATTGGTTCCCCCTTGATGAGGTGACTCAGGAACCGTCTCAGCTGCAACAACATCTTCATAGACGATGCTTACCTCAGGTTGATCCTGTTCCTCAGCCTGAGGCTCAACTATCCCTGATGTGCTGGGCTTAGGATTGGCACTTGGTTCCTCATCCTGATCATCGTCATCATACCATCTTGGAATTGGCACGACTTTGACCTTTGGATCAGGTTGATTCTTTAAGCTAAGATTTGTCACCCTCCTTGTGACCTCCTCAGTGTCAGGATCCAACACTCTTACCCTGAAAGCTTTACTAACTTCAGAATATCCTAAAAATATCCCTTCATCAGAATTGCTTTCAAAGGCTTTCAATTGGGTCTTCCCATTGTTGAGGATGAAGCACTTACAACCAAATATATGAAAGTAAGAGATACGAGGTTTCCTCTTATTCCATGTCTCATATGGGGTTTGTGTATGTTGTTTGTTCAGCATGGATCTGTTCTGAGTGTAGCATGCAGTGTTAATTGCCTCAGCCCAGAATTTCTTGGGCAATCCTGACTCAGCCAGCATGGTCCTGGCAGCTTCCTTCAGTGTCCTGTTTCTTCTCTCCGCAACACCGTTTTGTTGTGAGGTTCTAGCTGCAGAAGTCTCATGAGCTATACCAAGTTCATTACAAAAGTCAGAAATATATGAATTTATAAATTCAGTGCCCTTGTCAGATCTGATTTTAGTAATGGACTGATTCTTCTCATTGCTGAGTCTTCTGAGCAACTCTGGAAGTTTTACCTGTGTTTCCTTCTTATTTAACAAGAAAATAACCCAAGTATATCTAGAATAATCATCAATAACCACAAGGGTATATTTCCTACCATTCATACTCACAGGTGTAATAGGACCAAATAAATCCATGTGCAAGAGCTGAAGAATCCTGTTAGTGGAATGGGAAGCTTTCTCTTTGAATGAAGTTCTAACCTGCTTCCCTTCCTAACAAGCTTTGCACACATGATCTTTGCTAAAAACTTCATTAGGTAGACAATCAACAAGTGACTGTCTAGAAATTTTGTTAAGAATCTTAAAATTCAGGTGGCTTAATATTTTATGACATAACCAACTGAGCTCTAGAGAGCTTTTAGCAACAAAACAAGTATTAGGAATAGTGTTGCTCCAATTAGCAAGATAAACATTACCTTTCCTGATACCTGATAGAAGCACTTGTGTTGATTCGTCCTTGACTAAAAATATATTCGATGTGAACTCAACAGTAAAACCTTTGTCACAGAATTGGCTTACTGACAACAGGTTATGCTTCAGTCCTTCCAGAAAGGACACATTTTCCACTCTGACTGTACCTATTATCAAGACAATAAAACCTTTAGTAACACCTTTTGAGTTATCACCAAAGGTTACCTGTGGACCATCTTTAGCCTGAAATTCTTGGAGAAGACTCTTCATTCCAGTCATATGTCTTGAGCATCCACTGTCTAGGTACCAAACAGCTTTGTTTGAGTCTCCTCTCCTCTTGTTGTGATCCACAGCCACCTGCAAATGAATCAGGCTTTAGGTACCCATTGGGTGTTGGGTCCTATCGTGTCAGTTGTACCCTTCGGGATCCAGACTTGCTTCACAACCCTGATTGCCTCAGAGTGATGAATCTGTCTTCCTGAAATATCAAAATACACTACTTTCTTCTTCTTTGCCTGAGAGGAAGATGGTGTATGAGTGCTAGACTTAGGCTTCACAGGAGCCTGAGTGGGTGCCTTTTGGGCTGGCTTCCTGTTCTTCCTAGGTCTGGGTGCAGCGGGTCTTGGGCCTTGTTCTTGATAAGAGCCCTGTGTTCTATTCCCCCTAGGTAAGTGAGGGAATGGAAAACAGTTAAAAGCCTCAGGATGCCAAAACTGTGGGGTGTCATCATATTTGGCCTTCCCTGTTGGTATTGCCAAGCATGATGGTACCCTCGCTGACCAGTCTGAGGGCTCTTGGCCTGAGTCTTCCTCTGCTTTCGCTGAGGCTTTCTCTGACCTGAGCTCTCAGGGACCTCCTTCGGTTGCTTTGTCTTTCCCTTGGGTTTTGGCTTAGCTACCTTAGGGGCAACCCTGACTGTGTCAACGGTTTCCTTGCCCTTATCAGTTTGACGGGCCTGAAGTACAACCTTAGGTGCACTCTGACCTGCCTGAACAAATACCCTCTCAGTGTTACTCCCTGAAGCAACATGAGATTTACCCGGTGAGGATTTCTTATGAACAAATCTGAGTCCCTTTTTCTCATTCCCAAGCATCTGGCTGCTATTTATTTCCTCTCTAGCCACTGAGGATTTATTCATTGCTGCAACCTTTTGCTTGAGTGAGTCCTCACTCTCTTTCAGGATTTCATGTCTGGCAAAGAGGTCATCAAACTTACTCTTGAGTGCTTTCAGTTCTTCCTTCTTGACCAACTCTTCCTCAGCCAATTCCTTCAGAAGCTTCTCTCTTGGGAGACGCTCAGCGTTGATTAAATCAATCTCCTGAGTTAGTCTCATAATCTGAGTTGATTCTTTAAGATCAGACTGAGTGAGCTGATCATTCAAGTTCTGAACCTCAGTACTCAATTTCTTGTTCTCCTCTACCAAGAAGACATTAGTTTCCTGCAGTCTGGAGAAATCAACCATCAATTGATCCATGCTGATCTGAAGTTTCATTTCTCTGACTGACTTTGAGCTATGCTCAGGATTTTGACCAGTGTAGGAACCACATACAGAGTTAGATGTTACCTCAGGTTCCTCCCTTGCCATCAGGCAGACATCATCGTACTCATCATCAGAGAAGAGTTCAGGCGACCTTTCCTCAGGACCATCAGAGTCAGTTGCATCCTTAGCGAGCATCGCTCTCTGGTCTGCAAGTCTCTGGTCTCTCTTGGCCCTCCTGTCTTCTCTTTCCCTTGCACTCAGCTTCGGACAATCATACTGATATTGCCCGCTCTTGTTACAGTTGTAATATGCCGGTTGCTCATCTCCTCTTTCTCTCCTTGGTTCAGGGATCCTCCTTGAGTCAGGTTCCCTCTGTCTTGATGAGCTTTCAGTCTTTCCTGAGTGCTTGTCGTCATGAGTACGTCTCTATTCATCTCTGCGATCGGGCTTTGGGTCTGAGTATCTTTTTTCATCGCCACGATCTCTCCTCTGGTCAGTGTTTCTTCTCTCCTCATATCTACTTGAGCTTTGGTGGGTTCTTTCAGGTTTCCTGTCACGTGAGTCCTGATAAAATTTCTTATAACGACCAAACTTGGAATTAAGCTTATCAAAGCGTCTGGCCATCAGGCTGTACTCCTCAGCAAGCTCTTCCTTGCTCATCTCCATCAGTGACTTTGATGAAGATTCAACAGGTACAGACCTGGCTTTGAATGCCACACTTTTCTCAGGAGTTTTCTCCTTTTCTTCCTCTTCTGGCTGAACTTTCTTCTTTCTTTTGTTAAGATCAAATTCCAGTGCTTTAAGCTCTGAAAAAAGTAAAGCAGAAGTTATGTTACTCATATCCTGAGTGTTCTTAAGCATAATTACACTATTATCCCATCTCTCAGGAAGGGCATTCAGGATCTTTGAAGCAACATCTCTCTTTGGGACATCCTTGTCCAGCATCACCAGCTCATTCATCAACTTGATGAACCTTGACTCCATCTGATCAATTGTCTCATCAGGCAACATCTCAAATGCTTCGAATTTCTGAATGACAATGTTTCTCTTGTTCTCCTTTATCTTTTCTGACCCCTCACACATCCTTGTCAGCTCATCCCAAACCTCATTTGCCGTCTTTAAGTTCATCAGCCTGGCTGACTCCTCGAAGGGCACCATATGCAAAATGACGTTTCTGGCAACGTTGTCCAGTCCCACCATCTTGATTTCATCATTGGTCATGTCTTTCCTTTCTTTTGGAACCTGCACGCCAATCTCAAGATGCTCATATCCCAGTCCTCTGACAATGGGAATAGTGATCTTGATCGGTCCCTCACTGAGAACACGCGGTATCTGGTCATGGATGGCATCAAGATGTGCTTCTAATCTGAACTTCCAATAGACAAAGTTAGATACAGAGAATTCAGGTAACGTAGCTTCAGGTCTCCTCGAAATCATGATGATGCAAGTTTTATGAAAAGCAAACTCAGATCTGTTCAGTGACCACCAACAATTTCTTCTATGAAACTATTGGTATTCAAAGTCAGGGGTCTTTTGAACCAATGCTCTGATACCACTTGTTGGTCCCGTTACAAGACTGAGGAATACGTGTATGGGGGGGAATACACGTATACCAATTTTTCAAACTTAAAACCTTACAGAGTCCCCTTTACTCAGAGTGATAACGAACTAGGTACTGATAATACACCTACTGACTACACTTGGTGCGGGTCAGTTGGCTAACTATCTATTCTAGTGCGGAAATGTGTGAGCCCTGATAGTTTAAAGTCTTGTTTAGTTTGCTTTCTAAAAATCTTGATTACTCAAATGAATAGTATTTTGTAAGAGCAGTGCTCTTTTTAACAGATCAGGCTGATTGATTCAAGCCTAATAAATCTTATGCAATGAATGAACAGTTAATATGGTAGGTATGCAATATATCAAAGCAATAAGAACACAGCAAGTTTAATGTAGTTCAGAGTCTCAAGCTCCTACGTTCAGGGCCTGATTTAATAGGAAATCCACTCAAGGGATTCTTGTTTTTAACGTGCCAAGGTGCACCAAGATCAGCTACCTCACGGACATATACAAACTTCCTTACTAACTTAACTTACTTCCAACAAACCTAAATTTAGGGTTTTGGTTTCAGTTTGGATTCCAACTAGGTTGAGATTATCCTTACAAGACAAAGTTATGCTAAGGGTTGGATAATCTCTCTAAGCTTAAGATATAGCTTGTACGCTCTTGGAATACAGATTAACTCTCAGTTGCTAAGAAACACTTGGGAAATTTAAAGGGTTTCGAGTGCTTCTTCTAAAGACTGAATGCTTTGAATGCTTGAGAGTTTGAGTAATTTCTGGCTTGGAAATTTCCCGTAACCTTGAATGGGTTCAAGGCCTTCTGTATTTATAGGTGATTTGAAAAATTATCCATTGGAGAGATAGCCTTTCTTGTCATCTATGTAGAGTGGCTTCAAATGGACATATCTTCATGCAGCAGCCATCCTTACATGGAATTAGGTATATGCATTAAATGCACATTAAATGCTTACCCGTTGAAAATGCAGTCTGAAGTCAGTCTCCTGTCAAGTTCTGTACGTGCGTGTCCTTCTCGGATTGGTCCACGTCATCAGGTTGGTGAGAATGTCAGAACTTATTCCTAGGCTTCAGGCTTGTCTTATTAAGTTCCTTTTTTTCTTGAGCTCACCGGTCTTATCCTAACGCTGATATTCTTTTTGCATTGCTTGGCTCTACTACAAGTCTTCCCATAAACTCAGTATCATCCTGTTCCCTTCAGGACTGAGTAGTAATGACCTCAGGATCATACTCTTCATCACTGAGACTTACTCAGCCAGCTTAGAAGGTTGCCATAAGTTCAGGATGGTAAACGTCTTTAGGCTCTTGTCTTGATTGTCATCAGTAAGTGCTCCTCTTACTGAGTACCTGTGAAGTGTAAAATGACTAAGTATAAACCCTAACCAAGACTAGCCTGACAAACAAATGCAAACATCTCTTTAGGGGCTTTGGGATCTAATCAAAACTGACATTGTCCCAACACATAAACAATAGAATAAAATCAAGTCTCAAAAGTATCTTTATAAAGCTGGAAAAATTAGGTTTAGGAGTCTCAAGTATCAAGAAATCAAAAACAAAACTAATCAGTTCACAAGAAAGGAAATTAATCTTTGAATTCGTAAGCTAAAACCTCGATTACACATTCAAAAACCTTGCTATAATCCTTCTCCAAACTCTCTCCTTCAAAAATTATCTAATGGTATCAAGTGGTAAGTCAAAATATGCTTGGAAGGGGTATATATAGGCTTGGGCTCAATTTCAATGAACATGGGCCGAAAAGACGCTAACCCGCTTGACCATGTGCTTCAGTCGAGCGCTTGGTGCTTGACCACATCACGGTCGAGCGCTTCTTGGCAACAGTATTCGTGGGATGCTTGACTCATGGGTGCTCGAGTGGGTGGCGTCTGACAACTCACCGCTCGAGCGCTTCTCGACAATAGAACATCAGGGCCGCTCGACCGCCTTTACTCTTGCACTTAGGCGCTCGACCATCACTCGGTCGAGCGCCTCTCCTCTCCAGAACTCCATCGATGCACGACCATGGGTGCTCGAGCACACTCCCTCATCTTGAGCCAACTAACACTTTTGCACGCTCGAACTAATATTTTTCGTATTTCTTCAATATCTTCTCATCCGGGGTCCGTTTGAGTCAATTCAAAGTCCTACAAACTCCATTTTTTGCCCTCTTTCCTAATATGAGCATCAAAGAGACAAATTCATTAGTTTATAAATATAATACTCAAATGACTCTAAATACTCATTAAAAATACTCAAAATATGGGCAAATTTGGCTACAAAACATTACAATTTCATGCCTAATCACATACCAGCTCAAACACCTGAATGGTGTTCCAGATCAGTATCCATGGAACAGCTGCTACCTCAAGAAGTTTTATCAATTGGAACAACTTGTAAACTTTAAAGTTTTGTTGTCAATGAAAATAGTAGTTTCAGCCAAGTCCTTTTTTACTTAATCAATTTCAAGGAACCTGAACAAGAAAAAAATGGGGGGCCTCCGTAGGTCCAAACCCTTGTCTTTCAAGAGGAAAAGGGGTGAGGATCAGAAAAGGGCAGAGGTGCTAAACTTGGTTAAAGGCTACTCCACTTTACTAACCAAGGTACCACCTACCGTAAGTGAAACGGCAGAAGTCTCACGGCGAGCTAGCTCCTATTCGAGCAAAATTTCTCAATTTCCACCCAAATAGTTGCCAAGTTGCAATGGAATCGGTGACAACGAGACCCAGGTGAAGCGCTCACTTTTCCTGAAAACCTAAAAAATATGCGAGCTACCTAGCACAAACACGGTATAAAGGAAATAAATGCAAAGACATATGCAACTAGGCATAAGGGCTAAGGCCCAAAAGGCAACTCACCCATATGTAAAAACAGGCAGAAATGTCAAACAAGATGAATGCTAGAAAGTCCACAGGGTAAAACGAATTGTGCATTGAAATCAGTGAAAATGCAAAGGCTAAAACCTAACCTAAAATTGTTCAAAGCCCCCACGGCCATAAAAACAGAATGTAAATAGATAAAAGGCCGCACACAGCCAACAAAAACAAATGCCCACTGGGCACAGAAGTTTTCTTTTTAAGCAGCAGCTGGAGGGTCGCCAGAACAATCGAGCGCAGGAGCACCACCTCCCTTGGACTCAGCCTCGGCCGGACCAGCATCAGCATCTTCCGGATATAACAGAGTGTCGGGATGATTCCACCAAGATAAGTCAACCGCAAAATCTCTCTCCAAATCTCTGAAAAAGCACGAGATTAAGGGGTGAAGGCGATGAGCAAGGACGTATTCACGGAAATAAGTCTCCATCACTTCAGTCAGGTAACCAGCCTTCTTCTCTTCTCGAATTAAATCAGCGAAGGCCTTGTAATAAGCAAACTCTCCGATCTGGGCGGTATCCAAGAAAGCGTCATCTCGACTGGCGTCCAGCATGGCTCGCACTCGCTCGGAGGCAGCGATCAAGTCCTTGATGGTCTCAACATCTTTGGCAGCTTGGCATTGGAGTGCCTCAACCTCGGCTTGTGCCGCTTCCACGGTGTGCTCACCTCTTCTTTAGCATGTTTAGCCTCAAGAGCCTCCACTCAGTACCGTCGGACTTCCTCCGCCGCTGCCTCTTTTCCCTCGATCCGGCCAACCTCTGTTCCGCGCTTGAGGGCATCTGACACTTCCTTCTCCAACACTGCCATCGCCGCCACCTATCCTCTCTCAATTCTCTTCATGTCAGCCTCCGCCAGCTCTGCACTTCAAGACTCCTCCATCTTGGCCACCTTTTCCTCCAGCTCCTTCACCTTACCACCCAGTCGGGACTGGTAGGATGCCCTTTCCTTCTCCAGATCCTCCAAGCAAAGTCGGAGGGCGAGGATTTAATCTACCTCTTGATCGCGGCGGAAGACGGCTTACTGCGCCATAGCCGCTATTTGACTGGAGAGCAGAAGTATGGCAAAAAAGCAGTTGTCGGAGTCTGGATGGGTCGCTATAGCTTCAAGCTTGTAGGTCCAGGCCATAGGGATCTCCCGTATTGCCTGAGCAACATGCAGGGGCAAGCCCACGGAGGACGTGGCATGTTGGGAGGATAAGAAGTCTACTATCAAGGTCGGGCGGGTTGGATCAATAGTCAACAGTCTGAAAAACATACGCAACACGGCGGTTCAACATCAATACCCAAAATGGAACAAAAAAATAACGGCTCAAAATGAAACCAAGATACAAGTTCATACCTCTGCACTCACTCTGGATTGCGGCCCAGGATAGACCCAGTCGGGGCGGGCATCGGTGGGGCAGAGCTCAATGGCGCAGATGCATCGGGCACAGGCATGGCTGGCTCGGGGGAATTTCCTCCTCTGCCCATACTCCCTGCCGAGGAGGGCTCAGTAGCGTTGGAATCTTGTTCAGTAGGTGGTGTGTTCACATCGGTGGGCTTCCCTTCCACGGGGCTCGAATTATCAGACTCGTCCAATTCAGTCATATCGTCGTTCTCTTCATCAACAAGTAAGTTCCTTCGGGTTCTCCTCCGCTTTGATCTCTCCCTTGGGCCATCTCTCGGCCCTTAGGATCCTCCCTCCTCACCATCTCCTTCGCGACTCCTTTTTAGAGGAGCAGACGATGGAGACGGCGGGGCTGGGCGAGCCCTTTCTGGACTCACCTGCCTGAGGGGGACCCCCTCGGAAATGGGCGAGGGCGCGACCGGTGGGACTTGGGCACCTCCTTGCCCCCTACGACCATGACACGTAGCCGCAAAGACTCCCGGAGCAATCGACAGTACTTGAGAAGGGCAACGAGAGTATATTGGAAAATTGGGCCCTACAATTCAATGTGCAAAATAACTGATCAGAACTATCTAACCAAGAAGTGAAAACAATCACAGAAATAATACCAAATACACACCTGCCTCCTAGTTCAAGTGGCGATGAAATATGAAGAATCGGGCTTGGCATTGCACTTTAGCCATATTGAGGGTAATTGTCTGGTGTTGGATGGCGGGGATCTTCTCGATGCGGCGGAGTGCGAGATCGAAATCCCAATTCAGGTCCTCACGGCAGGGCACATGATAGCCTGCAAAGGAAACAAAGGGAAATTAGATCAGTACAAAGTGTTGAAAGGAAGACAAGCAGGACTTACTTTTCTTTTTCCAACAAAAAGCCGTGGGCACAGCCATCTTCTGGCCAGAGGTGTCCGTCAGCCTCCAAGCATCGGCTACCCAGAACCACCGATGTGCATAGTCACGCAGCTTCGGCGGGATCCCCAGGATGATCCTATCCAAGGACGTCCTATTAGGACGACCCCGAACGTAGAAATTCCCCGGATAAGGGGACTCGGCATTCAACCCCAAAAGGAAGTTGACCTCGTCTGGGTTAGGCATCTGGTAAAGCCGTTGCCGGCAGAGCTGGGTAAAAAAGGAGAGGACAGAATGCCAGGAGTTAGGGTGGAGCTGCACCGGCGCAATTTCCCAGCAGTTCAGGAGATGCACCAGGTTATGGTGCAGGGGGAAGCACAACCCCGCCTCCATGGTATGGTAATTAACGGCGACTATACCAGGAGGTGGTTGATCCGCTCTCTCCGTCGGATCCGGGGCATAGAGATGCATGTCAATTGAAACCTCCCACCGGATCCTCCAAACGGCCAACTCTGGGGCCGTCACAGTGCTCGCCCTCTTGTCCTGGGAGGCGAACCATTCAGACTCCTCGACCCTCACAACCGACCGAGAGTTTCATCTGTGATATACGTAGGGATGCCTCCTCAAATAATCGACATAATCAAAGACCGGAGGAGGACCAGCGATTTGATCGACGAACTCTTCCCAGGCCTGATAGGCCATAGATACTTGCTCATTATAGGCTTCAACATTCTGAGCATATTCCAACACAGGCTCCTCACCACCGGCTTCGGCCGTAGGATCGCCAGAAGCCCCAACCTCGGTAGAATTCCCACTTGCCTCACGGTCCTCCCCAATCGGTTGCATGAAGGATCAACGAGATTGGCCAAGCGTGGACTACCGGCGGATGACCCCTGACTCCCAGGGATGGAAACCGGGGGCGGCGAATGATCCCTCCACCTAGAATAACTGGCCCCATCGTCGGCCATTTTCTAAATCAAAGATAAGGGAGAGCTAAAAACAAGAAATCACCTTAGAAGAAGAAGGAATCGACAAAGGACTTCGAAGATAAGAAGCGGGAAGCGAAAGATTTGAAAGAATGAAGGAAAGCCCCCTTTTAAAGGAGAAAAATTGGGGCAGATTTGCAAATAAAATTCACCAGAAAAGAGGCGACTCTTCGTCTTTAGATGCGCACGCCGGACACGATCATAAACGGTCGCATATTTTCAATAATGGCGCGTCCAATCGAAAAAACTGGCACTTTTCAGGCCATCATTACGCCCCCTCATTAAAGCAACATAAGAACCAACACTTTTTTGAAGGGTCTCACACGCCAAGTCAGCCACCATTTGAAATGCTCAAACCACGCCTTGACACGTGGACTAACGCCGATCATAAAAATCCCCAAAATATCTCACTCATGGACTTCCCAATGAGAACAAAATATAAAGCATAGGTCTTACCCTTGGTGAACAGTCACCTTGGGCACCTCCCGACCTCAGCGACCAAGCTGAGGGGCAATTGTTGCAGGGGTAAAATGTGTTCGACCCCGACCTTGATAGTTGAGGTGATCTCGCCTCAACAGCGACCTCGTTCATCTGCGACCTCACCCCTCTAGTGACCTCGCCACCTCAAGCGACCCCGCACCATCCCGGCTACGTCGGGATGGGCCTCGCCTTTAGAGCAGGTTCAAGCTCCAATTACGCCCGCTCCGGATAAGATAGCTAGAGATTAGGCATTGGGGAAAGGACGTAACTGCAAACCTGTAATCACGCCTGCACCTGAGAAAAGGACGACTGCAGCATCAGATATCAGGCGCAGGGATGGACTGAAGGGCACCCAATGAGGCAGTATCAACAGGCCAGCTGCAATGCTCCTATTGGAGGAGGACGGCCCGTAGATACAGCTTATGGAGGCCACTTCACCCCAGTGACTAGACACTAGCAAAAGACACCAAATTATTAGCAATCATTGTATATTCAGCCAAAAATAGCTAAGGCAATTCATTGTAACCTAGGAGTTACTATAAATAGATCCAAAGAGCTCACAAATAAAGAGAGCAACTTATGACCGAGCCTAAACTCCTCGGCAGTCCTTTTGAGTCTTTACATTTCAGTTCTTATCCGATCATAGCCACATAAAGTTCTTCAAACTCTCAATTGGGTAACAACATGAAATAAGGAGAAATCTCATCACATATGATCCGGATCAGGTTGCAAAACTTTGCTCAGAGGCCTAGGGAGTTGCACCTGAGAAGAATGAAGCTTTGCGCAGGGCTGAAGTTGCTAAGAAGGAGAAGATGTGCATTCTGGATAAGAAAGTGGAGAAATTTACTGAAATCACCGTACTGCAACAACGAGAACTTGATGATGCGATGATCAATTTGCTTAGGAGGAAGAAGGAGAAGCCTGAACCGAGGAAGTACAGGAAGAAGGTTGCACCTAGAGCGAAGAAGATCCCAATCCCAACTGAGTCAAACACTGAGCCAGTCCTCATAGACACTTTCATATCCGAGGAGTTGAAGGAATTTTGGGTGGATGCTTGATACGAGTTTATCAGGCTTTGGTACGTTGTAAAAAAGTGGGGCGACACTGATGAAATCGATGCACACTTCACCGACTTTATGGTTGACAACTACCCTGGGTTATTCAAGCTCATCATGGATGAGGCCGACAAAGCTAAAGTTCAAGTGAACGCCCCTGAACTTATCACTCGTAATCCCCCACTCATTCTTGGCTCAACTATGTATGATTCAAGGGAAATTATGAAGGATTTGATGAAGATAGCCAAGGCAGAAGGATATCAGACCCAGTTCAAGAGGCTTGGATATCTGAAAGATAGAGGATATACTGGCTACGACATCACGCCTGGGATGCGTAGAATCTGAGTTTATCCTTTTGTATTTTGTAATAGATAGGGCCATTGTACTTATTGTCATTATTATCAATGGAATCTATTACATTTACCCACAGACAAAAACTCATTTTTTTTCCTGTTATTTAAATTTTGTACTTTATTAAGAATTGTTGCAACACTGACTTTGTCTTATAGAATAGGACCTATTTTCCACTAAGTGTTTTGTGGATCTTTTTGTTAGTGTTAGTGTCCTAGAGACAATCCATCGAAAGGACATAATGCTAAGATAATATTTAGATTTGGTTTAATGTTATTGTTGGTTTAATATTAAATGTATGGCGTTACACTTAT
Organism: Ballota nigra; assembly: GCA_947034835.1. Lineage (NCBI taxonomy): Eukaryota > Viridiplantae > Streptophyta > Magnoliopsida > Lamiales > Lamiaceae > Ballota > Ballota nigra. The sequence continues at coordinate 62,994,577 of OX344726.1, forward strand.
CTGAATATGATGTTTGATTGTTTGCATATATTCTTATTTGTGTTCCCATGAATCACTACTGTCATTGAGTGAGTGAGAACTCAGATGACTTAAGTATGATTCTCAAATAGCCCCGATCAAGGATCATCAAGAATGGGATATTGATGATGCAATTGAGATTGGTGTGCGATCTGCATCATACTCTTAGAGAGTGTAGTAAGATCTCACTTACTACGAGATACCGGGTATCTCATGATGGATGCACAGATACCTTAGAGGGTATTGGTATACCCATCCGAGAAACCGTTTGATGTAATTCCACATAATGTGTCTACGGGTGTCTCGGTTAGTGGGAGCAATGTGATACTCCTCTGACTTGAGGTCAATACGCACGACATGTGTGGAGTGGTGAACTTTGACCATGACCGACGCTTGCACCCTTCCACGGGTAGATATGGCATGGATTGGGTTCATCACGAAATGCATGTGTATGGTAGTTGAGCCAAGAATAAGATTCATTCCTCAATGTGGATTTAGAGAGAATACTCGTCTTCTCATCATAATTAGATCTAAGTCGTCGGCCGACGCACATCAACTTAGACTTTGTGGCTAAGTGTGGAGATAATATGATTAAGTTAATATGATTAAGTTATTTGAATAGACACTTCATCATGTTCAAGACTTAATCGAGTATTCGTGAATGAAAGGAAGATATCGCAATAGCCTACGATATTACAAGTAGTTGCAGATTTCCTCGCAACGTACCTCGTATATTGAGAATGTCTGATTTATTGTCTAGGGTTCAATTAAGACCGTTAGTTTGACTAATTGCTCGATATACGAGGGCGTATGGGTCACACAACAAGTAATGACAATTTACCAATTATAGTTGGTTGATTAAATATTGTAGTGGATATAATATTTAATTTATGGAGAATATAATAATAATTATATTTGGAATTAATTATTATTATTATTTAATTAAATTAGATTTAATTAAATATGAAATCCCAATAATAATATTTGGAATATTATTATACAAGAATAATAGATATGGTAAATATATTATTCGTAGGAACATATCTAGGGAGATATAATCTGTAGAGATTATATTACGGGCTAGGCCCGATATCTTGCTTAGGAATTAAGCCAAGTTAATCCCTATAAATATGTGTCCTATGGAAATTCCGAATTGAGCATAAGAAATATAATTCTCCATAAAATCTCTAGTTAGAATTTTCCTAACAAATTCGTCTCGAGATTCAACGCTGGCATATCGGTGCGGGTTGTAGAAAGTCGTTACGTGGATACCATAGTTGAGGATTCCACGTACAAATCGCTGTAAGGATTTATATGTTATTATTTATCCTTTTTGCTTGTTATGTTATACAACCAGGTTTGAGATTAGTTGTTGGTGAATTGTAATTTTCCATTGCGCCGAACATGGTGTTCGTGCCTTTAAAACCCAACACTTTTCAGTGTTTTGGCATCATAAAAAAGGGGGAAATTGTTGGGACAATGTCAGTTTTGAGTTGATCCCAAAGACCTTGAAAAGATGAATTTGCCTAAGTGTTGTAGTAGTCAGGCTAGTCTTGATAGGATTTGTTAAGTTAGAATATTTTATATTCACAAGTACTGTTGGTCCCACTAGATAGATTAATTGCGGAAGCCTTTATAGCCAAAATGTCTTTTAGAGAAAATCTTTTCTAAGAACACAAATTATAAACAGCAGGTATTAAAGAAAGCAATAAATAAGACTGTATATATAGTGGTTCGGATCTGAATATCCTACGTCCACTCTCCCTTGATCAAAGGGGTCTCACTATCAACCAACCAACTCACTATCTTACTGGAATTTCCGAAGTACCAGCACCTTCTTACAATCTCTTTAGATCTAACTCAGATCTAAAGACAGACTTACTCCAACCTTATCTAACAAGATGAACAGGTTGAGTGTATAAACTCCTTACGAGTTGGATGAGTAATTAAGAACAAAGTGAGTGCAAATGCGTAGTGATCAAAAGCTTAGAATTCTATGTGCGCGTGTAGAGTCTCTAGAGCTTTTTCTTGAACTGCACTCTTGTATATATAGAGGGGATTAGGGCTAGCCGTTGGAGGGCTAATCCAATCAGATCCTCTATATAAGGGAGCCTCAATCAATCAATTCCCTAATTGATTGATTGGGTTGGTGGGATCCTTGGATTGATTATCTTCAAATACTTTTCAATCCTGATCTTGTTGACTTGATTTGAATCACCAACGGTCAATAGCTTCCTCTGCCTAACTCTGATTCTCTCCAGAGAAGGCAGGACCAGACACCAGGCAACCTCGGTGTCTTCTGGTCCTTATCTGGTGAACAACCAGGATACTCAGTAGAATAAGGGGATCAAACTGAGCATCTTTTGTTACACCAGACTCGTCTGGTCCGGACTCGTCTGGTCTGGGGAAGGTCCTCTGCCTCTGGTCTGATCTCATCTGGTGAAGTCTTCTGGTGGAGTCCTCTGGTGAAGTCCTCTGGTGGGGTCTTCTGGTGACTCTTCTGGTGAAGTCTTCTGGTCTGGCAGTTCCCCCTAGACTAAGTCCTAATCTAGATCATCATCTGGCTAACAGGTCCAGATGGTCCTATTACATCTTCTGGTTTGTTTTAACTCATCAAAACTAACAATTTTTATCCTAACAATTTCCCCCTTTTTGATGGAGTTAAAACACTACCAGAACTGATCAAAAGTAAACTTTAAGCAAGAAAACAATAAAGGGATGAGACCTTAGAATAGATCTCATCAGGCAAATAATAAGACAACAAGGAGTTGTCTTTAGAACAAAGAAGATATGTATTTTTCCATTAATAATCAGAGGACAAAATAATTACAGATTACATTGAAGTTCATAGTCCTACTCTAGGCATATCTTCTGTTCTCTTTAGGGACAAGAAACCAGTCAAGGAACCTATCCTGGACGGCCTTCAACTCTGCAGAAGATGTTGGGGTGAAATTCACCAACACCTTGGTCTTGTAAAGCTTCTTCAGTTCTGCCCAATCCACCTGGTTCCCATTCATGGGAGTGTTAGGGGACTTCTGCACCAGAGGAGGTTGAGGGTACCTCTGGTACAGAAGGTGGGGGGGAGGGGTCAGTGGGAAGATGTGTTTGGGAGTGTGGGGAAGAAGGTGTATGAGCAGGAATGGTAGAGGGTGTAAAGACAGGGGTATCTGGGATAGTCTGCTCTGGTGGAAGAGTGGGGTTACCAGAGGCAGATGGGGTTTGGGGAATGTTATCTGGGGGAGAGGTGGAAGGGGAAACAAGATTTATGGGGGGAGAAGATGGAATGGAGGGATTTACCTCTGCTGGGTCAACACCAGCAGGTATAGCCGTCTCTGGAGCATCCTCCATCATCTGGGAGGCCTCATCAATGGCCTTCTCCAAGGCCTCTCCAAGATCAGATCCAGAATCAGGATCTTGAAGAAGGGCTCTCTTGGCCTTGGATTTCCTCACAAGAGGCACTTCCTCTTCTTCCTTATCTTCTTCTGATGGCTCATCCACCAGAAGGGTTTTCTTGGCCTTCCTGCTAATCTTAGACTTTTTAGCAGAGCCTCTCTTGGCCTCCTCTGGCCGCTTCCTCTTGGCTGCTCCAGCCTTCTTTACAGCTTTATCATCACCCTTCTTCTTAAGCACGTCAAGAAGGGGAATCTGGTCCTCCTCTGAGGAACCAGAAAAGGCAACGGTTGAAGAACCAGTTGCTTCAGAAGCTTTCTTCTGAGTCTTCTGCTTCTACTGCTTTTTCTGCCCCTTTGGAGGAGAAGGAATAGATTGAATAGGAGGGGCAGGGATGGCTTGCTCTCCATCAGAGTCGGTATGCCGTGGAGAGGACCATCCTTGGAGAAGAGGATCTTGGACTTGTGATAACTGTGGCACCAAGATGACTTCCACTTCTTCTCTGGAAGGAGAGAATCCAGAATAAGAGTTAACTTAGTCCCCAAAGAGACATTTGCAGTGAAACAGAACTGCAACTCCCCTGGCTTGGAAGGACAAGGCTCCTTCTTCACCTTCAGCTTGTTCTTCCTCAACACATCCCAGAAGAACTCCGCCCAATTACATTGCACACCATCATATAAAGCCCTCATCACACACATCCTACCATTGAAAATGGCATCTGTGCTGTGATTCTCACACATAAGTACTTTGACCACGATATCAAACAACACCTTGAACTTCTGCCTTAAATGCTTATCCACAAAGCCCTTTGTGATGTTCTGGCAGGAAGAACGAGCAAAAATCTTGAATGATCCAATGATATCATCTTCCTTGTAAGTCAACGGATCCACTCCCACCGCAGAAATGTTCTCGAACAAAGCGCAGAAATCGTGCTTAGAAAACACCAAATCATCTTCACCAATCTTTGAAGAGATGTAATCCTCATGAATCTTCATGCGAACCAGAAACTGGGCCGCATAACCGTCAAGGGTGCGAAAATCCTTGGGAACAGTGGAGATCAACTTCTCCACCCCTGCATTCTGGAACATCTCCAGAACCGACAGCACAACTGGATTCTTGGTGGTATAAAAGTCCACCACCATCTCCGTCTTAAGCTTTTTCATCATCAGGACATGATCGAAATTGCACGGAGGAGCCATTACTGTGAAAGAGAGAGAGAGAGAGAAAATGCTTTGCAGAGAGAGGTTAGGGTTTGAAAGTATAGAAACGTGAAAGGACAGATTGAAAACAAAATTGATTTAAATAGAGTAATACGCGTGGCTTGAAAATTAAATGAAGTGTGAACGCGTGTAATTTTAAAATTTAATTGACGAAACAAAATCAATTTTAGCATTGATTGACATTTTGCACAGTGATTAAATCTGATGGCCACGATGAAAGGCGAGATACAAATTTAATCTGGTGCGTTGGCATAGTCATTGGGACTGGGCATAAAGGGGTTTTGAGGCAGTCAAGAGAAAAGGCGAAATGATTGCCTAGGCCCTATACCCTAGTCTTAAATACACTCTGAAGTTGAAACGTTTTGAGTATACTTATTAATTTTAAAGGTGTATCCCAATGATCAGAGGTCATAGAAGTAAATGCATACCTGTCACCTGATATTGTAACCAGATGAAACCACAGCTATATCTCCTCTGATGGAGCTAATCTGGTTCTGGTCAGAGAAGATTTTGGACAAATGACTCAGCACCTCATCTGGGACAAGTGTCACCTGGTGCATACCTCATCTGGTACCTTCTCTGATATATCTAATCTGCAGGTATGTTAGCTCAAGAAAATAAATATATGAAGAAAAGTAATGAAACAAGGATACTTCTCTGATGTTCCCCCTAAATCAAATCTGTCTCTGGATCCAACAAACCTAACTCAAAGGCTAACTCTCTGAATCTGGTCTCAGCCAAAGGCTTGGTTAAAATATCTGCTCTCTGCTTCTCTGTTGCAATCTTTTCCATCCTTATATCTCCCTTCTCAACATGGTCTCTGATAAAATGATGCCTTATATCAACATGTTTACACCTGGTATGAAGAACTGGATTCTGGGTGATTGCAATGGCACTATTACTATCACAGAATATAGGAATATCCTTAGCTCTAATCTGGTAGTCCCTAAGTTGTTGACTAATCCAAAGTAGTTGAGAACAACAGCTCCCTGCAGCCATATACTCTGCTTCTGTTGTTGATGTAGCAACTGAGGTCTGCTTCTTTGAAAACCAGGATACCAATTTATTCCCTAAAAATTGGCATGTTCCACTTGTAGATTTCCTATCTATTCTGCACCCACCATAGTCTGAATCTGAATAACCACTCAATTCTAAATTGTCATCTGCAGGATACCATAATCCTAAATTCACAGTTCCCTTGAGATATTTCAAAATCTTCCTTGCTGCTTCCAAATGACTTTTCTTGGGATTAGCTTGAAATCTGGCACAGACTCCAACAGCAAAAGTAATATCTGGTCTGCTTGCAGTCAGGTACAGAAGAGAACCAATAAGTGCTCTGTACTGAGTCTGGTCCACACTCTCTCCAGACTCATCTGGATCCATGTTGAAATTTGTCATCATAGGGATCTTGGCTGCTTTGCTAGATCCTACTCCAAATTTCTCTAACATGTTTCTGGTGTACTTTGCTTGATTAATGAAGATTCCCTTCTCTGATTGCTTAACCTGCAAACCTAAAAAGTAATTCATCTCACCCATCATGGACATTTCAAACTGACTCTGCATGAGTTCACCAAACTTTTTACACAGCTTCTTGTTAGGGGATCCAAATATGATGTCATCAACATATATTTGGACCAGAAGGATGTCCTTTCCTTCTTCTTTCCTAAACAAGGTTCTATCAATCTTACCCTTAGAAAAACCATTGTCCAGAAGAAATTGAGAAAGAGTGTCGTACCATGCTCTGGGTGCCTGCTTCAGCCCATAAAGAGCTTTCATAAGCTTGAACACCTTGTCACCTTGTTCAAAACCAGGAGGTTGTTCCACATACACTTCCTCAATGAGAATCCCATTAAGAAAGGCAGATTTCACATTCATCTGGTATACTTTGAACTTCATGTGAGCAGCATATGCTAAGAACAATCTGATAGCTTCTAGTCTGGCAACAGGAGCAAATGTCTCATCATAGTCTATTCCTTCAGACTGAGAATAGCCCTGGGCTACTAGCCTTGCCTTGTTCCTAGTAATGACATCATTCTCATCTTTCTTATTTTTGAAAACCCACTTAGTGCCTATCACCTTTTGATGTCTTGGTCTGTCTACCAGCTCCCAAACATCCTGTCTGGTGAATTGATTCAACTCCTCTTGCATAGCAACAATCCAATTTGAATCTTTCAGTGCCTCCTTGATGTTCTTAGGCTCAATCAAGGACACATAGCAACTGAATAAGACAGCTAAGTTAAGAGTTCTCCTAGTCTGGACACCCTTAGTTGGATCTCCAAGGATTAGGTCATTGGGGTGATCAACCAGGGTCCTCCTTCCCGTGGTCTTGCCTGGTTGATCATCTTCTGCAGTACCTTGGTGATTATCACCACCTGCAGAAGAGCTTCCCCCTACAGGAGTTCCAACCTCTTCTGGTTCTGCTCCTTGTGAAGGCTGCTGCTTCAGAGAACCAGGAGATGGGTCATCATCTGAATCTGAATCTGAATCAAGAACAGGTGGATTGACCTTGATAACTCTGGGAGTAGTCTGATTCTGGGTCTCATCAGAAGACTTAGCATCCACCTTGAACTCAAGAGTAGATTCATCAAAAACAACATGAGGTGTTTCCTCCACACAAAGTGAATTCTTATTAAAAACTCTAAAAGCTTTACTGGTGCTGGAATATCCCAAAAATACTCCATCAGCCACTTTAGCATCAAAGGTTCTTAATTTAGATTTCCCATTGTCATGGATGAAACACTTACATCCAAAAACATGAAAGTATGAAACAGATGGGGTTTTACCTTTCCATACCTCATATGGGGTCTTATTGTGTCTCTGGGCAATCAGGCACCTGTTCTGAGTGTAACAAGCTGTATTGATGGCCTCTGCCCAAAATCTCTGTGGAGTGCTGTACTCTGCCAGAAGTGTTCTTGCAGCTTCTTTGAGAGTCCTATTCCTCCTTTCTGCAACTCCATTTTGTTGAGGTGTTCTGGCAGCAGATGTCTCATGAAAAATCCCATGATCCTTGCAGTAATCTGCAATGTGTGAATTCAAGAACTCTGTTCCTTTGTCACTTCTGATCCTGACTATGCTCTGGTTCTGCTCATTCTGAATCTGCTTGAAGAACTCTGGCAGCTTAGTCATAGTTTCATTTTTCTTAAACAGGAACACTACCCAAGTGTATCTTGAAAAGTCATCTACTATTACTAAGGTGTACTTCCTTCCACTGAAACTAAGAGGAGAAACAGGTCCAAACAGGTCCATGTGAAGTAGTTGAAGTACTCTGGTTGTGGTTGTGCTCTGGACATCCTTAAAGGAAGTCTTGGGTTGTTTACCCTTCTGGCATGAACCACAAACCTGATCCTTCTTAAACACTTCATTAGGAAGACCTCGAATGAGACCTTTTCTGGCAATCTCGTTCAATGTTTTGAAGTTAAGATGACACAATCTCTTGTGCCAAATCCAGCTGTTCTCTGCAGATCCTTTAGCAACCAGGCAAGCATTCCTTGGGCAACTGCTAAAATCTGCAAGATAAATGTTACCCTTCCTCAAGCCTATTAGCAAGATATCATTATAATCAGAAGAGAAAACAGTGCATGAATCACTAGAAAACTTCACTGAGTATCCCTTGTCACAGAATTGGGATACTGAAAGCAGATTATGCTTGAGTCCTTCTACGTAGTAGACTTCATCTACAGATACTCCATTGAAGGTCAACTTTCCAACTCCTCTGGTGACGCCATAATTGTTGTCACCAAACATCACTCTTGGTCAATTCAATGGCTTGAAATCTTGGAGATTATCTTTCTGGAAGGTCATGTGCTTGGAACATCCACTATCAATGTACCAGACATGATTGCTTGAAAATCCTTTCTCCAATGGACTCTTATCTACCTGCAGAGAGATCAATTAGGTCCCCTACTAGTGCTGGGTCCTGATTGGTTAGTTGCAGGTTTTGTAGGAATCCAAAGATAAAGATCATCTCTTGATGGATGAGGAGATCTTATCTTTCTTCCAAATCTATCTACCAGCACATGTCCTCTTACAATGACATATTGAGCTACTGGTCTGATAAGGACACATTTCCTATAAACAGGTCTGGTGTACCTTTTCTCAAATCTGGCCTTTGGAATGGCCTGCCTCAAAGACATGGTCTTAAAGGTCTGGTTGTAAGGGTACATCCTAGAAGAACCATCTCTGGTGTCATAACTACCCAGATCAGTTGGTTTTCTATAGATGGGTCTTGAAGACCTCCTCTGGTTCTGATAATTAGACTTGCTCTGGTGATTATAGTTCCTTTGAGTATACCTATTCTGGAATTGATTCCTCTGAGAAAATTATCTCTGCGGTACCTGGTTCTGTTGAACATTGTTCCTTCTCTGGTAGTTGTTACTCTGATTGGTATTCCCCTTCCTTGAGTGTTTCCTTTGAGGTCCCCTAATCTGTTTAGGTTCCCTTTGAGGATTTCTCTGGGGTCCTCCAATTTGAGTAATTCCTACTCCTTGGGACTCATTGTTCACAGAACCATCAATCTTTAATGGTTCCCCTTTTTGACACTTATTCTCTAGCATCTTCTCTTCCAGAACAGTCAACTCTTCTGGACCATTTGTTATGTGATTAACAGAGTGATTCTTTTTCCAATCAGGATTGTGAACCACCTTGTAACCATTACCAGTTAAGTCTTTATCATTCCAGATTTCTACCAATTTACCAGCTCTTACAGACTTGTCTTTATTATAAAGGTATTTATGAGTTTTAGTGGTAATTCCAGAATATCCTAAACCACTCTTATCACAAATACGCTGAGAAGACTCTGATATGATAGATACAACAGATGGTATCTTAGGAGCTTCTCTGGGCATAGGTATCTCCTCTATGTTGTGAGCAACTTGTTTTCCCTTGATAAGAGTCTGATATTTGGCTCTGAGTTCATTGATCTCATCTTCTTGAGAGGTCCTTTCTTTCATGAGCTGATCTACCAGAGTATCTCTTTCTGTGATCTTATCCTGAAGTTCAGAGACTTCTTTGGAATGATCTTTCATGAGTTCTCTGGTGGATTTGTGCTCATGAGAGAGAGATTGAACTTCAGCTCTGAGCCTACCATTCTCTTTCTCAAGTTTTTGACAAAGTTGGACACAATTTTGGAGATCTGATAGCATTTGTTGCATATCAGACTCTCTGGAGTTACCAGATGAATTAGAGGATTCAGTACATTTGGAATTAGATAAAACTAGAGTAGTTTCATTTACCTCAGTGATGTCTGCCATGAGACACACATCATCATCTGATCCAAAGTCAGAAGAAGAAGAACTGGAACTAGTATCCTTCTCCTCTGCTTCTGCCAGCAATGCTCTCTTATCTGCATATCTCCTATCTCTCTTGATTCTTTTCTCTTCTCTTTCCCTAGGAGTAAGCTGAGGACAATCATAACTGTAGTGACCAATCTTGTTGCATGTGTAGCAGGCATTGTCTCCTCTGGGACTAGGACTTGGCTCTCTCCTCCTCTGGTTGTAGTCTGATCTGGCTGGACTACCCTCTCTCCTCTGGTAGTCAGGTCTGCCAGAGCTACCATCCCTCCTCTGATAATCTGATCTCCCAGAGCTGCCAGGGTTGTCATCTCTCCTCCTCTCTGGAGTTCTGAATCTGGTCTCCCTTGAGTCTCTAGATGTCTTCTCCTTCTCTGCAGGCTTGAAAGAACTCTTCCTGTCTCTGGTAGACTCCTTCCAATGCCTTTTGTACCTGCCATATTTTGAACTCATTTTGTCTAATTTACGAGTTAGAAGTGCTACCTGCTCCTTGAGGCTCAAGTCATCTGCAGTAGACTCATTTGGCTTGACATCAGGCTTGAGAGTTGAAGAGAATGCAACTCCTTTCTGGCCAGATGAGGAAACCTCTTCTGTTTGATCCTCCTCTTGAAGATCATATTCGTAAGCTTTGAGATCAGACAACAGAAGATGATGATCCAGAGTATTGAGATCCTTGTTGTCCTTGATCACAGTTACTTTGATTCTCCACCTGCTAGTTAGTGAACGCAAAATTTTACTATTAATTTCCTTTTCAGAGTAGGTCTTACCTAAGGCACTAGCCTTGTTTAGGAGGTTTGTGAGGCGCATGTCCAGCTGGTCTATGGTCTCGTCTGGTTCCATTTTGAACGTATCAAACGAGTGTTGAACAGCCTGGAGCTTGTTATCTTTAATCTTCTCTGTTCCTTCGCAGAGAAGTGCAAGTTTGTCCCACATCTCCTTCGCAGTGACACAGGTTCTGACCTTCTCTATTACCTCCTTGGTGAGAGTGTTGATAATCTCGGTTCTTGCCACCTGGTCCAGGTTATGTAGCTTTCTCTCATCATTATCAAGCTCATCTTTCTTTTTGAGGATTTTCTGCCTGGGGACTCTATCCTCTGCAGTCTTCTGGGCAGCTTCACTGGTTTCTTCTCTGGACTCAGACCTGCCACTATCAATGGGAGTCCAGTAAAATTGTATGGAGCCACTTTCAACCGCATCTAGCATGTGGTGGTGAATAGCTCCAAGATGATTGCTCATCATGAAACTTCAGTGGCTGTAATCCTCAAAAGAGAATTCTGGCAATTTGCGACTCTTATAAGAAGATTTTGCAGACATTTTAAATAAAATTTGGGAAATAACAAGAGCTTTAATAAAAGCACTAAGGAGCAATGGATCTGCCCGGTGACCACCAAAAGCTTTACAAAGCAGTGGTCGTTGGACACACTGCTCTGATACCACTTGTTGGTCCCACTAGATAGATTAATTGCGGAAGCCTTTATAGCCAAAATGTCTTTTAGAGAAAATCTTTTCTAAGAACACAAATTATAAACAGCAGGTATTAAAGAAAGCAATAAATAAGACCGTATATATAGTGGTTCGGATCTGAATATCCTACGTCCACTCTCCCTTGATCAAAGGGGTCTCACTATCAACCAACCAACTCACTATCTTACTGGAATTTCCGAAGTACCAGCACAGACTTACTCCAACCTTATCTAACAAGATGAACAGGTTGAGTATATAAACTCCTTACGAGTTGGATGAGTAATTAAGAACAAAGTGAGTGCAAATGCGTAGTGATCAAAAGCTTAGAATTCTATGTGCGCGTGTAGAGTCTCTAGAGCTTTTTCTTGAACTGCACTCTTGTATATATAGAGGGGATTAGGGCTAGCCGTTGGAGGGCTAATCCAATCAGATCCTCTATATAAGGAAGCCTCAATCAATCAATTCCCTAATTGATTGATTGGGTTGGTGGGATCCTTGGATTGATTATCTTCAAATACTTTCCAATCCTGATCTTGTTGACTTGATTTGAATCACCAACGGTCAATAGCTTCCTCTGCCTAACTCTGATTCTCTCCAGAGAAGGCAGGACCAGACACCAGGCAACCTCGGTGTCTTCTGGTCCTTATCTGGTGAACAACCAGAATACTCAGTAGAATAAGGGGATCAAACTGAGCATCTTTTGTTCCACCAGACTCGTCTGGTCCGGACTCGTCTGGTCTGGGGAAGGTCCTCTGCCTCTGGTCTGATCTCATCTGGTGAAGTCTTCTGGTGGAGTCCTCTGGTGAAGTCCTCTGGTGGGGTCTTCTGGTGACTCTTCTGGTGAAGTCTTCTGGTCTGGCAGTTCCTCCTAGACTAAGTCCTAATCTAGATCATCATCTGGCTAACAGGTCCAGATGGTCCTATTACATCTTCTGGTTTGTTTTAACTCATCAAAACTAACAATTTTTATCCTAACAAGTACACAATGAGAGGAGTACTCATTGTTGACATTCAAGAATGAAGCCTGAAGAACACAAGAGCACCATCACTGACCTTATGGTAGTCTTTCTAAGCTGGCTGAATAAGTGTCAGGATGAAGAGCATGATCCTGAGATCATTGTTCACTCAGCCTGAAGGTAACAGGACGACACTGAGTAACTTGGGAAAAGACTTGGAGTAGGATCCAAGCAAGCAAAAGGAATGTCAGCGTTGGAAAATGTACATAGATGAGGACAAACCTGAACTCGGAAAAGACAAGTCTGAACTGAAGAATAAGTTCTGACATTCTCACCTACCTGATGACGTGGATCAATCAGAGAGCGACAAGTCATGTACGGACACTGACTTGAACCTGACATCCATGCAGTTCTCAACGGGCAAGCATTTAATGCATTTACCAAATTCATGCAAGGACGGCTGCTGCATGAAGATTTAGTCCTTTGAAGTATCCTACAAGAAAGGTGACTAGGAGGCTATCTCTCCAACGAATAGTGTTGGTCCCACTAGATTGATAAATTGCGGAAGCTTTAAAGTAAATGCCTTTGGCAAAGTTCTTTTCACAAGAGCACACTATAACAAGCAAGAAATTAAATGCAGAAAACAGTAAATAAGACCGGATATATAGTTGTTCGGATCTGAATATCCTATGTCCACTCTCCCTTGATCAAAGGGGTCTCACTATCCAACCAACAACCAACTTACATACTGGAATTGTGAAGTACTAGTTCCTTCTTACAAACTCTTTAGATCTAACTTCGATCTAAAGATAACAACCTTCAACCTTATCTTGTAGATGAACAGGTTGAAATCCAACTACTCCTTAAGAGTGAATATGTAATTATGAACAAGGTAAGAGTGCTATGTGCTTGACAAACAAGAGCTTGGAATGTATCTTCGTGCGCGTATATTCTATCTCTAGCCCTTTTTCTTCAGATTGCACTCTGTATTTATAGAGGTGATTAGGGAATAGCCGTTGGAGAGCTAATCCAATTAGATCCTCTATTTAGGGAAGCTTCAATCAATCAATTCCCTAATTGATTGATTAGGTTGGTGAGATCCTTGGATTGATTGACTTCAAGACTTTCTAATCCTGATCTTGTTGACTTGATTTGAGTCACCAACGGTCACTAGCTTCCAATGCCAAACTCTGATTCTCTCCAGAGAAGGCAATACCAGACACCAGGCAATCTTGATGTCTTCTGATCCTGATCTGGTTAAGAAACAGATATCTTATCAGAATCAGGAGATGATTCTGAGCATCTTTTGTTTCACCAGACTCGTCTGGTTCTGGGGAAAGTTCTCTGCCTCTGGTCAGTCTCATCTGGTGAAGTCCTCTGGTGGAGTCCTCTGGTGAGTCCTCTAGTTAGTCCTCTGGTGACTCTTCTGGTGAGGTCTTCTGGTCTGGCAATTCCCCCTAGACTAAGTCCTATTCTAGTTCATCATCTGGCTAACAGGTCCAGATGGTCCTATTACATCTTCTGGTTTGTTTTAACTCATCAAAATTATACAACATTTATCCTAACAATTTCCCCCTTTTTGGTGGAGTTAAAACACAACCAGAACTGATCAAAACAAAAAGAATAAGCACTTAAGCATAAAACAAATAAGAGGATAAGACCTTAGAATAGATCTTATCAAGCAAACAATTAAGACAACAAGAAGTTGTCTTTTGAACAGAGAAGATGTGAACTTCATTAATAATGTAGGACAAGGATTACAATTTACAATGAATTTCAGAGTCCTAACTAAGCATATCTTCTATTATCTTTAGGCACCAGAAACCAGTCCAGGAATCTATCTTGAATGGCCTTCAGTTCTATAGAAGATGTTGGAATGAAATTTACCAACACCATGGTCTTGAATAACTTCTTCAGCTTTAGCCAATCAACCTGATCCCCTATCATGGGAGTGTTGAGATAGTGAAACTCTAGGGCAGTGACTTCCAGGTTGAACTCTATAGTTGAATCCATCAGCTGCTTGTAAAGCTCTGCATCATAGGCTTTCATCCAAGAATGGAAGGTTCTGTTGATGAGAGCATCATCCTCAGGTGGAGGCCTCTGGATGTAGTGTTGAATGAACCATAAAGTGTTGGCTTCTCTCCACTTCTCTATCAGAGGAACAGGCACAGTAGAGTCAAAGGACCCTTCTGTCCTGAGAGGCAAGATGTTCATTTCCTTAACAAGTGCCTTCCTCTTTTGACTGGATCCACTGGCACCAGGAGTGATACCAGCTTCTCTGCTCTTCTTATTATGCCTCCTAACATATCGGAGCCTCTGCTCTTCATCTATGTTCTTCCTTATTCTGGCTTGCCTCTCATCAGGTGTCTCTTCACGAAATTCTGCACCAAGTTGCTTAGCCATGGTAAGGGATTTGAGCTCCTCTTTCTTCTTCTTCTGCAGCTCTGCCTGGGCCAAGGTGTTCTTTAGCAGGTCCAGACGAGCACCATGGCTAAAGAGGGTCTCATTAGTGGTCTTCGCCAGATCAGTTCTGGCCTTCTCTTCCCCCTTTTTAACTTCATCAATAAGGGGCTCCACTACCTGCCTAATGAGATCAGGCAAGTTAGTATTGGAGGAAGAGTGAAGATCACGCAATTGCTTGGCCTCCTCCAGGTAAGCTTTTGATTCTGCAACCAGCTTCTCCTGCTTCTCCAACATCTCCTGGAGGGAGTCCTTTAGCTTAGCAGTCTGCAGTATCTGGGAAGCTATCTCCACCTTCAGCACGGAGACTGGCCTCAGCTACTCAAGCACATGCTCCTGGAGCTGCTTCTGGCTGTGCATCACATCCAGTTTGACAAGGAGTCCATTGGCCTTAAAAGAGGCTTTGGCAGCTACGAAGGTAGACTTGATCTGCTTCAAAAAGATCCTCCTCTCCTGCCGAATCTGGTGCTCAATCATAGCAGGGGCCATATGTTGAATCGCTTTAGAAAATCGCTCAATTTGCATGATTTGCTCATTGAAAAATGTCTTCATCTTGTGCAGCACGGCAGGAGTAACATCAAAGTCCTCCTCATCAGAGTAGAGCTCTGGAGGGAAAGAGAAGTGAGGGCCAAATGTGTATGAGGGGCCCTCAGAGGAGATCATCACTTCCCTCTGGATCAACAAGGTGCGAATCAACACCTTGGCTGCCTCTGGAGTCTCCAGCTCAGCTGGGTTCTGAATATTCATCTTCTTCTTGAGCTCTATCTCCCAGGCAGTGAATGTGGAGGGTGACATTTCTTTCAGCAACATCAAGAGGTCCTCCACATCCTCTAGTCTGGCCTTACTCCAGACTTTGGCATCAGTAAGATCTGCCAAAAGTGGTAAGTGCTCCAATAGAATTGGAAAATGCTCTCTTAGCCAGAGCTGAGCACTTACACTCATACTCTGCCTGATGGGACCCATTTCTACAGATGAGAAAGTGAAAGGTCTGGGCCCAGAGGCAGAGGAGGATGGTGCTAAGGCCTCCGGCTCCAGTGAAGCATCTTCATCTTCACTATCATCGCTGGTTAAACAGGTGGGAGAATGAGGGGCATGGAAACCCAGAGCCATAGAGATGGTTGGGTCCTGTTCTGTATGGGATTGGGGAGGGGTAGGATTTTGAGAGGTAGATGTGGAAGGAAGTGGTTGTTCTGCACCAGAAGAAGTAGATGGTACTTCTGGTACAGAAACAGGAATGGTAGTTTGAGAGGTGGGAGAGGGAGGTAGGGGAGGTTCAGCACCAGAAGTGGAGGGTACCTCTGGTACAGGGGCTGGGGGAGAAGGGTTTATGGTAAGGGGTGTTTGGGAAGGTGGGGGAGAAGGTGTTTGGGTAGGTATGGTGGAGGGAGTGAATATAGGGGTATCTGGGAGGGTCTGCTCTGGTGGGGCAATGGGGGCACCAGAAGCAGTGGATGGGTTATGGGGAAGGTTTTCTGGGGGAGAGGTGGGGTAACAAGGTTTATGGGGTTAGAGGTAGGGATAGGGGGGATTACCTCAGCTGGATCAGTCATCTCTGGAGCATCTCCCATAATCAGAGAGGCCTCTTCAATTGCCTGCTCCAAGGCATCTCCTAGGTCAGAACCAGAGTCTGACCCCTGAAGTATGGCCCTCCTGGCCTTGGACTTCTTCTTCTTCAGAGGCTCAACCTCTTCTTCTACTTCCTCTACTGATGGCTCATCCACCAGAAGTGTCCTTGGAACCCTTCTGCCAGTCCTGGGTTTCTTGGCAGACACCTTCTTGGCCTCCTCTGGCCTCTTCTTCTTTGGAGCACCTGCCTTCTTGGCAGCTTCAGCACCTTCACCCTTCTTCTTCAAGATATTCAGAAGGGGAATCTGGTCCTCCTCTGAGGAACCAGAGAAAGCAACGCTTGAGAAACCAGTTGCTTCAGCAGCCTTCTTCTGGCCCTTCTGCTTCTGCTGCTGCTTCAGCCCCTTTGCAGGTGAGGGAATTGCTTGAAGGGGAGGGGCAGGGATGGCTTGCTCACCATCAGAATTAGGATGGCCATGGAGAGGGCCATCCTTAGAAAACAAAACCTTCGATTTGTGGAAGCTCTTGCACCAGGAGTCCTTCCACACCTTGTCTGGAAAGACTGAGTCCAGAATCAAGGTAAGCTTGGTCCCCAGGGAGACGTTAGCATTGAAATAAAACTGCTGCTCCCCTGGCTTGCTGGGACACTCCTCCTTCTGAACTTTCAACTTGTTCTTCCTAAGCACGTCCCAGAAGAATTCCGCCCAATTACATTGCACACCATCGTAGATGGCTCTCATCACACACATCCGGCCATTGAAAATGGCATCAGTGCTGTGGTTCTCACACATCAACACCTTCACCACTATATCAAAAAACACCTTGAACTTCTGCCTCAAATGCTTATCCAAGAAGCCCTTCGTTAGGTTCTGGCAAGAAGACCTGGCGAATATCTTGAAGGATTCAACAATTTCTCTGTAACGCCCCGTTTCCGGAATGAAGACCCTTGTGGCTTTAAACACTCCGAACTCGGGTCGCCACTTAGTAACCGAAAATCTGAGCTTAAATTTTTCTTTTTTTTTTTTTTAAATAAAGGATAAATGTATATGAAATATTTTTGCAGCGGAAGATTTCGAATAAACATAACATATATAAAACAAGTCTTTATTATAATACAATGTGCTGTAGATAGGAATATAAATTGCATACAATATTCATCGAGTAATCTTTAAAGTGTTTGTTACTCGGCATCATAATAATAAAATAAAAGCATTGTCATGTTTAGCTAAGCATAATTAAGTAGGTTTATATATATATATATATATATATATATATATATATATATATATATATATATATCATCATCATATTATATTGGGAAGCTCGGTGTCATTACTGCAGCTCCAACCCCTCTTCTTCATAACCTGAAAAGAATTTTGGGGTGTGAGATAAAAATCTCAGTGGATAACCTGTACGCTCTTACACAGATTGGCATGATCCTGAAATAGTTGAAAAAATATTACCCCAACCCGGTTTAAGTATTAAGGTTTGGTTTATGTATCTTTTAACATCTTGCTTGCAATTCCGTACTAGGAAACTTACGTTAGTCGTACACTTTGGAGTACGCTAAGGCAGTATTGCCCCCTTGGACGGTTTTATGCTCGTGCTAGACAACTTACGTTAGTCGTACACTTTGGAGTACGCTAAGGCAGTATTGTCCCCTTGGACGAGACTTCTTATAAAACTTATATTAGTGTAACTTGTTTGAGATATATATTTGATTAGTTTGCTTCAGAAATATACCATCAATCCATATAACATTATCGGCTAATACAGATAGTGTCACCCACCTCTTAACTTTTTAAAGAAAAGCTACAAACTTCTTGAAATAGTTATCGGACTTAGGACAAGTAAGCACGTCCGAGCTCTGACTTGGGCAGCACTTCACCTAGCACGGTTTTCTTACATCTTTAGTTATCAATCGTTCTTTATTTAATATTTATATAAGTTGCTTTTGGTAACACGTATTAATTTTTATAAGCGTTCTATCATTCGGTTAAACTATTATGGTTTTTAATTTAACTTTTAGTCCAAAGTCTTTTTATAAAAACTTTTACTTCTTTCATAATTTATAAATATAGGCAGCTGATAACGAAGTTTAACAAGTTTAATGAGGGCAAAAAATTTTGTTCTTTTAAGGGTTCTTTACAGAGTAAATATTATTTTGACGATACATTACTTATACTTTTATAAGTCTTAGCATGTTTGCAAATAAAACAAGTATTCAATCAAAACACATAATTAGCATGTTTGTATTTAAATATGAAAATGACAACATCACACATTCAATTAATCCACAATAATTTATTCGCAAAAGATCGATTAAACAATTTAACTTAAAAAAATGTTTTGAGATAATTACTAAAGCATGAAGATAATTAATATAATTGTGCATACAAATATGTAACAGCCTACATGATATTGTGTTTGGACTCAAACGGCCTGTTCGAATTAGGTTTTTCCGAAACCTTTCAATTTCAGTCCTTTAACTTTCCTATACTCTAACCATTTCGTTAAAATTATTTAAACCTTTTAATAAAAACATGGGGACTTCCAGAATATCAGCTAAACATGCATATAGTAAGATTATGTTGTGATTTTTCAAGGAAGATATACCTAAACATGAATCCTATCGAAAATAATAAAATAAAACCTAGAAACGTCGCAATTGTTTATAATTATTTAGACACTTCTTAAAATTATAAATTTCGACATGGTAACACATAAATACATATAAAACATGAATATGACTTTTTGCAAACTTAAGAGATTCTGTAAAAAGTTATATTTTCGTTTTTTATGAAACAAGGACAATGGTTTATTGCATTTTATCTCATTTTCGGACATCCCTTTCTCCTAAGATATAAGACCTATAGATATCAATTTTTGCAGGCATAAACTACTCCATTCCAGGTTTAACATCATATTTTTAGTTTGATTTTATCATCGTTATAAGTAGGGGATAAACGGGCTCAAAGTAGCTAAGTCGATCACTTTTGAATCATTAAAAACAGTATCACAGATTACTCATGTTTCTGTCAAGTCTAAACAAAAATAGAAAAACACATTTAGGGAGTTCTAAAAATTGTAAATTTCGGCATGGTGACTCTATTACAAGTTCTCTACAACATCCAATTCTTACTTCTCGAAAAAGGATTAAGTAAACATGTTTTTCAAGGCAAAACATCACAAGGGTTCATTCTGGACACATGAAGTTTAAAAAATCGATTCTCTTAGGGATCAACTATAAAAATCATCAACTTTTAACAAGATATATTGTACTTCAATGAAAATATGAATACCAAATTTCATAATTTTCTGTATAGTATAAGTATGGGAAATGGGTCCATGAATAGGGGTATTACAGTTTCAATCGATTCTAGGCATGGAAATTTTAGGATTTTATTTCTCTTTTGATTTAATTCTGATGACCATGAAATTTATACAGTCTGTAGTTTACTATCAATATTTACTTCAGTAAAAATTTCATAGGATTTCCATGATTATAAATATAAAATCAGAAACTAACAATTCATTCGTTCACAGAATCGATCGGAAAAATGCATCGACTTTCAAGGGTCATATCTCCTTCGTCTTAAGTCAAAACACCACGAATTTTGCATGAGTTCTAATTTACTTATAGTTAATCAATCAAAATTAGTTTTATAATTTTCTGAGCAACGAAACATAAAAAAATGAAACAAAGAATTTAGCAATTAAACACATAGGAATGAACACATGGATAACCTTTGTAGTTTCCTTCTTAGATGGAGTTTTGGGCGAAATTTCTTGATGAAACACAGTTGATTTGAGTCCTAGAATTGTGGATGAAGGTTTCTTGCTTTGTATAAGGGTTTGAAGGATATTTAATAGAGGAAGGAGCAAGAGTGCCGAGAGAAGGAGAACAGGACGATGGAGGGGGAATGAAATGCTGTCATGGCTTCATCTTTTTTTCTTTTCTTGTTTTCGTGTGCTAATGAACTGATGAACGTATACTCTTATAGATGATTAGAGCGGCTGAGAATGAGGGTAGAAGTTGATGTAGGTGGTTAAATTTTGACCAAGTAAAAAGGTAATTACTTTAGGATTAATTTTAAAAGAAATTCTTAGATATTTTAACTATTTACCCTATATTTTAATTACCACTCATATTTACTACACACATTTCATGTAAACCGTATTATTTAATCATGAAGGAGTCGTATTTTAAAGATACGAAAAATATCATAAATATTGGTTATTTTAAACGATCGTATTTATACATCGTATTAATTATTTCATACGTGTTAGTTTTCTCGTATTTATTTTAAGTACTTCGTTTGGTTATTTATGGATATCGTAAAATTTCAGACATAATAAGATTTTCATCGCCGTCATTTGTTACTATATTTTTTTTACACGCAAAACTTCCGTTTGAAAAACACTCTTTAATTTTAAGGCCTCGTATTTTCTCCTATCTAGAAAAAGAATATCTTTTAACCTTAAAAATTTATTCTTAAGTGCTAGGAGTGCTTCCTGGCTCAGAATGCTCGTTCGTTACTTGAAAGTGAACTTGAAAACATATATTGCTCATAAAAAAAAATACATGAAACATTTAATCACGTAATTATTTCTTATAATTTTTTGGGTCAGGGTTTTACACTCTCCTTCCTTGTACCTCAAAGGATCCACTCCTTCAGCCGAGATGTTTTCGAACAACTTGCAAAAGTCATGCTTTCAAAATACCACATCGTCCTTGTCGATCTTGGAAGAGATATGGTCATCGTGAATCTTCATGCGAACCAGGAACTGGGCCGCATATCCATCCAGGGTCCTGAAATCCTTTGGGATTGTTGAAATAAGCTTTTCTACGCCTGCTTTTTGAAGCAAATCCAGAATGGCCAACGCCGCCGGATTCTTAGTGGTGTAAAAGTTAACCACCATCTCCGTCTTGAGTTTCTTGCACACATAGAGAGAGAGAAACTTGCAGAGAGAAAGTTAGGGCTTTGAAAAGATAAGGGAGCGTGAAAAGACAGATTGAAGAGAAATTTGATTTAAATAGGGCAAGACGCGTGGCTTGATTAAATAATGAAGTGTGAACGCATGTAATTGCAAAATTTAATTTAGGGAACAAAATCAATTTTCGAATTGATTGACATATTGCACATTGATTAAATCTAATGGCCAAGATTAAAAGGCAAAATACAGATTTAATCTGGTGCGTAGGCGTGAACATTGGGATTGGGTTCGAGGGGGTGTTCTGGCAGTCAAGAGAAAAAGCAAAATGATTGCCTCGGCACTATACCCTAGTCTTAAATACACTCTGAAGTTGAAACGTTTTGGGTGTATTAAGTAATTTGAATAGTGTATCCCAATGATCAGAGGCCAGAGAAGTAAAAGCATATATGTCACCTGATATTGTAACCAGATGATAACACAGCTAGTCCGGTGTTACATCTCTTCTGATGGAACCCATCTGGTTCTGGTCAGAGAAGACTCCGTACTTTTCTGAAATTTTAGACTACACCTCATCTTGATGTACCTCATCTGGTGTGACTCACCTCTGGAAATGTAACATCCCTGGTATATCTAGCCTGTAGGCATGTTAGTTTGAAAATAAATATTTTAAATAAAGGAATGAAACAAAGGATACTTCTCTGATGTTCCCCCTAAAACAAATCTGTCTCTGGATCCAGTAAGCCTAACTCAAATGCCAATTCTCTGAATCTGGACTCAGCCAATGGCTTAGTCAGAATATCTGCTCTCAGCTTCTCTGTTGCAATCTTTTTCATCCTTATATCTCCTTTCTCAACATGATCCCTGATAAAGTGATGCCTTATATCAACATGTTTGCACCTGGTATGAAGAACTGGATTCTGGGTGATTGCAATTGCACTATTACTATCAAAAAATATAGGAATATCCTTGGCTCTAATCTGGTAGTCTCTAAGTTGTTGACTAATCCAGAGTAGTTGTGAACAACAGCTCCCTGCAGCCATGTATTCTGCTTCTGTTGTAGATGTTGCAACTGAAGTCTGCTTCTTAGAAAATCAAGATACCAATTTATTTCCTAAAAATTGGCATGTTCCACTGGTAGACTTCCTATCTATTCTGCACCCACCATAATCTGAATCTGAATAACCACTTAACTCTAAGTTGTCATCTGTAGGATACCATAACCCCAAAGTCACTGTACCTTTAAGATATTTCAATATCTTCGTAGCTGCTTCCAAATGACTTCTCTTAGGATTAGCTTGAAATCTGGCACACATACCTACGGCAAATGTAATATCTGGTCTGCTTGCAGTCAAATATAAAAGAGAACCAATGAGAGCTCTGTACTGAGTCTGGTCCACACTCTCTCCAGACTCATCTGGATCCATGTTGAAATTTGTCATCATAGGAATCTTGGCTGCTTTGCTAGACCCTATTCCAAATTTCTCTAACATTATTCTGATGTACTTTGCCTGATTAATAAAAATACCCTTCTCTGTTTGCTTTACCTGCAGACCTAAGAAATAATTCATTTCACCCATCATAGACATCTCAAACTGGCTCTGCATGAGATCACCAAACTTCTCACACAGCTTCTTGTTAGGGGATCCAAATATAATGTCATCAACATATATTTGGACCAGAAGGATGTCCTTTCCTTCTTCTTTCCTAAACAAGGTCCTATCAATCTTTCCCTTAGAAAAACCATTGTCCAGAAGAAACTGAGATAGAGTGTCATACCATGCTCTGGGTGCCTGCTTCAGCCCATAAAGAGCTTTCTTAAGCTTAAACACCTTATCACCTTGTTCAAAACCAGGAGGTTGTTCCACATACACTTCCTCAATGAGAATCCCATTAAGAAAGGCAGATTTCACATCCATCTGGTATACTTTGAACTTCATGTGAGCAGCATATGCTAAGAACAACCTGATGGATTCTAGTCTGGCAACAGGAGCAAAAGTCTCATCATAGTCTATTCCTTCAGACTGAGAATAGCCCTAAGCCACTAGCCTTGCCTTGTTCCTAGTAATGACATCATTCTTATCTTTCTTATTCTTGAAAACCCACTTAGTTCCTATCACCTTTTGATGTCTTGTTCTGTCTACCAGCTCCCAAACATCATGTCTGGTGCATTGATTCAACTCCTCTTGCATAGCCACAATCCAATTTGAATCTTTCAGTGCTTCCTTGATGTTCTTGGGCTCAATCAAGGATACATAGCAACTGAATAAGGCAGCTAAGTTAAGAGTTCTCCTAGTCTGGACACCCTTAGTTGGATCTCCAATTATCAGGTCATTGGGGTGATCAATCAGGGTTCTCCTTCCCGTGGTCTTACCTGATTGATCATCCTCTGCAGTACCTTGGTGAATATCACCAACTGCAGAAGAGCTTCCCCCTACAGGAGTTCCAACCTCCTCTGGTTCTGCTCCTTGTGAAGACCTCTTCTTCAGAGAACCAGAAGATGGGTCAACATCTGATTCTGAATCTGAATCTGAATCAAGAATAGGTGGATTGACCTTGATTACTCTGGGAGTAGTCTGATTCTGGGTCTCTCCAGAAGACGTTAATTCCACCTTGCACTCAACAACAGATTCATCAAAAACAACATGTGGTGTTTCCTCCACACAAAGTGAATTCTTGTTAAAAACTCTAAAAGCTTTAGTGGTGCTGGAATATCCTAAAAATATTCCATCAGCCACTTTAGCATCAAAAGTTTTTAATTTAGATTTCCCATTGTCATGGATGAAACACTTACATCCAAAAACATGAAAATATGAAACAGATGGGGTTTTGCCTTTCCATACCTCATATGGAGTCTTACTATGTCTCTGAGCAATTAGGCATCTGTTCTGGGTATAACAGGCTGTATTGATGGCTTCTGCCCAAAACCTTTGTGGTGTGTTGTACTCTGCTAGAAGAGCCCTTGCAGCTTCTTTAAGAGTTCTATTCCTCCTTTCTGCTACTCCATTTTGTTGGGGTGTTCTGGCAGCAGATGTCTCAGAAAAAATCTCATGTTCTTTGCAATACTCTGCAATGTGTGAATTCAAGATCTTTGTCCCCTTGTCACTTCTGATATTGACTATGCTCTGGTTCTGCTCATTCTAAATCTGCTTGAAGAATTCTGGCAGCTTAGTGATAGTTTCATTTTTCTTAAACAAGAACACTACCCAAGTGTATCTTGAAAAGTCATCTACTATCACCAAGATGTACTTCCTTCCACTGAAACTAAGAGTAGAAACAGGTCCAAACAGGTCCATGTGAAGTAGTTGAAGTACTCTGGTTGTGGTTGTGCTCTGGACATCCTTAAAGGAGGTCTTGGGTTGTTTACCCTTCTGGCATGAACCACAAACCTGATCCTTCTTAAACACTTCATTAGTAAGACCTCGAATAAGACCTTTTCTGGCAATCTTATTCAGTGTTTTGAAGTTAAGGTGGCTCAATCTTTTGTGCCATAACCAGCTATCTTCTGCAGATCCTTAAGCAACTAGGCAAGCATTTCTTGGGCAACTGCTAAAATCTGCAAGATAAATGTTACTCTTCCTAAAGCCTATAAGCAAAATGTCATTATAATAAGAAGAAAAGACAGTGCATGAATCACTAGAGAACTTCACTGAGTATCCCCTGTCACAAAATTGGGATACTGAAAGCAGATTTAGAATGAGCAGAACCAGAGCATAGTCAATATCAGAAGTGACAAGGGGACAGAGATCTTGAATTCACACATTGCAGAGTATTGCAAAGAACATGAGATTTTTTCTGAGACATCTGCTGCCAGAACACCCCAACAAAATGGAGTAGCAGAAAGGAGGAATAGAACTCTTAAAGAAGCTGCAAGGGCTCTTCTAGCAGAGTACAACACACCACAAAGGTTTTGGGCAGAAGCCATCAATACAGCCTGTTATACCCAGAACAGATGCCTAATTGCTCAGAGACATAGTAAGACTCCATATGAGGTATGGAAAGGCAAAACCCCATCTGTTTCATATTTTCATGTTTTTGGATGTAAGTGTTTCATCCATGACAATGGGAAATCTAAATTAAAAACTTTTGATGCTATCACCAAGATGTACTTCCTTCCACTGAAACTAAGAGTAGAAACAGGTCCAAACAGGTCCATGTGAAGTAGTTGAAGTACTCTGGTTGTGGTTGTGCTCTGGACATCCTTAAAGGAGGTCTTGGGTTGTTTACCCTTCTGGCATGAACCACAAACCTGATCCTTCTTAAACACTTCATTAGGAAGACCTCGAATAAGACCTTTTCTGGCAATCTTATTCAGTGTTTTGAAGTTAAGGTGGCTCAATCTTTTGTGCCATAACCAGCTATCTTCTGCAGATCCTTAAGCAACTAGGCAAGCATTTCTTGGGCAACTGCTAAAATCTGCAAGATAAATGTTACTCTTCCTAAAGCCTATAAGCAAAATGTCATTATAATAAGAAGAAAAGACAGTGCATGAATCACTAGAGAACTTCACTGAGTATCCCCTGTCACAAAATTGGGATACTGAAAGCAGATTATGCTTGAGTCCTTCAACGTAGTAGACTTCATCTACAGATACTCCATTAAAGGTCAACTTTCCAACACCTATGGTGACTCCATAGTTGTTGTCACCAAACATCACTCTTGGCCCATTCATTGGCTTGAAATCCTTGAGATGATCTTCTGGAATGTCATATGCTTGGAACATCCACTATCAATGTACCACACATGTTTGCTTGAAAGTCCTTTCTCCAATGGGCTCTTATTATCCTGCAGAGAAATCAATTAGGCCCCCTACTAGAGCTGGGTCCTGATTGGTTAGTTGCAGGTTCTGTAGGAATCCAAAGATAAAGATCATCCCTTGCTGGATGAGGAGATCTTATCTTCCTTCCAAATCTATCTACCAGCACATGTCCTCTTACAATGACATATTGAGCTACTGGTCTGATCAGAACACCTTTCCTATAAACAGGTCTGGTGTATCTTTTCTCAAATCTGGCTTTTGGAATAGCCTGCCTTAAAGACATGGTCTGGTTGTAAGGGTACATCCTAGAAGAACCATCTCTGGTGTCATAGCTACCCAGATCAGTTGGTTTTCTATAGATGGGTCTGGAAGACCACCTCTGGTTCTGAAAGGTAGACCTGTTCTGGTGGTTATAGTTCCTTTGAGTATACCTACTCTGGAATTGATTCCTCTGAGAAAATCGTCTCTGGGGTACTTGGTGCTGTTGAACATTGTTCCTTCTCTGGTAGTTCTTATTCTGATTGGTATTCCCCTTTCTTGAGTGTTTCCTTTGAGGTCCCCTAATCTGGTTAGGTTCCCTTTGAGGATTTCTCTGGGGTCCTCCAATCTGAGTAAGTTCTACTCTTTGGGACTCATTGTTCACAGGACCATCAATCTTCAATGGTTCCCCTTGTTGACTCTTATTCTCTAGGATCTTCTCTTCCAGGACAGTCAACTCTTCTGGACCATATTCTATGTGATTAACAGAGTGATTCCTTTTCCAATCAGGATTGTGAACCACTTTGTAACCATTACCAGTTGAGTCTTTATCATCCCAGATTTCTACCAATTTGCCAGCTCTTACAGACCTGTCTTTGTTGTAAAGGTACTTATGAGTTTTAGTAGTAATTCCAGGATATCCTAAACCACTCTTATCATTAATGCGCTGAGAAGACTCTGATATGATAGATACAACAGATGGTATCTTATGAGCTTCTCTGGGCATGGGTATCTCCTCTATGTTTTGCTCAACTTGTTTCCCCTTGATAAGAGTCTGGTATTTGGCTCTAAGTTCATTGAAATCATCTTCCTGAGAGTTCTTTTCTTTCATGAGTTGATCTACCAGAGTATCTCTATCTGTGATCTTATCCTGAAGTTCAGAGACTTCTTTGGAATGATCTTTCATGAGTTCTCTGGTGGATTTATGCTCATGAGAGAGGGATTGAACTTCAGCTCTGAGCCTAACATTCTCTTTTTCAAGTTTTTGACATAATTGAACACAATTTTGGAGATCTGATAGCATTTGTTGCATATCAGACTCTCTGGAGTTACCAGATGAATGAGATGATTCAGTATATTTGGAATTAGATAAGCATATGGTAGTTTCATTTACCTCAGTGATGTCTGCCATAAGATATACATCATCATCTGATCCGAAATCAGAAGAAGAAGAAGAACTGGAGCTAGTATCTTCCTCCTCTGCTTCTGCCAGTAGTTCTCTCTTGTCAGCATATCTCCTATCTCTCTTGATTCTTCTCTCTTCTCTTTCTCTAGGGGTCAATTGAGGACAATCATAGTTGTAGTGACCAGGCTTGTTGCAGGTGTAACAGGTGTTATCTCCTCTGGGACTGGGGCTTGGATCTCTCCTCCTCTGGTTGTATTCTGTTCTGGCTGGACTACTTTCTCTCCTCTGGTAGTCTGGTCTGCCAGAACTGCCATCCTTCCTCTGGTAATCTGATCTCCCAGAGCTAATATCTCTTTTCCTCTCTAGGGTTTTGAATCTGGTCTCCCTTGAGTTTCCAGATTTTCTTTCTTTATCTGCAGCTTTGAAGGAACTCTTCCTGTCTCTAGTGGATTCCTTCCAGTGCTTCTTGTACCTGCCATATTTTGAACTCATTTTATCCAATTTACGGGTTAGAAGTGCTACCTGTTCCTTGAGACTCAGGTCATCTGCAGGAGACTCCTTTGGTTTGTCATCTGTCTTGATGGTAGAGGAGAAGGCAACTCCCTTCTGACCAGAAGAGGAAACCTCTTCTGTTTGATCCTCCTCTTGAAGATCATATTCATAGGCTTTAAGATCAGATAGCAGAAGATGATGATCCAGAGTGTTGAGATCCTTGCTATCTTTAATCACAGTCACTTTGATTCTCCACCTGCTGGTTAGTGAACGTAGTATTTTACTATTTATTTCCTTTTCAGAGTAGGTCTTACCTAAGGCACTAGCCTTGTTGAGGAGATTTGTGAGACGCATATCCAGTTGGTCAATGGTCTCGTCTGGTTTCATTTTGAAGGTGTCAAACGAGTGTTGAACAACTTGAAGTTTGTTATCCTTGATCTTCTCTGTTCCTTCACAGAGCAGAGCAAGTTTATCCCACATCTCCTTGGCAGTGGTACAGGTTCTGACCTTCTCTATCACCTCCTTAGTGAGTGTGTTGATAATCTCAGTTCGTACCACCTGGTCCAGATTGTAGAGTTTTCTTTCATCGTTGTCAAGCTCATCTTTCTTCTTGAGGATTCTCTGTCTGGGAACTCTGTCCTCAGCAGCTTTCTGGGCAGTTTCACTTGTTTTTTCTCTGGACTCTGACCTGCCACTATCAATAGGAGTCCAGTAAAATTTAATTGGGCCACTCTCTACCACATCCAACATGCGGTGATGAATAGCTCCAAGATGATTACTCATCATGAAGCTCCAGTAGCTGTAATCCTCGAAAGAGAATTCTGGTAGCTTACGACTCTTGTAAGAAGATTTTGCTGACATTTTTACAAAAGAGGTTTAACAAAAAATTTAACCAAAACACAATAAAGAGCAATAGATCTGCCCGGTGACCACCAAAAAGCTTTACAAAGCAGTGGTCTTTGGACACACTGCTCTGATATCACTTGTTGGTCCCACTAGATTGATAAATTGCGGAAGCTTTAAAGTAAATGCCTTTGGCAAAGTTCTTTTCACAAGAGCACACTATAACAAGAAAGAAATTAAATGCAGAAAACAGTAAATAAGACCAGATATATAGTGGTTCGGATCTGAATATCCTACGTCCACTCTCCCTTGATCAAAGGGGTCTCACTATCCAACCAACAACCAACTTACTTACTGGAATTTTGAAGTACCACTTCCTTCTTACAAACTCTTTAGATCTAACTTCGATCTAAAGATAACAGCCTTTAACCTTATCTTGTAGATGAACAGGTTGAAATCCAACTACTCCTTAAGAGTGAATATGTAATTATGAACAAGGTAAGAGTGCTATGTGCTTGACAAACAAGAGCTTGGAATGTATCTTCGTGCGCGAATATTCTCTCTCTAGCCCTTTTTCTTGAGATTGCACTCTGTATTTATAGAGGTGATTAGGGAATAGCCGTTGGAGAGCTAATCCAATCAGATCCTCTATTTAGGAAAGCTTCAATCAATCAATTACCTAATTGATTGATTGGGTTGGTGAGATCCTTGGATTGATTGACTTCAAGACTTTCAAATCCTGATCTTGTTGACTTGATTTGAGTCACCAACGGTCACTAGCTTCCAATGCCAAAATCTGATTCTCTCCAGAGAAGGCAATACCAGATATCAGGCAATCTTGATGTCTTCTGGTCCTGGTCTGGTTAAGAAATAGATAGCTCATCAGAATCAGGAGATGATTCTGAGCATCTTTTGTTTCACCAGACTCGTCTGGTCCGGACTCGTCTGGTTCTGGGGAAAGTTCTCTGCCTCTGGTCAGTCTCATCTGGTGAAGTCCTCTGGTGGAGTCCTCTGGTGGAGTCCTCTGGTGAAGTCCTCTGGTGAGTCCTCTGGTTAGTCCTCTGGTGACTCTTCTGGTGTGGTCTTCTGGTCTGGCAATTCCCCCTAGACTAAGTCCTATTCCAGTTCATCATCTGGCTAACAGGTCCAGATGGTCCTATTACATCTTCTGGTTTGTTTTAACTCATCAAAACTATACAACATTTATCCTAACAAATAGTTTTCAAGTTTGCCTATAAATACAAAAGACCTTAGACCCAAACAAGGTTACGGGAAATTTCGAAGCCAGAAATTACTCAAGACTCTCAGCGTTCAAAGCATTCATAGCAATCAAAGAAGCACTCGAAAAATCTAGAATTTCCCAAGTGTTTCTTAAGTATTGAGTCTATTTTGTATTCCACTGAGCGTAATATATATATCTTAAGCTTAGAGTGATAATCAAATCCTTAGCATAGATTTTCCTTATAAGGATTATCACAACTAGTTGGAATCCAAACTGAAAACAAAATCCTCTCAATTAGGTTTGTTGGTGGAAGTTAGTTAGTTGGTTAGAAGGAAGAGTACTAGAGTTAGAAGTCTAGAGACCAGTGAGCTGGTCATTGTGCACCTTAGCACGTTAAAAATAAGCCAATCCTTTAGTGGATTCTCCTGTTAAATCAGGACCGTGGACATAGGAGCTTGAGTCTCTGAACCACGTTATCTCGTTGAGTTCTTTACTTGCTTTGATATTGTGCTTAACTGTTTATCAATGTCATTATCATTCATTGCATGCTTTGTCAGTGTTGAATCAATCAGCCTGACCTGAACTCATTACAATGCCCTTCTAACCACGGCTTCGTAAGAGGAAAATCAGTTTTTAGAAAACAAACTAAAACAAGTCTTTAAACTTTCAGGGCTCACACATTTCAGCACAAGAACATAAATAGATAGTTGGCGAACTTACTCGCCTCAGTGCAGTTAGTAGGTTTATTATCTATTCGGTGTTCATCACTTAAACTCTGAGTTAAGGGGACTCAGCTTTGAAAAGAAAGTTGAAAAGTTGTATATGTATATCCCTCCCCATACACGTATCACTGAGACTAGTACGGGACCAACACAAATCAAAATAATATTTATAGAGTAATAAGCAATTAATTGAAGCACATATAAATGAAGTGGAAATCGTGGGTTTGGAGTGAGAGTCCTCATCGGTTATGTTGGGAGGTGTGGAATGAGGGTAAGTTGTGGAGAGTATGGGATAATTAACTGAATAATTAAATAATTAAATAACTAAATTAATCATAAATATTATAATTAATCTAAAATCAGGAAATAACAGTGTAATTATCACATTAATATTCTAGAGTCTACCATTTTTCGAATCTTAAGTAAATATGCATGAGAAAATTTTGAACATTCGAACCAACACAGTGATAACCAAAATGATGGCACACACACACCTCAACACACTTATAGATTTCAACTTTCAAGCACAAAATCACTTAACCATATTGATCCACCTTTTTTAAAAAGTACATCGTAGTTGTCAGCTCCATTCCCCATAGTTACTTAGTGGATTATGACCATATTGAATTAATTACCTTTTGAAAAGAGATCACCGTAGTAGCGAGCTCCGTGTCCCATAGTTACTCAGTAATTAACTCAATATCGATGCATATTTAATCACCTTTTGAAAATAGATCATCATAGTCGCGAGCTTCGTGTCACATAGTTACTCAGTGATTAAGCATCTATTGTGATTTTTCAATTTAAAATATTCAAGAGATGTGTGTCCAGAAAATAATTTTCAAGGTTCAAATGGAAAACTTTCTACAAGAAATTCACTTAATAGACAAAATAGGTTTGACACTTAGAAATAAAAACATGACTCATACTGATGTTGTTTAAAATGTTGTCAAAATTTTGCACAACATCCTGTTAAAACAGATTCAAATATTACATAAACCAAGAGATTTCCTAAGGGAAGAAAACCTCTCATAATCAAGGGCTTTAGTAAATATATCAGCTAATTGTTTTTCAGTAGAAACATACTCCAATTTCACAACTTCTTTCTCTACAAGGTCTCTTATGAAATGGTGTCTTATACTAATATGGTTAGTTAATGAGTGTTACACAAGGTTTTTAGAGATATTTATAACACTAGTATTATCACAATAAACAGTTAGAACATCACTATCAATGCCATAATCATAAATATTTCTTAACCATAGAAGTTGTGTACAACAACTTCCTGCAGCAACATATTCTGATTCAGCAGTTGATTGTGAAGCATAGTTCTGCTTTTTGCTATGCCATAAGATCATATTGTTTCCCATGAAGAAACACCCACCATGGTGCTCTTCCTATCATCTGCATCTACTGCCCATCACTATAGCCAACTAAAGCACAATTAGTATCTTTTGAGTACATTATACCCATTTCACTAGTTCCAGCCACATATTTTATAATTATTTTCACATAATTATAAATGAGACTCTTTAGGATTTGCCTGGTATCTTGCACATAAACAAACATTAAACATGATGTCAGGTCTACTAGAAATAAGATATAACAAACTTCCTATCATTGATCTGTACAATGTTGGGTCAACATTCTGCCCATCACTGTTTTTGCTAAGTTTTTTTGTAGAACCCATTTGTGTTTTCATGATTTTAGCATTTTCTAATCCAAATCTTTTAACCAGATTCTTAGCATACTTACTTTGAGAGAAAAATATACCATCTTTACTTTATTTGTTTGCAATTCAAGAAAGTAATTTAGACCACCAACCATAGACATTTCAAATTTTGAAGTCATCTCATGCACAAATTTATTCAGCATATGTTCACTTGTTGAACCAAATACAATATCATCCACATAAATTTGAGCAATTAAGAGATAATCATTTGAATGTTTAATAAACAAAGTTCTATCAGCTTCTCCTCTAACAAAACCAAATTGAATTAGGAAATCAGTTAGTCTCTCATACCAAGCTCTAGGTGCTTGTTTGAGACCATACAAAGCCTTATTCAATTTATAAACATGATCAGGATATTCAGGTACTTCAAAGCCTTTTGGTTGTTCTACATAAGCTTCATCTTTAAGTATTCCATTTAAGAAAGCAGCTTTAACATCCATTTGGTGTAGCTTAATATCAACAAAGCATGCAATGACTAATAACAATCTAATAGCCTCAATTCTTGCTACAGGAGCAAATGTTTCATCAAAATCTATTCCTTCTATTTGAGTATAACTGTAACGCCCCGTTTCCAGAATGAAGGCCCTTGTGGCTTTTAACACTCCGAACTCTGGTCGCCACTTAGTAACTGAAAACTGAGCTTAAAAATTTATTTTTAATAATTAAGAGACAAGTGTAAATGAAATACTTTGCAGAGGAAGATCATATATAAATTAAGCATGAGTGAACAATGTCTTTTATTTAACTCTAAAAGTCATAGTCAAAGAGGAAATTTGCATACAAGATATTCATCAAGTAACCTTTAAAGGTTCGTTACTCGGCATCATAGTTAAAATCATCTTTAAAAAGAGATTACAATATTATTTAAATATTTATATATATAGGATCATATTTAGGGAAAACTCTGTGTCGCTACTACAGCTCTAACCCCTCTCGATCATATCCTGAAAAAGTGTTAAACTGTTGGGGTGTGATATAAAAATCTCAGTGGATAACCTGTACGCTCTTATACAGATTGGCACGATCCTGAAAAGTTGATAGTTTTACCTCTCCCCGATTTAATTATTAAGGTTCGTTAAGTTTATTTTATAACTAAACTTTAATTACATTTTGTACACATTATCTTTTTCATATAGTGGGCACAAGGTAAATCCCCATAACACATTTCATATAGTGGGCACAAAGTAAATCCCCAAAACACATATCTTATAGTAGGCACTAAGTAAATCCCCATAACATATATCAAATAGTGGGCACTAAGTAAATCCTCATTTCATGAGCTTAATATATTTGTATTCATAATATTTAGGTATGATTAGTTTGCTTCATAAATACACCAACGGTCCGTATAACATTATCGGCTAATACAGATAGTGTCACCCACCTTTTAACTTTTAAAGATAAAGTTACAAACTTCTTGAGATAAACTTCGAGACTTAGGGCAAGTAAGCACGTCCGAGCTCTGACTTGGGCAGCACATCACCTAGCACGGTTTTCTTACATCTTTAGTAATCAATCGTTCTTTATTTAATATTCATATAAGTTGCTCTTGGTAATGCGTATTAATTTTTATAAGCGTTCTTTCGTTCAGTTAAAATATTAAGGTTTTTAATTCATCTTTTAGTCCAAAGTCTTTTTATAAAAACTTTTACTTCTTTCATAACTTATAAATATAGGCAGCTGATAACGAAGTTTAACAAGGGCAATAAACTTTGTTCTTTTAATGGTTCTTTAGAGAGTAAATATTATGTTGACGATAAATTACTTATACTTTTATAAGTCTTAGCACGTTTGAAAATGAAACAAGTGTTCAACCAAAATACATAATTAGTATATTTGTATTTAAATATGAAAATGACAACATTATACATTCAATTAATCCACAGTAATTCATTAGAATAATTTATTCGCAAAAGATCGATTAAACAATTGAACTTTAAAAATGTTTTGAGATAATTACTGAAGCATGAAGATAATTAACAAAATTGATCATACAAATATGTAACAGCCTACATAATATTATTTTTTGACTAAAACGGCCTGTTCGAATTAGGTTTTCCGAAACCTTTCAATTTTAGTCCCTTAACTTTCCTATACTCTAACAATTTTGTTAAAAATATTTAAACTCTTTAATAAAATACGGGGACTTTCAGAATATCATCTAGATATGCATAAAATAAGATTATGTTGTGATTTTTCAAGGAAGATATACCTAAACATGAATCATATCGAAAATAGTACAATATAGCCTAGAAATGTCGCAATTGTTCATAATTATTTAGTCAGTTCTTAAACCTATGAATTTCGACATGGTAACATATAAATACATATAAAACATGAATATGATTTTTTTCAAACTTAAAAGATTCTGTAAAAAGTTATATTTTCATTTTTATGAAACAAGGACAGTGGTTTATTGCATTTTATTTCATTTTCGAACATCCATTTCTCCTAAGATATAAGACCTATAGATACCAATTTTTTCAAGATTATACTACCTCATTCTAGGTTTAACAATGTATTTTTAGTTCAATTTTATCATCATTATAAGTAGGAGATAAACTGGCTCAAAGTAGCTAAGTCCATCACTTTCGAATCTTAATAAACAGGCTCACATATTACCCCACTTTATATCTAGTCTAAACAAAAATAGTAAAAATACATTTAGGGAGTTCCAAAAATTATAAAATTCAACATGGTGACTCTACTATAAGTACTCTACAATATCTAATTCTTACTTCTCAAAGAAAGGTTAAGTAAGCATTTTTTTAAGGCAAAA
Source organism: Ballota nigra (assembly GCA_947034835.1). Lineage (NCBI taxonomy): Eukaryota > Viridiplantae > Streptophyta > Magnoliopsida > Lamiales > Lamiaceae > Ballota > Ballota nigra. The sequence continues at coordinate 63,029,807 of OX344726.1, forward strand.
CATCAGAAAGGTTCATTCTGGACACACCAAGTTCAAAATCTATTTCTCTTAGGGATCACCTCTAAAAATCATCAAAATTTAACCAGATACAGTAGACTCCGATGAGAATATGCATACCAAATTTCATAATTTTCTATATAGTATAAAGATATAGGAATTTGGTCTGTAAACAGGAGTATTACAGTTTCAATCAATTCCGGGCAGTGCAATTTTAGGATTTTATTTCTCTTTCGATTTAACTCTGATGACCATGAAATTTACAAAGTTTGTAGTTCGTTATCAATAATTTGTTCAGAAAAAATTTCATAGATTTATCACGGTTATAAATATAAGATCAGAAACTAACAAATTACTGTTCACAGAATTGATCGGAAAAAATGCATCGACTTCCGAGGCTCATAACTTCTTCGTCTTAAGTCTAAACACCATGAATTTTGGATGAGTTCTAATTCACTTACAGCTAATCAAGTAAAAATAATTTCATAGTTTTATGAGCAATGAAACATGAAAAACTGAAACAAAGATTTAGCAATTAAACACATAGGGATGAACATAGGGGTAACCTTTATTGTTTCCTTCTTAGTATGGATTCTTGGGTGAAATTTCTTGATGAATAACAGTTGATTTGAATCCTAGAATGATGGATGGAGGTTTCTTGATTTGTATAAAAATTTAAAAGGTTTTAATGGAGGGAGGAGCAAGAGTGCCGAGAGAGGGGGAAGAGGAGGGAGAGGAAATAAGATGTTACCATGTATAACACCAACACCAGCCGCATCAGAATTGCTGACATCACACCCTTTTTTTCTTGAGGTTGGGAGGTCATCTCCTCGGCGGCCGCAACTGTCACCACCCCCACCACAGTGGGGATTTCAACAGGCTCCTTTAGAGGAAACAGGATGGGCAACACCTTCTTGGCCCCTTTCTTCTTCTTGCCGTGGAAGGCCTTTATCTGAGCAATAGGGTCGGGCATCTCCATGACTAGCTCTGGAGGGCTAGCGGGTAGATGGGAAAGTGGCCTACAACAAGCCAAGCAGCAAGCAACAAGATATCTTCAAAATTAAAATTGTCGCGATAAGTTATTTATGAGTGATGAGGTGGCGAGGATTGTAGAATAGGCGAGAAGACTGCCTTCACTTCTCGGTGATCACAGTCTAAAAATTTCTCTAGCTGGCTTCTATGAGGTTGATCTTCACCAAGACGAGGCAAAAATCAAAGAGAAGCTCGTCTTTGCGAGGAACTTGGTAGCCTGCAAACAAGAGAGAACATTATATCAGTACGAGAAATGATTAAAGATATTTCAATACTTACTATAGGCGACCCAAAAACAATGCTCACTCTTCGTGTGCACCTTGGTCGATAAGTCAAACATGATCTTCTTGTGTCGATGTTTAACGTGTACATCCCCCGCTTTCTTCGGCTTATTGCAGACAAGTCATCTCGTCGGTGTTGGGCATACGATATAGGCGATGGGAGCCGAAGAGGATGTATGTCCCGACAATTGTTCGCCAGGAATTCATGCTTAATTGCAAGGGAGCCAAACCCCAAGCATTCAACAGACAGGTGATCGCTGACGGAAGGGAAAATCACAGGCCCGCATCCATAATATCATAGGATAGGCCACCATGCTCGGAGGAGGCTAATCGGTTCTTTCATTATTCTCTGGCACATAAAAATCATATCGATCGGGACCTAGAATGTGCGCCTGTTGGTCCCGAAACAGGTGACACAGGTGTATAGGGGAGGAATACACATGTTGATACAAATTAAAAAAATTCTTTAAAAATATCAGGTTACTTTAAGGACAACTGATCTTCAGTTGGCTTGTAAGTGGACTGAAGATTACTGAGTTTAAGTCGACTGAGATAACACCTCCACTGATAGCTTGAAAGCTTCTAAGTTGAATTGATATCTTAATTAGCTTTAATGCGGAATAGTGAGTCCTTACTGAAATACTCATTTTTTTACATAGGAAAACTTGTTTACCACACTCACACTTAAGAAATTTACTGAAAGAAAATGCACACGATATAAAGTGGTTCAGAGATGAATCTCCTACGTCCATTGTCCTGATTAAACAGGAGAATTACTTTCACTTGAAATTCCTTGTGTTATGGTGTCAAGGTGCACTGATCAAATACTCATCTCTTAGGATATTTGATCCCTAGGATAGTTCTGGGTCCTAGTTCCCAACAACAACCAATTTTCAGACTGATATCAAATTACCAGCTTACTCACACCTATTAACTCTAGCTCTCAACCTCAATTTGGGTAGGATTTTGAGTAGGGTTTGGTTCCAACTATCTTGAGATAATCCTTAAAATGAGCTCAAATTCTATGGATGGATTATCTCTTTCTAAGATTTGGATATGACTTTAAATATAACAACAGAAGGTTTGGTATCTCTACTGAAACTGGAAACACTTGGGAAATTTGAAGATTTTCGAGCGCTTCCTTGAATGCTTTGAATGTGTAGAGAATTTCTCTTGCTCTTTGAAATTTCTCGTCCATGAAAATATGCAGGGCCTTCTGTATTTATAGGCTTCCTTGAAAATCTTCCCGTTATAATGAAATCTTCTCAAACAAGCCACTAGTTCTGATTGGCTCAAACGACTCTTTGTAGCTTTATGTCACTTCAATGTTTGGCAAGAAAATCTTCCCTGCAACCAGCAGCCTGTGGAAATGACATGACTTAACTTTTGTAAATGTCAGTCTACAGCAGGTCAGCTTTCAATGAAGTACACTACGTGTCACTTCCTCATTGGACCGCATGGACAAGTTGGTGCAGTGTCTGAACGGCTTCTTAAGTGAATGTCCCCTGAAGGAACATTCTATTCCTTCATTTATTATAAGTGCCCTGACATTCCTTTTGCCTTGTTTCCAACTAGGATAACGAACTGGTATTAATGCATTTAGCAATTAATACTCCTTTGTTAGTCTTCATCAGCCGAGTTCCCTCAATCTGTACTGATGGTATTTCCCTTAGAATAAATGCACTTAGAAAACATTTACTCTTCAGGTGACTTCTCTTCAATTGACTTCTCTTCAGATGACATAATATCTATTCTACAAGTTCACTCCTAACTTTAGTAAATGCACTTCAGTTCCTAACAAGTGAACTAAGTAACTCTACTAAATAAAGTTTACTTACATTTTCTAGAGAGACATTTTGGCATCTAAATTAAAACTTATTACAATTATTTCCCAACAGTGCCTCCACGCCTTGAGATTCTTTTCGGTGATGATGCTCTTGATCTCGGTCCAGTGTTATCTCGTCTTCGAGGCTGCGAGGTACTAGAAGGTTTGATGCTCAGGGTTATGGTACTCGCACATTTCCATGCAGTTGTCATATTTAAAGGATGTCCCCTCGCCCACCAGACGGTCTTCTGCCAATTTTCTCCAATCGGCCAACTCCATGGCATGCTTGGTCGACACCTCAACCTCGACCAACTCTCACCCCTCCTGGGCATCCAAGTCACGGAGGACTCTCCCTCCTTCCACGGGGTGATCACGCTTGGCAGGTTTGTTGGCGTCACCGTCGCAACGTGGGGAATCCTCAAAGAAGTATAATCTGCTGCCCAAGGAATGGGATGACATCTCCACCACCACTGTCAAAAGGCGATGGAAACCCTTCTTCATCCCATCATGGTCGGAAGGAGAGTATGAGCCTTGAATCATCCACTCCCTCTGAAGATGAGAGGGGAGAACGCCAATGCCGTGAGCGGTGCTGGATGTTCCTTGCTTGTTCGCCAGATGTTCCTTACAAGAAGCTTCACTCGACCCGGATGTTCCTTGCTTGTTCGCCGGAAAGTAATTGGATTTCCAAATAAGCACTGAAAATTGATGAGCAGGAAGTGAAAGTTTGAAAAAGAAGCTACATTCCCCTTTTTATAGGAAGAATGAGGGGCCAAAGTGTGATTTTCTAAAGATATTTCGGGGGTCGGACGCAAGTTTCCCGAAATGTGGGGGATGTTTTCAAAATGCGTGCTTTGTACACCAGCGCGTCAAGGCCAGTTGCGACTATTCGCATCAATGCGTCAATTACCGACGTAACTATTGGTCCCGGTACAAGACTGAAGAATACGTATATAGGGGGAATAAACGTATACCAATTTTCAAACTTAAGACCTTACTGAGTCCCTTTTACTCAGAGTGATAAAGAACTAGGCACTGATAATACACCTACTGACTACACTTGGTGCGGGTCAGTTGGCTAACTATCAGTTTAAGTTCAGTGCGGAAATGTGTAAGCCCTGATAGTTTAAAGTCTTGTTTAGTTTGCTTTCTGAAAACCTTGATTACTCAAATGAATAGTGTTTAGTAAGGACAGTGCTCTTTTTAATAGATCAGGCTGATTGATTCAAGCCTGATAAATCTTATGCAATGAATGAATAGTTAATATGGCAGGTATGCAATATATCAAAGCAATAAGAACACAACAAGTTTAACGTGGTTCAGAGTCTCAAGCTCCTACGTCCACCGCCTGATTTAACAGGAAATCCACTCAAGGGATTCTTATTTTTAACGTGCCAAGGTGCACCAAGATCAGCTACCTCACTAACCTATACAAACTTCCTTACTAACTAACTTAACTTACTTCCAACAAACCTAACTTTAGGGTTTTGGTTTCAGTTTGGATTCCAACTAGGTTAAGATTATCCTTACAAGACAAAGCTATGCTAAGGGTTGGATAATCTCTCTAAGCTTAAGATATTGCTTGTACGCTCTTGGAATACAGATTAACTCTCAGTTGCTAAGAAACGCTTTGGAAATTTAAAGGGTTTTGAGTGCTTCTTCTAACGGTTAGAATGCTTTGAGTGCTTGAGAGTTTGTGTAATTTCTGGCTTGGAAATTTCCCGTAACCTTGAATGGATTCAAGGCCTTTTGTATTTGTAGGTGATTTGAAAAAAACTATTCGTTGGAGAGATAGCCTTTCTTGTCAACTATGTAGAGTGTTTCAAATGGACATATCTTCATGCATCAGCCGTCCTTGCATGGAATTAGGTAGATGCATTAAATGCACATTAAATGCTTGCCCGTTGAAAATGCAGTCTGAAGTCAGTCTTCTGTCAGGTTCCGTACGTGCGTGTCCTTCTCGGATTGGTCCACATCATCAGGTTTGTGAGAATGTCAGAACTTATTCCTAGGCTTCAGACTTGTCTTATTAAGTTCTTTTTCTCTTGAGCTCACCGGTCTTGTCCTGACTCTGACATTCCTTTTGCATTGCTTGGCTCTACTCCAAGTCTTCCCATAAACTCAGTATCATCCTGTTCCCTTCAGGACTGAGTAGTAATGACCTCAGGGTCATACTCTTCATCACTGAGACTTACTCAGCCAGCTTAGCGAACTGCCATAAGTTCAGGATGGTAAACCGTCTTCAGGCTCTTGTCTTGATTGTCATCAGTAAGTGCTCCTCTTATTGAGTACCTGTGAAGTGTAAAATACCTAAGTACAAATCCTAACCAAGACTAGTCTGTCAAACAAATGCAAACATCTTTTCAGGGGCTTTAGGATCTAATCAAAACTGACATTGTCCCAACAATTTCCACTTTTTTGTTGATGCCAAAACACTGAAAGATCCTCAAAACATTTAGAGGAAATATAGGATCATATCTATAAGATAAGACAGTGTTAGAGAAATTCTTGATAAAATACAGAATTTAAATAACAGCCAAAAAGACAATGAGTTTTTGTCTGTGGGCAAAAGTAATAGATTTCATTGAATGATCTGAAAGTGGTTACAATGAATCTAATCTATTACAAGGAAGTGGTGAACACCTAGACCAATCTCATTTCACGTTTAAGTCCATAGCCTGCATAGACTCTTGCCTTCAGCTCGTCAAGTCTTCTAGGTTGGTTCACGAACCCTTCAGCCTTCGCAATCTTCAACACCTCAGTCATAATGGTCTTAATATCATGCTTTCCAGTTCCAGGGACTAAGGGAGGCGATTTGACAATGAATTCAAGGGCCTTCACTTGGACTTGAGCTGCTTCAGCCTCCTCCAAGATCTTTGGGATCAACTCAGGATGATTGTCCATCATGTAGTCAGTGAAGTGGGCATTGATATCTTCAGAGTCGCCCCACTTCTTCACCACGTACCATAATTTTACAAACTCATCCCTTGCATCAGCCCAGAACTCCTTCAATGCTTCTGAGATAAACTCATCAACATATGCTTCCCTCTGACCTGATTCTGGCCTTCTGACCTGAAGGATTGTGGACTTCCTCGCTGTAGGCCTCTTCCTGTACTTCCTGGGCTCAGGCTTCGCCTTCTTTCTCCTTAGCAGACTGATCACTGCATCATCGAGTTCCCTTTGTTGAAGCTCAGTGATATCAGTCAGCTTTTTAACCTTCTTCTCCAAAATGCGCATCTTCTCTTTTTGTGTTATCTCAACTCTACGCTCAGCCTCGATTCTCTCAGAAGGTGCTCCCCATGCCTCAGCGCATAACTCTATTACTGTCTCCGCAGAGTAAGTGATGGGGTTCTTCCTTGTGCTCATTGGAGGAGACTTCTGAACTGGCTCAGGCTGCTTTAAAGGTTCATCAGCCTTTGCCTTCTTTGCTGCCTCCGCCTTCAGCCTGGCAAGAATCTCCTCACCTTCCTTCTCTACTGCCGCCAACCTTGCTGACTTCCTTACCCTCAGCACGTTCCCTTCAGGATTGGCTTCAGGATCGGCTAGAACTATTTCGCCTTGGTTGACTGCCTCTGATGCCTCAGGGCGGGATCTTTTCTTCTTTTTCCCCTTTTTGGCATCATCATCGGTCTTCGATGGGAATGCGTCAAAACCGCTGTTGATCACGAAGGAGGTTAAGGATTGGACTTCAGAGATTCCCTCCTTCAGCATTTCAACTCCTATCGAGATACAAGTCCCTGCAAAAGATACAGAGCTGATTGCAGCATTTACCTTTTTCTCAAAGACCTCCATGGAAAGCTGGAGTCTTTGTTCAGCCTTCTCGATCCTCTCCTCCATCTTGGTGGATTGATCAGTTACTTGGGTCAGCCTCTCAGCAATGGAATTTGAAGTCTGAGCAATTCGATCTGACTCCAGCTCCAACTTGGACGCTGAGTCTTGAATGGCCTGAGTGAATAGGGCCCCAGCCTAAGCTGCAAGCTTCTCCACCGCCTGGTTGAGTTCATCCTTCCTTTACTCATCCTTCTCAGCCAACTGCTTCAACGTTTGCCTCAGCATTTTCTTTGTGCGCTTCCTCTCGTTCCTCACTGACTTGGCCGTGTCAGTCATCGTCTTCTTGAGCAAAATTAACACCCTATTAGCAAGGGTGTTGTATGCTGACTTTGTCCACCTGATGTGTTTCGCCAGGGCCTTGGCATCTTCATCTTTCTCAGCTCGTAGCCTCATCACTTCCTCCTGAAGTTCAGCTAGATTTTCAGTGGTTTTCTCCTTCTTCACCTCCACAAGGATAGTGAACTCAGCACGTCCGACCCCGGTGATAACATCTTCTTCTTCATCGACAGCCTCCTCAGTGATTGGTTGCTTTCCCTTGTCAGCCCCTGCAGCATCAGTCCCCTCTTTAGGGTGCACTGAAGGCAGTTGTTAAGTGGTCGTGGCCACCTACTCAGGCTCAGCCTCGCCATCTCGAACCTTAGGAACTTGTCCTTCGGAACTGGGAGTCTCCTTTGACGCCTCAACATCTTTCTCCCTTGTCTCAGGGTAGGGAATCCCTTCATCAACAGATGTCTCATCGGCGACTGAGATGTTCACAACATCCTCAGCCACTGGTCCACCCTTGGCACCAGTGTCTTTCACACCTTCCCTCTGAGCCTGAGACTCAGGGATCATACTATCTACTTCCTTATCTGTCTCCTCCACAGCTTCCTCCAATGCTCCACCCTGAGAATCTTCATCATCCTCTTCCTTATCCTCCTCCTCATCCGAGCGGATGTCAGCCTTTTCTTTGGACATCATCTCAACTACTAGATACTTCAGGTTCTCGAAGTTTAGCAGTTGCAGCCAGCTAGTTAGTCCAAAGAAGGTGCACCACCTTGCTTCCTCAGTCTCCCAATGCTCCCAACCACGAGCATCCACCAGCATATGTTGCTCTTGCATGTTAGATTGTTTAAACTCCAGCCATACTTTCAGCTCGACAACATTAGCTAGCAGCTCCTTGTACCTATTCAGCCCGGGCCAGCACTTAGCTGCCCACTCCGTGGCATTCCCTCTTAGGGTGTTCTCCAACATGCCACCCATCATGTGTTCATCCAGCTCCTCCTCTTCCTGCAATTCAAGGAAGTCATCCTCTTCATTGGGCAAGGATTTGGGGCAATCTTTGGGGTTGGGGTATGAGGGAAAATCATCAGGGTTAGGGATAGGATCTGAGAGATGGTCAGGCCTCTGAGGGGATGGCACTGACACTGAGATGTTTGGCTCTGAGGTGATGGGTGATTGGGTTGGTTGAGGTAAGGGATCAGGGTTGGTTTGGGGTTGGGGTTCAGGGTTAGTAGGGGATGTATGGGTTGCTATCTCAGGCTGCAACAACTCAGCCGTTTCGATAGACTTTCTCACTTCCTCCAAGTCAGAGGCTCCAGGAGAGCTTGACTTCTCCATCTCTGTAATCTCAGAAAGGCTCTTAGCTGGGGACTTTTTGGGTCCCTTCCTAAGTCTTTTGTAGGGCCTCTTCCCTTGATCCTTACTAACGTCATCGTCAGTTCCCTCAGCCTCAGAACTGGCCATCTTGGGATTTGACTCAGTCCCTGAACTTGTGCTCTTCCCTGACAGCACAATCTTAACCCTCTTCTTCTCCACCTTCTCTACCACAGGCTGCACCTCTTCCTCAGGCTCCACAGCCTCCTCAGCTTCTTCTCTCCTCTCGAAGAGCTAATCTACCTTCTCGATGAGGCTGGTAGCCACCTTCTTGGCCTTACCAGCTGGCTTTTTGGCCTGACCCTTTACCTTGGCATTGCGATCAGTCAGCCCTAGCATCGCGTAGGTATCACTCAGTGAGGTGAACATCACCCTCTTGGAAGATAGGGTGTCCTCCAAGTCGAACGTGTACCCATGGCAGGCATGGGCAATCAGAATTGACAGGCGCGTGCCAAATGGCAGGATAGCTTTGACCGATATGTGCTTCTTGTCTTCGTCCTTCTTAAGCTTGTCCAGCGCCGCATGACTGATCTGGTCAAGGAAGAACTGCTCTCAGTTGGCTTCCACTCCATCCACAATTGCCCTCATGATCCTGAGTTTGGACAGTCTCAACTATTCATGCAAGCCAATGGACCCCATGACCACCTTGGATACAAGATCCACAAGAGCCCTATACTTAGGCTTCAGGGTGCTCTTGTTCTGACGGTCCTTAAACTCGCCTAACCCCGTCTTAGTCCAATTCGCAAGGAGTTCTCCTTCACCGTTCTCCTTGTACACCCTGGGGTTGACACCAGATGATGGCAGAATGAACACTTCCCTCACTGCTCTTCTGAGGTCGATCTCTACCTCCATCGATTCGTAGAAGGGCTCGCCATCAACGTCCTTGTCTCCGGTGGGCTTTAGAGTGGTCACTCGAGTGAACAACTCTCACTTCCTAACGAAAAGGTTGAAATAGACTTCAACCACTGCTTTGGGTGGCACGGAGACAGGTCGCTTGGTGAAATATGTCTCAAGACCTGCGTCAGAAATCCATTTGAAGACTGGACGGATTTCTTCCACATTCAAGCAAATGTCGTTCATGGAGATGACTTGCTCCATGTGCACAAGCTTGTTTTTGACGACATCGTCGATGTTGTCTGTGGACCAGGTTGATTTGAGGAATGCCATTGATTGAGAGTAAAGGTTTTTGAAAAACTGAAATTGAGTGCTTGAGTAGGAGAATACTCAGTGTGCAAGTGCTTTAGTGTTTGCGTAAAAACCTTAATGGCATTCTTTGATTGATAAGATTGAATCAGTTACTCAGACGTGGGGTTGAGATTAATTCCTGAATTTGAAAAGTTTTGAAATGAAGGGCCAGGATTAATCTCAGCATCAATCATTTACCCATGTCAGTCATATTTCGTATAAAACAGACACGTATACAAAAAAGTAACTGAAGCATTAAATGCTCCATTGTGCGTGGGTTTAAATATGAACAGGCGTGCTTTTAATGAAAACAGAATGCATTTAATAAAGATTTTCAGGACGAAGAACTCAGGGAGACGCTTGAGATTCACAAAGTCAGATTGAGACTCATACCTGTCAGGTAGACATTGTAGCACCCTGATACCTCGCTGAGTCGAGTCTGGTCTGAGTTCCCCCTAGACCCTACACTGACTGCTCTCCCGGATCTAAAAGTCCTAACTCCACTGGCAGTTCCATAAACCTTGCTTCAGCCAAAGGCTTAGTCAAGATGTCAGCTCTTTGCATGTCAGTGTGAATTTTCTCCATCCTAATGTCCTTCTTTTCCACATGATCTCGAATGAAATGATGTCTAATATCCACATGCTTGCACCTTGTGTGAAGCACTGGGTTCTGAGTAATTGCTATAGCACTATTGTTGTCACAATACTTGGTAGTCCCTCAACTGTTGCCTCAACCATAAAATCTGAGCACAACAACTACCTGCAGCCATATACTAAGCCTCAGTTGTGGATGTCGCAACCGAATTATGCTTCTTGCTAAACCACGAGATCAACTTACTTCCTAAAAACTGTCATGTCCCTGAGGTTGAATTTCTATCAATCCTACAACCTCCATAATCTGCATCTGAATAACCTGTCAGTTCTAAGTTGTCATCTGAAGGATACCATAGTCTCATATTGACTGTCCTTTTCAAATACTTAAGTATCCTCTTAGCAGCCTCCAAATGACTTCTCTTAGTATCAGACTGATACCTAGCACACACACCAAATGCAAACGTGATGTCAGGCCTACTTGCAGTCAGGTACAACAACGAACCTATTAGCCCTCGATACTCAGTCTGATTCACTGAAGTCCCTTCAGTGTCAGGATCCATCTTCCAAATTGTGTTCATAGGGATCCTGGCTGGATTGTTGTTCTGAACACCAAACTTATGAATCAAGTCTCTTGTATACTTTGCCTGATTAATGAAGATACCTTGATCAGTCTGCTTGACCTGCAATCCTAAAAAGAAGTTCATCTCTCCCATCATTGACATCTCAAATTTACCAGTCATCAACTTAGAGAATTTCTCACTGTGCTGATGATTTGGTGATCCAAATATTATATCATCCACATAAATCTGGACCAAGAGAATGTCATCACCTTCAGTGATCCTGAACAATGTCCTATCCACAGCTCCCTTCTTGGTACCAATTATTCCTTGATGCCTAGGTCTATATACCAGTTCCCAAACATGATTCCTTGTGAACTGATTCAACTCCTCTTGCATGGCAATGATCCAGTTCGAGTCAGTGAGAGCTTCTTCAATGTTCTGAGGCTCTTGCTCAGAGAGAAAGCAACAGAACAGTGCACTCTAACCATGAGACCGTCTGGTCTTGACTCCCTCAGTTGGATCACCAATGACTTGATCAATAGGATAATCCTCTATCCATGTTCTTTTGCCAGGAGTTGTTCCTGAAGTACCTGCAAGGTTAGTGTCTACAGGTTCATAAAATTCAGGAAATTGAATAGAAGAGGATGAACCTGAGTCTATACAAAAGGGATTAACAAGCTCAATGTCAGGGACATTGGTTCTCCCTTGATGAGGTAACTCAGGAACCGTCTCAGCTGCAACAGCATCTTCATAGACGGTGCTTACCTCAGGTTGAGCCTGTTCCTCAGTCTGAGGCTCAACTATCCCTGATGTGCTGGGCTTAGGAGTGGCACTTGGTTCATCATCCTGATCATCGTCATCATCCCATCTTGGAATTGGCATGACTTTGACCTTTGGATCAGGTTGATTCTTTAAGCTAAGCCTTGTCACCCTCCTTGTGACCTCCTCAGTGTCAGGATCCAACACTCTTACCCTAGACTCATTAGCAGATTCATCAAACACAACATGTGGTGATTCTTCCACAACAAGGGTCCTACAATTGTAAACCCTGAAAGCTTTACTAACTTCCGAATATCCTAAGAATATCCCTTCATCAGATTTGCTATCAAAGGCTTTCAATTGGGTCTTCCCATTGTTGAGGATGAAGCACTTACAACCAAATATATGAAAGTAAGAGATACGAGGTTTCCTCTTATTCCATGTCTCATATGGGGTCTGTGCATGTTGTTTGTTCAGCATGGATCTGTTCTGAGTGTAGCATGCAGTGTTGATTGCCTCAGCCCAGAATTTCTTGGGCAATCCTGACTCAGCCAGCATGGTCCTGGCAGCTTCCTTCAGTGTCCTGTTTCTTCTCTCAGCAACACCGTTTTGTTGTGGAGTTCTAGCTGCAGAAGTCTCATGAGCTATATCAAGTTCATTACAAAAGTCAGAAATATATGAATTTATAAATTCAGTGCCCTTGTCAGATCTGATCTTAGTAATGGACTGATTCTTCTCATTGCTGAGTCTCCTGAGCAACTCTGGAAGCTTCACCTGTGTTTCCTTTTTATTCATCAAGAAAATGACCCAAGTATATCTAGAATAATCATCAATAACCACAAGGGTATATTTCCTGCCATTCATACTCACAGGTGTGATAGGACCAAATAAATACATGTGCAAGAGCTGAAGAATCCTGTCAGTGGAATGGGAAGCTTTCCCTTTGAATGACACTTTGACCTGTTTCCCTTCCTGACAAGCTTTGCACACATGATCTTTGCTAAAAACTTCATTAGGTAGACCATCAACAAGTGACTGTCTAGAAATTTTGTTAAGAATCTTGAAGTTCAGGTGGCTTAATCTTTTATGCCATAGCCAACTCAGCTCTAGAGAGCTTTTAACAACAAAATAAGTATTAGGAATAGTGCTGCTCCAATCAGCAAGATAAACATTACCTTTCCTGATACCTGATAGAAGCACTTGTGTTGATTTGTCCTTGACTGAACATATATTCGATGAGAACTCAACACTGAAACCTTTGTCACAGAATTGTCTTACTGACAGTAGATTATGCTTCAGTCCTTCCACAAAGGACACATTTTCCACTCTCACTGTACCTATTATCAAGACACCAAAACCTTTAGTAACACCTTTTGAGTTATCACCAAAGATTACCTGTGGACCATCTTTAGCCTTAAATTCTTGGAGAAGACTCTTCATTCCAGTCATATGTCTTGAGCATCCACTGTCTAGGTACCAAACAGCTTTGATTGAGTCTCCTCTCCTCTTGTTGTGATCCACAGCCGCCTGCAAGTAAATCGGACTTTAGGTACCCATTGGGTGTTGGGTCCTATCGTGTCAGTTGTACCCTTCGGGATCCAGACTTGCTTAACAACCCTGATTACCTTAGAGTGGTAAATTTGTCTCCCTGAAACATCAACATACACAACTCTCTTCTTCTTTGCCCTAGAGGAAGATGATGTATGAGTGCTAGACTTAGGCTTCACAGGAGCCTGAGTGGGTGTTTTTTGGGCTGGCTTCCTGTTCTTCCTAGGTCTGGGTGCAGCGGGTCTTGGGCCTTTTTCTTGATAAGGGCCCTGTGTTCTATTCCCTCTAGGCAAGTGAGGGAATGTAAAACAGTTAAAGGCCTCAGGATGCCAAAACCATGGGGGTGTCATCATATTTGACCTTCCCTGTCGGTATTGCCAAGCATGATGGTACCCTCGCTGACCAGTCTGAGAGCTCTTGACCTAAGTCTTCCTCTGCTTTTGCTGAGGCTTTCTCGGGTCTGAGCTCTCAGGGACCTCCCTTGGTTGCTTCACCTTGCTCTTATCAGTTTGACGGGCCTGAAGTACAACCTTAGATGCATTCTGGCCTGCCTGAACAAATACCCTCTCAGTGTTGCTCCCTGAAGCAACATGAGATTGACCCTGTGAGGATTTCTTAGGAACATATCCGTGTCCCTTTATCTCGTTCCCGGGCATCTGGCTGCTATATATTTCCTCTCTAGCCACTGAGGATTTATTCATTACTGCAACCTTTTGCTTGAGTGAGTTCTCACTCTTTTTCAGGATTTCATGTTTGGCAAAGAGGTTATCAAACTTACTTTTGAGTGCTTTCAGTTCTTCCTTCCTGACCAACTCTTCCTCAGCCAATTCTTTTAGAAGCTTCTCTCTTGGGAGGCGTTCAGCATTGATTAAATCAATCTCCTGAGCTAGTCTCACAATCTGAGTTGATTCTTTAAGATCAGACTATTGTGACCATCTAGGACCACAGGTTGGCACCGGTCTGAAACGAGCCGGAAAAGGCAAAACGACACCCAGAAGGCGGGTCCGACCTGGCCGGTCTGTATCCGACCTCAGCGGCCTCCGACCCCGTTTTCCAACCTAAAAAAACGAGGCTGGAAACCACCTTGAAACACTTGTATATGTTGATCCGGATGCTGGACGAACGGGCCGGGACCGGACCGGTCCGGCCCCAACCAAAGTAGACCAATAAAGTTCACCAGGGCACGACCGACGTGCAGGAGTAATCTCCGACCTCGTGACCCATCAGGAGACCGGTCTCCGACCTCGATATATCCCCGGCCGGCAAGGAAGATTTGGAGCACGTGATGAAATCAGGCGAGATCTTCCCCCAAGAGGGAAAAGACCACCTCCGTACGCAGTGGCAGAGAGAATATTCCATCCAAATAAGGAAATACGCTAGAGAATCATCCTTTTTGGACACGCGTCAGCACCCTAGTGGCCGGCCACCTGCAAGTTCTGTCACACAGTGCCCGCGTGTCCTCAGAGACTGGAGGCATTTAAGGCTCCTATCCCGTGAGAGGTCGGAAAGGACCGATATGCCCCTGTAGTGGGAAAACTATAAATAGTCACTCATTTGTAACAAGAAAAGGGGTTTGATTTTTTCTTTCAGTATAATCTTCATTTAAGTCCAGGGACTAACCACCCCTGGCAAATCTTGGTGTTCTCGCTCTTTCTTTATTATCTTTCATTCAAATCAATCACTTTAGCATTAAAGAACCCAGTCATTTGATGTTTTTACCAAAGCTCTCATAAATAGCCATTTAATCCCAGCAACATTTATTTGGTAAACAACATTTGGCGCTACAAGGAGGGTGAAAAAACCCATCAAACTCATCTTTTCTTTACATCTCTTTGAAGAACACTCACTGTTCTTCAAAGCTTCATGCCTTCAAATCTTCAAATCTTCAAGCCACAGACACTTTCTCTCTCTAAAAGCGATGGATCACCAGAAATCAACCCATGCTCACAAAGCCGCCGGCGCTCCGGCCACGCCGAGGGACGTCACGACGCGAGCATCTGGGGATCCGACTCCTACTCGCCATGGGAAGGCCACACGCATTGTTGGTCCCACTAGATTGATAAATTGCGGAAGCTTTAAAGTAAATGTCTTAGACAACTTCTTTTTACAAGAGCACACGATAATAAATAGGAATTTAATTGCAGAAAATAGTAAATAAGACCGGATATATAGTGGTTCGGATCTGAATATCCTACGTCCACTCTCCCTTGAACAGGGGGTCTCACTATCCACCCAACAACCAACTTACTTACTGGAATTGAGAAGTACCAGTTCCTTCTTACACTCTCTTTAGATCTAACTTCGATCTAAAGATCAACAGCCTTCAACCTTATCTTGTAGATAAACAAGTTGAGGTCCAACTACTCCTTAAGAGTAAATATAAATGTATGAACAATATAAGAGTGCTATGTGCGTAGATGAACAAGAGCTTTGAAAGTATCTTCGTGCGCGTATATGAATCTCTCTAGCCCTTTTTCTTGAGGATGCACTCTGTATTTATAGAGGTGATTAGGGAGTAGCCGTTGGAGAGCTAATCCAATCAGATCCTCTATTTAGGGAAGCTTCAATCAATCAATTCCCTAATTGATTGATTGGGTTGGTGAGATCCTTGGATTGATTGACTTCAAGACTTTCCAATCCTGATCTTGTTGACTTGATTTGAATCACCAACGGTAAATAGCTTCCAATGCCAACTCTGATTCTCTCCAGAGAAGGCAATACCAGACACCAGATAATCTTGATGTCTTCTGGTCCTGATCTGGTTATGAAACAGATAGCTCATCAGAATCAGGAGATGATTCTGAGCATCTTTTGTTTCACCAGACTCGTCTGGTCTGGACTCGTCTGGTCTGGGGAAAGGTCCTCTGCCTCTGGACAGTCTCTTCTGGTGAAGTCCTCTGGTGAGTCCTCTGGTATGTCTTCTGGTGACTCTTTTGGTGAGGTCTTCTGGTCTGGCAGTTCCCCCTAGACTAAGTCCTAATCTAGATCATCATCTGGCTAACAGGTCCAGATGGTCCTATTACATCTTCTGGTTTGTTTTTAACTCATCAAAACTATACAACTTTTTTCCTAACAATTTCCCCCTTTTTGATGGAGTTAAAACAAGAACCAGAACTGATCAAAATAAAGAGCTTAAGCATAAAAACAGTAAAGGGATAAGACCTTAGAATAGATCTTATCAGGCAAATAATTAAGACAACAAGAGGTTGTCTTTTGAACAGAGAAGATATGATACTTTCATTAATAATAAGGATAAAGGAGAATACAGATTACAAAGCAAGTCTGGTCCTATCTAAGCATATCTTCTGTTCTCTTTAGGCACAAGGAACCAGTCAAGGAATCTATCCTGAATGGCCTTCAACTCAGGAGAAGATGTTGGAGTGAAATTGACCAACACCTTAGTCTTGTATAATTTCTTTAATTCAGCCCAATCAACCCGGTCTCCTACCATTGGAGTGTTGAGATAATGGAATTCATGGGCAGTGACCTCCAGGTTGAACTCAATAGTTGAATCCATCAGCTGCTTGTAGAGATCTGCATCATAGACTTTCATCCAAGTGTGGAAGGTTCTGTTGATGAGAGCATCATCCTCTGGTGGTGACCTTTGGATGTAGTGTTGAATGAACCAGAGAGTCTTGGCTTCTCTCCATTTCTCTATCAGAGGCACATGCACAGTAGAGTCAAAGGACCCTTCTGTCCTGAGAGGCAAGATGTTCATGACTTCAACAGGTGCCTTCCTCTTCTGACTGGATCCACTGGCACCAGGAGTGATACCAGCTTCTCTGCTCTTCTTATTCTGCCTTCTAACATATCGGAGCCTCTGCTCTTCATCTATGTTCTTCCTAATCCTGGCTTGCCTCTTTTGTGGCGTCTCTTCACGGAATCTCTTCTCTGCTTCTTCCACTACTTCTTCTAGGAAGCTCTTCTTGACTTTCCTGATCTCCCTTTTAGCAGGTCCAGAGATAGAGATAGGATCCTGCTCTGCTTCCGATGATTGCTCTTCTGCAGCAAGTTGCCTCAGCTGCTCAAGCACATGCTCCTGGAGCTGCTTCTGGCTATGCATAACATCCATCTTGACCAGGAGACCATTGGCCTTGAAAGAAGCTTTGGCTGCTGCGAAAGTAGACTTGATCTGCTTCAAAAAGATCCTCCTCTCCTGCCGGGTCTGGTGCTCAATCATGGCAGGGGCCATGTGCTGGATTGCCTTGGAGAAGCGCCCAATCTGCATTATTTATTCATTGAAGAACGTCTTCATCTTCTGCAGCACGGCAGGAGTGACATCAAAGTCCTCCTCATCTGAATAGAGCTCTGGAGGGAAGACAAAGTGAGGGCCAAATTTGTAAGATGGGCCCTCGGGAGTGATCATAACCCCTCTTTGGATGAGCAGGGTGTGAATCAAGACTTTAGCTGCTACAGGGGTCTCCAGCTCAGCTGGGTTCTGGATGTTCAGCCTCTGCTTCAGATCAATCTACCATGCAGTGAAGTTGGAGGGACCCATTTCCTCAAGCAATAACATAAGGTCCTCCACATCTTCAAGTCTGGCCTTGCTCCAGACCTTGGCATCAGTCAACTCTGCCAAAAGGGGTAAGTGCTCCAACAGAATAGGGAAATGCTCTCTTAGCCAGAGCTGAGCACTTACACTCATACTCTGCCTGATGGGACCCATTTATGCAGATGAGAAAGTGAAGGGTCTGGGCCCAGAGGCAGAGGAGGAAGGTGCTAAGTTAGCAGGCTCAAGTGAAGCTTCCTCATCTTCACTATCATCGCTGGTTAAACAGGTGGGAGAGGGAGGGGCAGGAAATCCCAGAACCATAGAGATGGTTGGGTCCTGTTTTGTATGGGATTGGGGAGGGGTGGAGGGGTGGGAATTTGAGAGGTAGATGTGGAAGGGAGGGGTTGTTCTGCACCAGAAGAAGTATATGGTACTTCTGGTACAGAAACAGGGAAGGTAGGTTGTGAAATGGGAGAGGGAGGCAGGGGAGGTTCAGCACCAGAAGTGGAAGGCACTTCTGGTATAGGGGTTGAGGGAGAAGGGTTTGTGGTAAGGGGTGTTAGAGAAGGTGGAGGAGAGGGTGTTTGGGTAGGGATGGTGGAGGGGGTAAAAATGGGTGTATCTGGGAGAGTCTGCACTGGTGAGGCAGAGGGGGCACCAGGAGCAGATTGGGGATTTTTGGGAAGGTTATCTGGGGGAGAGGTTGATGGGGAAACAAGGTTTATGGGAGTCGAGGTAGAGATAGGGAGAATTACCTCTTCTGTAGGGACAGGAGCAGAGGAGTCCTGCAAGATTCTGGCATGATTTCCTGGCAAATAACTTGAAGGATTCCAGTGCCTCTCCTTCCTTGTACTTCAACGGATCCACACCCTCCGCAGAAATGTTACCAAAAAGACTACAGAAGTCCGCCTTAGAGAAAACCACATCCTCCTTATCAAGCTTGGATAAGATATGATCATCATGGATCTTTATCCGGACAAGGAACTGGGCAGCATACCCATCCACCGTGCGCAGGTCCTTGGGAACTTTGGAAATCAACTCTTCCACGCCCGATCGCCTGAGCAGTTCCAAAATTTCCAGTGCGACTGGGTTCTTGGTGGAATAGAAGTCCACCACCATCTCCGACTTCAACTTCTTGCAGACGTAGTCTGGGTCAAAGTTGCATTTGGGTGCCATTGCTGTGAGAGAGAGATAGAGAGAGAGAGAGAGAAACTTGCAGAGAGAAAGTTAGGGCTTTGAAAAGATAGGAAACATGAAAGGACAGATTGAGTAGAAATGTGATTTAAATAGGGCAAGACGCGTGGCTTGTTTAACTAAAAAATGTGAACGCGTGTAATTTCAAAATTTAATTTAGGGAACAAAATCAATTTTTGAATTGATTGACATATTGCACATTGATTAAATCTGATGGCCAAGATTAAAAGGCAAAATACAGATTTAATCTGGTGCGTAGGCGTGAACATTGGGACTGGGTTCGAGGGGGTTTTGTGGCAGTCAAGAGAAAAAGCGAAATGATTGCCTAGGCCCTATACCCTAGTCTTAAATACACTCTCAAGTTGAAATGTTTTGGGTGTATTAAGTAATTTAAAAGGTGTATCCCAATGATCAGAGGCCAGAGAAGTAAAAACATACATGTCATTTGATATTGTAACCAGATGATACCACAGCTAGGCTGGTGTTACATCTCTTCTGATGGAACTCATCTGGTTCTGATCAGAGAAGACGTAAAATGTTTTCTGGAATCTTATACAGCACCTCATCTGGATGTACCTCATCTGATACAAGCCTCATCTGGTGTGACTCTCCTCTGGAAATGTAACATCCCTGGTATATCTAGCCTGTAGGCATGTTAGTTCTCTGATGTTCCCCCTAAAACAATGAAACAAAGGATACTTCTCTGATGTTCCCCCTATAACAAATCTGTCTCTGGATCCAATAAGCCTAACTCAAATGCTAACTCTCTGAATCTGGTCTCAGCCAAAGGCTTAGTCAGAATATCTGCCCTCTGCTTCTCTGTTGCAATCTTTTCCATCCTTATATCTCCCTTCTCAACATGATCTCTAATAAAATGATGTCTTATATCAACATGTTTGCACCTGGTATGAAGAACTGGATTCTGGGTGATTGCAATTGCACTATTACTATCACAAAATATAGGAATATCCTTAGCTCTAATCTGGTAGTCCCTAAGCTGTTGACTAATCCAGAGTAGTTGTGAACAACAGCTCCCTGCAGCCATGTACTCTGCTTCTGTTGTTGAAGTTGCAACTGAAGTCTGCTTCTTAAAAAACCAAGATACCAATTTATTCCCTAAAAATTGGCATGTTCCACTTGTAGACTTCCTATCTATTCTGCATCCACCATAATCTGAATCCGAATAACCACTCAACTCTAAGTTGTCATCTGCAGGATACCATAATCCCAAATTCACTGTACCTTTAAGATATTTCAATATCTTTCTAGCTGCTTCCAAGTGACTTCTCTTAGGATTAGCTTGAAATCTGGCACACATACCTACAGCAAAGGTAATATCTGGTCTGCTTGCAGTCAAATACAGAAGAGAACCAATAAGTGCTTTGTACTGAGTCTGGTCCACACTCTCTCCAGACTCATCTGGATCCATGTTGAAATTTGTCATCATAGGAATCTTGGCTGCTTTGCTAGATCCTATTCCAAATTTCTCTAACATGTTCTTGATGTACTTTGCCTGATTAATAAAAATTCCCTTCTCTGATTGCTTCACCTGCAGACCTAAAAAGTAGTTCATTTCACCCATCATAGACATCTCAAACTGGCTCTGCATGAGATCACCAAACTTCTCACACAGCTTCTTGTCAGGGGATCCAAATATAATGTCATCAACATATATTTGGACCAGAAGGATTTCCTTTCCTTCTTCTTTCCTAAACAAGGTCCTATCAATCTTTCCCTTAGAAAAACCATTGTCCAGAAGAAACTGAGATAGAGTGTCATACCATGCTTTGGGTGCCTGCTTCAGCCCATAAAGAGCTTTCTTAAGCTTAAACACCTTGTCACCTTGTTCAAAACCAGGAGGTTGTTCCACATACACTTCCTCAATGAGAATCCCATTAAGAAAGGCAGATTTCACATCCATCTGGTATACTTTGAACTTCATGTGAGCAGCATATGCTAAGAACAATCTGATGGCTTCTAGTCTGGCAACAAGAGCAAAAGTCTCATCATAGTCTATTCCTTCAGACTGAGAATAGCCCTGAGCTACTAGCCTTGCCCTGTTCCTAGTAATGACATCATTCTCATCTTTCTTATTCTTGAAAACCCACTTAGTGCCCTATCACCTTTTGATGTCTTGGTCTGTCTACCAGCTCCCAAACATCCTGTCTGGTGAATTGATTCAACTCTTCTTGCATAGCCACAATCCAATTTGAATTCTTCAGTGCCTCCTTGATGTTCTTGGGCTCAATCAAGGATACATAGCAACTGAATAAGGCAGCTAAGTTAAGAGTTCTCCTGGTCTGGACACCCTTAGTTGGATCTCCAAGTATCAGGTCATTGGGGTGATCAACCAGGGTCCTCCTTCCCGTGGTCTTGCCTAGTTGATCATCCTCTGCAGTACCTTGATGAGTATCACCAATTGCAGAAGAGCTTCCCCCTACAGGAGTTCCAACCTCCTCTGGTTCTGCTCCTTGTGAAGACTTCTCCTTCAGAGAACCAGAAGATGGGTTACCATCTGAATCTGAGTCTGAATCAAGAATAGGTGGATTGACCTTGATTACTATGGGAGTAATCTGATTCTGAGTCTCATAAGAAGACTTTAATTCCACCTTGCACTCAACAGCAGATTCATAAAAAACAACATGGGGTGTTTCCTCCACACAAAGTGAATTCTTATTAAAAACTCTAAAAGCTTTACTGGTGCTGGAATATCCTAAAAATATTCCATCAGCCACTTTGGCATCAAAAGTTTTTAATTTATATTTCCCATTGTCATGGATGAAACACTTACATCCAAAAACATGAAAGTATGAAACAGATGGGGTTTTACCTTTCCATACCTCATAAGGAGTCTTGCTATGTCTCTGGGCAATTAGGCATCTATTCTAGGTATACCAAGCTGTATTGATAGCTTCTGCCCAAAACCTTTGAGGTGTGTTGAATTCTGCTAGAAGAGTCCTTGCAGCTTCTTTGAGGGTTCTATTCCTCCTTTCTGCTACTCCATTTTGTTGGGGTGTTCTGGCAGCAGATGTCTCATGAAAAATCCCATGTTCTCTGCAATACTCTGCAATGTGTGAATTCAAGAACTTTGTCCCCTTGTCACTTCTGATTCTGACTATGCTCTGGTTCTGCTCATTCTGAATCTGCTTGAAGAATTCTGGCAGCTTAGTGATAGTTTCATTTTTCTTAAACAAGAACACTACCCAAGTGTATCTTGAAAAGTCATCTACTATCACCAAGGTGTACTTCCTTCCACTGAAACTAAGAGGAGAAACAGGTCCAAACAGGTCCATGTGAAGTAGTTGAAGTACTCTGGTTGTGGTTGTGCTCTGGACATCCTTAAAGGATGTCTTGGGTTGTTTACCCTTCTGGCATGAACCACAAACCTGATCCTTCTTAAACACTTCATTATAAAGACCTCGAATAAGACCTTTTCTGGCAATCTTATTCAGTGTCTTAAAGTTAAGGTGGCTCAATCTCTTGTGCCATAACCAGCTATCTTCTGCAGATCCTTTAGCTACCAGGCAAGTATTTCTTGGGCAACTGCTAAATCTGCAGGATAAATGTTACCCTTCCTCAATCCTATTAGCAAAATATCATTATAATTAGAAGAAAAGACAGTGCATGAATCACTAGAGAACTTCACTGAGTATCCCTGTCACAGAATTGGGATACTGAAAGCAGATTATGCTTGAGTCCTTTTACATAGTAGACTTCATCTACAGATACTCCATTAAAGGTCAACTTTCCAACTCCACTGGTGACTCCATAGTTGTTGTCACCAAACATCACTCTTGGCCCATTCATTGGCTTGAAATCCTGGAGATGATCTTTCTGGAATGTCATATGCTTGGAACATCCACTATCAATGTACCACACATGTTTGCTTGAAAGTCCTCTCTCCAATGGGCTCTTATCATCCTGCAGAGAAATCAATTAGGTCCCCTACTAGAGCTGGGTCCTGATTGGTTAGTTGCAGGTTTTGTAGGAATCCAAAGATAAAGATCATCCCTTGCTGGATGAGGAGATCTTATCTTCCTTCCAAATCTATCTACCAGCACATGTCCTCTTACAATGACATATTGAGCTACTGGACTGATCAGAACACCTTTTCTATACACAGGTCTGGTGTATCTTTTCTCAAATCTGGCTTTTGGAATAGCCTGCCTTAAAGACATGGTCTTAAAGGTCTGGTTGTAAGGGTACATCCTAGAAGAACCATCTCTGGTGTCATAGCTACCCAGATCAGTTGGTTTTCTATAGATGGGTCTGGAAGACCACCTCTGGTTCTGATAAGTATACCTGTTCTGGTGGTTATGGTTCCTTTAAGTATACCTATTCTGGAATTGATTCTTCTGAGAAAATCATCTCTGGGGTACCTGGTGCTGTTGAACATTGTTCCTTCTCTGGTAGTTCTTACTCTGATTGGTATTCCCTTTTCTCGAGTGTTTCCTTTGAGGTCCCCTAATCTGGTTAGGTTCCCTTTGAGGATTTCTCTGGGGTCCTCCAATCTGAGTAAGTTCTACTTTTTGGGACTCATTGTTCACAGAACCATCAATCCTCAATGGTTCCCCTTGTTGACTCTTATTCTCTAGGATCTTCTCTTCCAGAGTAGTCAACTCTTCTGGACCATATTCGATGTGATTAGCAGAGTGATTCTTTTTCCAATCAGGATTGTGAACCACTTTGTAACCAATACCAGTTGAGTCTTTATCATCCCAGATTTCTACCAATTTACCAGCTCTTGCAGACTTGTCTTTATTGTAAAGGTACTTATGAGTTTTAGTAGTAATTCCAGGATATCCTAAACCACTCTTATCATTAATGCGCTAAGAAGACTCTAATATGATAGATACAATTGGGCATGGGTATATCCTCTAAGTTTTGCTCAACTTGTTTTCCCTTGATAAGAGTCTGGTATTTGGCTCTGAGTTCATTGAACTCATCTTCTTGAGAGTTCTTTTCTTTCATGAGTTGATCTACCTGAGTATCTCTTTCTATGATCTTATCCTGAAGTTCAGAGACTTCTTTGGAATGATCTTTCATGAGTTCTCTGGTGGATTTATGCTCATGAGAGAGAGATTGAACTTCAGCTCTGAGCCTACCATTCTCTTTCTCAAGTTTTTGACATAATTGAACACAATTTTGGAGATCTGATAGCATTTGCTGCATATCAGACTCTCTAGAGTTACCAGATGAATGAGATGATTCAGTATATTTTGAATTAGATAAGCATAGGGTAGTTTCATTTACCTCAGTGATGTCTGCCATAAGGCATACATCATCATCTGATCCAAAATCAGAAGAAGAAAGAGAACTGGAACTTGTGTCTTCCTCCTCTGCTTCTGCCAGTAGTGCTCTCTTGTCAGCATATCTCATATCTCTCTTGATTCTTTTCTCTTCTCTTTCTCTAGGAGTCAATTGAGGACAATTATAGCTGTAGTGACCAGGCTTGTTGCAGGTGTAACAGGTGTTATCTCCTCTGGAACTGGGGCTTGGATCCCTCCTCCTCTGGTTGTACTCTGCTCTGGCTGGACTACTCTCTCTCCTCTGGTAGTCTGTTCTGCCAGAACTGCCATCCCTCCTCTGGTAATCTGATTTCCCAGAGCTGCTATCTCTTCTCCTCTCTGGAGTTCTGAATCTGGTCTCCCTTGAGTCTCCAGATTTTCTTTCTTTATCTGCAGCTTTGAAGGAACTCATCCTGTCTCTGGTAGATTCCTTCCAGTGCTTCTTGTACCTGCCATATTTTGAACTCATTTTATCCAATTTACGGGTTAGAAGTGCTACATGTTCTTTGAGACTCAGGTCATCTGCAGGAGGCTCCTTTGGTTTCTCATCAGTCTTGATGGTAGAGGAGAAGGCAACTCCCTTCTGACCATAAGAGGAATCCTCTTCTGTTTGATCCTCCTCTTGAAGATCATATTCATAAGCTTTAAGATCAGATAGCAGAAGATGATGATCCAGAGTGTTGAGGTCCTTGCTATCTTTAATTACAGTCACTTTGATTCTCCACCTGCTGGTTAGTGAGCGCAATATTTTACTATTAATTTCCTTTTCAGAGTAGGTCTTACCTAAGGCACTAGCCTTGTTGAGAAGATTTGTAAGACGCTTATCCAGCTGGTCAATGGTCTCGTCTGGTTTCATCTTGAAGGTGTCAAACGAGTGTTGAACAGCTTGAAGTTTGTTATCCTTGATCTTCTCTGTACCTTCACAGAGTAGGGCAAGTTTGTCCCACATCTCCTTGGCAGTTGCACAGGTTCTGACCTTCTCTATCACTTCCTTGGTGAGTGTGTTGGTAATCTCAGTCCGTGCCACCTGGTCCAGATTGTAAAGTTTTCTTTCATCGTTGTCAAGCTCATCTTTCTTTTTTAGGATTCTTTGCCTGGGAACTCTGTCCTCAGCAGCTTTCTGGGCAGTTTCACTAGTTTCTTCCCTGGCCTCTGACCTGCCACTATCAATAGGAGTCCAGTAAAATTTAATTGGGCCACTTTCTACCACATCTAACATGCGGTGATGAATAGCTCCAAGATGATTGATCATCATGAAGCTCCAGTGGCTGTAATCCTCAAAAGAGAATTCTGGAAGCTTACGGCTCTTGTAAGAAGATTTTGCAGACATTTTGACAAAAGAAATCTAACAAAGATTTTAACCAAAACACAATAAGAGCAATAGATATGCCCGGTGACCACCAAAAAGCTTTACAAAGCAGTGGTCGTTGGACACACTGCTCTGATACCACTTGTTGGTCCCACTAGATTGATAAATTGCGGAAGCTTTAAAGTAAATGTCTTAGACAACTTCTTTTTACAAGAGCACACGATAATAAATAGGAATTTAAATGCAGAAAATAGTAAATAAGACCGGATATATAGTGGTTCAGATCTGAATATCCTACGTCCACTCTCCCTTGAACAAGGGGTCTCACTATCCACCCAACAACCAACTTACTTACTGGAATTGAGAAGTACCAGTTCCTTCTTACACTCTCTTTAGATCTAACTTCGATCTAAAGATCAACAGCCTTCAACCTTATCTTGTAGATAAACAGGTTGAGGTCCAACTACTCCTTAAGAGTGAATATAAATGTATGAACAATATAAGAGTGCTATGTGCGTAGATGAACAAGAGCTTTGAAAGTATCTTCGTGCGCGTATATGAATCTCTCTAGCCCTTTTTTCTTGAGGATGCACTCTGTATTTATAGAGGTGATTAGGGAGTAGCCGTTGGAGAGCTAATCCAATCAGATCCTCTATTTGGGGAAGCTTTAATCAATCAATTCCCTAATTGATTGATTGGGTTGGTGAGATCCTTGGATTGATTGACTTCAAGACTTTCCAATCCTGATCTTGTTGACTTGATTTGAATCACCAACGGTAAATAGCTTCCAATGCCAAACTCTGATTCTCTCCAGAGAAGACAATACCAGACACCAGGCAATCTTGATGTCTTCTGGTCCTGATCTAGTTATGAAACAGATAGCTCATCAGAATCAGGAGATGATTCTGAGCATCTTTTGTTTCACCAGACTCGTCTGGTCTGGGGAAAGGTCCTTTGCCTCTGGACAGTCTCTTCTGGTGAAGTCCTCTGGTGAGTCCTCTGGTATGTCTTCTGGTGACTCTTCTGGTGAGGTCTTCTGGTCTGGCAGTTCCCCCTAGACTAAGTCCTAATCTAGATCATCATCTAGCTAACAGGTCCAGATGGTCCTATTACATCTTCTGGTTTGTTTTTAACTCATCAAAACTATACAACTTTTATCCTAACACGCGTGGCCTCCCCAATCCGTTTATCGGAGGAGCCCATCCAGTCTTAGGGCTGAGGCTTCCTCACTCCTGACCAGGCCGGGTCAGGACGACGCCGCCAGGCGGAAGAGGAAAGGGGGTGCCGAAGCACCACCTCCGCCTCAAAAAAAGAAGGCCCACGCCCATGCATTCAAGGGAAAGGCGAAAGCCGTGGAGCACCAAGGCGAAAGCCAATGCCGAGCGAACCCCGGCTCCGCTCGGTCCCGAGGCTCCGCCCATCCGGTTTTCGACCATTTGGGCACGACGGATCTATCGTGGTATCCAAGCCACCTCTCCAGTTACGACACTGGGTATGGTGATACGGAGTCCGTCTCCAACTCACAGAGCGCGGCCCGAATGCCCCACAAGAGGGCGGCCGAGGTCAGCCTAACCCCGGCCGGGGTCGACAAGTTGAGCTTCGCCCAGAGCGGCCTTGTGGGACGCAGAGTCCCCCGTGCGGCCGTCTTCGACCGAATCGGCCCCCTGGCCGACGCTGGCGACCAAATGGTCGAAACTCCGAGTCCTGAACTCGTCAAGATGCAAAAGCAGCTTGATGAGATGAAAGCGCTCCTAGAAGCGCAAGGCCAACCTAAGGCCTGGCCGGTCGCCAACGAGCCCCTGGCTGTCGATATTGAGCTCACCCCGGTTCAGCTCAAAATCGTCCCTCCGCCGACCCCACTCTACGAGGGGAAAATAGATCTGGAGACTCATCTGAGCAAATTCCGAATCTACATGACCGGGCGTGGCACAACCGACGCCACGAAGTGCAGGCTCTTCCCTCTCACCTTGGGCGATCTCGCCCACAGATGGTATGTGTCTCTCCCGGTACGGTTGATCGACTCGTTCACCACTCTGAGCTCGCAATTCTCATCATACTTCGCGGCCAAAATTGCCCGGCCGGAAAGCTGGCACCGCTTGATGCGGATCCGCCAAGAGAAGGAAGAGTCCGACGAGGACTACGTAGCTAGGGGGGACGAGGTCATGCTGACCGGCGAGCCAGTAAGCAACCAGCTGGCCTTGCACGCCACTCTTGGGGGTTTCTATGGCCGGTCTCCGATGTTTAAACATCTCACCAAAGACTTCCCGAAGACCTACGCTGAATTCCGCGCCCGAACCGACGATTACCTGGCCCGGAGGAAGCTACTGGCGCTCAAGCTGGGAGAGTCTGAGCCGATACCAAAGGAGACTGAGGCCGTAGCCCAGGCCTTCCCCAAGAGCGGCCCCAAAGCCAGAAAAGTAGCCAAACCGCCCGGTAACTTCAAGTCCTTCGAGGACGTCGAAGTTCACCTTACTCAGGCCATGAGGCAATCCCCCGCGCATATCTTCAATGCGATCCAACACAGGGATGTGCTTCCAAGGCCAATGCCCTTTTCTGGAGACCGGTCCCGGCTGGACCCTAAAAAGTTCTGCGCCTATCACGACTCAATAGGCCATAATACGAGCCAGTGTCATGATCTCCTAAAGCAGCTCTGGAAGCTGTTTGACGAAGGGCGTCTGAACGACCTTCTACAGAGGCCAGCCGGCCGTCAGGAGAACCACCCGCAGCAGCAGCAGCAACGTCACCCTCGAAGAAACAAGGAATGTGGCCGGCCCCTAAGGCCGGTCGCAGCTTTGGAAGAGGATGATGATGAAGACGACCTCCTCCCACCAATGAACCCCGGCGGTCGGGTCAACATGATCCAGACCAGTGGGGGGAACCTGGGCGGCCTCACTCCCGTCTCAACGATGTCCAACCGGAAACGGAAAGTAGAGGTCTGGGAGGTGACCAATGTCAACTTGGTCACCCCCCCAGAGCCAAAAATTCATAAAGATCTGGAGATAACTTTCTCCAATCAGGACCGGGTCGGGGTTTTGTATCCCAAGGCGACGCGTTGGTGATCGCCGCCCACATCTTGGGCAAGGAGGTTCAACAGGTCCTGATCGACAATGGGTGTTTCTGTAACATCATCTTTAAGGCAGCCCTAGATCAACTTGGAGACCTCGTCAACTTCATCAAACCCATCGATCTCCAGCTAAAAGGCTTCGGGGACGCGACGGTCGCTGCATATGGGAGGATCAAGCTCTCGGTAGAGCTCGTCTGTTGCTATAACAAGGACGTCAAGATAACAAGGCCACTAGATTTTATAATTGTAGATCAGTCAAGTTCATATAATGGCTTTCTAGGTAGGCCCTTTTTAGAGGTTTTTGAGGCAGTTGCCTCTTCCTACTATTACTGTATTAAGTTTTCCACCCCTGAGGGGGTGGTCGGCACCGTTAGAGGTGACCAATCAATGGCTAGGAGGTGTTTGAACTATTTCAACTGTTATTTATTTTCAATCTGCAACGACCAAACGTCGGATGGGCCGCACATCGACTCCGAGCTGGCCACTCCGACTGCGGAGGCCATAATGGAGGTCGGATCCACATCGACCGATCCCCAGCCAATGCAAATCGATGATCCCGAGCTAAGGATCGGTTTCGAACCATCCAAGCTCGATCTCGACCCTAGATTCGACTCGACCGACCGGCGAAGCCATGAACAAGCTACTGCTTTAGAGGATTTGGAACACATTCCAGTCGATCCCTCGAGGCCGGAACTTGAAGTTCTGATCGGCTCTCGCATACCGACCGAAATGCGGGGGGAAGTGATCGAATTCCTCAAAGCCAACATTGGGGTCTTTGCCTGGTCTCACCAAGACATGGTCGGAATAGACCCAAAGCACGCCTGCCATCACCTAAAGATCGACCCCAACAAGAGGTCGGTCCACCAGAAAAGGAGGAAATTTGGCCCGGAGAAATACGAAGCTCTGGCCCAAGAGGTCAAGAAGTTGTTAGACAACAAGTTGATCGAGCAAGCCCAGGGTGAGCCTCAATGGGTCGCAAATGCCATCCTAGTCAAGAAGAAGAACAATGCTTGGAGACTGTGTATAGACTTCACTGACCTCAACGCGGCATGCCCGAAGGATCATTTTCCGATGCCACACATCGATTACCTGGTGGATAGCACGGCCGGTCACGAAATGATGTCCTTCATGGATGCCTTCACCGGCTACCATCAAATCCCAATGGTCGTCGAAGACATCAAGCACACCTCATTCCACATGGAGAAGAATATATTCTCTTGGCTCCGGATGCCTTTCGGCCTGATCAACGCCGGCGCGACCTACTAGCGCCTGGTCAACAAAATGTTTGCAGATCAGATCGGAAAGACCATGGAGGTCTACATCGACGACATTGTGGTGAAAAGCCTGAAAAAAGAAGACCACTTCAGGGACCTCGAAGAGACCTTCAAGATCCTCAAGGCATACAATATGAAGCTAAACCCAAAGAAATGCAACTTTGGGGTAGAGGCCGGCAAATTCTTGGGGCACATCGTCAGCCAGTGCGGGATTAAGGCCAATCCAGCCAAGATCAAGGCCGTCCTGGACATGCAAGAGCCAAGGACGATCAAACAAGTGCAGCGTCTGACCGGATGTATTTCTTCTCTCAACAGATTCATAGCCCGGCTCAGAAACAAAAGTAAGTCTTTCTTCTCGACCATAAAAAATGGCAAATTTTCTTGGAATAGGGAAAGTCAAGTAGCCTTTTCAAAACAAAAGGAGTACTTGGCGAACCCACAAATTTTGGTTAAGCCGGTCCCAGGGGAGAAGCTTTACTTATATCTCGCGGCCTCCGAGGTCGCCCTCAGCGCGGTACTAGTCCGGGCGGAAGGTCAGAACCACCTTCCGATCTACTTCGTAATCCAAGCCCTACACGATGCCGAGCTCATATACACCCCACTCGAGAAGTTGGCTTACGCTCTGGTCATGAGTGTACGTATGCTAAGGCCCTACTTCTTCGACCACCAAGTAGAGGTCCTCACCACTCTACCCTTGAGGCAAGTCCTACACCGGCCGGACACCAGCGGCAGGTTGTTGAAGTGGTCATTGGAGACAGCTCAGTACGGGGTCTCATACGCCCCAAGAACGGGCATCAAGGGCCAGGCCCTGGCTGATTTCATAGTGGAACTAACCTTTCCACCTAAGTTCACAAGAATCAACCACCCCCCGTGGAAACTCTACGTGGACGGATCGTCAACCAACACTTGTGTCGGGGCCGGCATTGTCCTGATCGGCCCGGAGGGCCAGAGTTTCACCCATGCAGTCCGCTTCAACTTCCCGACCACCAACAACGAGGCCGAGTATGAGGCTCTGGTCGGGGGCCTTGACCTAGCGATTGCCATCGGAGTTTGCCGACTACACGTTTTTATGGACTCCCTGCTCGTAGTTAACCAAATCAAGGAAGAGTACGAGGCCCGGTGGGAGCAAATGACAAAGTACCTCGACCTGGTCATAACCTTGTGCGAGAAATTCCACCAAGTTTTCATTGAGCAAATCCCAAGAGAGCACAACACCCAGGCCGACGCCCTTTCCAAGCTTGCAACCGCGGAGGGAGCCGCCGACCTCGCCAATATTCAACTTTCCACGCTCGGAACGCCCACGGTCATCCGAGCACAAGTGGCGACCGTTCTGAGCACGGATGAAAACTGGATGACGCCGATCGTAGAATATCTCAAGACAGGCACGCTCCCAGAGGATAGAATCCGGGCACGACAATTGCAACTCCAGTCGTCAAGGTACACCCTCATTGACGATCTCTTATATAAAAGAAGTTTTACCCTCCCACTCCTAAAGTGTATAACCCCAGAGCAAGGCCAGAACATTCTGGCCGAGATCCATGAGGGGGTATGCGGAAATCACGCCGGTGGCCGGGCCCTGGCCCACAAAGTGATCAGACAAGGATACTTCTGGCCGACCTTGAACAAAGACGCTGTCAACTTTGCAAGGTCGTGCCACAAATGTCAAATCATCAAGCTATCCCCCGAGCAGCTCTCCTCCATGTATAGCCCTTGGCCTTTTGCTCAGTGGGGCATCGACCTGATCGGACCAATGCACACTGCGCCTGGGGGCCAAAAATTCGCCATCGTAGTCGTCGACTATTTCACAAAGTGGGCGGAGGCCGAGCCACTTAACAAGATCAACCAATCTCAAATCATCAAGTTCATCTGGAAAAACATCATCTGCCGTTTCGACCTACCTCAAGTGATCATCTTCAACAACGGGAAATAGTTTGACGGTCTCCAGATGATTCAGTTTTGTGAGAAGTGGAATATCAAGAAAGTGTTCTCCACCCCCTACCACCCGCAGACGAATGGCCAAGTAGAGGCCGTAAATAAAATCCTCAAGCATACTATCAAAACTAAGCTTGAGTACAAAAAGGAGAAGTGGGTAGCCGAGCTACCCGACGTGCTCTGGTCGTATCGTACGACTACAAGGAACTCAACGGGTGAAACACCTTTCGTTTTAGCTTTTGGGACCGAGGCCGTCATCCCGTCGGAGGTCTCTCTACCGAGCCACCGGACGGCTCAAGTGATCTCCGGGGACAATAACACCGCCCGGAGGATCGACTTGGACATGTTGGAAGAAAGGAGACTCAATTTCGACCTCCGAAATGCGGCCTACAAGAAGAAATCCGAAAAAAATTTCAACTCCAAAGTGAAGGCCAGACAATTCCAGGTCGGGGACCTCGTCCTTAAGAAGGTTCAAATGCCTAAAGGGGTATTCGGCCCGAACTGGGAGGGCCCGTTCAGGATATCCAAGTGGCTCTCCAAGGGTGCTTACGAGCTGGAACTCATGAATGGCACTCCAGACCAATACCCCTGGAATGCAATTCACTTGAAGAAATACTACCAATGATTTTGTACTATGTATTCAAAGTTCTTATCAATACAAAGCTCTTCGCACAGCTCAGTCTTATCACAAAATCCGAGCTCAGTTCAAAAGCGTATGCCGACCGTATCGAGGTCGACATATCACACTTGAGCTCGGAAAGGCCAACCAAGCCACCTCAAGAGCCGAGCTCAGTTCAAAAACATATACCGACCGTATCGAGGTCGGCATTTCACACTTGAGCTCGAAAAGGCCATCCAAGCCACTTCAAGAGCCGAGCTCAGTTCAAAAGCGTATGCCGACCGTATCGAGGTCGGCATATCACACTTGAGCCCGGCAAGGAAACCAAGGCCATTCCAAGCACCGAGCTCAGTTCAAAAGCATATGCCAACCATATCGAGGTCGGCATATCACACTAGAGCCCGGGGCAAAATCTCATTCATATTGGTTAAAATTTAAGACATTTTGATGGATATAAGCAAATAAGAGAATAATAACGAAGCAATAAAGTCCAAAGAAAAACTTAATTCATAAAATTAAAACTGGTCTAAAGCCGATGAGGAGTACAATAATCCAAAATAAAAGAAAAGCAACATCCGGTCGGAAGCCGGTCATAACCGGGAAAGCAAAAAATAATCTAAGGTAAAGGAGGTTCAGAGATCGCCTGCTCCGGCCCCCGGGCTTGCATGATCTCCGGTCCCGGCCACAAAGTCGGCCACTGCATCAATGCAGGTTTCCACCTCAGCCCCACTTCCGCCCGGCATCTGGGAACCCTCCGGAGGGGCCTCTTCTCCCTCTTCTTCTTCTTCTTCATCGGCGGCCGGGGGACTTTGACCCTGTTTGATTAGCCTATGCCGATGGGGAAACCATGAAAGGTCCACCCCCAAGTCGGTCTCCAGATCGAGGAAGGGAAACCAGAAGTCTTCACTGACCGGGTTCTTAGCAGCATATTCCCGTAAATAATCTTCCAGAGACTTGGTCTCAAGACCGGCCTGGCGCGCAACCCGGATCATACTGGCAGCGGTCATGTAGAAGGAAAATTCAGAGAAGAGTTCCGGGTTGGCGGTCGGATCCTCCGGATCATATGTCGGCCGGCTAAGGTAGGCAGCCAGTTCCTCAGCCTTTTTCTGGAGCTCTCTCTCCAACTCGACCTGCCGGGCAAGGGCTTGATCGGCATCCCCCCGGGACTTGTGCGCCTCCAGCCGCAGATCGGCATTGACATCCTCCATCTCAGCTACCCGGTTCTGCGTATCTGCTAGAGCCTTGTACGCCATCTTCGCCCGGCCGAGAGCATCATCTTTTTCTTTTAGGACGGCCTCCATCTGGCCGACCGCATAATCCTTCTCCTTCTTGAGCGCGACATTCTCGCTCTCAAGTCCGGCCTTCTCCTCCCGAGCCCTGGTCAAGTTGGCCTCCAACCTCCGGACAGAGCTAAGGGCACTGTTGAGCTCACTCTCCACAAAGTTAGCCATAATGGTCGCCTGGCTGACCAGAGCGACGCAGGCTCGACCAGCGTATTGGGGGCGACGCTCGGGGACATCAGCCAGCTCCCGAGTCCACGCTTGGGGCAAAGAATTCACCGACCGTCTCATATATTCTGGCATGTCAACAATGGAATTCGGAGCCCGGGAAGACAAGAAATCCAGCACCAGTGGGGGAGGCCGGAGTCATGGCACGTCAGCCTGGATAAAAGATAAAAATCAAGTCAAATACGAGTAAAAATGCTTTAGAAAAATTTAAAGTCAACAAACTTACGCTTGAAAGCTGGCCGGCTCGCGACCGAAGTAGGTCCTATCATCCTCCCGGTCGGGAGCGGGCACCTCGTGGGCCATGGTCCCTGTTCCAGCCGGTCGGGGCTCGGGCGGCGTGCTGTCCGAGACATCAATAGGAGCTGGGCTCGACCTGTGCTGACCGGCCTCCTCACTCTTGGACTCCTCTCGGCCCCTCTTTCGGCCGGTGATCGGAGAAGAGGCAAGTGCCTCGACGGCAGTCGTCCCGATGGCCGGAATAGATTGGAGAGGTGTGGGCTCGTGGATCACAACCCCAGTCCGGGCACCACCCCCTTTCTTCTTCTTCGTCCCCTTTGCCATTTTCTTCACCGCGCAAGCTCCCATCATGGAAAATATCTCTGGGCAACGATCGGAGAATTCGGGTGGACACTGTCTCACAACCGGAAAATCGGGCACTGCACCACAAAACGCAAGGCGTTATATAAAAATATATATATATAAACACAGCTCGAAATTCGGGCTCACTCTAGCACTTACCCGTCAAGTTTAGATGGCGCGGAAACTGAAAGAAACAGCTTGAAAGCCGAGCTTATCGTGTCCGGAGGATGGCCTGATTCCTTTCCGTAGTCGACAACGATAGAATCCGCTCCCTGACGACTGCAAACTCGAAGTTCAGCTCCCAGTCGAAAGGGCAAGGGTAGCCTGCAAAGAGAAGTAAAAAATTTGATCAGTACTTTTGGTTCAAGTATTAACTAAAAATTCCTTACTGGGATTTTTTGGGCGGATGTTGGTCGGAACATCAATCTCCGTCCCGTCCGGGTACCCGATCTTCCATGCCCCACCAACGAAGAACCATTTCCTCTGGTCATTGCGCGCTTCACTCGGTAGGCCGGTCACCAGCTTCTGCCCCTTCGTTTGGATATAGACCTCGCCGGTCCCGCTCCTCTCACTCTGTATCCGGTAGAGATAAGTAATCTCCCCCGGGTTCGGCATCCGATAGAGTCAGTTCTGCCCGAACAAAGCTATGACGCTCATGATGATCATCCATGCGTTCGGGAGCAATTGGATAGACGTCTGGTTCCAGTAATTCAGAAGATAGGAGACGGCCGAATGGAGGGGGAAGCGGAGTCCGACCTCCATCATGTCTTGGGTCACGGCCACCATCCCTCGAGGAGGCTGATCGGCCCGCTCATTCGGCTCTGGGGCATAAAGTTGGACATCATACGGAATGTCCCAACCGGCCCGGGCCTCGTCTAGAAAGTCCTGGGTCACCCGGCTCTGCACTTGGCCGATGGTCCACCATTGAGACTCATCTAAATCCGCAATCCGAATCGTGGCCGGGTCGTGAACGGTCGGCCCCCGCCGGAAACGCTCGTGATAAGCTTCGAAGTCAAAGATGACGGAGTCTATATCATCCTTCTCCTCTACATAGTCCGACCACAGATGAAAGGCTCGTCTGACCTGGTCTCGCCGGTCCTGGCTAAGGCTCTGACCGGCTACGGCTAACCCTTAAACCTCCTCAGCTTCCGACCCAGAAGCCTCATTCACCATCCCGAGCCGTTCTTTTATCTGTTCGGCCGCGAGATTTTGGAGCAATAGGTTATTGGCCTTGTCATCACCTTCGCCGTGGCCAATTTCCTCATCGCCTTCCTCGAGGAGGTCGTCCAACGGATCCCTACTCTCCATAGGCCGGGTCGTCGACTCTGCCCGGGATCCCTCCGCCGCGGCCGAAACGCCCTCGCGGGCACCTTCTCCCAATAGTGACCGGCCCGGTCTCGGGAACAATGCGTCCAAGCCATCGTCATCATGAGCCCATATGGGGCTCGCCAGATGGAAAGAAGAAGCGCCGCGTCCACTGTCGGAGATTCCTTCTCCTTCGAAAAGTCTCCTGCTGGCTCCACCAGCTCCTCCACCACTCGAGGAGGCGCCTCCCCTTTGACCAAGCGGAGGACCCATCCACCCGCGTACCATGATATAAAAAGAAGTTTTGAGGTTTGAAAATTTAAAATTTACCTTCAGAAACCACCAATCGCCGTCGTACGAAGTAGTTCGCCGCCGCAAGGAGCTCGCCGGAAATCGCCAAGAAGTTGCTGCAATTCGCGAGAAGAGTAAAAAATCCAAAGTATGGAATGGCCCTCTTATTTATAAGAAAGGGGCAGGTACCTAATTCGAAATAAAATTCTAGGCATAGGGACCTAGATGCAAGAATGTGAAACGACGGTTTCAGTGTCAGACGCCTCGTACACAACACGCATTTAATGCACGAGATTTGAGGAATCGCGTCACACACGTCAGGCTTTAATGCACGAAATCTAAGGCATCGTCTGACAGTACACACACCTTTTTAGGTACGCAGTACACCGCGCGTCCAACCGATCATCACGAAGCCGTTGGCCGATCTCCGATCACCCCGGACAGGGCAAGGCCGGCACCAACTACAGACGACAAACGACCACCTCCTCCCTCATCAACTCTGAGAGACGAGCTGGGGGGCAATTGTTGTGACCATCTTGGACCACATGTCGGCACCGGCCTGAAACGAGCCAGAAAAGGCAAAACGACACCCAGAAGACGGGTCCGACCTGGCCGGTCTGTATCCGACCTCAGCGGCCTCCGACCCCATTTTTCGACCTAAAAAACAAGGCCGGAAACCACCTTGAAACACTCGTATACATTGATCCAGATGCTGGACGAAAGGGCCAGGACCGGACCGGTCCGGCCCCAACCAAAGTAGACCAATAAAGGTCACCAGGGCACGGCCGATGTGCCGGAGTAGTCTCCGACCTCGTGACCCATCAGGAGACCGGTCTCCGACCTCGATATATCCCCGACCGGCAAGGAAGATTTGGAGCACATGATGAAATCAGGCGAGATCTTCCCCCAAGAGGGAAAAGGCCGCCTCCGTACGCAGTGGCAGAGAGAATATTCCATCCAAATAAGGAAATACGCTAGAGAATCGTCCTTTTTGGACACGCGACAGCACCCTAGTGGCCGGACACCTGCAAGTTCTGTCACACCAGTGCCCGCGCGTCCTCAGAGACTGGAGGCATTTAAGGCTCCTGTCCCCTAAGAGGTCGGAAAGGACCGATATGCCCCTGTAGTGGGAAAACTATAAATAGTCACTCGTTTGTAACAAGAAAAGGGGTTCGATTTTTTCTTTCAGTATAATCAATATAATCTTCATTTAAGTCCAGGGACTAACCACCCCTGGCAAATCTTGGTGTTCTTGCTCTTTCTTTATTATCTTTCATTCAAATCAATCACTTTAGCATTAAAGTACCCAATCATTTGATGTTTTTACCAAAGCTCTCATAAATAGCCATTTAATCCCAGCAACATTTATTTGGTAACTGAGTGAGCTGATCATTCAGGTTCTGAACCTCAGTACTCAATTTCTTGTTCTCCTCTACCAAGAAGACATTAGTTTCCTGCATTCTGGAGAAATCAACCATCAATTGATCGAGACAGATCTGAAGGTTCATTTCTCCGACTGACTCTGAGCTAAGCTCAGGATTTTGACCAGTGTAGGAACCACATACAGAGTTAGATGTTACCTCAGGTTCCTCCCTTGCCATCAGGCAAACATCATCGTACTCATCATCAAAAAAGATTTCAGGCGACCTCTCCTCAGGACCGTCAGAGTCAGTTGCATCCTCAGCGAGCATCGCTCTCCGGTCTGCAAGTCTCTAGTCTCTCTTGGCCCTTCTGTCCTCTCTTTCCCTTGCACTCAGCTTCGGATAATCATACTGATAGTGCCCGCTCTTGTTACAGTTGTAACTTGCTGGTTGCTCATCTCTTCTTTCTCTCCTTGGTTCAGGGATCCTCCTTGAGTCAGGTTCCCTCTGTCTTGATGAGCTTTCAATCTTCCCTGAGTGTTTATCATCGTGAGTACGTCTCTGTTCATCTCTGCGATTGGACTTTGGATCTGAATATCTTTTTTCATCTCCACGATCTCTCCTTTGGTCAGTGTTTCTCCTTTCCTCATATCTCCTTGAGCTTTGGTGGGTTCCTTCAGGTTTCCTGTCACGTGAGTCCTGATAAAATTTCTTATAACGACCAAACCTGGAATTAAGCTTATCAAAGCGTCTGGCCATCAGGCTGTACTCCTCAGCAAGTTCTTCCTTGCTCATCTCCATCTGTGACTTTGATGAAGATTCAACAGGTTCAGACCTGGCTTTGAACGCCACACTTTTCTCAGAAGTTTTCTCTTTTTCTTCCTCTTCTGGCTGAACTTTCTTCTTTCTTTTGTTAAGATCAAATTCCAGTGCTTTAAGCTCTTAGAAAGTAAAGCAGAAGTTATGTTACTCATATCCTGAGTGTTCTTAAGCATAATTACACTATTATCCCATCTCTCAGGAAGGGCATTCAGGATCTTTGAAGCAACATCTCTCTTTGGGACATCTTTGTCCAGCATCACCAGCTCATTCATCAACTTAATGAACCTTGACTCCATCTGATCGATTGTCGCATCAGGCAACATCTCAAATGCCTCGAATTTCTGAATGGCAATGTTTCTCTTGTTCTCCTTTATCTTTTCTGACCCCTCGCACATCCTTGTCAGCTCATCCCAAACCTCTTTTGCCGTCTTTAAATTCATCAGCCTGGCTGACTCCTCGTAGGGCACCGTATGCAAAATGATGTTTCTGGCAATGTTGTCCAGTCCCACCATCTTGATTTCATCGTTGGTCATGTCTTTCCTTTCTTTTGGAACCTGTACGCCAATCTCAAGATGCTCATATCCCAGTCCTCTGACATTGGGAATAGTGATCTTGATCAGTCCCTCATTGAGAACACGCGGCATCTGGTCATGGATAGCATCAAGATACGCTTCTAATCTGAACTTCCAATAGACAAAGTTAGATACAGAGAATTCAGGTAACGAAGCTTCAAGTCTCCTCGAAGTCATGAAGATGCAAGTTTTATGAAAAGCAAACTTAGATCTGTTCAGTGACCACCAACAGTTTCTCCTCTGAAACTATTAGTATTCAAAGTCAGTGGTCTTTTGAACCACTGCTCTGATACCACTTGTTGGTCCCGATACAAGACTGAGGAATACGTGTATGGGGGGGGGGGGGAATACACGTATACCAATTTTCAAACTTAAAACCTTACTGAGTCCCTTTTACTCAGAGTGATAAAGAACTAGGCACTGATAATACACCTAGTGACTACACTTGGTGCGGGTCAGTTGGCTAACTATCAGTTTAAGTTCAGTGCGGAAATGCGTAAGCCCTGATAGTTTAAAGTCTTGTTTAGTTTGCTTTCTGAAAACCTTGATTACTCAAATGAATAGTGTTTAGTAAGGGCAGTGCTCTTTTTAATAGATCAGGCTGATTGATTCAAGCCTAATAAATCTTATGCAATGAATGAACAGTTAATATGGCAGGTATGCAATATATCAAAGCAATAAGAACACAACAAGTTTAACGTGGTTCAGAGTCTCAAGCTCCTACGTCCACGGCCTGATTTAACAGGAAATCCACTAAAGGGATTTTTGTTTTTAACGTGCCAAGGTGCACCAAGATCAGCCACCTCACTGACCTATACAAACTTCCTTACTAACTAACTTAACTTACTTCCAACAAACCTAACTTTAGGGTTTTGGTTTCAGTTTGGATTCCAACTAGGTTGAGATTATCCTTACAAGACAAAGCTATGCTAAGGGTTGGATAATCTCTCTAAGCTTAAGATATTGCTTGTACGCTCTTGGAATACAGATTAACTCTCAGTTGCTAAGAAACACTTGGGAATTTTTAAGGGTTTCGAGTGCTTCTTCTAACGGTTAGAATGTTTTGAGTGCTTGAGAGTTTGAGTAATTTCTGGCTTGGAAATTTCTCGTAACCTTGAATGGGTTCAAGGCCTTCTGTATTTATAGGTGATTTGAAAAAAAACTATCCGTTGGAGAGATAGTCTTTCTTGTCAACTATGTAGAGTGTTTCAAACGGACATATCTTCATGCATCAGCCGTCCTTGCATGGAATTAGGTAGATGAATTAAATGCACATTAAATGCTTGCCCGTTGAAAATGCAGTCTGAAGTCAGTCTTCTGTCAGGTTCCGTACGTGCGTGTCCTTCTCGGATTGGTCCACGTCATCAGGTTGGTGAGAATGTCAGAACTTATTCCTAGGTTTTAGGCTTGTCTTATTAAGTTCTTTTTGTCTTGAGCTCACTGGTCTTGTCCTGACTCTGACATTCCTTTTGCATTGCTTGGCTCTACTCCAAGTCTTCCCATAAACTCAGTATCATCATGTTCCCTTCAGGACTGAGTAGTAATGACCTCAGGGTCATACTCTTCATCACTGAGACTTACTCAGCCAGCTTAGAGAACTGCCATAAGTTCAGGATGGTAAACTGTCTTCAGGCTCTTGTCTTGATTGTCATTAGTAAGTGCTTCTCTTACTGAGTACCTGTGAAGTGTAAAATACCTAAGTACAAATCCTAACCAAGACTAGCCTGACAAACAAATGCAAACATCTTTTCAGGATCTAATCAAAACTGACATTGTCCCAACAGTAACGTTTCACGAGGGAGACATAATTATTTCCTAGACCCTGGGCGACTTTAGGGACAGATGAAACGCCATTTCCCAAGAAACACTTCGTCATCACAACCTCGTCCTCAGGTACCCGATCGAATCTTCTTGTAGTACCTACGCTTATCCACGATCACACCTCGTCATGTTTCGATCTACTTGTACGAAGTCCTGCGAGTAGATCGAGTGGCAATTCTTGTGTGACAAATATTTATAGGCTGGACGAGGTAGAGGTCCAAGATATGGGACGAGGTCAAGGCAGCAAGCTCAACCTCGTCTAGCCACGGACCCCACCAGAATACTCTAACTGGAAGCCAAAACCTTGCTGAGGTATACACTCATAACGAGGCCGAACTCCAGTACTGACTTGCCATTTTTCTCCTCGCCGTATGGACAGGTCCGACCGAGGTACGCTCGTGCATCCACACCCATCGGAATCCTTTGGAAGAGGTCATCACGAAGGTGGAGCTGAACTACGACTATCCTCCTCGGCATCAAGGACGACGAGGAGGCCATATACACGATCTTATCCAGGAAAGCCAGTGTTAGACGTTTCATCAGGCAATCATTCCATTTTAAGGACGAAGAACAGTGAATCGTCAACCGCTCTAGTCTGGAGGCCATACTTATAGTACTAAATCCCACGATTTTGAGACAAATTACAATACACTTTACACGTGTCATATATGCATTGGCCCGAGCTCACCTACTCAGGGTACCTCGGCCCAATATCGAAACTAGGGCCAACCCATGCATTAAATGTTGGACTGGCCTGTGTAGTTTTAGGGCAGCCCAAAGGGAATAACTTTGGGCTATAAATACAAGCTCATTCACATTTAATAAAGGAACACCAACCTTAAAGTTCAAACCTACACAAGGACTTGACAAATCCCTGTGCATTTAGTGTTTACTGTTATTCATTTATTATCTTCATCTTCATAACAATTAATACCTAAATCCCACAAATAATTATACTTTGTTAGCTAACCAAATCCACATAAAATCTGTATTTAGATGCATATTTTGGGTAACAATAGTTATTATAACTTATTTTAAATATGTGGTACATTATTTTTCTTTTTATAATTATATATATTTAGGATATCAAATTATTCTTATTTTTTTTTTACACACTTTAAATATAATAAAATATTATTAATAGACAATATGTAATTAATAAATAATAAAAAATAATAATTATTTTAGGTTTGTTTGGATTGTGGGCATAAAAATAATAAAGTTGAATTAAATAATAAATTATGAATGTGGAAGAGCGATAAAATTATTATTTTTATTTTAAATTGGATTGGGTGAAAGTCGTGAACAACCTACTCTTCAATCAATACAACTAATTTTTTTTTAATAAAAATAACTAATATTCATTCCACCTACCCTTCAATTAATACAACTAATATTTTTTTAATGAAAATAACTAATATGCATTACCAAGCTTTATACTTTGTCCCAAATCAATCCTATAAATAAGCCACCACCACTTCTTTTCTTCTTCTCCTCTTTCATCTCTCACATACACATACACATACACAATGAATGAGCATGATGAAGGTCCCGCTGTAAGGGAATTTGTGATAGAAGCCTCAGATGCGGAATCCATTGCTAAATCTATGAAGCTCCCCTCCGTTGTGGAGCTCCTCCCCCACCTTGTACCCTCTGCCCAGTCCTTAGCCCGACCCCCCATCTCCAACTACCGCGTCGGCGCCGTCGGCCTTGGCTCCGACGGCCGCATATTCGTCGGCGTCAATCTCGAATTCCCCGGATTGCCCCTCCACCACTCCGTCCACGCCGAGCAATTTCTCCTGACCAACCTCGCCGTCCACCGATGCCCCCGCCTCCTTTCCCTCGCCGTCTCCGCCGCCCCCTGCGGCCACTGCCGCCAATTCTTCCAGGAACTCCGCCACTCCTCCTCCCTGCAAATCCTCGTCACCGATGAACACAATCCCGGTTTCAAGCCTCTAACCAAATTCTTGCCCAATCCATTCGGCCCCCACGACTTGCTGGATCAGGAAACGCCCCTTTTGCTCGAGAGCCACGACAATCGTTTGGATCTATTGCCCGACCTCAATAATTCTTTAAATCTCAGCAATGGAGATGAGTCCCTTCTGAGGGATTCAGCCTTGGAAGCTGCAAATAATTCTCACGCTCCCTACACCGGGTGCCCATCGGGTGTCGCCTTC
Source organism: Ballota nigra (assembly GCA_947034835.1). Taxonomy (NCBI): domain Eukaryota; kingdom Viridiplantae; phylum Streptophyta; class Magnoliopsida; order Lamiales; family Lamiaceae; genus Ballota; species Ballota nigra. Next base: position 63,072,658 of record OX344726.1, read on the forward strand.
ATGGATTCCCAAGGCAAGGTGTATAAGGGCTCTTATGTCGAGTCCGCTGCTTATAATCCCAGCCTCGGCCCTGTTCAGGCGGCGCTCGTGGCCTACGTCGCCGGGGGCGGCGCCGGTTATGACAGGATTGTGGCGGCGGCGCTGGTGGAGATGGAAGCCTCTAAGGTCAGCCAACAGGATTCTGCAAGGTTGCTCTTCAAACTGGTGTCCCCCAAGTGCCAATTTCGGGTGTATTACTGTAAGTAAGTAAATTGGGTGTGTGTATATTGCCGCTGTAGATTGCTCCCTGCAAATTTATACACATTCTCTTGCTTTCCCGGTTTCAAGCCTCTAACCAAATTCTCTTGCTTTCCCTATTGGGTTCTTGATTTCTGAATTTTTGTCTCTGTACTGAATTTGCAAAAGATATATTATGAGCTCAATGTATATATCTTGGAGATTATCTCAAATAATTTGAGCATCACTTTGTAATTCTAAACAATAGACTGCATGTTTGTTTGTGTTTGCATAGTAAAGGCAGATTTGAGATAGTGTTATCCCTTCTGATTCAGATAAAAAGCATCATGCTAGTTGCTTTGCAACTTTTAACAAATTTCCCCTGTGGGTAGCTTTTATGGTGATTTGTTACTTTTTTTTTTTTTTTTTCTCATTTCATTGGTTGGAGAAAAACATGTTAAACGGCCATGATTTGTCTTGGTATAGTTATAAAACAAGTGCATAATCTTTGGTTGGTTTATGCTAAAGCACTCTGAGTTGGAATTCCAATCATACAAACTTTTCATTGTCGTTTTTTGTGCTGGAATTAGATGAATAACAAAGTAGCAATAATGTAGCACATGTATACAATTCAAATCCATGTGCACATTACCTTTAATTAGAGTCTCCCTTATAAAATTATATATTCTTTTATTTGCAGTAGTAGAATTTAAGAACATCTTTGTCCATAGCTTGCAGACACATGAAAGTACACAATTTAATCATAAACAAGTTTTGCTTTGGAAATTTGTAGTTTAAGATAACAATTCTGTAAAGTTACATTTGGATGGAGTTATTTGAAATGTAAGGAATTTGAAAATGAATTGGTTTTCAAATTCATGGATTTCAAATGACATGTTTTTGCTAGATATTTGAAAAATTCCTCCATTTTGAACTAGAATTATAGTTAGGAATTTGATATCCTTTCATTTGAATATTTTACCCAAACAAGTGGGATGGATTTAGATTGTGGATTTAAAATTCATAGTTCAAATTCCTCCATCTTGGATGAAGTCATTTGAAATATTAGGAATTTGAAAATGAATTGATTTAAGAATTCATGAATTTCAAAATTCAAATGACATGGTTTTGTTAAATATTAGAAATTCTTCCAACTTGAATTAGGATCAAAGCTAAGTATTTAAAATTCATTCATTTGAATATCTTACACAAACAAGTGAAGTGGATTTAGATTGTGGATTTAAAATTCGTAGCTCAAGTCCTTCCATCCATACAACCTTAAATTGTTGACTCTTTGATCATACACATGAGAGTGTGTGATCCAAGGGTCGACCCCTGCACAGGAGGGGATCCGAACCCAAAATTATGTAGACGAGTTGCACAACTTTTGTCCCATTATCTCTTAATGGTGGAACTATGAAGGGGGAGAACAGAAATGGTAACCAATTTGATCTGTTATGTTGCTTGTGAGCATAAATTCTACACTATCAAATTGTTGAGTTACGTATATTCCACCTACACTTTATTAGGATCCACTTGCAAGCAAATTCAATTGCTCAAAATTTTGGAGCTCTACATTTTTAAACGTTTTAAGTCATTTTTAAGTTGTGCTGATAAGTAAATATACGGTGAACGTCAAGTACATTTTTTATGATTTAGTTGTTTTTATTTGATTAATACTCTTAACTGGTTATATGGTGAAACTACTTCAATGTATATTTTACTGTGGTTGATTTGTACGAGTATATTCCCACATTTCACAATGCTGAAATATTACAGGGATTTTTGCAAAAATATCATATTTTGGCCAAACGTTTAGATTTGTGCCACTGTTTTTTTTTCCTGGTACCCTCTTTTATATAAACTGTCCACATTATCATTGTGTTAATGATTATGGGTTAAACTAATTTTGATGTTGCACTTCTCTGAAGTTCGGAATACTCGATCAGTTGAACTAATTCATCTCACATCTCATGAGTTTATCACTATTATGACTCGTCAAGATTTTTAATTTTCAGCTGCTCTCTCATTTTAAATGATCCCAGACGTGAAGTATGATTTTTTTAGATCAATTTTGAGGCTGTATTGAAATTATATCAGTCGTGAATTAAAATTTTGAGGTCGTAGTTTTATAAAAATAATAAAATGATAGTCAAAAGAGTAGATTTTCTGTAAAATTTATTTATAATATGAAACGGATACCATTACATGCAATTACTGATATTATTATATGCATTCGTGGATACTTTAGCAATTTACACTATGAGTAAGTTTTATATGAAAACGCTTCATAATAAGCTTAACATGAAATAGGTTTAGAGTATCATTAATCTGATCAGGAGTATCATTAAACCTATCAGGGGTATCATTAAACCCATCAGGGGTATCATTAGTTTGAGGTCAAGAAATTTGTTTTAATTTTTTTGAATTCAGACTAATGATACTCCTGATGAGATTAATGATACTCCCGATGAGATTAATGATACTTTAAAATTGTTTCATAATAAGTTTATCATGAACTATTTTTATATAATATTTTGTCATGAAATATTACGGCATTAATAAATATATATAATGATATCAATAAATATATATAATGATATTAGTAAACACTTATAATTGTATATCAATAAATGTGTACGATTTAAAATGAGTATTGGAGTTGGTGGGTGGTGTAATAAAAAGGGAAAAGGGTCAAATAAACCCCTCAACTTATTGGGGAGGATCAAATAAACCCCTAAACTATTTTTTTGTACACCTACACTCTTCTTCTTTTCACTTGGGATCAAATAGACCCTTCATCTTTATAAAATCAAACAATTAACCAATTCTGTCAAAATTGGAGTTAACAATGTTAAAGCATGGGGCCCTACATCAGATTTACATACCTCCAGCATCCACGTTCTTCTCACTAAATTTATCTCCATTGCAATAATGTCTCCTCACTCTAGCCCTAATTTGGACCGGTCGAAGAGAACAATTTGAGAAACAAAATTAATTCATCTTCCATTAGAGTTGTAATCTATAAGGCCATACATTCGCGTCTTCAAGGTCATCTTCAAGTTTCTTCATGTTTTAATCTTTTCTCGCGTGTTCTATCTCCTCGCTGCAAGTCTCCCAAAATCCCTTTACCAGAGGTAATTTATTCTCCTCCCCCCCCCCCCTCTCTCTCTCTCTACACACACTTATATACACACACATCTTGGTCGTTACCAAAATGCCCCGTTTTTTGAAGACCTGTTGTTGAAATGTCGAGCTTAGCTTTTTGGAATGAGGGAAATAGAATTTGAGGAAAGAAGGGTAGATAGGATCGTTCTTCAATGGTTTATTAAGCAAGTAGTATGTAATTGTGTCAATTGAGTGTTTACTAATTGGGGTTTTGATAGAGATAATATTAGTGAATGGTTGAGAGTCGTCTTCCTAATTATTCTTGTTGTTTGGGGTTTTTTTAGTTTCTAATTATGTTAATTGAGTGATTTTAGTTTCTAATTATGTGAATTGAGTGTTCTTAGTTCCTAATTTGGGTCGGTCTGGGTGATGCAATCCTAAAATTTTGAAAAGGTTGGTATACATCTAAAATTTTGATTAAAATGATATTTTAGGAAATTTGCGTAATTTAATAACCTTGTATCTCTTCGACTGAAACTCCTCATAAGTAAGGGATGGTTATAGTTATCCCAGCGTGTTAACTAATTTCAGCAATGCGTGTTATGCCAATCACAACAAAGTATGACGGCAAAGTAAGTTTTGTATTTAATGGTTCATAATAGGGTTAATGGAAAGAAAAAACAAATTTCATGGTTTTTATCAATTATAATATAAATATTTTTTTCTTAATTTTTAATTCAATATACTATTTTTTTAAGTTTTATAATTTAAAACTTCTGATAATTTTACGACTATAATTAAATGACGTCCCTGTCGAAAATATTACATAATCCACGTATATTCCAACAAATAAAATTATTTTAAAAATAAAAATAACTCCTTTAAATTACATTTTAACTTATTTTTCAAAAGTTATTTAAAACGTGTTTTAAGCACTTTTTTTTTTTTTTTGCATCTGTGTGGGCTCTATATGACATATCGACAACCATGTCTTTTAATTGTTAACAAAAAATTATCATATATTTCAAATTGCAAAACTTATAGACATGGTGCATTAAATTGTAAAGAAAAAAATATCTATATTATAATTAATAAAACTCATAAAATTCGTAATTTTTTTTTTCAATCAACTCTTCGTAATAATAAGTGGTCTTTATAGATGTTTATATATATAATACAATTTGAGAGCAAATTATATTTTGTCTTTATGTGAATTTTTTTAAAAGATCCGCTTGGCCCAGTCCAATTCGTTGGAATCAATAAATTTTTTAATTTGGGCTACATTTGATCCTTAATTCGTGAATTGTTTTATATGAGTATTTGTCTTTAATATCAACATTTACACTATCAATCTTATTGTTGTAATTTAGCGTGTAAATAAAGAGACACGATTTGTTGACCCAGTTCGTCCGGAAGGACTACGTCTGGGGGCGATCCAAGCCAGGAGTTCCACTAGTATGAGTGCGTATATGAGTACATAATTCATGAATACAATAGGATATATATAATAGTAAAACCCTAATCTAATGGGTCAGACCCAATATAATTCTTGGTCCTTAAGTAATGTCCACACCAAATCTCCCAGATTTGGAATATAAAATCTTCCGGATTTACAACACTCCCCCTTGGACATTACGACATAAATGTTTTGTCATAAAAACTCCACGTGCTAAGGATCGGCCATAATAATGAGTGGGAGGAATGTCATCGATCTTCTAGATCTAAATCTTCCAGATTCATTTCGAGGTTACCGCTCCCCCTGAAGACAACAACACTTTAAGTCTTTGCATCCCTATACCACGAACATACTTTTCAAAAGTAGACGTAGGTAAGGACTTAGTAAACAGATCTGCAAGATTGTTACTAGATTGCACCTTTTGAATGGTAATCACGCCACTCTTCTGGAGTTCGTATGGGTAGAAAAACTTAGGTGAAATATATTTTGTCAGGTTTCCCTTGACGTACCTATTACTCATTTGTGCGATGCAAGCAGCGTTGTCTTCAAATATAATGGTGGGAGATGTATCGCCCTTTGCGATACCACACGAGTCACCAATGTGTTTTACCAAAGACCTTAATCAAACACATTCTCGTGCGGCTTCAAATAAAGCTATAATCTCTGAGTGGTTTGAAGACGTGGTAACCATTGATTGTTTAACCGATCTCCACGAGATTGCGGTTCCACCACAGAGAAAAATGTAACCAGTCTGGGATATGGCGTTGTGGATCAGACAAATAGCCAGCATCCGCATAACCTACTAAGGTTTTGTCTTGGTTCTTACGATAAAACAGTCCAAGATCTTGAGATCCTTGGAGGTATCGTAGAACATGCTTAACACCATTCCAATGTCTCCTCGTGGGAGAAGCGCTATATCTCGCAAGCAAGTTAACCGCAAATGCAATGTCCGGCCGGGTGCAATTTGCAAGATAGAGCAAAGCTCCAACAGCGCTAAGATAAGGAACTTCTGGTCCCAGAATTTCTTCTGAATCTTCTCTTGGTCTAAATGGGTCCTTATCCACTTCAAGGGATCGGACTATCATCGGGGTGCTAAGTGGATGAGACTTATCCATGTGAAATCTCTCCAATACCTTTTTCACGTAGGTCGACTGATGAACAAGGACTCCTTCTGGGAGGTGCTCGATCTGCAAGCCGAGGCAGTACTTGGTTTTGCCCAAGGACTTCATTTCGAATTCAGCTCTCAAGATTGAACTGGCTTCTTCAATCTCTTTGCATGTTCCGATTATGTTTAGGTCATCAACATATACGGATATGATGCAAAAACCGTCTTGCGATTTCTTCGTGAATACGCATGGGAAAGCTTTATCGAACGTGTATCCCTTCATCTGAAGGAATTCACTAAGTCGGTTGTACCACATAAGGCCCGATTGCTTCAGGCCATACAACGACTTACGCAGTTGTATGCTATACATACTGCGATTTTCACCATCCCTTAACTGAGGAATGTCAAATCCATCTGGGATTTTCATATAAATGTCGGCATCTAGTGATCCGTATAAGTACGCGGTTACTACGTCCATTAATCTCATCTGGAGATTCAACTTAATTGCCAAAGATATCAAATAGCGGAACGTTATTGAGTCCATGACGGGAGAATATGTTTGATCGAAATCAATCCCGGGTCTCTGCGAAAACCCTTGTGCTACCAGCCTCGCTTTGTACCTCTCCACAGTATTGTTCTCATTTCGTTTTCGTACAAAAACCCATTTATATCCTACAGGGATAGCGCGCGCGGGTGTACGAATGATTGAGCCAAATACTTATCTTTTGTTAAGCGAGGCGAGCTCCGCATCAATTGCCTCTTTCCATTTAACCCAATCGTGGTGCTTCCGGCACTCTGCAATTGTTTTGGGTTCAGGATCTAGATCATTAATAATGGAAAGAGCTATTGACGCTGCAAATGTGTCGTCGACGACAGTAATATTTCTATTATATGTTTCTCCCGTATCTGTGAAATTCACAGAGACTTCGACGTTTACGTCAACCAGACCTTCCTCATTTCCCATTATATCTGGGTCTGGTCGTTCCACGGTCCTAGTGCATGGAATATTTTGTGCACGTGCTTCATCACTAGGACTCTCGTCTCTTAGAGACTTGGGATTATCTAGACGGATCTCTTCCAGAGATTTTCCATTCGACTGACCAGATTTGCTAGCCTTTCGTTTAGGTGTGTTACTATCTCTTGAGGTTCCGTTACGCTTTTGGCGTGTGGGGGCATGAGTACTCATTTTGCTTGGGATCTCAACCATTTGGGGAGCATTTACTGCTGGTATATGCGATCTAGTCACACCTCTATGGTCAGTGAACGCGTCTGGCAGGTTATTTGCTAAGTTCTGCAGGTTAATGATCTTCTGAACTTCTAATTCAGATTGATTAGTGTGCGGATCTAGATACTGAAGATTACTTACGTTCCACGTAAGTTCCCGACATTCATTCAATTTTGAATTCGGATCTCCCCCTAACGCCGTGAAGTAATCTTCATCGAACGTGCAATCAGCGAACCGGGCCGTTAATTGATCCCCGGACAAAGGCTCGAGGTATTTCACGATGGATGGAGAGTTAAATCCTATGTAAATACCGAGTTTCCTTTGTGGGCCCATAGAGGTTTGCTTGGGTATCGTAATTGGTACGTATACCGCACATCCGAAAATACGCAGATGGGAAATGCTAGGTTCTTTCCCACGCACTAACTGTAGGGGGGAATGATCATTATATGCAGTAGGACGGATTTGAATCAAGTGTGATGCATGAAGGACTGCATGCCCCCAGCATGAGGTGGGTAGTTTAGAATTCATTAGCAATGGTCTCGCGATAAATTTGATACGTTTTATTAGCGCCTCAGCAAGACCATTTTGGGTATGGACGTAGGGGACCGAATGCTCCACTTTAATTCTCAGGGCCATACAGTAATCTGTAAAGGCCTTCGAGCTAAACTCAGCTGCGTTATCCATACGAATTGATTTAATTGGATAATCCGGGAATTGAGCTCTAAGCTCGATAGTTTTCGCAATGAGCTTCGCAAAAGCTTGATTGCGGGTGGACAACAAGCATGCGAATGTCCACCTAGTGGAGGCATCAATAAGGACCATGAAATAACGGAATGGTCCTGATGCTGGGTGAATCGGTCCACAAATGTCTCCTTGAATTCGCTCTAGGAAAACCGGAGACTCTAGTCCAACCTTAGTGCGCGACGGGCGCACTATCAACTTACCCTTAGAACATGCATCACAGAAATACTCATCTACGGGAGGGATTCTATTATTCGATATATTATGACCAGTTGAATTAGATAGAATCCTACGTATCATTGTTTGTCCCGGATGACCTAACCGCTGATGCCACAATTTAAAAGAATTTGGGTCATGGAATTTCATACTCATCGCTAGATGGGAACTAGACGGCCGGATGTAGGAATAGTACAAACCGGAGGAGAGGGATGGAAGTTTTTCTATAACTTGCTTACGGTTACCTCGAGTACTAGTCATCAAAAGGTATTCGTTATCGTTCTCAGTTTTAGTTTCAATATGATACCCGTTATTTCTAATGTCTCTAAAACTGAGTAGGGTACGCTTAGATTGTGGGAACAATAAAGCATTATCTATAATTAATTCAGTACCCATGGGCAGGACAATGGAAGCTCTTCCGGAGCCCACTATCAATGTACTGTCATTCGCAATTGTACTTATACTCCCTTTACGATTAATCAAGTTATGAAAATACTTTCTATCCTTTAGGATCGTATGTGTGGTGGCGCTATCTACCAGACATAAATCACTATCGGCGTCCATCATGCAAGAGGAAATAGTCCAAACCTAATAGCTGATTTGTTTACAAGCCATAAATAAGAATAACAATATCCGAATAAACACATGGACAGCTACTAAAGCAAACATATCAAAGCTAATAAATTCATTCATTAAATATCCGAAAGAAAGGATCCATAACATGATAAGCACTCGTTTTATTCAGAAAACAAACTGCAGGGATAATTAAATACACGAATCTACTCATTTATCCTAAATCTCGAGCTACGGGCCCAAGAGATCATCACTATCTAGGTCAAAATCTGCTTCGGGCAGGTGGTCATCCATAGGTTCATCAACTGGGGCCTTCCCTTTGTCATCCTTTTGTATCTTTAAGTACGCCTCAACCAAGTGTTTGGGAGTACGACACGTGCGGGACCAATGGCCCTTGCAACCGCATCTGAAGCAGGATTGCTCAATCATTCTCTGAGAGCTGGGTTTATCAGGAGCGTTAAACCGGGTCTTGTGGCCACCGAGCGAACTACGGCTTCGGTCGTTAGTTCGGGATTTCTTACTCGCTTTCCCCCTTCCACGATTGCGACGGCCATATGAGGGTTTATGCCCGTATCGCTGCAGGCGTACAGGGTCGCTAGCGTGAAGCATTGATACAGAACTCTGGATCAGGTTGGTCACAACACGCTGCAATGCAGAGCTGTGCATCGTTATGGACTTCAGGTCCGCATAACTGACGTTCAGCCTCTCATGTTGTGATGGAGGTAGGAGTGCAAAATCATATTGCTGGAAACGTTCCTTCAGGGTTTTCCACAATATTTCGGGGTCCTTTGCTGAGACATATTGGAGTTTCAGACCTTCATTCAAGTGGTTCCTAAGGAAAATCAATACCTTCGCCTTCTGGGCGTCAGTAGACTTTGAACCTTCCATGACAGTTTCGCTTAACCCATTTGAGGCTAGATAGTACTCTATATCTAGCACCCATGTCGGGTAGTTGCTACCGTCGAGAGCAAGCTCATCGAATTCTTTCATAGTGATTTCAGACATGATTCACTACAAGAAAAGCGACACGGTGAGGGGGATGAACAAGACACATAGACAATGAGAAAAGGAAAAGAGGACTCATTTGATTATCCTAAGGCACATAGATGCACATACTGGGCGCCGTCTACCCAAGGCATAAATTTACGGTCCAACAAGTACCGGGCGCCGCCTACCCGGGCATAAAGAGCGGACTATAAACTATGTGCGCAGTGTTAAAGCACGTAGGATAATAAAATCACTCAAACATGCAATAACGATAAATAACGATAATCACATGAAAATGATTTGCAGAAAATATACGGTTTAATGGACAGAGGAAATAATCATTAGAATAATTATTTCATGTACATTAACGCAATTTAACGAAATATTTTCAGGATTTATTAATAAAACTAAAGCACGGATTTTATGTTATCAAGAACACAAACGAATCGGGTTAAGGTAATCATTAAAATCCATGAAATAACGTCGCATTGGTTGCGCACAGCGGACGGGGTCGACGCACGTAGGTCGATCGTGTGCGTGCGGCAACGGGCACCGGCGTGCGAGTTTGCACGTGGCTTCGGTCTCGATGGGCGCGGGCGCGCGGCATCGGGCGCGACGGGCACGGATGCACGCAACGCTGGGCACGACGGGCGCGGGCGCGACGGGCGCAGGTGCGCGCGGCACCGGGCGCGATGGGCGTGGGCGCGCGCAGCACGAGCGCGACGGGCGCAGGTGGCGCTGGCCGATGGTGGCTACGGGAGGCGCGAGCGCGTGCGGCACCGGGCGCGACGCTGCGAGCGTGCGCGCCGTGCGGGCGGTGGTCGACGCTCGGCGCTGGCCGATGCGGGCGACGAGGGGGCGCGACGCTGCGGGTGGGCGCGCCGTGCAGGCGGCGGTCGGCGCTGGCCGATGCGGGCGACGGGAGGCGCGAGGCCGCGCGGCACCGGGCGCGATGCTGCGGGCGTGCGCGCCGTGCGGGCGGTGCTCGGCGGTCGTTGCGTGCGACGAGGGGGAGGGCGCGAGCGCGCGCTGCACCGGGCGCGACGCTGCGGGCGTGCGCGCCGTGCGGGCGGCGCTCGGCGCTGCGTGCGACGGGAGGCGCGACGCTGCGCGGCACCTGGTCGGCGGCGGTGGCAGCGGCGGCGGGCGGCGTGAGGACGGCCGTTCGACTACGGGCGACGGTCGTTGATTATTGATTTAAATCCCAAAAATAATTTTCACGTAATATAATTATGCACAGGAAAATTCAGGAACGAAATCAATTGGTTAAGTAATTGAACGATCAAGTGATTCATATAAAATAAATTAAAAGCGTACCGTATAATCTCGGTTAGAGACTCGTGCTGATAACATGTTGTAATTTAGCGTGTAAATAAAGAGACACGATTTGTTGACCCAGTTCGTCCGGAAGGACTACGTCTGGGGGCGATCCAAGCCAGGAGTTCCACTAGTATGAGTGCGTATATGAGTACATAATTCATGAATACAATAGGATATATATAATAGTAAAACCCTAATCTAATGGGTCAGGCCCAATATAATTCTTGGTCCTTAAGTAATGTCCACACCAAATCTCCCAGGTTTGGAATATAAAATCTTCCGGATTTACAACACTTATTTCTCATATTTAGGAATAGCGTCAATTAAAAATTTGAAAGATAGTAAAACTATCAATTTAAGGTTTTCAAATTTTTACTTATCGATTCAAGACCTGAAGAATAGAAAACTATTAACCCGTCACCCAAAAAATAGAACCTATCAATTTATGACTCAGAAATATTAAGATCATATTTGGTATCTTAGTTTATATTCTTATTTATCAACACACACACACACACACACATATATATATATATATATATATATTACTACCTCCGTCCCAATTTTGCTTACCCATTTGACTTTTGTTGACTTTAATGTGAGACTTGATTTGTAGTATTTAAATGGATAAAATAGACTTTTTGTGATTGTGTATTATTCAATTTAAGTGCATGAAACAAAATGAAGATGTTTTTCTACATAGTTATTAGTGAAATGAGGTGTAATTTAGAAGTGTTTGAAGGGGGTAAATAATGAAATGGGTAAATAAAATTGGGACTGAGGGAATATTATTTTTTCATTATTACTTTCGTCTATTATTTTTTGTAATCACATAAAATTAATATGACAAAGTATAGAGTGAAACTGGTTTATACAAGAATTACTGAAGGGTATTAGTTGTTTTCATTGAAGAGTATTAGTTGTATTTACTGAAGAGTATTACTGATTTACACTAAAGAATCTTTGTTGTTCAGTGAAAATGAATTAAAACTCTTCCGTGTAAACTAGTAATACTCTTCAGTAAAAACAACTAATACCCTTCAGTGATTCATATATAAACCAATTTCACTTTATACATACTCAATTAATATATCCTTATTTTTATTTTATTTTTTTGGAATTGAGATTTATAAAAATATAATTTGATAACTAGCAATTATAAAATGTCAAATATGAACATAAAATAGGTGATTCTTATGTAATTTTTATCTTTCAAGTACCCAATTAATAGATACAATCATTCAAACCTTAAAGCAAAGTATAGAGTGAATCTTACTTATATATAAATCTTGATTAAATTACCCGAATAAGAATTCGCGGGTTATTATTTTAATATAAATTGTCCGACACAGTATTGTGGAGGTGGTATCCAATACCCATTCTTGTTGCTATTTAACCTATCTAATCTTTTTTTTTTCATTCTTTTTTATATTACTTCTTCATTTCATTCCTTTTTTTCCCTATTTACAATATTTTTTCCATTTTATTTTCTTTTGCCATTTTTTTTAATATGTATAGAATAAAATTGGTCCATACATGAATAACTTTATAATACTTTTTAGTATAATAACTAATACCTTTTAGTGTAACCAACTTATACTCTTTACTTAAACAACTAATACTCCTCGTACCCTTCAACTAATACCGTTCAGCGAAAACAACTAATACCCTTCAGTGAAAACAACTAATACACTTTAGTAAAATTAAATTAATACCCTTCAAATGGTTCGTATTTTATTTTTGAACCCAATTTACTTAAATATGATAAATCTAATATCCTATATAATTCATACCCTTCAATTATAATAATTATTACTACCTCCATCCCAGATTAGTTTTGACAGTTGACTTTTTTTAGACTTTAATACGAGAGTTGATTTATAGTATTTAAATGAATAAAATAGTTTTTTTTATGATGAAATATTGTTTAGTTTTAAGTGAACGAATCAAAACAAAGGTATTTTTATGCGTAATTATTAGTGAAATGAAATGTAATTTAGAGGTCTTTGTAAGAGGTAAATAGTGCACTGTGAAAATAGATCGGAGACGGAGGGAGTATGTTTTAGAAATATAAGCCATACCCTTCCATTATTACAACTAATACCATTTTGTAATATAGATCATACCCTTCAATTATCACAACTAATACCCTTGTGTACTGTAAGTGATACTCTTCAGATATCATGACTAATACCTTTTAGTAATATAACTCTTCAGTTATCACGACTAATAACTTTTTATAATGTAGGTCATAACCTCTAGTTATCATGATTAATACACTTGTAGTATAATGTAAGTTATACCCTTCACTTATCACGATTAATACTCTTTTGAAATGTAAGTCATATCTTTCACTTATCATGAATAAAACTCTTTAGATATGTAGATCATACTCTTCCGTTGTAACAATTAATATCCTATTGTAATATTTTCCAGAAAAAAAAATGTAGACATAAATTGAAAGAGAATTAATTAACAAATTAATTAAAAGATGAAATATTGAACAAATAAAAGGGGCAGAAGAAAGCAAAAAAGCTCATATATGTTGAACCACATGAGTGTGGATTGGAAGGACGGCTTAATGTTATTTGCCCGTCATTCGATCTGGAGGTATTAGCTTTTAGCGGGTTATGACTGGACGCGGCTCACATTAACCAATTAAATGTAATGGGTAAACCATTTATAATATGGATCCAATTCCATACATAAACTAATTTCACTATATACATACTCTAAATTAATAGGAAAAGTCTCTTTAAGACTGATATAGAGCACACCGATGGACACTATATATATTTATATTTGTCGCCTACATATTCATCTACATGGCTATCCCACATAGTAATCTTTATTTTATTCCTTTATCCTCATATATTTTAGATTTGATTATATTACCACAAAAATTAATATTATTTTCCAAATAAAAAAAGAAGTATGATAAATTGATAATCTTCCTCTGCCTATCTATCATTTAGCGATAAACTTTTTAACTATCTCCATGATTTGTTTATTCCCTCAATTTAATAAAAAAAATTACGCTTAAACTTTTAGCTCAATTTTGACTTTATTTTTTAACTTTTCTATTATAAATATATTATTAATTATTATGTGGCATTGCCACATAGTCAAACACGTAGGCAGTAGACACAAATATAGTATCCACCAGTGGATATTATTCCTGAAATTTTTTTAGATTCTAAATTTATAGTTTTACTATCTTTCAGGTTCTGAATTGATAAAACTCATTATTGACATTTATTTATTGTCAATTAATTTTAGGAAAATATTCCCTCCAATTTAATATTATCATCACAACAACTTTGTACAAAGGCAAAGTATAGAGTGAATTTTTCATATATGAACCACTTTAAAAAGTATGAATCATTTTATTAAGTGTTGTAAACCAAAAAATTCAACACCTGCAGATAAATATATAAAAGACGAGAAAAAGAGGTAAATATATATTTCATTAAAAATTTATGGGTTACAACTCTCATTGATCTTTTGATTCCACTCTCCAAAGACATAAATTTGATTTCTGGTAACGAGGACTGAGGGACTCATTTTGAATTATTCCTACAATTCGGTAGTAGGGAGTTGATGGGGTACCGGGGTTGTTGATAGGCGAGCAGGAACAACATTTGGGCGACCAGGATTAGTGCAAATCACTCAAGAATTAAAGTGGAGTTAACACATGATTCACCCAAGATATCCGGCGAGCAAAACCTACATGTGAACAAGACACATAGGCGAACAAAATCAGATCAAAAGCCACATGACGAGCTCAAACGGCATCCTGCCGATCAGATCTAACCACAGCGCCGAAATAACAATTAAATAAGATGAAAGACCATCAGAATCAGACTAAAGACTCCTCAAGGACAAGTCCAAAGTGACGAACAGCTCCTGACTGCGAGCAAGTCCAGTAGATAAGGATAGAATTTAGTTAAGATAAGGTTAAATTAGTCAAAGGACATGTGTCGAGCATGCAGGCTTGGTCGGCCAAAGGTCGTGCCACCTCCTGCTGGGCAAAAGTCTATAAATACTTAGATTTTTTCAGCAAATAAAACAAGCACAAATTATTATACACGTCCAAACTTCGATTATGAATCTAAAGAAGCTCGATTAACTTATAATCGAACTTAAACACGTAAGTTCTCATACGATTCTAATCCACATGAACCCGAAAATCCGTATTCACTAATTACGTTAGTGATCAATCACACGTAATTGTTTGATGATCAATTAACTACCTAAAAAAACCACTAATCATCAAGATTAGAAAGGATCGTCAACAAATTGGCGCTAGAAGAAGGGATCGAACCTCCGAATCATTGAATACGAGAAGATTACCCCAGAATTGAAGAACAAGTTTGAGTCTTTGAAGAAGAAAACTCAAGAACACTAAGAACAACACTTGATATCTTCTGTGAAAATGACTCAATCACGGGAGACACAACGTTCTCAACATATAACCCGGGATTCACACTCCCGAATGTCCCAAGCTGGTGGGCGAGCAGGGGCGAGCAGAAACAAGCAAGAAAATCAAACTAATGTTGCTCGCCAGTTAATACCCCCAGAGTTGGACGCCATTGCCCGTAACCCCGATGAATTGGCGCGTACAATCGCCATGCTCCAGGCTTTACAAAGACAACAAGCCCAACCTGGCCCTTCATATGTGCGAGCAAGGTGTAGCCCCACAAAGACTCGCAAACATGAAAAGGCTAAGTGGGATCATGTGAATGAGGCTGATAGCGCCCAAGCTCGTAAGGCCAAATGCAAAGAAAAATTGAACGTTGAGGCTGCCAGTTAGGGAGGTTCAACTCAGAATCCGGCCATGATAGGAAGTCAGGGCACACGCCAAAGTGCTATTGAAAGATTGGGTCGTCGTTGCCGAGGAGTCATGGAAGTCCAGCCCACTGCAGGAGCAGCTCGCCCAGCCGTAGCACCTGCTCGCCAATCAGTCCATGACAGGCTGACCAGGTCAGCTTTTGGTCGCCTTGGCCCAAATGCAGAGCACAATCCTAGGAGGCCAATCCAGGGGGTTCCCGCTCCCAATGAGGGACTGGAGCGAACAGACGGCTGTGCGCCTCTGCTCGCCGGACAGCCTCAGAGTCAGGGGGGATCCTTAGAAGAGCTCGCCTCCATAAGAAAGGCCATCGAAAGCATGCAGGGCTAGCTAGATCAACAAAGAGGATACGGGAACACGACTCTTCCGGTCTCACCCTTATCTGTGGTGATTCTGAAGGCTCCAATTCAACAAAAGATCCAGTTTCCAACAAGTATCCAATATGAGGGCACGACGGATCCCCGAGTGCATCTGATGAAGTATACCAATTATATGGTATCAATGGGGGCAAGTGACGCAACGCAATGTCGAAACTTTCCTTTAACTCTCGGGGATCGTGTCCATAAGTGGTTTTCGGCCTTGCCACCAGCTTCAATTCATTCGTTTGCCCAGCTGGGCAAAGAGTTCTTATCCCATTTCTCTACGGCCGGGTCTTATCTATCCCAAAGACATTTGTTATCTGACTTGAAACAAACTGACGACGAGTCGGACCAATCGTATTTTGAAAGATTCGACAAGGTCTTGTTAGAGGGAGAATCCGTCAGTGAAGACACCAAGATTGTGGCCGTCTTGGCTGGGCTCAAGAAGGGTACTGAACTCTGGAAAGATGTGCACCTAAGATGCCCGAAGACATATGCCGAGTTTCGGGATCGGGCAGGCGTTTTTGTCTCCATGCATGAAGCCCTGCAAAAGGATATGGGAGACAAAGGAGAATAGAAAGAGGGTGCAAAGAAGCCTGGAACTGGTTATCGAGCTCCCAAGAACATGAAAGCATTTACTGAAGGGACGGAGCTGAAGGACAAACTGAACCATATTCTTACCGTATCAATCGATACAGTTTACAATAGTGTCCGAGATAAAGAATTGCTAACACCTCCCCTTAAGATACGTCAGGATACGAGCAAGTTGAACCAGAATAAATATTGTGCCTACCACCAGAGCGTGAGACACTTTACAAGCGAATGTCGTGACTTGCTGAAGCAGTTGTGGCATTTTTATGAAGAGGGAAAGCTATCCGATTTCGTTAAAAGACAGCCCGGCAAAAGAAACAGAGACGAAGATTCTGATGAAGAAGACCAGGAACAGGCACCTCATCGGAATCGAGCTGGGCGACCAGCTCAGGCGCCTGCCGGGGGACCAGTACCAGACATCCAGATGATGGAACCTGCAGGACCCATAGGTGGTTATTCTGATGGACGACCACCAATTTCTAATCGGAAAAGAAAGGCAGAATTACGAGCGATCGGACATGTACAAGAAATGGGGGTCATTCCACCTACCATGCAAACACCGGAATTAACTTTTTCCGACAGAGATTTGGAAGGATTACTGACCCCACACAATGATTCGCTTGTGATATGTGCCAAGATTATGGAAAAGAGGGTGCATAGATTGCTGGTGGATACTGGAGCCTACACTAATGTCCTTTTCAAAAAGACGCTTAATCAAATGGGAGATTATGCAGGCTACATCAGAGACACAAATCACCGTATCTTGGGATTCGGAAATGCTATGACAATCCCGTTGGGAATAGTAACTTTCGCTATGCAACTTGTGACAGTCAAAGAGCCTGAGAAGAATATCGTAAGAATGGTGGATTTCTTGGTCGTCGATCAAGAGTCATCATACAATGGATTCCTGGGTTGACCTTTCTTAAACGAATTCAGGGCCGCGTGTTCAACTTACAATTATTGCATAAAATTCCCAACAGCAAGTGGAGTTGGCACGGTGAAAGGAGACCAGAGAAAAGTTCCAGAATGTCTTCTGCAAATTCAGTCAAGACAGGGACAAGTATCTATGATGGAAGCGTCAACTAGTCAACTCGAAAATGAACCCTCAATCTTGGAGGATATTCTTGGAGCTCAAAACGATAAGATGGACATTGACGACCAACATTCGCCCACGGGTGACCAGGCACAGCAGGGCGACGAGCAAAACCTACCAAAAGCAATGTTACCCTCTGTGGCCGACTGTTTGTGCCCAAATGATAACCAGGGGTCCAACTTTGGTGGCCGAGTCTCACCCAGAGCCCGCGGACGATTTTGACCCCCGGTTGGGTGTTGAACCCATGGACATCGAGGATGAGCTAAGTCCGGAAGGACCAATAGTTGACCCTCGATGGAAAGGGCAAAAACGACGGGCAACTCCCGTTGAAGAATTGGAGGCCATCAAGATTGATCCTGAGCGTGACAGTCTTGAACTTTACATCGGGTCTGAACTCCCTGAGCCTTACAGAACGCGCATGACGGACTTTCTGAAGGCTAACTTGGACATCTTTGCATGGTCCCATGCTGATATAGTGGGAATCAGCCCGAAGGATGCCTGTCACAGGTTGAATATCAACCCAGTCCGAAAACATGTCCACCAGAAACGGCGAAAATATGGACCAGACAAGTATCAAGCTTTAAACGAAGAAGTCAAAAAGTTGCTGGACAACGATCTAATTAAACAAGCGTTATGTCCACAATGGGTTGCAAATCTTGTCCTGGTACGGAAGCCGAACGGAACCTGGAGGCTATGCATAGATTTTACAGATCTTAATGCAGCATGCCCGAAGGATAACTTTCCGCTCCCGCACATCGATCAACTGGTGGACAGTACTGCCGGTCACGAAATGTTCACATTCATGGATGCTTTCGCAGGATACCACCAGATTCCAATGCACCCAGACGACCAAGAAAATATGGCCTTTTATACAAATAAAAATCTGTTATACTGGGAGAGGATGCCGTTTGGTCTAATCAATGCTGGAGCAACCTACCAGAGGCTGGTCAACAAGATGTTTGACGAACTTATAGGGGAAACAGTGGAAGTATACGTCGACGACATAGTCGTCAAGAGTACACAGAAGGAAGATCACCTCCATCATCTTTCCCAAGTATTCGACATACTCCGAAAATACAACATGAAGCTAAATCCGAAGAAAAGTAGTTTTGGAGTACATTCTGGGAAGTTCTTGGGCCATCTGGTCAGCAAACGCGGAATCGAAGCTAATCCAACAAAAGTGAAGGTGATCGTCGATATGAAACCACCACGCTCTGTTAAGAAGTGCAAAGGTTGACCGGTTGCCTAGCAGCTTTAAACAGGTTCATATCACGATCAGGAGACAAGTGCCGTCCATTTTTTGAGGCCATCAAAAAGGGCAACTTTGCCTGGACAGAAAACTGCCAGAAAGCCTTTGATCAATTGAAAGAATATATGGGAGATGTAAAAATTTTGTCAAAACCGATTCCCGGTGAGAAGTTATACTTGTACCTGGCAGCGTCTGACACGGCCATAAGTTCGGTGCTAGTTCGGGCGGATGGCAAGTTTCACCTGCCAATCTACTATGTCAGCCAGGCCCTGCATGATGCTGAGGTGAAGTACTCACCAACTAAAAAGCTGGCATATGCTCTTGTCATGAGTGTCAGGAAATTAAGACCATACTTTTTCGATCATCAAGTCGAAGTCTTGACAACTTTCCCACTCAGACAAATATTACATCGACCCGACACCGCTGGCCGTCTTTTGAAATGGTCCATAGAGATCAGCCAGTTTGGCGTGACTTATGCACCTCGAACCGCGATTAAGGGACAAGCGTTAGCTGACTTTATAGTTGAACTAACCTTCCCTCAAAATCCAACGAGAGGGCTTGATCACCCATGGCATCTTTACGTAGATGGTTCGTCAACGAATCTAGCCTCGGGGGAAGGAATAGTGCTCATCAGTCCCGATCGGCAAGTATTCACTTCAGCAGTCAGATTTGAATTTATGGCCACCAACAATGAAGCTGAGTACGAGGCCCTCATTGCAGGTCTTCACTTGTCACTAGTAGTTGGAGTAAGACAACTCCAAATTTTCGGAGACTCCCAACTCATTGTAAGCCAAGTACGAGGTGAATATGAGGCCAGAGACGAGCAAATGATCGAGTATCAACAAATAATTGCTCACTTGGTTTCTCTGTTAGACCAAGTGTTTATCCAGCAGATACCACGAACGAGCAACACACAAGCTGATGCCCTAGCAAGATTAGCAACAAGCGATGGGCAAGCAGACTTGACGGATATTGTCATTACCAGGAAAGCCCAACCATTAACAATGGACTACGAGGTAAACCAAATAGTCGAACACGACAACGATGAAGATTGGAGAACTCCTATAGCCAAATACTTGAAAGACGGGGAGTTACCAAGCAACTCATTTGAAACTGAAAGAATTAAAAAACAAGCGACCAGGTATACTCTGGTAGACGAACAGCTTTACAAAAGGGGCTTCTCACTTCCGCTACTCAAGTGTTTGTCTAGGGGGCAAGGAAGGACAGTCCTGGAGGATATACATTCTGGAGTTTGTGGAAATCACACTGGGGGGCAAGCTTTGGCCTACAAGACTGTAAGGCAAGGTTATTATTGGCCAACCTTACGGAAAGATGCAATCCAGTTAGCCAAAGTTTGCCGCCAGTGCCAGGTTTTTGCTCCAAGTATTCATGCCCCGCCCCAGGAGCTTGTATCGGTTTACAGCCCATGGCCATTTGCAAGATGGGGAATTGACATTATTGGTCCTTTCCCGGCAGGAGTGGGAAATGTTCGATTTGCCGTCATAGCAGTCGACTATTATACAAAGTGGGCAGAAGCGAAGGCCATGGTGAAAATTACAAAGCAGAACATGATCAACTTCATATGGCAGAACATCATATGTCGCTTTGGAATTCCACGAACAATTGTGACAGATAATGGCCCACAGTTTGACGAAAAGGAGTTGAGAGACTTCTGTGTAAAATGGGGGATCAAGAAACACTATTCGACTCCCTACCATCCCCAGTCAAACGGGCAAGTTGAAGCTGTAAATAAGATCATCAAGCATACAGTGAAAATACGTCTGGCAGAAAGCAAAAGTAGCTGGTCAGAAAAACTCCCGGAAGTCCTGTAGGCGTATAGGGTTTCTCCCAGGTCAAGCACCGGAGAAACACCTTTTGCAATGGCTTTCGGGACAGAGGCGGTAATACCAATTGAGTTAAAGACTAACACAGTCAGGACGACCAGCTTTGATGAACAAGCAAATCATTCTGCTCTGGCCACAGAAGCAGATTTGCTCGAAGAAATAAGATTGCATGATGAGCTAAAGAATGCCACGTACAAGCAAAGAGCAGAGCGTTACTATAATTCCCAAGTCAAGATAAGAAAATTCGAAGTTGGTGACCTCGTTCTAAGAAAGAAGCTTGCCCCACCTCCAGGCATATTTGGCCCGACTTGGGAGGGCCCCGTACAGGGTAACAGATAGGCTACCCAATGGAGCATATGACATAGAGGACTTAGATGGCAACTCGGCCCAATATTCTTGGAATGCAGCTAACCTAAGAAAGTACTTTCAGTAGGCGAACAGTTTTGCCTTATGAAAGAGTGGAGTTGAGTTGGGCGAGCTACTAAGTCCACTGGGCGAACTGGAATGGCAAAGATACAAGATGGATCCAAAAACTTGCCTAATTTTTTGAAATTTTCACCAAGTATAAGTGGTCGAACAGAGTTGAATTGGGTCAAGTCTGGTCGCGGGCTAGAAGGCCAATATCTTGTATGGTTTTATTTCCTCTTAAGAAGTCTAAAGGATGCCCTGACAAATTGTATTGTAGTCGAGCAACTTTGACTCCTGATGTAAATAATGTTTTGTATTGGTTGAAGGTTTAACATTGTCTTTGTCGAGCAGATCCAACCTAGCTAGTAAAGGATTATTATTTTTTTGTCGCTTTCAGCACTTGTAATTTTTTAAGATCTTTTCAATGTTAAGTTGTTCGTTTAAGCAAAAATGTAAGCTCAAGGCGCAAGTTGATTATACAACCAAGCCCATTGAAGGCTGTTCGTTTTTAAATGAACATAGCCTAAGGCCAAAAGCCCATTAAATCCTAAGGCCAAAGAAGTTCTCAAGGAACAAGGCTCAATTACATTAAGATTGTTGAAGCACAGATAAAGATGCAAAGAACAATTAATGTAAGATAAAAGACGAGCAATTAAGCAAAATATATTCATTGAAGATAAGGCTTAATCGCCCAAAAATTACAAAAAGACGAACAACTACAACAACAAAAAGAAAAGAAAAAGTACAAGTCCCTAGCTAATCCTGTCCGCTAAGATCCTTGCCCGGCAGGTGGAGAGATGTTATCATCTTTGGGGTCTTCAAGAGGAGAACCTTCGAGGGCAGGGTCAACTGGGACCACTTGGGTTAGCTCGGCAATTAGCCCTTCAGCGTCAGCACGCTCTTTTAGAGCTCTCTCACTTTGATTGGCAGGGAGGATTTGCTCGCCCTCCGCAGCATTGCCCTCTTCTTCTTCCTCGTCCTCGGGAGGACTTGTGATAATTATTTCAGGGTCGAGGAAGTCAAGCTTGACTCCATAGTCAGGCAGGTCGCCAATTTGGAGAGTTGTGCCCGGGGCTGGAGGGTTCGATTCGACGAAGTTGCACAGCTCCTTGCCGATCTCCTCAACGACTGCGGCAGCCTTGAATTCGTGAGCAATTCGGATGCTCTCCGCATAACCAGTTACGCAACCAAGAATCGAGCTCACCTCCATCTTAGGAATAAGTTCCTCTTGGGTAATGGAGTTGGCGAGCTGGATTTCAAGGTCCGCAATTTTGGCTGTCGCCCCAGTCGCGAATTTCTCGGCGACCTCCTTCTGCTGCTGAGCGCGGGCAAGTTCTGCCCGCATTTGCTCGACCTCGGCCATCTTGACCTTCAGCTCTTCGGAGACTTTGACGTGCAGGTCCAGGGCACGTTGCTCGCTAACTTGATGAGCTTTGGCTTTATTCTCAAGGTCGGCGATAATCTTCTTCGCCTCAGCCTTAGCATCATCGCGTTCCTTAGCAATACGGCTGACGGTGGCCGCATGCTGACGTGAGTCCTTCTCAAGGTCCTCAACCTGGTCGACCAAGCGCTGCACGGCCGCCAGGGTGTTGCCTGCCTCAACAAGACAGAGACGGCCATTGTCACGAGGCGCCTGTGTCTTGACGGTCTCGTTTAGCTCCTTGGTCCAGCTACGAGCAACGACCTCGGAGGCGCGGTGGACAAAAGAGTCCGGGATCTCACGAAGGTTGGTTGGCACCTTCGAGCAGGCAAAACGATGCACCAAGTTAGATCGCCCTGGGTACTGCTCGGGCGAGTAGCTGAAAAGAAATATTCAGTTAGTAAAAAATAAGATGAGAAAAAATGCTAAGTGTCCTGGGCGAGCAGGGTTGTACCTGTCAAGACGACCCTTGTCCCAGCCGAGGTAGGTGGGGTCGGATGAAGGGCCAGAACCTTCACGGGTAGTGACGACCAAAGCTTGCTCGCCGGGGCGCTCCACCGAAGGAGTTTGCTCGCTGTCGCCTTCGGATGGTCGGACAGCCACGGTTACTTTTTCTTGAGCACTCTTTGCTCGTTTGGCTGTCTTTTCAGCCTCAGAGACGGGAGTGCCATCTCCGCGAAGAAGCCTCTTCATCCTCGGAACCAGTGTCTTGGGCGGACTCGCCACTGGGGCAGGAGGCTGTGCCGAGCTCGACCCTCCGGCTTGCCTAGGGTCGCCTTTTCCACCCTTGGCCGCAAGGGCGATGATCTTCGAGAGGGGATCCGACTTCTTGCGTCCTTTTTTAGTCGGCATATCCCAAACACGGTTATCGAGCTCTAGGAAGGAAGGGTGAAGCGCAACTGTGGCGAGCTGATCTGTAAAGGACATGAAAAATAAATTAATACTAAGTGTAAGGCCGACCAGATCTGTTCGCCCAACATGAAGATACTTACCCTCTGGGATACGAGCTAGAGCCTCGAGATGGTGAGGGTAGGTCGTGAGATGAGCGACTCGCAGTGTATCCTCGGAGAAGAGATGGCCAATGCTTCAATCCTCTCGGCGACGAAGGACGATCAAACACGCAACGAACAGGAATTGATCGCTTATGCTATTCTTCACAGTTCGCCACTCCAAGTTCTTGGGACCTGAAACAAAGGAAAAAGAGAATTAAAATTAGTCCAACCACTTCAAAGATATAGAAGAGGTAAGACTCACGCTTTAATTCCCTAAACTCCGCCGGGGTCTCGATTCGTTCAGAACCCCCTGAAGAGCGAGCAGAAGCACGCCAGTCGCCTCCGATCCAGAACCAGTCATGCTTCCAATCTCGCACCTTCCCAGGGATGTCCTCGACTAGTTTTTGGCCTGGTCGCGCCTTCAGATAGTACCAGCCCGCCTCTTCCCCAGTGCAACCGGTCATCGTCATCAGGTAGCCAACTTCCTCGGCGGACAGCCTGTTGGGATACCCCTCCAGGGCGAACATCACCATCAGATTTATCCACCCAACGGGAGTAAGTTGGGTGATAGCCAAGTTCACGTCATGTAGGAATTGGCCGACCAAAGGATGCAACGGCAAAAAAACTCCAGCATTTAGGGTGGCGAGGTTGATCGCCGTCAATCCGCGTGGTGGGCGATCAGCTCTGTCGTCCGTCAAAGGAGCATACATCGGGATGTCAAAGGGAATCTTGTAATCCCTCCGAATCTCGGTCAAGTTCTCCTCGGTGATGGCGGACACGATACAGCTCGCTGCGAACTCGGTCGCCTTTAGCTTCCGTACTCCGCGAGCAGGAATGACGAAACGATTGGAGTGCTCCTTTTCGTACTCATTCCAGTTCACACAGCGAGCAACCGCGACTGGAACCCGATGCTCGATCAGTCTGGGTGCAGGGAAGTTGATGTCTTTGAGATAGGCCCAGGTTAGTTCGTCAAGGTTCACCGGCTGAAGTACCTCGACCTCTTCGTCCTCGTCTTCGTGGAGGTCCGAGCTCGTTTCTTCCAAGAGCTGGCGAGCAGGATTTGCTCGCTCCTCTCTTTCCCCGGAGGGATGAGCTCCAGAATTGACCGAGCGTGCAACCGAAGCCGCCTCGGGATCAGATTCCAAATTGACTATAGGAAGATTCTCTTCGACGGGCCATTTTTCAGGGTTCTGGGGAGGAAAAGAACCGGTCTCAGAGTGCGACGCCATCCAATAAGTTAAGGGGAGTAAGTTAGTGTTTTGCAGATTCCGGCAAGGGAAGAACACGGCGGCTCGGAATTTTCCACGGCGGAGTAGGGATTTTTGGTGAGTCTATAACGCACACAACACAAGAAAAGAAGAAAGAGAAGAAAAAAGCAGAGAAGAAACTACCTTGACGTTGTTTGAAGATCGCCGGAAACTAGAAATGATCGTCGAAAATTTAAAAGAAGGAAGAAAGAGGAATTCGCGCTTAAGAAACAGTGTGAAAATGAAAAAAAATGGAAATTTTTTTCCTTATATACTTCTGGAAAAATGGGGTACCGGGCGAACAAAGTTGAAAGTCGAAGGACCAAATTGCAAATTCTGGGCGCGTGCAGCACCTGTCCGGCAAAACGGGAAGGCGCGTCACCTCGGGATCGTGTGCGCGTGGGCGGCAGCAATCATTCCGCCCACATCACACCTCGAGCCGTGCCCAGACCTTGGGATCCCAACCGTCCCCGGCCCGAGTCTGCTCGACCAATGTTGTCCGCTCGTGAAAAGCTGCTCGCCCCCGCAACATTCTTGCTCGCACTAGTGACACTTAAAAGTTGCCAACCCAAAAAGTGCTCATTCACCATCTTCACAATTTATTGATCGGCAAGGGGGCAATTGTTGATAGGCGAGCAGGAACAACATTTGGGCGACCAGGATTAGCGCAAATCACTCAAGAATTAAAGTGGAGTTAACACATGATTCACCCAAGATATCCGGCGAGCAAAACCTACATGCGAACAAGACACATAGGCGAACAAAATCAGATCAAAAGCCACATGACGAGCTCAAACGGCATCCTGCCGATCAGATCTAACCACAGCGCCGAAATAACAATTAAACAAGATGAAAGACCATCAGAATCAGACTAAAGACTCCTCAAGGACAAGTCCAAAGTGACGAACAGCTCCTGACTGCGAGCAAGTCCAGTAGATAAGGATAGAATTTAGTTAAGATAAGGTCAAATTAGTCAAAGGACAGGTGTCGAGCATGCAGGCTTGGTCGGCCAAAGGTCGTGCCACCTCCTGCTGGGCAAAAGTCTATAAATACTTAGATTTTTTCAGCAAATAAAACAAGCACAAATTATTATACAAGTCCAAACTTCGATTATGAATCTAAAGAAGCTCGATTAACTTATAATCGAACTTAAACACGTAAGTTCTCATACGATTCTAATCCACCTGAACCCGAAAATCCGTATTCACTAATTACGTTAGTGATCAATCACACATAATTATTTGATGATCAATTAACTACCTAAAACAGCCACTAATCATCAAGATTAGAAAGGATCGTCAACAGGGGTTTCAATGGCTTTTTCTACATTTGATTTGTGGTATCGAGGTTTTAGCGCCTTGTTCCTTATTAGATTTGTGGTACCGGAGTTTCAACAACTTATTTTGAATTTTGACATACAAGTCAGTAGTAGGGAGTTGATGGGGTTATTGTGACTTATACCATCTGATCTATCGGGGTCTAAACGACTTATTTCGGATTTTGACCTACAATTTTGTAATAGGGAGTTGATGGAGTAGTTTGTGACTTATTCCATTGGACTACTGGGGTCTCAATGACTCGTTTCAAATTTTAACCTACAATTTGGTAATAGGGAGTTGATGGTTCGTGTGTGACTTATTCCATCTAACTTATCGAAACTTTATTCTGAGTATGTTATTTATAAGAGATTAGTAACTTGGAAGCACGAAAGAGATATTTGAAAATATAATTACAAATCTTGGGGATTTTATCATATATTATGTTCTCCAAAATTAGAATTTACATAATATATGACATTGTTATATTTAATAAAAATATTAAGTGCTTACACGTGTATTATTTATTTTTACTAAAGGGTATTACTTTTATAAATTGTTTTCACTAAAGAATATGAGTTATTTCACTAAGGAGTATGAATTGTTCTACTAAAGAGTATTTTAAAGTGATTTATGTATGAATACATTTCACACAACATATACTCTTGTACTAGCGAAGCTGATATCGTTCCATATGCATCTGCAATTGGGTCCATCATGTACGCCATGACTTACACCAGGCCAGATGTGGTCTACGCTGTCAGCATCGCTGGTAGATACCAGCAGAATCTAGGTGAACCTCACTGAATTGCTGTCAAGAATATTGTGAAGTACCTCAGACGTACTAAAGAGCATTTTCTTGTCTACGCTGGACAATCAGAGCTAGTCGCTACGGGCTATGCTGATGCTAGTTTCCAGTCTAACTATGAAGAGTAGTCACAGTCAAATTATGTTTTCGTTCTCAATGATGAGGCGGTAAGTTGGAATAGTTCCAAGCAAGAATTGACCGCAGATTCAACAACCGAAGCTAAGTACATTGCTATATCAGAAGCCTTTGAGGCTGTCTGAATTATAAGGTTCTTGAGAGAACTGGGGGTAGTTTCGAGTGTCAGTTGTCAAATAGAGTTGTATTGTGACAACATTGGTGTGATTGCGTGAGCAAAGAAACCGAGATCTAATAACAGAAATAAGCATGTACCGAGGTGTTATCATTTGATCCGAGAGATCATAACGATAGGAGAAATTAAATTAAAACATTTCTCACAAAGGATAATCTAGCAAATCCTTTTCACTGATTATTCATGTACACACTAGACATGTGGATGGTCTAGGGGTGAGACATGCAGGTGATTGACTTCAGTCCAAGTGGGAGATTGTTAGTGTTAGTGTCCTAGAGAAAATCAATCGTAAGGACATAATATTAAGAAAATATTCAAATTTGGTTTAATATTATTGTTGGTTTAATATTAAATGTGTGGTGTTGTTCTTATCTGAATACGATGTTTGATTGTTTGCATATATTCTTATTTTTGTTCCCATGAATCACTACTGTCATTGAGTGAGTGATAACTCAGATGACTTAAGTATGATTCTCAAATAGCACCGATCAAGGATCATCAAAAATGAGATATTGATGATGCAATTGAGATTGGTGTGCGATCTGCATTATACTCTTAGAGAGTGTAGTAAGATCTCATTTACTACGAGATACCAGATATCTCATGAAGGATGCACAGATACCTTAGAGACTATTGGTATACCAATCCGAGAAACTGTTTGATGTAATTCTACATAATGTGTCTACGGGTATCTCGATTAGTGGGAGCGATGTGATACTCCTCTGACTTGAGGTCAATACGCATGACATGTGTGGAGTGATGAACTTTGACCATGACCGACACTTGCACCCTTCCACGGGTGGATATGGAATGGATTAAGTACATCACGAAATGCATGTGCGTGGTAGTTGAGCCAAGAATATGATTTATTCTTCAATATGGATTTAGAGAGAATAACCATCTTCTCATCATAATTGGATCTAAGTCGTCGGCCGACGCACATCAGCATAGACTTTGTGGCTAAGTGTGATATACTTGATCAAATGAGTCTCCCGAGTGATTCTTACTGTTGTTCGATACTTGATCAAACGAGTCTCCCGATGCACATCAGCAGAGAGAATACCCTTGACTTACCCGATTTTATTTCAAAATCCCAGCGCCTATAAGGCAACGGCGATGAGTCTTCAAACGAGACTCCCGAGTGATTCTTACTGTTGTTCGATATTGCACTGTTGGATATTAAAATCGGATGAAGTTAGAATTGATTGAGTCGAATCATGGACTGGATCCTATCAATTTTGGCGATGACGATATTGCAAAATGGATGTTGCAATTTTGGAAATTGCAAGCTGAGCCCTAATATTAAAGTAAATTAAAATATTTAAAATTGAAATTATTTAAAACGAGGCGAAATTTGATAGGTTGGACCTGATCAAAATTAAAAGTTAGACTTTTAATTGTTCTTAATAATGAACTATATTGAAATTATTTTTAAAATTGGATTTTTAATCAACTCTTTGAAATCATTATTAATCCCACATGAAAATTATTATTTTTATCTACGTTCGTATTATAATTGTTTGGGTAGGCGGTGCCCAATAATTTTCGGACCATATTGAATGCTTGTGTAGATGGCGCCTATATAAGTGTTAGTCCGTATAAAATCATGTTTGGGTAGGCGGCGCCCAATAATTGCTCAAATGTGATGTAGATTAACATGTGGATCTCGATTAAGCAATTAATACCCCGCCTTTAAAATGATCCTCACTAAAAAATGGTTTTTCATTAAATTGAAAGATGTCTTCCATTAAAATTAAAAGTAAACCGTAGATTTCGTTCCAATAAGTATTTAAGGCCCCAGTCTTTTGGTTGGACCTACGTCTAACGGAACTTTTATAGGGACACATGTTGTCGCCTCTTAACGGTTGTAAACCAACTTAATTCTGTTTCACCAGCCCCAGCAGGGAAATGAGAATTAGGTGACATCCGATTGAACCAGGTTCAATCAACTAGGAATTGCGTGAGGTAATTGGTTTAGAGACCTACCAATTCTGTTGTTACAATGATCAGCCCCAACATACATTGTAATAGTAGGAATGTAGATCCTAGTCCATTACAGTTTATATTAGATATAAATTAGTACACTTCAGATGAGGTTGAGTATATGAAAATAATGGAGACAAAATAAATAAAAGGTCATGTTTGTTTTAATTGCTGAATAATGATCATAGGAATGGCGTGTTTAATTCCCATTTTATTTTATTTTTTAGGATTGTTGAAATGAATAACTTATTGTTGAGAAGTGTTTTGGAAACAAACAAATTAGCTGGGCCAAATTTTCTGGACTGGCACCGAAACATGCGTTTGGTGCTTAGGCAAGAAAAGATTGAGTACGTGTTAGACACGCCAATCCCTGCTACCCTTGAGGCTGGTTCTAAGGAAGCTGAAGCGTTTGATACCGAAGCTCAAAAGAAGCATAAACATGATGCTTCCCAGGCTCAGTGTGTTATGCTGCTCGGCATGACTCCCGAGTTGCAAAGGCAACACGAGAGGATGCTTCCCTATGAGATGCTTAGACATCTGAAGGATCTTTTTTTATTCTAAATCTCATTCTGAGATTTATGAAGTGATGAGAGATCTGTTTAGATGTCAGTTGTCTGAAGGAGGAAAGGTATCCCCTCATGTATTGAAGATGATAGGGCTAATCGAGAAACTTGGTCGTTTGGGCATTGAGCTGCAGACCAATGTTGCTGTTTATGTCATTCTTCTGTCACTGCCCGATTCATACTCGAGTTTCGTAGTAAACTTTAATATGATTAAAACGGTATCGACCATGCCTGAGCTTCATAACATGCTCAAGACTTTTGAGTCTTCCACTGCTAAGGAAAAACCCATGCTCATGGTGGGTGCTTCTACTTCTTCTGTCCATAAAGGCAAGAAGAAGCGAAGAAGTAAGGCTAAGAAAGGTTCTAGCAGCTGAAAAGAAGGCACAAGGTGTTTCAGCCACTGGAATAGACATGTTTGTTATTGAGATAAATATTTCCACAAATGGTTCTAACTGTTGGGTATTGGATACCGGTAGTAGCTCACACATTTGTACGAATGTGCAGGGGCTCAAGGAGAGCAAGCGGTTAGACTGGGTGAAGTCACCCTTCGCGTTGGGAATGGAGCAAGAGTTGTTGTTGAACGTGTCGGGACTTATGTGTTACTTACCCTCTGGTTTTAGACTTGAATTAAATAATTGTTATTTTGTTCCGTCTATTGTTCGTAACATTATTTTCGTTCATATGTTAGACATTGAGGGATTTTCCTTCCGTTTTGCAAATAATACTTGTTATTTTTCATTTAATGGTGATGTTTGTGAATGGTTTATAATTGTTACATTGTGGATGTAATATTCTTAATATACAAAATAAAAGACTTAAGCTTAGTAATCATGAAAACCCAACTTACTTGTGGCATTGTAGACTTGGTCATGCAAACGAGAAAAGAATCGCAAGGTTAAGAAAGTTAGACTACTTAACCCCATTTGAATTAGAGTCCTATGGTGATTGGAAATCTTGTTTCATGGGCAAGATGATCAACAAACTCTTTTCCGGGAAAGGGGTGCATGCCAAAGAGGTTCTAGAGTTGGTTCACAGCAATGTTTGTGGACCATTGCCCACTCTAGCTAGGGGTCACTTCTGCTACTTTATCACTTTTACCGACGATTACTCTAGATTCGGATACGTGTATCTCATGAAACACAAATCCGAATCGTTTGAGAAAATCAAGGAATATAAGGCAAAAGTAGAGAAGTATCTTGGTAAGAGTATCAAGACTCTTCGATCAGATTGAGAAGGTGAGTACCTTAGCCATGAGTTCATGGATTACTTGAAGCTTCATGGGATCTAGTCACAATGGACTCCTCCCGGAATACCTCAGATGAACGGTGTGTCTAAAAGGAGAAATCGAACCCTGTTGGACAAAGTACGGTCCATGATGAGTTTTTTCTCTCTTCCAACATTCTTATGGGGATACACATTATAAACCTTAATCTACATTATGAATAGGATTCTGTCCAAATCAGTTGAGCAGACTCCATACGAGCTATGGCATGGCAAGAAGCCATTTTTCTGCACATTAAAACATGATGTTGCCCCGCAGTTGTGAAAAAAATACAAACTGATAAGTTAGAATCCAAAGGTTAAAAGGGTTTGTGAGGCATGTTGAAAGGGTAAACTTATAGTATGTTTCGTACTATAGTTAAAATTAAATCTACTACTTTTTTAAAGGTTTCATGGAGAAATTTGTGGACTAATTTATCTGGTATCGAGACTATTTTTTATAATTTATGACCATAATTGATGCTTCCACACGCTGGACTTATGTGAGTTTAATATCCACTAGTAATAACGTTTTTGTCAAACATATTGCAAAATTATTGAGCTTATGTCTCAATTCCCAAGTTATTCTATAAGATTCATTCTAACGGATATTGTCAGTGAGCTCACATGAAATACATTTAACAATTATTATATGGCAGTGAAGTGAAACATTCAAGCTCTTACGTCTACACCTAAAATGGTCTAGTTAAATCACTAATATGATGCATCAAATTAATCGCTCTATTTTTTTTGTAAAATTCCAACTTAGATATTTCATGTTGGGGGCATGAAATTTTATAAGCAAATACTCTAATTCAAATTTGACGTATTACATATCATTAATACTCCCCTTTGGAACTAGTGCGTGGAAAATAACAATCATTTATACCTACGAATATTTCGTAGTGCATTTATTGTGTCACCACCACACAACAAACCTAATAGCCTAGTTGGCTGACTGCACATTTTATGAAGAGTCATTTCTTGGCATTAGGGGGAGATAAGAATCCAAAATCATGAATGTCGAAAAATTACCCTAAAGGAAAAAATCTTGATCATTTAGACTAAAGCGCTATTTAAACTAAATTGGAAGTTCAAAATATAATTAACTTGCTATATTTAACAAGTAATCCGCTAGATGCATTTACTGAACATAAAGAAGTGACTATAAATGGTTGAGGTTCCAATGAAATCAACTGTACATGTTGATGCCCCCATACAGTAGAAGCTTAAAGAATCTCCTAACATGAAAAATATAAATTAATGGTAAGTTAAAGCTCTCAAAATATTCAATCACTCTCGAAATCTCCTGAAGAGATGTGTCCTGAAGATGGAAATCCTACTAAGGAAGAAAGTGCACAAAATAATCAAAACACTAGGATTGCAGAATGACCATATTAAAATATTTTTGGAAGGTTGATATAAATTTTATAAATAAATACAAGAGAAATTGTCGACAACATCTTCGGGTCCACAATTATTCTTTTTAAGATCTGGATCGAGTACTCATGTTGGGTGCCAAAAGCACTTTGATTTGGATGAAATAGATAGAAGCAGAATGTGGTAGAGCTAGACTCGCTAAACGAAAGAAAAATATTTTACTCTATTGTACGTACACCTGAAGTGTTATCCTTGTAGGATATATATGAGTATTTATACGAAAACCAAAGAAGAATAACAAGGTGGTGAGTAAGATTAGTAGCTCAATGGATTTTTGCAGAGACTCGATATGAATTTTGATAAAACGTTCTCCTGTTATAAAT
Source organism: Ballota nigra (assembly GCA_947034835.1). NCBI lineage: Eukaryota > Viridiplantae > Streptophyta > Magnoliopsida > Lamiales > Lamiaceae > Ballota > Ballota nigra. Next base: position 63,105,660 of record OX344726.1, read on the forward strand.
AAAATAAGTTCCACTACCAAATATTCCTGACAGCAAATATGAATTTAGAAATGCAGGTGATGGACATTGTAACCACATAATTATATGGTTAGTGGATGTCAATATTTTTTTTATGAAAATCCTTAATGGATTTAGGATTCCCTAGATGAAAAATGATTAGTGATATTGTTGGGTTTTAAAGGGACGAACACCATGTTCGGCGCAGCGGAAGAAAACGATTCACCAACAACGAATCTGAAATATGGTTATATAACATAAAACATAAAGGATAAATAACAACATGTAAATCCTTACATCGATTTGTACGCGGAATCCTCAACTATGGTATCCACGCAACAACTATTTACCAACCCGCACCAACTTGCCAGTGTTGAATCTCGAGACGAACTTGCTAGGAAAATTCGAGCTAGAGATTTTATGGAGAAATTATAGGACTCATATTTATAGGGATTATCTTGTCTTAATTCCTAAACAAGATAACAGACCTAGCCCGTAAATATAATCTCTACGAATTATATTTCCTTATAGATATTTTCCTAGGAATAATATCTTGACCATATATTATTCTCAATATACGAGGTACGTTGCAAGGAAATCTGCAACTACCTGTAATACTGTAGTCTATTGTGATATCTTCCTTTCATTCACGAATACTCGATTGAGTCTTGAACACGATGAAGTGTCTATTCAAATAACTTAATCATATTATCTCGAATAACTAATTGATCTCTCATGTTGCACTTGGCCACAAAGTCCAAGTCGACTTGCATCGGCCGAAGTCTTAGATCCAATTATGATAAGAAGACGAGTATTCTCTCTAAATCTACATTGAGGAATGAATCCTATTCTTGGTTCAACTACCACACACATGCAATTTGCGATGAACCCAATACATGTCATATCTACCCTCGGAGGGTGCAAGCGTTGGTCATGGTCAAAGTCCATTACTTCGCACATGTCGTGCGTATTGACCTCAAGTCGAAGGAGTATCACATTGCTCCCACTAACCGAGATACCCGTAGACACATTATGTGGAATTACATCAAACGGTTTCTCGGATGGGTATACCAATACCCTCTAAGGTATTTGTGCATCCATTATGAGATATCTAGTATCTTTTAGTAAGTGAGATCTTACTACACTCTCCCATATAGTATAATGCAAATCGCACACCAATTTCCATTGCATCATCAATATCCCATTCTTGATGATCCTTGATCGGGACTATTTTAGAATCATACTTAAGCTATTTGAGTTCTCACTCACTCAATGACAGTATCGATTCAAGGGAACACAAATATGAATAATGCAAACAATCAAACATAATATTCATATAAGTGTAATGCCATATACTTAATATTAAATCAATCAATAATATTAAACCATAAACTAAATATCATCTTAGTATTATGTCCTTACAAAGGATTGTCTCTAGGACACTAACACTAACACTCCCTTCTTCCAAAACTGTTCATCTGAGCCTCCAACCGCCAGCAAAATTTCACTTAAGGTTTTGTCCTTAAGTTGAACAAGTAGCCTGATCCTTTGAAACATTGCTTTAAGGTTAGGGTACTCATCCAACTCAGGATATGTGGTTTCAAGAGAGTGAATAACCTCATCCTTTAGAGTATCTAGAAATGAATACTCTTCCTTATCTGAGGGTTCATCGGAGGAGTTTGGATATTGGGGTTCAGTTGAGGTTGCCTGGGTGGTGTATTATGGGATCTACTTTTAGGCTGTTAAGAGCCATTAGTAGGGTGACTTGAGGTTCATTGACAGACTGTTGAGAATTGTCAGTGGGGGTTATTTCAATGGGGATGGGGATTTGGGGCTCAGGTTGGTTCCTCTCTTCCTCAACCTGAGAGGCAATGTCTGCCGATAAATGAATTGGAGAGGTTTCAGGATTACTTGTATCTACAGTGGAGATTGAAGACATGATTTTCTTCATTGACTTTTTAGTGGGGGCCTCAACACTGCTTCCAGAGGCATTTTCTCCACTTTCCTCAAGGCCTTCATAGACTTCTCTTCCTTATGCTTCAGCATCTTGTCACTCAACTTAATGAGTCTCCTCTTCTTCTGCACAACGGGAGACTTGCCTCCAGGCTAGGTTTCCTCCTCTCCTTGTCCTTCTTCTCTTTCACCATTACTTCCTTCTCCACTGACCAGTTTGCTCTCCAGGGCTTTTCCTTCCTTGTACAACACCTTCAAAACACTCAATTTCCTCTTGTCCTTCCATTCTTGCTCAAAATCAAGATTCTCAATCATGTAAGAGATCTTGGTGGCATAATTGAGTTTTCTTGTCAAGGTGTACTCCTTTCTATGTGGCTTGAACTTCTTACTCTCCATGTTCAAACTCCTCAGGAAGAACTGCAACCAGTTGAAATCTTTCTTGCTCCTGTCAACAATGACAGCCATCAATCTGAGCTTGGGCTTGCTCACTTGCTTAGTGCCTCCTTGGTTAGCAAATATGCATTTCCCAACAATCTCACAGAGAATGCTATAAACTGGCTTGAGAAGACTTATGTTCATCGTTTGCCTGGGTGAATATATATATATATATATATATATATATATATATATATATATATATATATACTAATTTTAGTATTTGTTAAAGTTTTCATTTGAAGTTTTAAAATATAGTCAGAATTACGGAAATATATTGTTTGAAGGGTCTAATTTATCATTTCATTCCTTACTTATTCTTTGTCTTATTGTTACACGGTGTAGTTGTTGGGTGAAGTGGAACAGGGCATACATCTTGCGTTGAGTGTTGCAGCAGGGTTGATGTGGTAAAGCCCGCAACTTCTCTGTTATCCTTTGTTGTGTGTGCGTGTATTTCCTTCCAGGATAAAAAATTACATCATAGTATTCGCTATGGTTGCACAACTTATATTAGGAATTTTGGAGATCTTGATGTATCAATGACTTCTTCTCAAGGGCGGAGCTAGAAAAAAAATTAGGGTGGGCTGGAGGTCTAATATATATACAAGTTCGATTCTTAACTGGGGTAACTATCACATAGAATATATTTCTGCTTTCTTTCATTGTTTGCAGATTATTGCACACTAAAAAAAAGGGATTGGAATTAGGTAGATTTGCTAAGATCTTTAGCATAAATGGATAAGCTATTGAATTTCATCTTCATTTTGAAATTTTGGAATTTAGGGATTTAATTCTTGATTTTGTTCGTTTGGGGCTTGGCCGGGTTTTTTAGTTACCTAATTTGTGTTAGGACTTACAGATCTAATTTTTCATATGTGGCCCTGCACATTGATGAGAATAATACCATTTTTTATTCAAATTTCCTATCATATACTTGATGGTATTTATCCATCTAAATCTTCTTAATTCTGCAGGATTGGTGGTTCACGTTCATATGAAATTATGATCTCCATTACTCAACGATATTTTCGGTAAAACTAAGTAATTCATGGCTAGGTGAACTGGCAAGGGTGATCTATTTGGGAATAATCCATCTTGTTGGTCCCAAAAGTCTATTAAGGTCTAGGGGGTGAATAGACCTTGTGTTTTAAAACTTGAAAATTTTCTTAAAAAAAAATAAACAAGAGTTAACTCTGCAGCTGTAGAGTTTATCAAAGTTTGCAGTTGCAGACTTAAAAACTGTTAAGTCTGTATAGTTTTAAAAACTATTTTCAAAATTCGAAAACACTTATCAGAGAAGATGTCTTAACACTGTAAAAGTATTTTTGACACCTTTGTGCAGCGGAAAAATAAAGTGTGTGCGATGAAAAATCAAAGACCAAAGTTTTAGCTGAGTGATTTCAGAAATCTACAGCTGTAACTTTTCAAGTCTATGCACTAAAAACTTTGAAGATGAATGTAATGAAGATTGCAGCAGATTTGAGTATGTAAAGCAACAACAAACACATGTAAATTAAATAGGTTAAAATGAAATAACATAAATGAAATGAACACAACAACTATAGTGGTTTAGAGGTGTTGTAATCCTCCTACATCCACTGTCACACCCTTAGGTGCCAAATTCACTCAGATGTTCATAAAGACTTAAAGTTGTTCCCCCTAAGAACTAGAATCCTCACTCATATCACTTCTAAACATAGGTGGATACAAAGGTTTCTCACCCAGACTCTCACAAATTCACTCAGAGAATACACATTCACAGAGAAAGTTTCTACTATAAGTAGAATATACAAGATAAAAATTGTGAGGGAACAACAACTAGTATAGTAAAAAATATATCCTAGCTTCTAAGTCCTAATCTTGACACTTGAAGGTTGTAGACTTTGGTAGCTGAAGATATGTTGTATAGTCTGATTGAATGCTCGTGGTTGTTGTTGTTGTCCTTTGAGGTCTCTTCTCTTATTTATAGGAGTCTTGAAGGGGCCTCTAGCTTGGAGGGATTAAGAATTCAAATGAAATTCACCTCCAGCTTTGACTTCAGCTTAATTAAAGCTTCTTGTTCGGACAATGTCAGTTTTGATTAGATCCCAAAGACCCTGAAAAGATGAGTTGCCTAAGTGTTGTAATAGTCAGGCTAATCTTGGTTAGGTTTGTAAGTTAGTTTATTTTACATTTATAGGTACACAATGTGAGGAGTACTCATTGTTGGCAATCAAGATTGAAGCCTGAAGACACAAGAGCATCATCCTAAAATATTGCAGTTCATCTAAGCTGACTGAGTAAGTGTCAGGATGAAGAGGATGATCCCGAGATCATTGTTAACTCAGTCTGAAGGGAACAGGATCATACTGAGTATTTGGGAAAAGACTTGGAGTAGGATCCAAGCAAGTCAAAAGGAATGTCAGCGCCGGAAAAAATGTACGTAGATGAGGACAAACCTGAACTCAGTAAAGACAAGACTAGACTGAAGAATGAGTTCTGACATTCTCACCTACCTGATTACGTGGACCAATCAGAGAGTGCCAAGTCATATACGGACACTGGCCTGAACCTGACATCCCTGCACAATTCAATGGGCATGCATTTACCAGATACATGCAAGGACGGTTGCTGCATGGAGATTATGACCGTTGAAGAATCCTACACGAAGACAACCTAGAAGGTTATCTCATCCAACAAATAGTTTTTCAAAGTTGCCTATAAATACAGAAGACATTGGACCCAAGCATGGTTACGTGTTGGGACAATGTCAGTTTTGATTAGATCCCAAAGCCCCCTGAAAAGATGTATTGACTTAGCAAGTCAGGCTAGTCTTGGCTAGGTTAACACTTAGTTATTTTACAGTTCACAGGAATCAATGAGAGGAGTACTCATTGATGACAATCAAGACTGAAGCCTGAAGACGCAGACCACCATCCTGAACTTACGGCAGTCTATCTAAGCTGGCTGAGTAAGTGTCAGTGATAAAGAGTATGACCCTGAGGTCATTACTAACTCAGTCCTGAAAGGAACAGGATGATACTGAGTAATGGGAAAGACTTGGAGTAGGGCCAAGCAATGCAAAAGGAGTGTCAGCGTCAGGACAAGACCATTATGCTCGAGACAAAAAGAACTGAATGAGACAAGCCTGAAGCCCAGGAATGAGTTCTGACATTCTCACCAACCTAATGACGTGGACCAATCCAGGAAGGACACGCACGTACGGACCTGACATGAAGACTGAGTTCAGACTGCACTTTTCAACGGGCAAGCATTAAATGCAATTACTTAATCCATGCAAGGACGGCTACTGCATGGAAGATATGTCCATTGAACAACCCTATGAAGATGACGAGAAGGCTATCTCTTCTAACGGATAGTTTTCGGATCGATCTATAAATACAGAAGGCCTTGAATCCATTCAAGGTTAGGGGAAATTTCCAAGCCATAAATTACTCAAACTCTAAAGCGTTCAAAGCACTCATCGTTCTAAAAGAAGTACTCGAAACCAGATAAATTTCCCAAGTGTTTCTTAGATTAGTGAGAGTTATTCTGTATTCCACTGAGCTTTCAAGCCATACCTTAAGCTTAGAGTGATTATCCATCCTTAGCATAGCTTTGTCTTGTAAGGATAATCACAATCTTAGTTGGAAACCAAACTAAAACCAAAACCCTCTAATCAGGTTTGTTGGTTGAAGTTGTTTAGTGAAGTTAGGAAGGAGTTTGCATAGGTCAGTGAGGTTAGCTGATCTTGGTGCACCTTGGCAAGTTAAAAACAAGTTAATCCCAAGTAGTGGATTATCTTGTTCAATTAGGATCGTGGACATAGGAGTTTGAGTCTCTAAACTACGTTAAACTCCTTGTGTTCTTACTGCTTTGATATTATTCTTAATTGCTTATTTGTTTAAGTCGTTCATTGCATTAGCTTTATCAGGCTTGAATCAATCAGTCTGAGCATCAACTTGAACACTACCCTACTAATCACTATTTCAGAAAAGAGTAATCAAGTTTTCAGAAAGCAAACATTAACAAGACTATAAACTTTCAGGGCAACGCATTTCCGCACTGAACTCAAGTTGATAGTTTGCCAACTGACCAGCATTCAGTGCAGTCAGTAGGTGTGTTATCAAACCTGAGTTCTTTATCACTCTGAGCAAAGGGGACTCAGTCAGTTTGAAAGTGAGAAAATTTGTATACGTGTATTCCCCCCCTACACATATCCATCAGTCTTATACCGGGACCAACATTACAGGAAATTTCGAAGCCTGAAATTACTCAAACTCTTAAGCGCTCAAAGTAACCTGCATTCATAGAAGCACTCGAATAACCTTTAATTTCCCAAGTGTTTCTAGAGTTACAGAGTTATTCTGTATTCCATTGAGCGAGCTAGTCATATCTTAAGCTTAGGGTGATTATCCAATCCTTAGCATAGCCTTGTCTTGTAAGGATAATCACACCTAGTTGGAATCCAAACTGAAACCAAAACCCTCTCAGTTAGGTTTGTTGGTTAAGTTTAGTTGAGTGAGTTAGAAGGAAGGATCAGTGAGGAGTCTGATCTGGGTGCACCTTGGAACGTTAAAAACAAACAAATTCTTAGTGGATTTTCCTGTTCAATCAGGACTGTGGAGGTAGAAGCTTGAGTCTCTAAACTACGTCATCTCTCTGAGTTTTTACTGCTTTGATTATTGCTTTATATTGACATATTGCTAAGTCATTCATTGCATATCTTGTCAGTGCTAAATCAATTAGCCTGACTCATTAACTCAGTGCACTGCCCTTCTAATCACGACTTCATAAAAAGGGAATCAAGGTTTCAGAGAGCAAACATTAAACAAGACTTTAATGTTTCAGGGCTCACACATTTCGCACTTAACATAAGTAGATAGTTAGCCAACTGACTTGCACTCAATGCTGTTAGTAGGTGTATTATCTGCTCAGTGTTCAGCATCACTCTAAGTAAGGGGACTCAGTAAGGTTTTAAGAAAGAAAAAATTGTATACGTTTATTCCCCCCCATACACATATCACTCAGTCTTGTACCGGGACCAACACTTCTTGTATTGTAATTTTGTCCTTGAGTAGTATAGATTGTCTTCTAGTGATGACTGCTTGAACAAGCTCTTAATCACTGAACACTCTGTGTCTATTGGCTAGGAATTAACTCAATAAACTCCTGATGTCTTTCAAACTATGTGAGTGAGTGTACAAGATGTACTACACTTAATTAGTTTTACTAAACACATGTCTCCAGTTGAACACTCTTGATTCTGTAGTTGTGAGAAATCTTCAGATGTAGACTTTCTTGATCTCTTCAACTGTAGACTTTCTTCAAACTCTTCAGCTGCAAAGTTGAAAAACTTATTCGGTTGCAATGTCTTTAGAAACTCTTCAGCTGCAGACCTTAGAAAAATAATTTCTAAGTTCTTCAAACCTTTAGTACCTGCAAGGTTAGTATCCAAATATACAAGAATATACTTGACATCATCAAAATCAAACAAAGAGATTCTTAGGACAAAAATATCTGAACAATTTCCCCCTATTTTGATGATGGCAAAACCAATCAAACAAAATAATTGAATAACTAGCATGCATAACTTAAAAGAAAAATCCAGCAAGTGTAGAGAAGGAATTGTATTCATGAACAAACTTCTACAAGACTATTCTATTACAATTCTTCCTCAGTCACAACTAGATTTCAAGAATACCTCCTCTTGTGTTTTGGGTCAGCATCTTTATCTTCTGAATCTGTTCTCTCAGGGCTTTCTAGAATGATTCCTCTTGCAACGAGTTCAGCAATTTCCTGTTCTTCTTCATAGGCCCTCAACATCTTGAACTCAAGTCTTGCACTTTCAACTTCCTTAGCTTCTCTTCTAGCTTTAGATCTCGGTGAGAGAGTTCTTGGCATCTTCATCTTCCTTGAAATGATCTTGAACTCTCCTCCTCCATGGATCTTCCTTAAAAGTTTTGCATTATCCCCAGAGGAAAATATGCCTTGGCTCCTCAATGTCTTAAACAAATTGAATCTGTCAGATAAACTTGTGAGTTTCTTGACCAATGGATGAAGCAGACCAATGGCTTTGAACTCTTCTAGCATCTTCTTGGTCTCATCCATAGGGCTGTCTTCCTCAACTGTAGGATTAGCAGCATCTGTTGGTTCAGAAATGGCTTCAGCTGCAGGGATCACTTCAGTTGTAGAGACTACAACTGTAGGATTCTCAGTAGTGCTTTCTTTATTTTCAAGAGCATTTTGCAGAAGTTTTTAAGTGAACAAAGAAGTTCGAGCTATTTTATCTTTTATTTACCTCCTCTAATGCACCAGGTTCTCCCATTTTCCTCTAAACGGTTGCTTACTTTGAGAAAACTTGATAATCCTTCTATTCATAATTTGACCTTGGGGCTTTACTGCAGGTTGTGCAAACATTGATGCACCACCCTGAGGTCTATCAAAAGTATAGTTGGGATTTTTCAAGCCACCCAGTCCATCCTTGAAAGCTTGATTCAGTTCAGATTGTAAATCCCCTTGAAGTTGGTAAATATTTACCAAAGCTCCTTCGAATACCTCCTTTTCCTCAGACTTCTCCTTAACCACCATGGATATTGTTAATGTTATGCCAGTGTTGTCGAAAATGTTTAGACAACATTCTGGATAACATTACTAAATTTGCCCTTTCTCCTAACACTAACACTTCTATTTTATGTTGTGTTTAATGTTGTGTTCACAGGATGAAGACCTAGAATGTTCCAGGTCATGCGGCTGCGGTTATCAAGTGAGGAAATCAAATACATCATGGACGGTTATTCGTAATCATGGAGTTAATGGAGGAAATTGTTTATAGGTCATTCCAAACTGATCTAGTAATTCTAACTTCCGGTTGATTCTACATCTATAAATACCAGAAGAGATCCGCTGAAGAAAATCAAGGGAAACAAGCCAGAAAGTAGTAACCAAGAGCTACGCTATCGAGTGTTCAAGTACATCTAGTGTAGAAGGGTCGTTACTATTATCTTTTGTGCTGGTCAAGCGCTGCAACGCTCCTATCAGTATTGGGATAAAAAATAGACTAGATTAGGGTTTGAGTGTGATCATTTTTCTAGTCATCGTAGATCTGTTTAGGCGGTGTATTGTCACCTTACCCTCACTTTGAGATCTTATATTAGATCTTTGTTTATATCACTACATGGTTATAGTGAAGCTTTTCGCCATGAGGCATCATAGACTTTATTTAAGTCTATTATAAATTTTGAATTTCGTTTGCAAGGTGTTTTAATCTTCCGCTACTCAGAACTACTTAGATCTGTTCATAACTGCTCGTAACCGTCTTGTGTTGTTGCGCATGTTGTCAAAATTTTAGTTAACACAACTTTGAAAAACACCACACACACACACTTCGTTTCTACATTTGGCACCAGAGCTAAAAACTTAGTCTTTTAAGTTTAGATCCTGTTGTCTTGTGTGTATTTTTATTGCAATAGAATATCCCCTTACTCCTACACTTAAGCCTCATATTTTAGATGGAACAAACTATGCGTATTGGAAGCCTAAAATGCGTATGTACATCAAGTCCATTGATGAACACGCATGGAGGAGTGTTTTGTCTGGTTGGACTCAACCGAGGACACCAGCTGATGAGGACAATGAGGACTAGATCAATAGAGAACTAGACTGGACAAATGAAGAAATTCAATTGGCTAGTTACAACTCGAAGGCCTTGAATGTTGTTTTCACAGAAACTGATGTTTCCATGTTCAAACTAATCTCAACTTGCATTTCTGCAAAGGATGCTTGGGAAAGATTACAAGAACATTGTGAAGGATCAGATAGTGTTTGAAGGACCAAATTTCGAATGCTTGGGACGAAGTTTGAGAACATGAGGATGAAAGAAGATGAAACAATCTCATCCTACAATGAAAGGATCAGTGAGATTACAAATGAGGCTTATGCTCTTGGAGATCCTATCTCCAATACCAGGTTAGTACACAAAATTCTTAGAACTGTTCCTAAAAGATTTGATTCTAAGATATGTGCTATTAAGGAAGCTAAAGATACTGATATCATGTCTCAAAATGAACTTGTAAGTATCCTAAAAACCTATGAAAAGAATATAACACAAGCTAAAAATTCAAAAGATGATAAAAAGGTTGTTATGTTCAAGGGTAGTACTTCTTCTAATTCTGAAAAGACTTCTTATATTACTGAAATTGAATATGATAATGATGATGATGTTATCAGTTTGTGTCTTGACAATCCAGACAATATTGCTCTATTATCTAAGCAATTCAATAAGTTTCTTAAGAAGAAAATGAACAATGCTAAAGGTATTGCTCAACCTAAAGTTCAGATCAATAACTCACCTCAAGTTTCTGAAAGGAGAACAAGTTTCAATCAAACTAAACCTCAAAATAGGAATAACAAATTTAGATATGATCCTGAATACAGAAAGAATGTGAAATGTGATGTATGTTCTGGTTTTGGTCATTATGCTAATGAATGTGCTAATACTTTATTAAAAAAGAAGCATAGTTTGACTGCTACTTTGAGTGATAATTCTGGTGATGAAATGAATCTGACAAAGAAGAAGAATGTGTTTTTTCTGCTAGGATAGAGTATGATGATACTTTTGATGATCATCTTGATGATTATTACTCCGATGTTGACAAAAATGACATGTCATTTCAGACAACACTGGGTAAAAATGGTCCAGACGTGAATTGTTTTAATGGTTTACTTGATGAGACAGTTAATACAGTTGAAATTTACAAGGATTGTGAATCTTGAAGACAGAAGCTGAGTAAGGAACTTGATTCCAAAAATCAGATTCTAGAGTCATTGACTTTGGAAAATTCTAATTTAAGGAATTCTCTTACAAGGCTGGAAGTGATCTTGACTAGAAAGGACTTGGAACTGTGTAAATTTAAGGAGGATTTGAAAAAATCAACTTTGAGTTTCAAGAAATTCTCACAAGGGAAAATAAAGTTGGATGATGTTATGACTTTTGGACAGACAAACAAAGCTGGACTTGGCTTTGTTGGTAACACTTCTGAACCTTCTCATTCTGATAAGCATGTGAAATTTGTTAAAGCAAAACATGAAAATGTTAATTCTAATATTTCTGAAAAGCATGTTAGGAAGAATAATAAAGTCTATATATGTCATTACTTTTCTGAAACAGGTCATGTTAAGCCATATTGTGCAAATTTGAAAATTGATAAAGGTATGTTACCTAAAGTGTTACAACATTCTGAGAGACATACTGATAAATCTTGGATTTCTAAAACTCGAATCTCATGTAATGTTGTGTATACTTCTCTGAAAGCATGTGTACCAGGTTTATGGTATTTTGATTCAGGTTGCTCATGACATATGACTGGACAAATTGAACATTTAGCTGGATTATGAGTCATATGATGATGGTAATGTAACTTATGGTGGTGGTTCTAAAGGAAAAATCATAGGAAAAATAACTCTTAATGTGAATGGTTTTCCAAAGTTATCAAATGTGTTACATGTTGATGGTCTTCTTGCAAACTTGATTAGTATTAGTCAGTTATGTGATGATAACTTGCATGTTAAATTTGACAAGAATGCATGTAATGTTTTTAACCAAAACGATGAGTGTTTGATGATTGGAAATAGGTATGTTGATAATTGCTACTTGATTTATTCAAACAATGTTTGTAATAGCATAAAAACTGATGAAATCTTATGGCATAAAAAATTAGGACATGCTAATTACAGAAACATTCAGAAATTGATTAAACATGATGTCAAAGTTAGTTTGCCTAAATTACAGTTTAATGATGTGAAAGTCTGTGGATCATGCCAAAAAGGTAAGCAATCAAGAGTGTCACACAAAGTGTTATCTTCATGTACCACAACACGATGTTTAGAATTGTTACATATGGATTTAATGGATCCTATGGAAACAGAAAGTATAGGTGGTAAGAGATGCTCTTTAGTTGTTGTAGATGATTTTTCTAGATTTACATGGGTTGAATTCTTGAAAGAAAAATCACATGCCTTTTCTGAATTCAAAGTTCTTTACAAAAGATTCAAAATTGTTTATAACTTGAAAGTAAGCAGGATAAGATCATATCATGGTAGAGAATTTGAGAATATCTCATTCACTGAATTTTGTGAAAACAAAGGTATTTTTCAAGATTTTTCCTCTCCCAAAACTCCACAACAAAATGGCATTGCTGAAAGAAAGAATAGAACTCTTCGAGAGATGGCTAGAGTCATGTTAATTTCAAAAAATCTTTCAAAGAGATTCTGGGCAGAAGCCTTGAATACTACATGTCATGTTGCAAATAGAGTGTTCATTAGATCTGGAACTTCTAAGACACCATATGAAATCCTGAACAACAGAAAACCTAATCTAAAGTACTTTCATATTTTTGGGTGTGTTTGCTACATACTTAATGATAGAGATCAATTGCACAAATTTGACTCTAAGAGTGACAAAGGATTTTTCTTAAGTTACTCTAGGAATAGCAAAGCTTACATAATATACAATCTGAGGGCAGATACTTGACTTGAAGCGAACTACACTAGCTTTCTACTAGTAGTTACCCCGCAAGAGAACGGGTTCACAGTAGTATGGGCAAGTATAGGGACCAAGTATTATCGAACCCAAGGGAAAGTGTGTATGCGAACAGATCCCTGAAGATCTACGCGTCGTAATTAATATGAGTGTATTTTTTTTGGATTTTTGAAAAGAGTAATTAAAAGACTAAATTAAACTAAGTAAACTAAAATACTAAAGAAATCAAATTAACTAAGGGTTGTGTTCTAATGAGAGATGGTGATGCTTAGGATTGGAATCCCTACGTATACTAACGGAGCAGGTACATAATCAGAATAACTGTGACACACAAGAATTAACCTAAGTCTAAGAGTGCAAGGTGAAAGCTCAAGATTCTAAACCCTAATACTTTACCCTAACACTCGACTTCAAGAATCTACTAACAAGTTAATAGATTGTGCTTAATTAATGAGACCCTAATTTAACTAAGGTGATGCGGTCGTCCTTCTTCGCTAAACCGGTAGATGAATTAACCTTTCCTAAACCCTCTCGTTAAGTCTACTCATTGTTAAAGAGTGATGCGGTCGTCCTCTCTCTAACACCTTTCGAACGAAATTCAAGAGCGAAGTCTAGATTAATTTTAAGAATTCATTAACCAAGAGAATTAAAACCTAACGTCACAGGTTACCTTAATTACGTACCCACAACCTACTTCTACGAGTTCATCCTACCCTAAGCATGCAAGTGTTTTAGCTAGACATAGGATTAACGGAAATAATATCGACTAAATAAATAACGAACAAGAACATGGTAATTAAAACGAAGAAAAGATCGAACATACACTAGGGTTTTAAGATATAAAAGAATAAACTGAAATTAATTAACTAAACGAGGTCTCAACGTATTCAAGAACAAGGTATAAAGAAACGAAACTAAAACGTGAAATCGTAACGTGAATTCGTAAGAAAAACCTCAAAAATGTAAAACTAAACTTGCTCGTCTCTTCTCCTCCTTCTCTCTCTAAAAATTCCTTCTAAAAGTGATGTCTAAAATTCGGGGATCCTTCAAAACGTGTTTGGAAGAGGTATATATAGGCAACCGGCCGATTCGTGAACTCGTGGGCCAAAAAACGAAAGTTGGAGAAAATACCTTGGAAGCGCTCAAGCAGACCCGCTCGAGCGGGTCGCTCGAGCTATTGTGGTCGAACGGATCAGGAGCTCGAGCGGGGCGCTCGAGCTATCTTGGTCGAGCGGTTCTGGTGCTCGAGCGGGGAGCGGCCCAAACGTTCTGTAAGTTTTATGCTGCTCGATCTACGTCACTCGAGCGGGGCGCTCGAGTGATGATGCTCGAATGGGCCTTCCTTCCTTTGCAACTAACACTTTTCTTCACACGTACTAATACCAATAGTATTTCTTCGATATCTTCTCATCCGGGGATCCGTTTGAGTCGATTCAAAGTCCTACGAACTCCGTTTTTCGTCCTCGATTCACCTATGAGTATCAAAGAGACAAATTCATCAATGTATAGAAATAGTACTCATTTGGCTCTAAAAACTCAATAAATTCGACCAAAACTAGGGCGTTTCTAGCTACGAATCATGACAATTTCACGTCTAATCAACCCCCCAAACTTACCATATTGCTTGTCCTCAAGCAATGAAATAATAAGTCAAGTGAAATTGTTAGGAATGAGTCAAAGATTCAATCATGCAAGCTAATGAACTCGAGCTTCAAAAATCAATCACCCGTATACTCACTCACTTTCCTTCATCATACTCATGCAACAACAACAAGAACCACCAAGATCAAACATGGATGTGCACTCAACGATGTGTTTCGCTCCCTCACAAGTGTATATCAATGATTAAGGGACTCACTCAAACAATCAATCACTCATATCGGCAGCCATAGGCTTGTAAGCACTCTCAACTCCGACCGTACTCTAGAAATCAATGCCGAATAAAAAAGGACTTTCTCATGGTTGTAATGTAGGCTCTTTGGACAGGTGGGATAACAATATAGGGTAAAGTGACTAAAGTGAATGGAGAATAGAAAATCAAACCTTGGCACTTCGAGATTAGGAACAGAATACTTCAAACATGTTCAATCAACACCCTTTCAATTCCACTTTTCTCAACACTTCAATTTTTTTTCTTTCTCACTCTTTTCACTTTTTTTTCAATCACTTCACTTTTTTTTTCTTTTTCGCACAAACACATGAGCTCATTTTTCTTTTGCTCATTCTCAATTTTTTCTTTTCCCACAACTCAAAACTTCATCACAACTTCTCATATTCACACAACAAATAACCTTTTCCTTTTTCAACTCAATTCAATCCCTTCACATTCACACTTTCCTATTCTCCACTTAAATTGGGACCAAAAGGCTTAGGAATTGGAATAGTGTTCTTATGTGCTAGCAAACAAATTAGGCTTTCGGCTCAAAGGGGCTAGCAAGGGATACATGTCATTGGTAAAGAAAATTTTGGCTAAGTGACTCAATAAAATCAAAGATGGCCTAAGATCCTATTCGGCATATCAAACTAGACACGCTGAAGAAGCAAGAGCACATGCAAGTTCTAGCATCCTCTACGGTGACGATCCACTCACAAATGAAGAGAATAATTAATGCATCAAAATCTCATAAGGCTCAAAAGCTCACGGCTTTCACATCCATGCTAGTCCTAGTGCATTCTCACTCTCATCACACAAGTACTCAAAAGAAAAATTTGTAAGCATACGGGTTCTCTCTCAAATCAACTCTAACTCAAACACTCACACAAAAGAATTTCTAAATCACCCTTACAACTCACTCTACTCATCAAATCATACTCAAAGATAGCAATCAACAAGCATAAGATGATTGATAGGCATGAAATATGTAATAGCGAGTCAAATCAAAATCACCCCAAGGAGTATCTCAACAAACCAATAATCAATCAAACTCAACTCAAAAGATAAGAGCGTGCATGCATGTGCAATGTAACAAGAAACATAAAAAAACTCCACCCCCCAAACTTCGACCTTGCTAGAGGTCTAAGTTTGGGGTCGTGGGTTACCTCCACCAAATAATTCTGTTTCTCTCAATAGCTTTGCACACTCCCTTGTCTCAAGTTGGTTCCTTCAATCTGAATAACTCCATGATACCTTTACTCCTTTAGAGACAAGCCTACAAGCAACTACTCAAATACGAGGTTAAACATACGACTCAAAATAACTCCCTAATAACTAAAAAAACTCAAAGCAAATAAAAAAATAATGGGTTGCCTCCCATTCAGCGCTATTTTTAAGGTCCTCATGCCGGACCAAGCTCAAAGGAGCTTATGGGATATCATACTAAAAAATACCTCCCTTACTCTCATAAGAGTGGTGCTTTCATGTCTTTCCTTGGTGCCCCACCTTCATGAGCCCTTTTGCTTCCTTCCCCACCTCAAGTGGTATAGGTCTCAACTCCTTCTCACCTTTATCTGGAGGAGTCTTACTAAACAATTTCTTGAGTTTGGACTTTTTCTTTTTAACTCCTCCTTTCCCTTCTAACTGGACCACGTCCACACTTTTCACCTCTTCATCCTTCAACTTTTTCACTTTATCCCTATCAACATAATCAAGAACATAATGCTCATGGGTTAAATAATCAAGTGAAGGACTAACAAAATCGTGAATATGAGAAGGATTAGGGATAGAAGGCGTGTCTTCAACACGAGGATCAATTTCATCCATGCAATACAAACTCTCATCCTCCTTCGGGTGCTTCATGGCTTCATATAGGGAGATCTTCACTTCTTGATCATCGACCTTCAACGTAATCTTCCCATTTACCACGTCTAGCACCATCCCCGCCGTAGCTAAGAACGGTCTTCCCAAGATCAGGGGCACGTGCTCATCTTCCTCCATCTCTAGCACTACAAAGTCAGCTGGAAAAATGTGATCTCCAACTCTCACTAGGACGTCTTCAACCACTCCTTGAGGTCTAGTAATAGACCGGTCGGCAAGTTGAAGCGTCATTATTGTGGGTTGAAGTTCTCCACCTTCCAACTTCTTGAAAAGTGATAGTGGCATCAAATTAATGCTCGCTCCGAGGTCGCACAACGCTCCCTTCTTGATCCCGTTCCCAATGTCACATAAGATCGTGAAGCTCCCGGGATCCTTCAGCTTTGGTGGAAGCGCCTTGTGCACTAATGCACTCACCTCATGGTTCAGCTGCACCAACTTCGGCTCATCCACTCGCCGCCTTTTCGCGATCAAGTCCTTCAGAAACTTTGCATAATGCGGCATCTGTTCCAAAGCATCATAAAAAGGAATATTAATATGCAATTGTTTAAAAACATCAAGGAACTTAGCGAATTTCTCATCAAGCGTTTTCTTCATAAAGCGTTGTGGATACGGGATGGGTATCACAGATTTGGGTACCCCCCATTCATCTCGCTCAGTCACTTTCACTTTCTCCCTTGCTTCCTTTGCCTTCTTCCACTTTGGAACCCTCTCTATCTCCTCAAAGTCTTTCCCCTTATGGGACTCATTGTTCTCTTTACTCTTATCATCAATTTTCATCTTAACTCCTTCCTTCTCAACCTCAACTCCATCACCTTGAGACTCTATCCCTTCTGTCTCAACTTCTTCTTTGAGCGTCTCAGAATCAGCAGGCATCTCGGGACCATCATATCAGGTCCCACTTCTAAGCTGGATAGCCTTACAATGCTCTTTGGGATTACCCTCAGGCATTGAAGGGTATTTGCCAGGCTCTCTATTCAATGACTTTGCAATCTGGCTCATTTGGAACTCTATAGAAGTGAACCTTCGATTGTTCTCTTGTTGAGTTCTAGTCCACTCAACGTTCATCTTCT
The DNA here is from genome assembly GCA_947034835.1 of Ballota nigra. Lineage (NCBI taxonomy): Eukaryota > Viridiplantae > Streptophyta > Magnoliopsida > Lamiales > Lamiaceae > Ballota > Ballota nigra. The sequence goes on from OX344726.1 coordinate 63,123,388, forward strand.
GGAGCTCTTGATCACGATGATCACCCTTTTTATGTAACTCTTTCACATCGTACTCTAAGGATGACAATCTCTTACTTCCTTCCTCCACCTTCTGTAGGATCGCTCTCAACATCTCCTCAGTCGATGCGCCCCCTTCTCCACCCGGAGGCTTAGACCCCGGATCAACACCTGCAGGAACAGTAATACCAGCTTTTGGGTTAGCATATGAGAAATTCTCATTCTTTCTCCATGTGTTTTGAGGAGGCTGCTGGCCTCCTTGATTGTTCCTCCACTGATTAGGAGGAGGTTGTGGACCTGGTGGTACAAAAGGTTGGCCATAAGAAGGCCTTCCATATTGATTACCACCTTGGTAGCCATTCTGATTGTAATACGGACCTCCCATGTAATTGGCTATGTTGGTCCCATTTTTTCATTCACAAACAAAGACAATATGGGAAATTAGGAGAAATTTTTGTTTTAACACTGATGTTATGCAAGTCAGTAAAGCAATAAAGAACACAACAATGTAAAGTGGTTCGGAGGCTCAAGCTCCTACATCCACTGCCTGATTTAACAGGAAATCCACTACCCGGGATTCTTGTTTTTAACGTGCCAAGGTGCACTCACAACTGGACTCACACCCCTCCGCGGAGCTGCCTCTCGAACTGGCCTCACATCCCTCTTCACTCAGGGACTGCCTCTCCTCACCTCACTGCAACACCTAACACTATTCTGGAAAGGGTTTAGTTTGGTTTGGTTCTCTCCAACTAGGTGAGATTTTCCCTTACATGGTTTTAGCCTTTAAGCTAAGGTTGGGAAAATCTCTCTAAGCTTAGGATGTATATGATGAGCTCGAGTATACAAACTGGAACACTCAAATATGACTATAAAGAACTCAGGTCAGTGTTCTTGATGGAGATGGTGCCTCCTTATGCCTCCCTTGAAATGCACCACTCTCACATCAGCTCCTTGCCTATTCACAAATGAAGCTTGAGTTTGTATTTATAGTGTGGATTTGAATGTTACCGTTGGAGAGAGTAACATTCAAATCCAGACTATCTCTGGAGTGAAATTCTCCTTTTCAGTAAAGTATGGCCTTTGTCAGCTTTTGTCAGATTTGCTGCCTTGACTTGATTGGTCCACGTGGACTGAGTCCAACGGCTCTTTTCTTCAGGGTACTTGATCAGGGTAGCCTGACTTCAGGCGACTTGTCTTCAGCTGACTTGGAGTCCTCTCAGGATACTTTCTTCAGTAGACTTGAAGTCCACTTAGGAACCATCATTGGACTTTAAGTCTTCTCAGTGGACTTCCTTCAGTAGACTTGAAGTCCACTCAGGGGAGTTGACATAAGGCTATTTGTCAAGCTTCCCAGCCTCAGTAACCTGACTCCTTCAGGTCCTACTAGGCACAGCACTGATCCTCTTGATCAGGCTCTTCACTGAGTAGTCCACTGACTTAGCTTAGAATAGTCAGGTTTATACTCAGTGGGACTTCCTTCAGGCTTCTCTTCAGGTTCAGGTCTTCTGACATGGCTTCAGTCGTTCTCCTTGTGATGTCATCTTGACTTCCTCAGGCTCTATCAGTGAGTCCCCCTCACTGAGTTCCCCCTCAGTAGAGTTCTTCCCTCAGCTGAGTTCCTCTCAGCAGAGTTCCCCCTCACTGAGTTCCTCTCAGTAGAGTTCCCCCTCAGCTGAGTTCTTCTTGCACTGATAACCTGTTCTACTGAAAAACAAACTAGCCTGACCTAAAACTAAAAGATACTATCCTGACTGCTTTCAAACCTATTACATGTTGTTTTGGAAAATCATCAAAACTACAATATCCCAACAATTTCCCCCTTTTTGATGATTCCAAAACCTCTAACACTGAAGATTTTCGATTACAAGAGTAATGTCAGAATAACAAGTAATAGTTTGAAAAAAATGCAAAAATTCCCATAGTTTTAAAACATTTAAGATCTGTTCGGTTGACCATTTTTCTTAACAAGTCTGGATCAGTGGTCATGTGAACAACCCGCTCTGATACCAATTGTTGGTCCCATTTTTTCATTCACAAACAAAGACAATATGGGAAATTAGGAGAAATTTTTGTTTTAACACTGATGTTATGCAAGTCAGTAAAGCAATAAAGAACACAACAATGTAAAGTGGTTCGGAGGCTCAAGCTCCTACATCCACTTCCTGATTTAACAGGAAATCCACTACCCGGGATTCTTGTTTTTAACGTGCCAAGGTGCACTCACAACTGGACTCACACCCCTCCGCGGAGCTGCCTCTCGAACTGGCCTCACATCCCTCTTCACTCAGGGACTGCCTCTCCTCACCTCACTGCAACACCTAACACTATTCTGGAAAGGGTTTAGTTTGGTTTGGTTCTCTCCAACTAGGTGAGATTTTCCCTTACATGGTTTTAGCCTTTAAGCTAAGGTTGGGAAAATCTCTCTAAGCTTAGGATGTATATGATGAGCTCGAGTATACAAACTGGAACACTCAAATATGACTATAAAGAACTCAGGTCAGTGTTCTTGATGGAGATGGTGCCTCCTTATGCCTCCCTTGAAACGCACCACTCTCACATCAGCTCCTTGCCTATTCACAAATGAAGCTTGAGTTTGTATTTATAGTGTGGATTTGAATGTTACCGTTGGAGAGAGTAACATTCAAATCCAGACTATCTCTGGAGTGAAATTCTCATTTTCAGTAAAGTATGGCCTTTGTCAGCTTTTGTCAGATTTGCTGCCTTGACTTGATTGGTCCACGTGGACTGAGTCCAACGGCTCTTTTCTTCAGGGTACTTGATCAGGGTAGCCTGACTTCAGGCGACTTGTCTTCAGCTGACTTGGAGGCACAACACTGATCCTCTTGATCAGGCTCTTCACTGAGTAGTCCACTGACTTAGCTTAGAATAGTCAGGTTTATACTCAGTGGGACTTCCTTCAGGCTTCTCTTCAGGTTCAGGTCTTCTGACATGGCTTCAGTCGTTCTCCTTGTGATGTCATCTTGACTTCCTCAGGCTCTATCAGTGAGTCCCCCTCACTGAGTTCCCCCTCAGTAGAGTTCTTCCCTCAGCTGAGTTCCTCTCAACAGAGTTCCCCCTCACTGAGTTCCTCTCAGTAGAGTTCCCCCTCAGCTGAGTTCTTCTTGCACTGATAACCTGTTCTACTGAAAAACAAACTAGCCTGACCTGAAACTAAAAGATACTATCCTGACTGCTTTCAAACCTATTACATGTTGTTTTGGAAAATCATCAAAACTACAATATCCCAATAGGCTACCTCTTGCTGTCCACTTGGCTGGTCTACTCTTTCCTTCTCTGCTGCATGCTCTCCAACCAAATTCTTCCCCAACTCGATGTTGTTAATCTTTTCCATCATGGCCATCAATAGCCTTCTCGTTCCTTCACCCTCTTCAACCTGATGCACTCTTTGGAAATCTGCATCCACGTTCCAAGCACCGGCATTCGTGACAATGTTGTCCACGATCTCCCTACACCTCTCTATGCCTTGATTCAGGAATGCTCCGTCCGCACAGGCGTCTAAATGGTCTTGCCCCGCCTTGTTGGCACCACTATAGAAGAATGCCATAATATCCCCCTCATTGTACCCGTGCTGCGGGCACTCTATCAGCATGTTTGAGTATCTCTCCCACGCTTGACGTAGGTCCTCTCCTTGCTTCTGGCGGAAGGAAGAGATCTCAATCCTAGCCTTGATCGTCCTAGATGGAGGGTAGAATCCCTCGAGGAACAGACGCTCGAGCACGGCCCAAGTGGTAATACCTCCCCGTGGGAGCGTATTATCGTACCACTCCTTTGCTATTCCCGTCAATGAGAATGGAAACAGCCGCAGCCTCTTGGCATCTTCAGACATGCCATTGTAATTAAATGTGGAGGCTATCATGAGAAAGCTCCTCAAGTGTGTATGAGGATTCTCCTTCCCGATCACCCACTTGAACTGATTCTCGGTAAGCAGCTTTAAAATTCCCGGGGATATCGAGAAGTTGTTCGCCTCAACAGGAGGCAATGCCACTCCATCGTAGTACCTCTACGGTTGTGCCGCGAACCTGCCCCGAATAGCCATATTGTGATCTGCGTTCTGGGGCACAGGCTGAGGAGCAACAGGTGGTGCTGGTATGTGTTGAACTGGAGGTGGTTGGTACACAGGTGGTGGATGATATGGGTATGGTGGATAATGGTATGGTGGGTATGGGTAATGTTGGTATACTGGGTTGTTGAAAGGGTTATTTGGGTTTTGTGGGTAAGCAGGATTATTCAGAGGATTATGGACAAAATTCTGAGCTGGATTGATAACGTTTTGTGCACCCGGGTTTTGGCTCTGACTATCCCCTAACGGATCTTGGTTCTTACTGGTGTTGCCATCAGTGCCGTCAACCCGGTTCAACCCCTGGTTAAACTCATTCTCGGCATCTTCCAACTCATTATTGATGTCCATTGGTTCTTTCTCTAAGTCGGCAGCGTTCATCCTTCTCAAGAAGGCTCGGTTCCTTCTAGCTATTGTCTCAGGATCTGCAGGTAACCTCTCTTCGCTCGTATTGCCTTGTGAGCGTGTTTTCATAAACCTGAAACACTAGCAGAAGGATCAAAACGCAACTGCCGTTTGAATAAAAATAAAAATAAAAATAAACAGAAAATAAAGCACTCACTACTAACTACTAAGCTATCTACAAGTCCTATTCAAAAAGCATACAACGCCATCCCCGGCAACGGCGCCATTGACTTGAAGTGAACTACACTAGCTTTTACTAGTAGCTTCCCCGCAAGAGTACGGGTTCACTGTAGTATGGGCAAGTATAAGGACCAAGTATTATCGAACCCAAGGGAAGGTATGTATGCGAATAGATCCCTGAAGATCTACGCGTCGTAGTTAATATGAGTGTATGTTTGGGGATTGAAAATTATTAAATCTAAACTATTCTACTCTACTAATGCAAAAGAAAGAAATGAGTTAATTATCTAAGGGTTTTGTCTCAAATATAAAAGGGTGATGCTCGGGATAGGAATTCCTACGTATACTAACGGAGTTGTTACGATAATTAAAATAATCGTGACACACAAGAAATAACCTAAGTATAAGAATGCAAGGTGAAAGCTCAAGATTCTAAACCCTAATACTTTACCCTAACACTCGACTTCACTAATCTACTAACAAGTTAATAGATTGTGCTTAATTAATGAGACCCTAATTTAACTAAGGTGATGCGGTCGTCCTCCTTCGCTAAACTGGTAGATGAATTAACCCTTCCTAAACCCTCTCGTTAAGTCTACTCGTTGTTAAAGAGTGATGCGGTCGTCCTCTCCCTAACACTTTCGAACGAAATTTAAGAGTAAAGTTAAGATTGATTTTAAGAATTCATTAATTAAGAGAATTAAAACCTAACGTCACAAGTTACCCTAATTACATACCCACATCCTACTTCTACAAGTTCATCCTACCCCAAGCATGCAAGGGTTCTCGCCTAACATGGTGGTTTGAATAATAAAAACAATCACAAGAACAATAATCATATGCATAATTAAATTAACGAAAGAAATCAAGAACATAAATGAAAGAACAAATTAAAGTCCCTAAAGAAATCTATATAAATCTGAAAAACTAGGTTTAATCGTCTCCAAGAGTAAAGAAAGAAATAATTAATCTAATACGTTCAAAAGAAACACTAAAACGAAGAATTCGTAAATTAAAACCTCGATTACAACATATAAAACTCTTCCAATCTCCCTCCCAAGCTTTCTCCTCGCTCAAAATATGTAAAAATATGTGTTGGTATGTTGTGATATGTGAAAATATGCTTGGAAGGGGTATATATAGGCTTTGGGACGAATTTGGGCGATTTTGGGCCAAAAACACACAAAAACGCTCGAGCAACACAGCTCGAGCGCCCCATTCGAGCTTGGTGGTCGAGCGGGTCAAGAGGTCGAGCGAGGCGCTCGACCGCTGGCTGTACACATGTTCGTAAAACCTTCATAACTTCTCAACCGGGAGTCCGTTTTGGCCGATTCAAAGTCCTACGAACTCCTCTTTTCGCCCTCTACCCATCTATGAAAACCAAAGAGACAAATTAATAATTTTATAAAAATGATACTCATTTGACTCCAAACACTCGTCGAAAATACTCAAAACATGGGCAAATCCGGCACCAAAACATAACAATTTCACGCCTAATCAATACTGTTCAAGAATCCTATAATGTGGTATTTGATGATACTTCTAGTATTGCAGGTACAAATTATGAGGATGATGTTGTTGATCTCATTGAAACTCCAGAAGTTTCTGACCTAAAAAATGATGTTGCCCAAAATGAGACGTCATCTGGGACAACACTGCCTAAAAAATCTGAAAAGATTGTTAAGTCAAAAAATGTGTTAGAAAGAAGAAGAACAACTTCTTCCAGGATTCTAAAGAGTCATCCAATGAATCAGATAATTGGAGAACAGTACACTAGAGTGCAAACCAGAGGGAGATTTGAAACTGACCCCAAGGATGTGGTAAGGTCTCCAGGATTCTAAAGAGTCATCCAATGAATCAGATAATTGGAGAACAGTACACTGGAGTGCAAACCAGAAGGAGATTTGAAACTGACCCCAAGGATGTGGTAAGGTCTGTTTGCATGTCCTCTATATGCAGTCAGGTAAACTTTGAATATTATCATTCATTAATTGAGCCTAAAAATGTAGTTGAAGCTCTTAAAGATGTGAATTGGATAAATGCAATGCATGAAGAGCTAAACCAGTTTGAAAGAAATGAAGTTTGGAGTCTAGTTCCTAGATCTAGTCATATTAATGTCATAGGAACAAAGTGGATTTTCAAAAATAAAACTGATGAAGCTGGTAATATAATTAGAAACAAAGCTAGGCTAGTAGCTCAAGGTTATACTCAAATAGAAGGAATAGACTTTGATAAAACTTTTGCTCCTGTAGCAAGAATTGAGTCTATTAGACTGTTATTAGTCATTGCATGCTTTGTTGATATTAAGCTACACCAAATGGATGTTAAAGCTGCTTTCTTAAATGTAATACTTAAAGATGAAGCTTATGTAGAACAACCAAAAGGCTTTGAAGTACCTGAATATCATGATCATGTTTATAAATTGAATAAAGGCATTATATGGTCTCAAACAAGCACCTAGAGCTTGGTATGGGAGACTAACTGATTTTCTAATTCAATTTGGTTTTGTTAGAGGAGAAGCTGATAGGACTTTGTTTATTAAACATTCAAATGATTATCTCTTAATTGCACAAATTTATGTGGATGATATTGTAACTGGTTCAACAAGTGAACATATGTTGAATAGATTTGTGCATGAGATGACTTCAACATTTGAAATGTCTATGGTTGGTGATCTGAATTATTTTCTTGGATTGCAAATTAAGCAAAGTAAAGATGGTATATTTTTCTCTCAAAGTAAGTATGCTAAGAGTCTGGTTAAAAGATTTGGATTAGAAAATGCTAAAATCATGAAAACACCAATGGGTTCTACACAAAAATTGAGTAAAGACAGTGATTGGCAGAATGTTAACCCAACATTGTACAGATTAATGATAGGAAGTTTATTATATCTTACTTCTAGTAGACCTGACATCATGTTTGGTGTTTGTTTATGTGCAAGATACCAGGCAAATCCCAAAGAGTCTCATTTAAATTCTGTAAAAAGAATTGTAAAATATGTGGCTGGAACTAGTGAAATGGGTATAATGTACTCAAAAGATACTAACTGTGCTTTAGTTGGCTATAGTGATGCTGATTGGGCAGGAGATACAGATGATAGGAAGAGCACCAGTGGTGGATGTTTCTTCATGGGGAACAATCTGATCTCATGGCATAGCAAGAAGCAGAACTGTGTTTTACAATCAACTGCTGAATCAGAATATGTTACTGCAGGAAGTTGTTGTACACAACTTCTATGGTTAAGAAAAATGTTTTATGATTATGGCATTGATAGTGATGTTCTGACTGTTTATTGTGATAATACAAGTGCCATAAATATCTCTAAAAACCCTGTGCAACACTCATTAACTAAGAATATTAGTATAAGACACCATTTCATAAGAGACCTTGTAGAGAAAGAAGTTGTGAAATTGGAGTATGTTTCTACTGAAAAACAATTAGTTGATACAATATGTTTCACTTAGGTTTTCTGTTTTACCAGGATGTTGTGCAAAATGTTGACAATATTTTAAACAACATCAGTATGAGTTATGTTTTTATTACTAAGTGTCAAACCTATTTTGTCCATTAAGTGAATTTCGTGTAGAAAGTTTTTTCATTTGAACCCTGAAAATTATTTTCTGGACACACATCTCTTGAATGTTTAAAATTGAAAAATCACAATAGATGCTTAATCACTGAGTAACTATGGGACACGGAGCTCGCTACTACGATGATCTCTTTTCAAAAGGTGATTAAATATGCATCGATATTGGGTTAATTACTGAGTAACTATGGGACACGGAGCTCGCTACTACGATGATCTCTTTTCAAAAGGTAATTAATTCAATATGGTCATAATCTACTGAGTAGCTATGGGGCACGGAGCTAACAACTACGATTTCCCTATCCAATTAGGTTGTACGCTTCGAGTCTCCCGTCGAGCTTCTTGCTCTCGTATCAATATGATCAAGTGATTTTGTGCTTGAAAAGTTAAAATTTATAAGTGTGTTGAGGTGTGTGTGTGTGCCATCATTTTTATTATCACTGTGTTGGTTTGAATGTTCAAATTTTCTCATGCGTATTTGCTTAAGATTCAAAAAATGGTAGATTCTAGAATAAATGTGATAATTACACTGTTATTTCTTGATTTTAGATTAATTTACAGTATTTATAATTAAAGTGGTTATTAATTATTTAATTATTCAGTTAATTATCCCATATTCTCCACAACACAACCCACGTTCCTCTCTCACTCAACATAACCATCAGATATCTCTCTCCATTATCCACGATTTCCACTTCTACTTGATGTGCTTCAATTAACTGCTTTTTACTCTATAAATATCGAATTGAATTGTGTGTTTATCATACAAAGAGCTGAAATTAATTGAGTGATTAAGCACAATGTTAATTAGAAGGTATCTTCGGTTCGAATATTATTGCATATGTCTTTGTTTCGGTTTCATTCTTGCTTATGTGACTGGAATTTAATGTTATTTTAATTGTGTGCATTATATTCCTGTAGATATAATATCTAACACTCAAACCTTTTCGAATTCACAAAGCTCAAGCAAACTAAACTCTCTAAACAAATCCACAACCTCCGAAAATCCTCTCAATCTACTTGCTTCAATGGCTACTGGAAATGAATCTCTCAATGTCGACCAAAGTGTTGTGTCATCTATGCCAACACAACAGTCCATTCCACTCGCCATCGTTCTCTCTGAATCCACAATCACGGAGGTGATCGAGCGAATTGTACACAATGTTGGTAGCGCACCTGTGCCTCCCACAATTACGATTGGGTCTGTACCACTTGACTTATCTAATTTTATGCCAGAATCAAGTGGTAAGCCTTCAAACCCTTCACAAATTCTACTGAAAACCTTATTTCTGAAATACCTATTCCATAAATTTCTTTTGAAAGCCCTAAACCTACTGAAATTCCAACTCCAATGGCAACAGATGAACCTACACCTGTTGTTGAACCAGTGGTTAAACCTATCCCCAAGCAAAACTCACCAAATCCTGCTGAAACCTCCAATATTGCTGGAAGTGTTGACCCAACATTGCTACCAGATGAAGACTTTCTTTTGCACGTTGAACTGGATGAGAATGCAACTGTTCTGAACATCATTCAAACCTATGAAAATATGGTTCGATGCTCTTCAAGGCAGAGAATTACTATTGGTTGTAGGGATGTTAACTTGAACCAGTTTGCCTATATCAAGGAGAAAGCTGAGAAAGAAAGAGCTGATTTAAGAAAAGCTGAAGAGGAGAAAGCTGGAAAAGGAAAGGAACCTGTTGAACCTTCTAACCATGAGAGAGGTGAAACTGATTCTGATCTTGGTGAAGAATCATCTGATTCTGATGGTGGATTGGCCAAGAAATTACAGAACCTTGCTGCCTAAGGAAAGAATAAGAAGAATGATCCAAATGTTGGGAAAATAAGGGTGCCCGGAATCTATTCGGGATGAATTTTAAATACGAATTTAAATACAATTATTACTAGCATGAATTAATCCTAATTAATTCAAATAATAATTCCAACAACTAATTATCATCATGCATGTTGAATTAATTTCACATATTTAATTAAGCGGAATAAACAATTAAATATGCGATTAACGTACCTCTTGTAGAATTGGCCTTTGAATAAACGGGACAATCACGATCTCGCTTTATCAACCCAAAAACCTTCTCAAGTATTTCCCTTTCGCCTTACTTGATCACCGGTGGGAGATGCTTTCAAGTAATTTAATAAACTAAGGAAAAAGAAAAATATCTATGCTCTTGATTTTTCCAACACATGGAATTATGTACTTGGGGATGAAATAATCATCCCCTATTTATAAGAGTAGTGACCGAAATTCGTAGAGATTTTATGGGCATGGAGAAAATCTTTTCTTAATCTCTAAGAAATCTTGAATATATCTCATATATTCTTTTCTCCATAGTAAAATATTCCACAAAAATCTCACTCTCCTAATAAATATGAAACTCTCGAAAATTACATAGAAGAAATCCAAGATTTGGATCTTCTTGAATATATGAGATATTCTTTTATTCCTAGAATACATATCTTGCATAATATCTTTCCAAGAAAATCAACAAAATCTTTTTCCTCCTTATCATGCAATTTTCGAAAATAATACTTGAAAAATCAGCATAATTATTTTCTTTTTATTTTAATCACCTTATCATTATTGGGCTACTTAATGGGCTACTTGAGGGGCCTTAAGGAGAATTAAGATTGGACCTCCTAATGGACTTCTGAATTTCAATATTGAGCCCCAATATAATTCAGCCCATTAATATTAATTATTACCACTAATAAATTAATATTGCACTATCCATCTTAATCCATATTACGATAATATGGGCTCCCGGTTATTATTTCCCGCGTTTAAGATTATCAAGTCCATTAATTAATTAAGCTTCTGAATAGCTCTAAATTAATTAATATATTTCACCTTGGAGTAAAGACAGCTCAACATTATTATTCGTACCGAAGAAACTAATTCTTCACTTGCAAGATTTGGTACAATAAAACTTCTGAGCCCACCAAGGGGACTAATCACACGAGCCGTACTCGCACGCGTTTTTCTCCGTATTAAATCTTAGCAACCGTCGTATGATTAATATTACTGCCCAAGACACAAAGTTCGAAGTCACAATGATTCTCACCCAACATGAATCAAAGCAGTAACTATTAAACACACACGGTCCTATTTAAGTGACGGAGATTAAGAAATCAACAACCACTGAGGTCTAATTCTTCACCTTTCAGAACAGAAGAATTTATCCTCGCTGTAGGACCTCTTCAACACATACTAAATGTGCTAGTGCAATCTCTTAGTCAAGACAGACCAATCTGAGCCTTACACATCGACCTTTCACGGCGGATTGTTCAATTCCACCTGGGTCGTGAATTGTACGTTTAGTTACAAGTAAACTGTTAATGTTGTCTTCCGTGATCGGGTATCACCACATTAACTACAATGTAACATGTACTATATATTGAACGGTTTGCAATAGAAATTCAACATTCAATTATATCTAAAGCAAATGTGATAAAAGAATTATTCTCATAAATCGAGTGTTTGATACACGAGTTATACAAAGTAAAAGCATACTTTCACCAATCTCTCTATCCACTTTAGATTAATATGACCTAGTATAAGATGCCATAGAAGTGTTTCGTTCATCTCCGAAGAACGCTTTCTTTTATTACTCGAAATAATCGATGTGTTATTAGATTCAATTTTGTGAGTGGTGTGCCCAAATAATGGTATAAAGTTCATCCATTAAAGTTCCGGAACGGATAAACTCATCGTTTCAAGTAATAATAACATCCTTATTAAAAGGAACTGAGTATCTATTCAAACAGTTTAGAAACTGAAGGTTGAGTTCTTTCTAAACTAGGAACATGAGGAACGTCTCTCAAGACCATAACTCTATCTTCACAAGATAGGCGCACTTCTCCCACTGCTTCAGCTGCCACTCTCGTAGCATTGCCCGATGTGATGGGGATCTCACTTCCGTTAAGTCGTCGGGTTAGCTTAAACCCATGAAACAAATGTGATCAGTAGCTCTCGTATCCACTATCCACGAATAGACAGCATACGCCACTTCACAAGTTTCGACGACTAAGGTGTGTGAATTACCTAACTTTCCTAGCCTTTTAGGCTTGGAACAGGCAGACCTCCATTGTCCTCTCTCACCGCAACTAAAACACTTCCCCTTCGATGCTTGCCTTTGCATTTGCCTTTCGCAACAATTGGATTTGCTTGGATCCGGCCTTTGGTTCTCTTCCTCTTTTTCCCTCCCTTGGGACCAAAAGAGGTAGACGAACCATTAGCCACCATAGCACTAGACTGGTGCTCCATTATCACCTCCACCGAAACTAAAGCTTGCAAGAGCTCGGGCAAACGACTTTTCCGTTCATTCATCTGACAGTTCAGATGAAACTACTCAAAACTTCTCGGTAGGGAATGGTATATGAAATCAATCAAAATCCGCACCAAGTACTTCCAACTTGTTAAGGTATGACATTATCTCGAGAACGTGCTCCCTCACGGGCGTTCCTTCCACCATTTCCAACTTGACCGAGTCATGTTTGGTGAACTGATTAGTCATGGGATTCTGATGTTAAAACATCTCTTCAAGGTGTTCCATGATTTCAACAGCGGATACAATGTCTTCATGAACGCGCCTCAAATCCTCAGACAGAAATGTCAAGATGATGCACTTCATTCATTGTCACGCTTCCGATCATAAACTGCCTCTTCCCATTGCTTGACTTATCATTAGGCTTGCCGGGTATATTAACATAAATAACCCAATTGTGTTTTCGTGCAGTAAGGACAAATTTAAAAAAAACATTTCCAATCGATATAATTCTCTCCAAAAAGTTTATTAACTTTAAGTATATTAAACAGTGGATTAAAAGGTTGCGACATGATGAAATGAGAATAAAACATACATTCATATCAATATCTAGAAAAATATGAAATTATCACATAAATTTGATCACATCAATTATATTGAAACCTTAAAACAATATAATCATGCATCAGCCAACATCTCGAAACAATTTAAATGCGCCACGAGGGGTGGTCTATACATTTAAACACATTCAAGCGGATTACAAACTTAAGGTTACAAATCCTTAATTCAAAATTAATAGTTGGCTCCCACTTTGACCACATAGAAACTGACAGGGACTCCGAGGGGAGTAAGTTAATATCAATTTCCTATGCCTAAGTAATAACCATAATTAAATACAGGATTATTATTTCGCTTTGAGCAAGCCACTCGTGGTGAGGGTCAATACCGCCACTAGTAATAATCCACAATCATCCTTTCGGAATTTATTCATGTGAAATTCGTTCTTTTGGCCGATCCGAGGGGGAAATGTATTCCAAAAGAACTTCACAAATAAATAAATTATGGAGGTCAAAATAATCCAATTTTAATATCCGGAATAAAATTGCGATTATAAAAACATACTTAGTAATTTTCGAAAGTAAGGTTTTTCTTGGACAATTAAATTCATGCAAACACATATTAACAAATAATAATAAGTGCACGAAATAAAACATCCATCAAAACAAAAATTAAACACAATGGAGCACTCGAATCCAATTGTCACGGTTTAATTTCTTCACGTCTTGATGCGAAAAATTGTCCTTGTTGCTTTCCGACGTTCGTCTCGACGTGCTCCCACCCGAACAGCAACACTTCTTCAAAAACAGCATCGTTTGGGGTTCGGGACGACGTTTAAAATCACACGAAAAAAAAGCACGAACCGAAAAAATTCCACGGCCTGAGATACAGCGCGCGTCGGCCCACGAAGTGGGCCCGCGCGCTTCCCGACCCGAGAAGCACTGGAAAACAGCCCGAGGCGCGCCGAAGCGCAGCCCCGAGGCGCACCCGAGGCGCTGCACGGAGGCGGGCCGAGGCGCACCCGAAGCGCACCCGAGGCGCCGCCCGGAGCGCCCCGAGGCGCTGCAGCCCGCGCCTGAGGCGCGCGCACGCCTGCGCGCGGCGCCGTGCACCCCCGTACGCCGTTTTTTTCGCCGTTCGACCTCGTTTTCTTCACCCCTTGCATGATTTTACGTCCATACACGCGCCACGCTTGTATGCGTCGTCCGGGTACGCCGTTTTTAATTCTTCGTTCTTCGTCACGATCCGGTTACAATTTATTTTTACATAAAAATAAATACTAGATCTAGACTAGTCTATTACAATGATCGAATCAAAATAAAAACAACTAATCTACTCGTGGATTTTCTCACGAGAAAAACGAATTCGAACGAATCGAATTAAAAAACAATTAATTCACACGCATGAAATTAACAACATTAAAACCATGACAATTGGATACCTGCAAAAAAGATCTAACAATTCTACTATCCAATTTCAATTTAATGTTCTAACAATTTAAATTCCAATTTAAAATTCAGAGCCCGAAACCGTGGCTCTGATACCAGTTGTTGGGAAAATAAGGGTGCCCGGAATCTATTCGGGGTGAATTTTAAATACGAATTTAAATACAATTATTACTAGCATGAATTAATCCTAATTAATTCAAATAATAATTCCAACAACTAATTATCATCATGCATGTTGAATTAATTTCACATATTTAATTAAGCGGAATAAACAATTAAATATGCGATTAACGTACCTCTTGTAGAATTGGCCTTTGAATAAACGGGACAATCACGATCTCGCTTTATCAACCCAAAAACCTTCTCAAGTATTTCCCTTTCGCCTTACTTGATCACCGGTGGGAGATGCTTTCAAGTAATTTAATAAACTAAGGAAAAAGAAAAATATCTATGCTCTTGATTTTTCCAACACATGGAATTATGTACTTGGGGATGAAATAATCATCCCCTATTTATAAGAGTAGTGACCGAAATTCGTAGAGATTTTATGGGCATGGAGAAAATCTTTTCTTAATCTCTAAGAAATCTTGAATATATCTCATATATTCTTTTCTCCATAGTAAAATATTCCACAAAAATCTCACTCTCCTAATAAATATGAAACTCTCGAAAATTACATAGAAGAAATCCAAGATTTGGATCTTCTTGAATATATGAGATATTCTTTTATTCCTAGAATACATATCTTGCATAATATCTTTCCAAGAAAATCAACAAAATCTTTTTCCTCCTTATCATGCAATTTTCGAAAATAATACTTGAAAAAGCAGCATAATTATTTTCTTTTTATTTTAATCACCTTATCATTATTGGGCTACTTAATGGGCTACTTGAGGGGCCTTAAGGAGAATTAAGATTGGACCTCCTAATGGACTTCTGAATTTCAATATTGAGCCCCAATATAATTCAGCCCATTAATATTAATTATTACCACTAATAAATTAATATTGCACTATCCATCTTAATCCATATTACGATAATATGGGCTCCCGGTTATTATTTCCCGCGTTTAAGATTATCAAGTCCATTAATTAATTAAGCTTCTGAATAGCTCTAAATTAATTAATATATTTCACCTTGGAGTAAAGACAGCTCAACATTATTATTCGTACCGAAGAAACTAATTCTTCACTTGCAAGATTTGGTACAATAAAACTTCTGAGCCCACCAAGGGGACTAATCACACGAGCCATACTCGCACGCGTTTCTCCGTATTAAATCTTAGCAACCGTCGTATGATTAATATTACTGCCCAAGACACAAAGTTCAAAGTCACAATGATTCTCACCCAACATGAATCAAAGCAGTAACTATTAAACACACACGGTCCTATTTAAGTGACGGAGATTAAGAAATCAACAACCACTGAGGTCTAATTCTTCACCTTTCAGAACAGAAGAATTTATCCTCGCTGTAGGACCTCTTCAACACATACTAAATGTGCTAGTGCAATCTCTTAGTCAAGACAGACCAATCTGAGCCTTACACATCGACCTTTCACGGCGGATTGTTCAATTCCACCTGGGTCGTGAATTGTACGTTTAGTTACAAGTAAACTGTTAATGTTGTCTTCCGTGATCGGGTATCACCACATTAACTACAATGTAACATGTACTATATATTGAACGGTTTGCAATAGAAATTCAACATTCAATTATATCTAAAGCAAATGTGATAAAAGAATTATTCTCATAAATCGAGTGTTTGATACACGAGTTATACAAAGTAAAAGCATACTTTCACGTATAACTCCAACACCAAAAACTTTCACAAGGTATGGTGGCAAAAGAAGGATGTCTTTTAGGACTATGGGAAAGAAGGTGGACTATTCTGAGTCCAGGAGAAAGAAGCCAAGGGATGATGGAACAAGCTCAAAGCCTGTTCATGTGTCTGAATCTGAGAAGGAGGAAAGTGAACCTGAAGGTGAAGCTGCTCAAAAAATTGAAGCTGATACTGTCATGAAGGAGATGTCATCTGAAGAAGATGTTGACATGGAGATCCCACTCAAAGATTTCTTTGCAAACAGAATTGAAGGAAGGACAAAGCACAAACATGATCCTTCTACTGCTAGGAGAGAAATCAGAAGCAAAAGAAGAAGTGATCCTACTCATGTTGCCGAAAATGTTGCCTTACTTGAGACAACATCAGAATCTGAAGAAGAAGTTGTTGAACCTGAAGAGGTATACTCTGACTCTGAGACTGATGATGAGACATATAATGACATGACTAGTTCTAGGTACACTACTATTAGAACTAGAGTGATTGTTAGTGAAAGAGTCATTAGGGTACCTGAGTTTGAAGCCATGAATCTGATAGGAAAGGTTTGTTACTGATTTGAATGTTGTGATTTCTGTGATCACTGGTGGTAAAGTCAGATGTTGGGCAAAGAGAATTTTGACATCTAGATTGACAAGTTTATACTCTACACTGCATAGATTGGTGATCCACAATTGGCTGCCTACAACCAATTCAACATGTTTGACTGAAGAACAAGCTATCCTTCTCTATAGGATAGGTGAGCTAAATGAGTTTGATTTAGGTCAGACTATATTTAACAACATGTTGAGGTACGCTGGAGAAATTAGTGGAAGAGGTTTACTACCGTATCCTTATTTGCTTCACCAATTGTTGCAAGATAAAGATTTTGAAAGAGATGATGATGAAGTAATCAGTAGCTATGCACCTGCTCTTGGAATCAACCATCAGTTGTTGATTGACAACAATAGAGTGATTGATTTACCCCTTCCAGGACCAAGAGTTGATGAACAAATGCCTGAAGCTGAACCAGAACAACAGTCTACTCAAAACAGAGGGAGTGTTGACCCCAATATTTTCAACATACCTGCCGACATCAATGTTGATGGGTCTGTTACTTCTGTTACCATATCTGCTCCATATATCTCTAATCAAATTGCATATTTGGACAAGACTATTGAAGACTTGAAAAGAACTCTTTCCATGATAGAACAACAAAGAAACTTTTGGAGATTCTTGCTTTCTACTCCAACAGGGGGAGTAGCTGGTGAAAATGCTCCACAAAGACCTGAAGATGTTGCTGGACCATCTGGCCATGGAGGTTCTAATCAAGGTGAAGATGCTGGTGATGATGCTGAAGACAATATTGTTGCTGATGCTGGACCAAGGAATGAAGATGGTGATCCAGATGTGGATACACTGTATGGTGACCTTTGAAGGTCAATTTAGAGCTTGAAGATAGGGGGAGATTCAAGTATGGGGGAGCCTGTGCAGATTTATTGAAGATGCAGCTATTGATATCCTACAGCCCAATCCTTTCTCATCTTGTTTTATATTTTCCTTTATTGTAATAGCTCTTGTTAGTTTTTGTAGCTAGCTAAGCCTCTGTTAGCTTTCTAGCTCTGTTAGATTTGTAGCTAGGATTAGCTTTGATAGCTCTATCTAGCTCTGTTAGTTTTTCTATTATTTAGAATCATTTGTTTAAGTTCTTATCATTGCTCTGAACAATAGTTGTTTGAGCATAGTTTATTGTTTGTGCCTGTTTCTCATACAAAAGACTCTAAACAATAATTATGTTTTGTTGTTGCTGTCTTATTTTAAGACTAGCTTGTTTGTTTTGGATTATGTTTGGGCTAAGCATGATTTGTGCTTAGTTAAAATCCTGATCTTTTGGCATTTTTGACATTCATTTGTCATTGTCTATTGCACACATATTACTGAGATTTTCATCAAGTGTGTTGTAGTAGAAAAGCCAAATTGGGGGAGATTGTTAATGTTATGCCAATGTTGTCGAAAATGTTTAGACAATATTCTGGATAACATTACTGAATTTGTCCTTTCTCCTAATACTAACACTTCTGTTCTATGTTGTGTTTGATGTTGTGTTCGCAGGATGAAGACCTAGAATGTTCCAGGTCATGCGGCTGCGGTTATCAAGTGAGAAAATCAAATACATCATGGGCGGTTATTCGTAATCATGGAGTTAGTGGAGGAAATTGTTTTTAAGTCATTCCAAACTGATCTAGTAATTGTAACTTCCGGTTGATTCTGCATCTATAAATACCAGAAGAGATACGCAGAAGAAAATTAGGGGAAACAAGCCAGGAAGTAGTAACCAAGAGCTACGCTATCGAATGTTCAAGTACATCTAGTGTAGAAGGGCCGTTACTATTATCTTTTGTGATGGTCGAGCGCTGCAATGCTCCTATCGGTATTGGGATTGAAAATAGACTAGATTAGGGTCTAAGTGTGATTAGTTTTCTAGTCATCGTAGATCTGTTTAGGCAGTGTATTGTCACCTTAACCTCACTTTGAGATCTTATGTTAGATCTTTGTTTGTATCACTACATGGTTATAGTGAAGCTTTTCGCCATGAGGCATCATAGACTTTATTTAAGTCTATGATAAATTTTGAATTTCATTTGCAAGGTGTTTTAATCTTCCGCTGCTTAGAACTACTTAGATATGTTCATAACTGCTCGTAACCGTCTTATGTTGTCGCGCATGTTGTCAACATTTTAGTTAACACAACTCTGAAAAATACCACACACACGCACTTCGGCTCTTCAGATACATCTTCCCTCTTTTTGCTACATGTTATCAATATTTTAGTTAACACAACTCTGAAAAACACCACACACACGCACTTCGGCTCTTCAGATACATCTTCCCTCATTTTTCTATCATCAAAATAGGCTAGGAGGGTATCCATCTTAATAGATAAATTAGATTCAAGCTAAGTTGAGTTAGAAGTAAGTGCCTCAATGTTTTTGTTGATACTTGAAGTGGAGTTCTTGATGAGTTTGTTGTCCTCAACAAGTGTCTTCATGGTATCCTTCAATTCATTGATTATGGCATCTTTATCCATCAACTCCTTCTTCAGATTTGTGTTCATAGCCACTAAATTCTCAACAGATTCTTTAAACCTATGTTGGATTTGATTCTTTTCCTCTTTAGCTTTCTCAAAAAGCTTGGTCAGCATATCCTGAATACCTTCTTTGATCTTCTTGGAAATGATATGATCAGGAATTCTCCTTAGTTCATCTCTGATTGTGATTGTCATATCATTTACTGTGGTCTCCACAAATGTAAGCTTTCTCAGAATTTCTTCATTCTCAATCAATTGAACTTCAGTGTCAATCTTTTCATCAATTTCAGTATTAGATTGATGGTCCCGGTTTCGAAAAACAAAATGGGAATTCAGAAGCAAATTTTTTTTAAACCTTTTCCTCAGGAAGTTCAGAAAAAGTGAACAGTTCTCAAGTCACTGCATTGCTAAGAGGCTGAGCTACCCAGTCAGTGAGAAGACTGGAAGGCTCATGCTCTTAGCAACACAGTGACTCGAGAGGTTACTCTTCAAGTCACTGCTTTACTCAGAGGCTGAGATGTCAAGTCAGTGAGAACTTGGAGGCTCATGCTCTGAGTAACGCAGTGACTCGAGAGATTACACTTCAAGTCACTGCTCTGCTTAGAGGCTGAGCTACCAAGTCAGTGGAGACTTGGAGGCTCATGCTCTAAGCAAGGCAGTGACTCGAGATGCTGAACTCTCGAGTGTGTTGTCTGAACTGGTCAGTGAGAGGATCCTCCCTGGCCTGAATGATTAACTAAAGTTTCTTTTTTAACAATGCTCTCAGTGAGCAAATTTTCACAACACTTTAGTAAACACTTTAAATGAAAGGAATGCTCAGTTTAACGTGGTTCAGAGACTCAAGCTCTTACATCCACGGCCTGATTTAACAGGAAATCCACTAATTGGGATTCTTGTTTTTAACGTGCTAAGGTGCACTAACAACTGGACTCACGCCACTCCCTGGGCTGCCTCTCCTTACTAACTAACTTCAACCAACAAACCTAACTAGAGGGTTTTGGTTTCAGTTTGGTTTCTCCAACTATGTGAGGTTTTCCCTTACAATGTATTAGCCTCAAGCTAAGATTGGGAGAACCTCTCTAAGCTAAGAGTTACAAGCTTGACACTCAATGAATATAAGTGAAAACCTAATGATCAGTGTCGTGGGTGTGAAACACTTCCTTATGACTCCCTAACAACTCACACACCCTCACAACTTGTAGGTGTTTATTTTTCTTTCTACACACCCTCAAAATGCAGCTATGAGCTTGTATTTATAGTATGGATTCAAATGTAACCGTTCGATGAAATTACATTTGAATCCATACAATTAATGGTTTCAACCACTTTTCTTGGAATGCGGCCTTGTCAGTGTCAGAGTTGCTGCCTTGTGCTGATTGGTCCACGTGGGCAGGATTCAACAGATCTTTGACTCAGTGGGTTGACCAAGACCCACTGACTTTAGGTAGTTTCCTCCTTCACTGACTGATGATCTTCAGTGGACTGAACGTCTTCAGTGTAGTTGTCCTTCAGAGACTGTTTGAAGATCACTCCAAGAAGTTTGTCATAAGGCTGAATGACAAACTTCCCTGACCACAGTAGCCTGACTCCTTCAGGGCCTACTTGGTGCATCACTGATCCTCTTGATCATGCTCTTCACTGAGTGGTCCACCTGACTTAGCTTAGATCAGTCAGGTTTGTACTCGGTGGGACATCCTTCAGGCTTCTCTTCAGGTTCAGGTCTCTGTCGTCGCTTTAGTCAGTTCTCCTTGTGATGTCATCTTGATTTCCTCAGGCTGTGTTGCTGAGTTCCCCCTCGCTGAGTTCCCCCTCAACTGAGTTCTTCTCAACTGACAGCCTATTCTACTGAGAAATAACCTAGCCTGACCTGAAACTAAAGATACAATCCTGATTGCTTTCAAACCTATTACAAGTGGTTTTGGAAAATCATCAAAACTAAACATATCCCAACACAGATTCTCTCAGAGCAATATCAGACTTTCCTTTCCCTTCATCTGTTTTGAGTCTTTTAGGATCAGATTGTGCAGGAGCAGGAGTCTTCCTCTTCAAAGTTAGTAGAGTAGGAACTTCAGGAGTGGATAACTCCTTCAGATAATCATTGAAGTCTCCTTCATTCATCTTCTCCTCTTCAAGTGGAGTAGATGGATCAGCAGATTCCAGCACAATAAAAGCAGATTGAGCTTTAAAAGCTTCTAAAGTCTCACCTAGATTCTCAGTTAAAAATAATTGCAGACTCTTGAGTCTATTGAGGTTGATCTGTAGAGATTGATTTTCCTTCAGTTGCATTCACTCCAGATGAAGTGTGAGCAACAGCCTGTCCTCAATGAGGTGGTAAGCCTCCATCTCCATCATCATCATTGTCTCATTTCTTTCCAACATCATCTCCTTTGCATGGTGATTTATCTCTTGCTTCCTTATCTTGTTGGTCATCATCCTTAGTCTTTTCAAACTTCTCTTTCTCTCCAGCTTTTGTAGCTAAATCCTCATTAGGTTCAGATATAGACTTGCTAGCATCTGATCCAAATGTGAGTTACACACTTTCAACAAGTGTGTTGAGATTAGCTAGGTCTTCAGATGGTGGACTTGGTGGATTTTTTTGGAACTTCCACCTTCACCACTAATAAAATCTTCTTTCTGAGGCATGTTATCATCAGATGAACTCTCCTTACCTTCTCCAGTAGGCAACAAATCAACTCCATGATATATTGTCTTATCATCTATTTCATTAGCAATTGCCACCTTCAAAGCTTCGGCTGCAGATTTGCTAAGTGACTTGTCCTTAGGCTTTTGTTGGGACATTGTCAGTTTTGATTAAGATCCCAAAGCTCCTGAAAAGATGTTTTGCCTTTTGTTTGTCTTTGTTAGGCTAGTCTTGGTTAGGTTTTATACTTAGTCATTTTACATTTCACAGGTATTCAGTAAGAGGAGCACTTACTGATGACGATCAAGGCTTAGAGCCTGAAGACGGTTTTACCATTCTGAACTTATGGCAGTCTTCTAAGCTGGCTGAGTAAGTCTCAGTGATGAAGAGTATGACCCTGAGGTCATTACTACTCAGTCCTGAAGGGAACATGATGATACTGAGTTTTTGGGAAGACTTGGAGTAGAGCCAAGCAATGCAAAAGGAATGTCAGCGTTAGGACAAGACCGGTGAGCTGAAGACAAAAAGAACTTAATAAGACAAGCCTGAAGCCAGGAATAAGTTATGACATTCTCAACAACCTGATGATGTGGACCAATCCTGGAAGGACACGCACGTACAGAACCTGACAAGAAGACTGACATCAGACTGCATTTTCAACGGGCAAGCATTTAATGCAACTACCTAATTCCATGCAAAGGACGGCTGCTGCATGAAGATATGTCCGTTTGAAACCACTCTACATAGATGACAAGAAAGGCTATCTCTCCAACGGATAGTTTTTCAAATCACCTATAAATACAGAAGGCCTTGAACCCATTCAAGGTTACGGGAAATTCCCAAGCCAGAAATTACTCAAACTCTCAAGCACTCAAAGCATTCAGTCTTTAGAAGAAGCACTCGAAACCCTCTAAATTTCCCAAGTGTTTCTTAGCAACTGAGAGTTAATCTGTATTCCAAAGAGCATACAAGAATATCTTAAGCTTAGAGAGATTATCCAATCCTCAGCATAGCTTTGTCTTGTAAGGATAATCTCAAACTAGTTGGAATCCAAACTGAAACCAAAACCCTAAATTAGGTTTGTTGGGAGTAAGTCAGTTAGTGAGTTAGTAAGGAAGTTTGTATAGATCAGTGAGGTTAGCTGGTCTTGGTGCACCTTGGCACGTTAAAAACAAGAATCCCTTGAGTGGATTTCCTGTTAAATCAGGCCGTGGACGTAAGAGCTTAAGTCTCTGAACCACGTTAAACTCCTTGTGTTCTTATTGCTTTGATATTGGGCATACATATCATATTACTTGTTCATTCATTGCATAAGTTTTATCAGGCTTGAATCAATCAGCCTGATCCATTAAAAAGAGCACTGCCCTTACTAAACACTTTTCAGTAGAGTAATCAGTTTTCAGAAGCAAACTAATCAAGACTTTAAACTATCAGGGCTCACGCTATTCCGCACTGAACTTGAACTGATAGTTAGCCAACTGACCCTCACCCCTGCGTAGTCAGTAGGTGTATTATCAGCTCTTAGATTTAATGCAACTACCTAATTCCATGCAAAGGACGGCTGCTGCATGAAGCTATGTCCGTTTGAAACCACTCTACATAGATGACAAGAAAGGCTATCTCTACAATGGATAGTTTTTCAAATCACCTATAAATACAGAAGGCCTTGAACCCATTCAAGGTTACGGGAAATTTCCAAGCCAGAAATTACTCAAACTCTCAAGCACTCAAAGCATTCAGTCTTTAGAAGAAGCACTCGAAACCCTCTAAATTTCCCAAGTGTTTCTTAGCAACTGAGAGTTAATCTGTATTCCAAAGAGCATACAAGAATATCTTAAGCTTAGAGAGATTATCCAATCCTTAGCATATCTTTGTCTTGTAAGGATAATCTCAAACTAGTTGGAATCCAAACTGAAACCAAAACCCTAAGTTAGGTTTGTTGGGAGTAAGTCAGTTAGTGAGTTGGTAAGGAAGTTTGTATAGATCAGTGAGGTTAGCTGGTCTTTGTTGCACCTTGGCACGTTAAAAACAAGAATCCCTTGAGTGGATTTCCTGTTAAATCAGGCCGTAGACGTAGGAGCTTGAGTCTCTGAACCACGTTAAACTCCTTGTGTTCTTATTGCTTTGATATTGCGCATACATATCATATTACTTGTTCATCATTGCATAAGTTTTATCAGGCCTGATCCATTAAAAAGAGCACTGCCCTTACTAAACACTTTTCAGTAGAGTAATCAGTTTTCAGAAGCAAACTAATCAAGACTTTAACCTATCAGGGCTCACGCAATTCCGCACTGAACTTGAACTGATAGTTAGCCAACTGACCCTCACTCCTGTGTAGTCAGTAGGTGTATTATCAGCTCTTAGTTCTTTATCACTCTGAGTAAAGGGGACTCAGTAAGGTTTTAAGTTTGAAAATTGATATACGTGTATTTCCCCCCCCCCCCCCAATACATGTATTCCTCAGTCTTGTACCGGGACCAACAACTTTTCTAACACAATCTTTTTTCCCTTATCCATCTTAGCTATCAAAGCTTTTCTTTCTTCAATCTTTCTCTTTTTCATCTCAGTGATTTTATCAAAGAAGAATTGATTCTGGAGTAACACATCAATGTCAGCAATATTACTCCATGCTTGCACCCAAACAAATTCTTCAGCTTCTTTCTTCCTTAAAATCTCCAGGTTGTTTCTTATATCTCTCCAAGCTTCATATCAGCAGAGTTCTTGAACATGCTCTGCAGTGAGTTGTTCATCATGTTGGTCCCGGTACAAGACTGAGTGATACGTGTATGGGGGGAATACACGTATACAAATTTTTCTTAACTTAAATCTCACTGAGTCCCCTTACTCAGAGTAATAAAGAACACAGGGTAGATAAAAAACCTACTAACTGGACTGAGGTGAGTCAGTTGGCAAACTATCTACTTATGTTCAGTGCGGAATGTGTGAGCCCTAAAAGTTTAGAGTCTTGTTTTAATGTTTGCTTACTGAAAACTTGTTTTCCTCTTAATAAGTCGTGGTTAGAAGGGTTGTGCACTGAGTTAATGAGTCAGGCTAATTGATTTAGCACTGACCAAATATGCAATGAATGACTTAGAAATATAATAATATAAAGCAATAATCAAAGCAGTAAAAACTCAGAGAGATAATGTGGTTCAGAGACTCAAGCTCCTACGTCCACGGTCCTGATTCAACAAGAGAATCCACTAATAGATTGGCTTGTTTTTAACGTGCCAAGGTGCACCTAGATCAGTCTCACTTACCCTTCTTTCTTCTAACCAACCAACAAACTTAACTAAGAGGGTTTTGGTTTCAATTTGGATTCCAAATATTTGTGATTATCCTTACAAGGCAGAGCTATGCTAAGGATTGGATAATCACTCTAAGCTTAAGATAATGCTACTACGCTCAGTGGAATACAGAATAACTCTCTACTCAAGAAACACTTAGGAAATTCTAGGTTTTTTGAGTGCTTCTTTGAATGCTATGAGTGCTTTGAACGCTGAGAATTTGAGTAATCTCTGGCTTTGAAATTTCCGTAACCTTGATTGGGTCCAAGGTCTTCTGTATTTATAGGCAACTTTGAAAAACTATCCGTTGGAAGAGATAGCATTCTAGGTTGTCTTTCTTGCAGGATACTTCAATGGATACAATCTCCATGCAGCAGCCGTCCTTGCATGTATTTGGTAAATTCATTAAATGCATGCCCGTTGAACTGTGCAGGGATGTCAGGTTCAAGTCAGTGTCCGTACATGACATGGCGCTCTTTGATTGGTCCACATCATCAGGTAGGTGAGACTGTCAAAACTCATTCTTCAATTCAGTCTTGTCTTTACTGAGTTTAGGTTTATCCTCATCTACGTACGTTTCCTAGCGCTGACATTCCTTTTGACTTGCTTGATTCCTACTTCAAGTCTTCTCCCAAATACTCAGTATCGTCCTGTTCCCTTCAGGCTGAGTTTAGCAATGATCTCAGGATCATGCTCTTCATCCTGACACTTACTCAGTCAGCTTAGAAGAACTGCCATAAGCTCAAGATGGTGCTCTTGTGTCTTCATGCTTCAGTCTTAATTGTCATCAATGAGTACTCCTCTCATTGAGTACCTGTAAAATAAATTAACTTACAAACCTAACCAAGACTAGTCTGACTACTAAGGCAACTCATCTTTTCAGGGTCTTTGGGATCTAATCAAAACTGACATTGTCCCAACACATCATTCAACTCTGGATCTCCAGATTCAATAGAGATATCAACTAGATCCTTTACCCTCTCAGGTATGCTCTTGCTTTAACTTAGAAATTTTATAGGTAACTCCTTAGAAGTTTCAATAGGAGTAGAAGGCAAAATAGCTTGTGGCTCTTTAACAATGATCTCAATACACAACTCTTCAGTTGGGTTAGCAACAGAAGTATCAGCTGCAGTTTCCAAGTCTTTAGCTGCAGACTTGGTCATCACAGTTGTAGGTTCCACCACCTTGTGTACTCCATTTGTATGCTTTTTCTTTTGTCTCTGTTCCTTAGAGCTTTTCTTGTTGTTCAAGATGATAGAATCATCATCTTCATCCTCCAAAAGCAACTTTCTCTTTGCTTTAGATTGATATTGGTGAATAACTGCAAGTTTTGGAGCAGGGGCCTCCTTAGCCACTTTAGACTTCTTTTTCTTGGGTATCATTGGTGCATCCGCAACACCCCTCTTGAACTTTCCTCTCCCAATAATTCTATGATTGTAAATAGGTACATGAACACGTTCTTTAAATAAAGGAACTCCTAGATGCTTCAGAATATAATTATGGAATAATCCAAAACCCTTAGTCTTGCCATCTTTAGAAACATTGCAGGCAATTCTATTGAATATAAGAGAAGAAACATCAACCTTTATAGCCTTATCAAATGTTATCATCAAGTCCCATGCCAACTCAGGTCCATCATCATGATTTCATGTTCTATTAAGTAGAGATTTATACATTACCTCATATAAATAGATGTACTCTTTAGATAACTTGTTCTTCTTGAAATGTCTATTCCAGTCTGTTGGCAAATCCTTTCCAGCTATGAATTTGTTGTAATAAACAACATCTTCACTCTTGAACTTGAACCTAGTAAAGTGAAGTCCTCCCCATGGAATCCTTAAGGCTTCACGGATTGCCTTAATAGTGATCTTGACATCCACATCATCGATCTTTGCCTCAATATAAGCTTTACCCTCAGTGTAAGAAACAGTCTCATAAAATTTCCTTGGAACAACATCATCATAACCTTCGGGTCTGTTGGTTAATGCAAACTCTAACCCTTGCGTCTTGATGCGATGATGTATTCTAGCCATTGCTTCAGATTTCTCAAGCCCTTCGTATAAGGCATCGAAATCAAATAGCACACCAAAAAGGACTTACATAACCATAATCGAATTCACTTAGTGTATAAGAATGAAGTGAAGTTTGCAAATAATGTTTGATAGGAATATGATAAGTTTCACGAAATAAAAAATAAACAAATTTATGCTTAAGGTTGCTTTTTATATGTGCACAAAGCTCAAGGAAAATGTTAATGCTGAGAAAACGGTTTTTCCTCTGTTTTCAGAGATCAACGATAAAACATATTTGGGTTATTTTGTCATTTAAAAGATCAACGGCTTAGAAATGATCTAAATAAAATCCAAATTTGAAAGTCAAATGTATTAATGTACACTGCTCAGTACATTTTTATCTATTAAAAACCTGAGTCAATAAATCCAAACATTTTGTACACAGAAATACAAAAAATTGGAATTTAGTAGTGTGCGCATTTAATAACCAAGAATGAACAAGTCAACTTGGAAATCTATAGTTTAAAGTTTGCAATTAGAATTCTTCAGTTAAGATAGTCTTTAGTTGAGCACAAGTTTACATCTGTAGACTTTTAAGTTTACATCTGTAGACTTAAGTATACAGTTGAGTAACTTTGCTTAGCTTTTTTACTTTCTTTTTTAATTCTTTTCAACTGTATACTTTGATTCTGAATGATTTTCTCATAACTCTAACATTCCTAGTTCTCCTCTAAGAGTAGAGAATCTTGATTCACATAGGGGCTTAGTAAAGATATCTGCAAGATTATGATCTGTATGGATCTTTTCCATTTTGATACCTTTCTTTTCAATATGATCCCTTATAAAATGATGTCTAACATCAGTGTGCTTGGATCTTGAGTGAAGAACTGGATTCTGTGTAATTGCAATAGCACTTGTGTTATCATAGAATATGGTTGTGTTCTTTGACTCAACATCATAATCTCTCAATTGGTATTGCATCCAAAGAATTTGTGCACAACAGCTTCCTACAGCAATTTATTTTGCTTCAGCTTTAGACAGTGCAATAGAATTATATTTCTTGTTGTGCCAAGAAACTAACCTTTGTCCAAGAAATTGACAAATCCCACTAATACTTTTCTTGTCAACTTTACATCCAGCAAAGTCGGAATTTGTATAGCCTTTAAGCTCAATTCCACCCTATTTTGAGTAACATAATCCAAGATCTTGGGTAGACTTAATGTACTTGATAATCTTTTTCACAGCATTTAAGTGTGATTCCTAGGGGGTGACTTGGAATCTAGCACATACACCCACAACAAACATTACGTCTAGTCTGCTGGCTGTAAGGTATAACAATCATCCAATCAATCTTCTGTAAATTGTAACATCCACACTTTTTCCAACTTCGTCTTTGTCTAGCAAAGTTGATTAAGACATAGGAATATATGTAGGCTTTGAACAACTCATTCCAAACTTCTTGATATGTTATTATGTGTATTTGGCCTGATTGATGAATATCCTTTTGTCCATTTGTTTAACTTGCAATCCTAAAAAGAAATTTAGATTTCCCATCATGCTCATCTCAAACTTTTCTTGCATAAGATGTGAAAATTTCTTACAAAGTTCTTCATTAGTTGATCCAAAGATAATATCAACATAAATCTGAACTAGAAATATGTCTTCACCATGTTTAAGCCTGAATAAGGTCTTATCTACAATTCCTTTATGGAATCCATTCTTGATAAGATGATCATATAGAGTATCATACCATGCACTGGGGGCTTTCTTTAATTCGTATAAAGTTTTTCTCAATCTGTAGACTTTGTCTCCATCTATAGAGTATTCAAAACCAGGAGGTTGCTCTACATAAACTTCTTCTGAAAAAAGTCCATTAAAAATGCACTCTTTACATCCATTTGATATATAGTGAACTTCATATGAGAAGCATAAGCAAAAAATATCCTTATTGCCTCAAGTCTTACAACTGGTGCAAAAGACTCATCAAAATCAATTCCCTCAGCTTGGCAATATCTTTTTGCTACAAGTCTGGCTTTATTCCTTGTAACAATTCCATCTTCATCAAGTTTGTTTTTAAACACCCATCTTGTACCAATTACTTTTTGATAATTAGGTCTTGAAACTAGTTCCCAAACTTGATTTCTCTCAAACCCATTCAACTCTTCTTGCATAGCAAGTATCCAATTAACATCCTTAAGAGATTCTTCTATATTTGTTGGTTCTATCTCAGATAGAAAACTAGTAAACATAGCTTCATGTTGTTGTCTTCTAGTTTTTATTCTATCAGTCACATTCCCAATAATCTGTTCAGGGGGATGGTTTTTAAGCCATTTCATGTCTTGGGTATCAGGATGAATATTATGTTCAGCTGCAGGGTTACTAGCTGAAGACTCATTGAGTCTTTCTGTTAGCTCCTCAACTGATGGAATATTGTCTTGATTTGATTGACATGTTTCCTCAGGTTGGCCTTCAAACCTAGGTAACTTTTTAGATAATTCTCCTTTGCCTTGTTCAGTCATCCCAATAGGAATTTCAACTGTTACATACTGTTGTAGAGTCTTATCTATAGAGTTATCTTCCTTTTTCAATTCTTTGATAATCCTTTGACGTTCTCTATTGACATTGTGTGGTTCATCAAACACAATATGTGTAGATTCTTCCACAAGCATTCTCCTCTTATTGAACACTCTAAATGCTTTTCTTACTACTGAATATCCAAGAAAGAAACCTTCATCTGACTTAGGGTAAATGTCTTCAGAGAGTCTTTTCCATTATTCAGAATGTAACATTTGCATCCAAATATGTGAAAATAAGATATATTTGGACTAAATCATTTTTATAATTCATATGGGGTTTTAGAATGTGCTTTATTGATTAAGCATCTATTTTGTGTGTAACAAGCAGTGTTGGTAAATGAGCTTCCACTAACATTGTTCTGGCAGCTTCTTTCAGTGTTTTATTTTTCCTTTCAGCTAAACCATTTTATTGAGGTGTTCTAGCTGTTGAATACTCATGATGAATTCCATGAAGTGTACAAAATTCTTCAATGACTTTATTTGTAAATTCAGTTCCTCTATCAGATCTAATTTTTACTATTTTCAAGTCTTTTTCATTTTGAATCTTCCTCATTAATTCAGGTAGTCTTTGTAGAGTTTCACTCTTTTTCCTTAAGAACACAGTCCAAGTGAATCTTGAGTAATCATCTACAACTAAAAGAGTATATTTTTTCCCACTCAAACTAACTGGTTCTGTGGGTCTAAAAAGATCCACGTGAAGCAGTTCTAAAATCTCGTTTGAGCCATCAAAGATTTTACTTTTAAAAGTCTTCTTTGTTTTCTTACCTTTTTGGCATGCATCACAAAGATGGTCTTTCTTAAAGTTAGTCTCTGGTAGACCTCTTACAAGTTTATCCTTTACAAGATCATTCATGGTTTTGAAATTTATGTTATTTAGTCTCTTGTGTCAAAGCCAGCTTACTTCTGTAGAGTTGTTTGCTATGAAATAAATATTCTCTTCAGCTGAGCTCCATTCGACTATATACACATTCCCTTTTCTAGCACCACAAAGTTTTACTTGTCTGGTTTCAGCATCCTTAATCATACATGAGTGAGGTGTAAAGTCTACAATGTAGCCTTTGTCACAAAATTGACTTACACTCAAAAGATTATGCTTCAGTCCATCTACAAGAAACACATCATTGATTTGAACATTTCCTCTTCTTATTGAACCAGAACCTTTGGCAGTTCCACTAGCATTATCACCAAAAACTACTCTAGGTTCATTTAGTTTTTTAAGGTTGGAAAATGCTTATTTATTCCCTGTCATGTGCCTTGCACAACCACTACCAATGTACCAAATTTCCTTTGGAGCGGTTGACAAATATCCCTGCAATAAGTGAAGAGTTAGTACTTAGGTATCCAAAGATTTGGATCTCCTCTAGTGACATTCTTAACCACCCAAGTTGGTTTGGCAATTGCTGGTTTCTTGCCTTGCTTTCTTGGAACTTCCTGAGCAACTTTCTTGACAATTGTAGACTTATTTCCATTCCAGAGTCTGTTAAAATTCTCTTTTCTTTTGAATTCTACAGCTGCTTCTGGCTGCACAGTTGTTGTTTTTAAAGTTTGACGAAGTTTCTTCTTTATAGATTGATATAACTTTGTCCATGTACTGGTTGATCTTTTCATCCAAATGATTTTCATCCCTTCCATAGATAATGTCAATTATCTTTCTCTGCTTTTCATCAGATAGATTCTTGACCATTCTTTGTACCACTGGTTCTTCAAGTTCTTGCAACAAAATGCTTTCTCTCTCAAATTCTTGTTGTTGTTTCACAAATGTGGGCACAGATGTTTCAAGATAATCTTGCCAATCACATGGATTGTATCCAATTCCTGTTAAATATCCAGAAGGTCTTTGCTGTAGAAGCATTGCCTTCAATTTTCTAGAGGATTTTCCATAACATTTCAATCTTTTGACAAAGTAATCTCTTTCAGATTCAATATTTGTGATGAGTTTACTTTTCTTCTCAACTTCCTTCTTGAGACATAATGTTGGGATATGATTTAGTTTTGATGATTTTCCAAAACAACATGTAATAGGTTTGAAAGCAGTCAGGATAGTATCTTTTGTTTCAGGTCAGACTAGGTTAGCTTTCAGTAGAATAGGTTGTTCAGTTGAGGGGGAACTCTGCAACACAGCCTGAGAATATCAAGATGACACCAAGAAGAACTGACTGAAGCCATGCTAGAGACCTGAACCAGAAGAGAAGTCTGAAGGATGTCCCACTGAGTGTAAACCGGGCTGATCTAAGCTAAGTCAGGTGGACCACTCAGTGAAGAGCATGATCAGAAGGATCAGTGCTGCACCAAGTAGGTCCTGAAGGAGTCAGGCTATTGTGGTCAGGAAAGTTTGTCATTCAGCCTTATGACAAACTTCTTGGAGTGATCTTCAAACAGTCTCTGAAGGACAACTACACTGAAGACGTTCAGTCCACTGAAGATCATCAGTCAGTGAAGGAGGAAGCTACCTAAAGTCAGTGGGTCTTAGTCAACCCACTAAGTCAAAGATCCGTGAATCCAGGCCACGTGGACCAATCAGCACGAGGCAGCAACTCTGACACTGACAAGGCCGCATTCCAAGAAAAGTGGTTGAAACCATTAATTGTATGGATTCAAATGTAATTCCCTCCAACGGTTACATTTGAATCCACACTATAAACACAAGCTCATACTTGTGTATTCAAGTGTGTTGTGTTGTGGGTGAAGAAAGAAAAATCAACACCTACAAGCTATAAGAGTGTGTGTGTTGTTAGGGAGTCATAAGGAAGTGTTGCTCACACCCACGACACTGACCTTTAGGTTATCACTTATATACATTGAGTGTCAAGCTTGTAACTCATAGCTTAGAGAGGTTTTCCTAATCTTAGCTTTAGGCTAACACATTGTAAAGGAAAACCTCACATAGTTGGAGAAACCAAACTGAAACCAAAACCCTCTAGTTAAGTTTGTTGGTGGAAGTTAGTTAGTGAGAAGGGGCAGCCCAGGGAGTGGCGTGAGTCCAGTTGTTAGTGCACCTCGGCACGTTAAAAACAATAATCCAGAGTTAGTGGATTTCAGGTTAAATCAGGCCGTGGACGTAGGAGCTTGAGTCTCTGAACCAAGTTAAACTGAGCGTACTTATCCTTTTAAGTATTTACTAAAGTGTTGTTAAAAGAAATCTTTGGTCAAATATTCAGGTCAGGGAGAATCCTTCTCACTGACCAGTTCAGGCAACGTACTCGAGCGTTCAGTATCTCGAGTCACTGCCTTTCTTAGAGCATGAGTCTCCAAGCCTTCTCACTGACTTGGTAGCTCAGCCTCTGAGCAGAGCAGTGACTTGAAGTGAAACCTCTCGAGTCACTGCCTTGTTACGAGACTGAGCTCACAAGACAGCTGCACTGATTTGAGTGCTCTGACTCGTAGCAATGCAGTGACTTGAGTATTACTCACTCCTGCTGAACTCCCTGAGGAAAGGTTTTAAAAAAAAAATTTGCTCCTGAATTCCCATTTTGCCCTTCGAAAACGGGACCTTCAATTGGTATCAGAGCAGGTTGTTCAAATGACCACTGATCCAGTTTTGTTAAGAAAACTGGGCTACCGAACAGATCTTAAACGTCTTAAACTATGGGAATTTCTGCATATTTCAAACTATTACTTGCATTCTGACATCATTCTTGTAATAGAAAACCATTTGGTTAGAAGTTTTGGAATCATCAAAAAGGGGGAAATTGTTGGGATATGATTTAGTTTTGATGATTTTCCAAAACAACATGTAATAGGTTTGAAAGCAGTCAGGATAGTATCTTTTGTTTCAGGTCAGACTAGGTTAGCTTTCAGTAGAATAGGTTGTTCAGTTGAGGGGGAACTCAGCAAGGGGGAACTCTGCAACACAGCCTGAAAATGTCAAGATGACACCAAGAAGAACTGACTGAAGCCATGCCAGAGACCTGAACCAGAAGAGAAGTCTGAAGGATGTCCCACTGAGTGTAAACCGGGCTGATCTAAGCTAAGTCAGGTGGACCACTCAGTGAAGAGCATGATCAGGAGGATAGTGCTGCACCAAGTAGGCCCTGAATGAGTCAGGCTACTGTGGTCAGGAAAGTTTGTCATTCAGCCTTATGACAAACTTCTTGGAGTGATCTTCAAACAGTCTCTGAAGGACAACTACACTGAAGACGTTCAGTCCACTGAAGATCATCAGTCAGTGAA
This sequence comes from Ballota nigra, assembly GCA_947034835.1. Taxonomy (NCBI): domain Eukaryota; kingdom Viridiplantae; phylum Streptophyta; class Magnoliopsida; order Lamiales; family Lamiaceae; genus Ballota; species Ballota nigra. Next base: position 63,157,518 of record OX344726.1, read on the forward strand.
GGAGGAAGATACCTAAAGTCAGTGGGTCTTGGTCACCCACTGAGTCAAAGATCCGTGAATCCAGGCCACGTGGACCAATCAGCACGAGGCAGCAACTCTGACACTGACAAGGCCGCATTCCAAGAAAAGTGGTTGAAACCATTAATTGTATGGATTCAAATGAAAATCCCTCCAACGGTTACATTTGAATCCACACTATAAATACAAGCTCATAGTTGCGTATTCAAATGTGTTGTGTTGTGTGTGAAGAAAGAAAAATTAACACCTACAAGCTATAAGAGTGTGTGAGTTGTTAGGGAGTCATAAGGAAGTGTTGCTCACACCCACGACACTGGCCTTTAGGTTATCACTTATATACATTGAGTGGCAAGCTTGTAACTCATAGCTTAGAGAGGTTTTCCTAATCTTAGCTTTAGGCTAACACATTGTAAAGAAAAACCTCACATAGTTGGAGAAACCAAACTGAAACCAAAACCCTCTAGTTAGGTTTGTTAGTGGAAGTTAGTTAGTGAGAAGGGGCAGCCCAGGGAGTGGCGTGAGTCCAGTTGTTAGTGCACCTTGGCACGTTAAAAACAAGAATCCAGAGTTAGTGGATTTCCTGTTAAATCAGGCCGTGGACGTAGGAGCTTGAGTCTCTGAACCACGTTAAACTGAGCGTACTTATCCTTTTAAGTATTTATTAAAGTGTTGTTAAAAGAAATCTTTGGTCTTATATTCAGGTCAGGGAGAATCCTTCTCACTGGCCAGTTCAGGCAACACACTCGAGAGTTCAGTATCTCGAGTCACTGCCTTGCTCAGAGCATGAGTCTCCAAGCCTTCTCACTGACTTGTTAGCTCAGCCTCTGAGCAGAGCAGTGACTTGAAGTGAAACCTCTCGAGTCACTGCCTTGTTACGAGACTGAGCTCACAAGACAGCTGCACTGATTTGAGTGCTCTGACTCGTAGCAATGCAGTGACTTGAGTATTACTCACTCTTGCTGAACTCCCTGAGGAAAGGTTTTCAAAAAAAAAAATTGCTCCTGAATTTCCATTTTGCCCTTCGAAAACAGGACCTTCAATTGGTATCAGAGCAGGTTGTTCAAACGACCACTGATCCAGTTTTGTTAAGAAAAATGGTCTACCAACAGATCTTAAACGTCTTAAACTATGGGAATTTCTGCATATTTCAAACTATTACTTGCATTCTGACATCATTCTTGTAATAGAAAACCATTTGGTTAGAAGTTTTGGAATCATCAAAAAGGTGGAAATTGTTGGGATATGATTTAGTTTTGATGATTTTCCAAAACAACATGTAATAGGTTTGAAAGCAGTTAGGATAGTATCTTTTGTTTCAGGTCAGACTAGGTTAGCTTTCAGTAGAATAGGCTGTTCAGTTGAGGGGGAACTCAGCAAGGGGGAGCTCTGCAACACAGCCTGAGAATATCAAGATGACACCAAGAAGAACTGACTGAAGCCATGCCAGAGACCTGAACCAGAAGAGAAGCCTGAAGGATGTCCCACTGAGTGTAAACCGGGCTGATCTAAGCTAAGTCAGGTGGACCACTCAGTGAAGAGCATGATCAGGAGGATAGTGCTGCACCAAGTAAGCCCTGAAGGAGTCAGGCTACTGTGGTCAGGGAAGTTTGTCATTCAGCCTTATGATAAACTTCTTGGAGTGATCTTCAAACAGTCTCTGAAGGACAACTACACTGAAGACGTTCAGTCCACTGAAGATCATCAGTCAGTGAAGTAGGAAGATACCTAAAGTCAGTGGGTCTTGGTCACCCACTGAGTCAAAGATCCGTGAATCCAGGCCACGTGGACCAATCAGCACGAGGCAGCAACTCTGACACTGACAAGGCCGCATTCCAAGAAAATTGGTTGAAACCATTAATTGTATAGATTCAAATGTAAATCCCTCCAACGGTTACATTTGAATCCACACTATAAATACAAGTTCATAGTTGCGTATTCAGGTGTGTTGTGTTGTGTGTGAAGAAAGAAAAATTAACACCTTCAAGCTATAAGAGTGTGTGAGTTGTTAGGGAGTCATAAGGAAGTGTTGCTCACACCCACGACACTGACCTTTAGGTTATCACTTATATACATTGAGTGGCAAGCTTGTAACTCATAGCTTAGAGAGGTTTTCCTAATCTTAGCTTTAGGCTAACACATTGTAATGGAAAACCTCACATAGTTGGAGAAACCAAACTGAAACCAAAACCCTCTAGTTAGGTTTGTTAGTGGAAGTTAGTTAGTGAGAAGGGGCAGCCCAGGGAGTGGTGTGAGTCCAGTTGTTAGTGCACCTTGGCACGTTAAAAATAAGAATCCAGAGTTAGTGGATTTCCTGTTAAATCAGGCCGTGGACGTAGGATCTTGAGTCTCTGAACCACGTTAAACTGAGCGTACTTATCCTTTTAAGTATTTACTAAAGTGTTGTTAAAAGAAATCTTTGGTCAAATATTCAGGTCAGGGAGAATCCTTCTCACTGACCAGTTCAGGCAACACACTCGAGAGTTCAGTATCTCGAGTCACTTCCTTGCTCAGAGCATGAGTCTCCAAGCCTTCTCACTGACTTGGTAGCTCAGCCTCTGAGCAGAGCAGTGACTTGAAGTGAAACCTCTCGAGTCACTGCCTTGTTACGAGACTGAGCTCACAAGATGCTGCACTGATTTGAGTGCTCTGACTCGTAGCAATGCAGTGACTTGAGTATTACTCACACTTGCTGAACTCCCTGAGGAAAGGTTTTCAAAAAAAAATTTGCTCCTGAATTCCCATTTTGCCCTTCGAAAACAGGACCTTCAATTGGTATCAGAGCAGGTTGTTCAAACGACCACTGATCCAGTTTTGTTAAGAAAAATGGTCTACCGAACAGATCTTAAACGTCTTAAACTATGGGAATTTCTGCATATTTCAAACTATTACTTGCATTCTGACATCATTCTTGTAATAGAAAACCATTTGGTTAGAAGTTTTGGAATCATCAAAAAGGGGGAAATTGTTGGGATATGATTTAGTTTTGATGATTTTCCAAAACAACATGTAATAGGTTTGAAAGTAGTCGGGATAGTATCTTTTGTTTCAGGTCAGACTAGGTTAGCTTTCAGTAGAATAGGCTGTTCAGTTGAGGGGGAACTCAGCAAGGAGGAACTCTGCAACACTGCCTAAGAATATCAAGATGACACCAAGAAGAACTGGACTGAAGCCATTCCAGAGACCTGAACCAGAAGAGAAGCCTGAAGGATATCCCACTGAGTGTAAACCGGGCTGATCTAAGCTATGTCAGGTGGACCACTCAGTGAAGAGCATGATCAGGAGGATAGTGCTGCACCAAGTAGGCCCTGAAGGAGTCAGGGTACTGTGGTCAGGGAAGTTTTTCATTCAGCCTTATGACAAACTTCTTGGAGTGATCTTCAAACAGTCTCTGAAGGACAACTACACTGAAGACGTTCAGTCCACTGAAGATCATCAGTCAGTGAAGGAGGAAGATACCTAAAGTCAGTGGGTCTTGGTCACCCAATGAGTCAAAGATCCGTGAATCCAGGCCTCGTGGACCAATCAGCACGAGGCAGCAACTCTGATACTGACAAGGCCGCATTCCAAGAAATGTGGTTGAAACCATGAATTGTATGGATTCAAATGTAATTCCCTCCAACGGTTACATTTAAATCCACACTATAAATACAAGCTCATAGTTGTGTATTCAGGTGTGTTGTGTTGTGTGTGAAGAAAGAAAAATCAACACCTACAAGCTATAAGAGTGTGTGAGTTGTTAGGGAGTCATAAGGAAGTGTTGCTCACACCCACGACACTGACCTTTAGGTTATCACTTATATATATTGAGTGTCAAGCTTGTAACTCATAGCTTAGAGAGGTTTTCCTAATCTTAGCTTTAGGCTAACACATTGTAAAGGAAAACCTCACATAGGTTGAGAAACCAAACTGAAACCAAAACCCTCTAGTTAGGTTTGTTAGTGGAAGTTAGTTAGTGAGAAGGGGCAGCCCAGGGAGTGGCGTGAGTCCAGTTGTTAGTGCACCTTGGCACGTTAAAAACAAGAATCCAGAGTTAGTGGATTTCCTGTTAAATCAGGCCGTGGACGTAGGAGCTTGAGTCTCTGAACCACGTTAAACTGAGCGTACTTATCCTTTTAAGTATTTACTAAAGTGTTGTTAAAAGAAATCTTTGGTCAAATATTCAGGTCAGGGAGAATCCTTCTTACTGACCAGTTCAGGCAACACACTCGAGAGTTCAGTATCTCGAGTCACTGCCTTTCTCAGAGCATGAGTCTCCAAACCTTCTCACTGACTTGGTAGCTCAGCCTCTGAGCAGAGCAGTGACTTGAAGTGAAACCTCTCGAGTCACTGCCTTGTTACGAGACTGAGCTCACAAGACAGCTGCACTGATTTGAGTGCTCTGACTCGTAGCAATGCAGTGACTTGAGTATTACTCACTCTTGCTGAACTCCATGAGGAAAGGTTTTCAAAAAAAAATTTTGCTCCTGAATTCCCATTTTGCCCTTCGAAAACGGGACCATCACATATACAGTCAGCAATTCTACAGGTAGCTTCATAAAAAAGTTCTTCATGACTAATCTATAGATAGTCAAGGTCCTCTTGAAATTACTCATTAAGGATAGCATGTGTTTGTTTTCATTTGTTTCATCAAGCAGTTCCTCAATCCTTTACTTTAGTTCTTGATTTTCTAATTTCAGTTCATCATAATCACTTCTAATATGTAGCTGTCCTTCAAAACCTTTTTGGAGCAAGTGAATCATATCAATGGAAGAATCCTTGTCAGTTAAGGAACTGGATGAGGCTTGTACCTCTTCATCTTTTCCATAAGACAAATTAGTGTTTCATTGTCCTCAGAATCTATGGACTCACACTCTACAGTTGGTTGAGTAGAAGAAGAGGGACTGTCTTCCTGAGTTTTATCAAATTCAGATAATAGTACTCTAATTCTTTCTTTATCCAACTTCTTTCTCTTCTCCATCCTAGCAGCACTCTCTTCCTCAGTGTACTTCTTTGCTTCAGGATACGGGCAATCCTTGATAAAGTATCCTGGTTTCCAGCAATTATAGCAAAGATAAGTGGAGTTAGTAGTAGGCTTATTAGACTTACCTTCATTGGTCTGCTTTGATGGGGTCTTCTTCCAGTTTGCTCTCTTAGCGAATTTCCTGAATTGCTTGATTAGTAAAGCCATCTCATCATTATCCGAATCTGATTCTGTAGTAGGAGTAGACTCTGCAACTACAAGATCTGTAACCTTTGAATTGGTTGCTTCCTTGTCTTTTCTCCTGTCAATGTCAAACGCAAATGCTTTAATGTAAAAAAATAACTCAAATGTAGATACTTTAGAAAGATCCGTTGATTCCCTCATAGCAACAACTTTCATGTCCCATTCTGATGGTATTGCTCTAAGAACCTTCATGTTCTTTTCCCTTTGTGAGTACTCTTTTCCAAATAATTCAAGCTTATTGAGAATCTCAATAAACCTTGAATCAAACTTCTCAAGAGTTTCTCCAGATTTCATTTTGAAGTTCTCAAATTTTTGAACAGCTATCATGAGCTTATTCTCTTTAATTTGATCAGTTCCTTGAACGATAATCTCTAATTTCTCCCATATTTCCTTAGAAGTTTTGCAACTTTTGATTCTTACTAAACACAATTTTATCTAGGGAGTGATAAATAGTATTTCTTGCAATATTGTCGAGGTTTGCTCTCCTCTTGTCTTCATCTGTCCATTCCTTTCTGGGCTTATGAATAATCTGGGCTAATCCAGTCTGGTCAGCTGCAGTGTTTTCTTACTCATGGTGATTGGTCCATCCTCAATGATAGACCACATCTCATCATTCATAGCCGAAAGATGTGCTTGCATTCTTATCTTCCAATCATCATATTCATCTGTATAAAACATAGGCACTTTAGATTTCATCATTTTAGGAGCCATGGAAAAAATGCAGGTATGATTTTTCAAAAACACTTTTGGATCTGGCTTAATAAAATAGAATTGGTCAAAGCAGTGGCAAGCCAATTGCTCTGATACCACTTGTTGGTCCCAAAAGTCTATCAAGGTCAAGAAGGGGGTAAATAGACCTTGAGTTTAAAAACTTGAAAATTTTCTTTAAAAAAAATAAACAAGATTTAACTTTGTAGCTGTAGAGTTTATCAAAGGATGCAGCTGCAGACTTAAAAACTGTTAAGTCTGTAAAGTTTTAAAAACTCTTTTCACAATTTGAAAATACTTATCATAGAAGATGTCTTAAATCATAGAAGATGTCTTAACACTTTAAAAGTATTTTTGACACCTTTGTGCAACAGAAAAATAAAGTGTGTGTGATGAAAAATCAAGGACCAAAGTTTTAGCTGAGTGATTTCAGAAATCTATAGCTGTAACTTTTCAAGTCTATGCACTAAAAACTTTGAAGATGAATGTAATGAAGATTGCAACAGATATGAGTATGTAAAGCAACAACAAATAACTATAAATTAAATAGCTTAAAATGAAATAATAGAAATGAAATGAACACAGCAGTTATAGTGGTTCAGAGGTGTTGTGATCCTCCTACATCCACTGTGACACCCTTAGGTGCCAAATTCACTCAGATGTTCACAAAGACTTAAAGTTGTTCCCTCTAAGAACTAGAATCCTCACTCAGATCACTTCTAAACTTAGGTGGATACAAAGGTTTCTCACTCAGACTCTCACAAATTCACTCAGAAAATACACACTCACAAAGAAAGTTTCTACTATAAGTAGAATATACAAGATAAAAATTATGAGGGAACAACAACTAGTATAACTAAACAAAATATCCTAGCTTCTAAGTCCTAAACTTCTAGACACTTGAAGGCTGTAGACTTTGGTAGTTGAAGATATGATGTATAGTATGCTTGAATGCTCGGGGTTGTTGTTGTTGTCCTCTGAGGTCTCTTCTCCAATTTATAGGATTCTTGAATGGGCCTCTTGGTGGGATTATGAATTCAATCGAAATTCACCTCCAGCTTTGACTTCGGCTTAATTAAAGCTTCTTGTCTTGTAATTTTGTCCTTGAGTAGTATAGATTGTCTTGTAGTGATGACTGCTTGAACAAGCTCTTAATCACTGAACACTCTGTGTCTACTGGCTAGGAATTAACTCAATAAACTTCTGATGTCTTTCAAACTATATGAGTGAGTGTACACGATGTACTACACTTAATTAGTTTTACTAAACACAGGTCTTCAGCTGAACACTCTTGATTCTACAGTTGTGAGAACTCTTCAGTTGTAGACTTTCTTGATCTCTTCGACTGTAGACTTTCTTCAAACTCTTCAGCTGCAAAGTTGAAAAACTTGTTCGACTGCAAAGTCTTTAGAAACTCTTCAGCTGTAGACCTTAGAAAAATAATTTCTAAGTTCTTCAATCCTTTAGTACCTGCAGGGTTAGTATCCAAATATACATGAATATACTTGACATCATCAAAATCAAACAAGGAGATTCTTAGGACAAAAATATCTTAGCACATCTCCATATTCTTAAATTTGTAGCATCAATTTATCTCCACTTAGATTTAATTGTCATTTATACCAGGGATTTTTCTCCTTTTCTTTTTAGCCTAGGAGAATCAATATTCATGATAATCATTATTGTGATTCTGATTTAGAAATGGTAACTAATTTGCTTTCTAATTATTTCAAATATTTGTTAGTGCTTTCTATAAGGGTTATTACGAACCTCCCCTCTGCAATCCTACAATGAAGTTTTTGTTAGGATTTTCATGTACATATATCTAATTAGGTCTTAGAAACATATGTGGATGACAATTAGCAAGTTGTGATTTAGATTGCTTGCGAGTTAGTTTTAGAAGATTAGTTTCCTTTCTTTTACTTATAATGTAAATAAGGAGTTATCTCTGTGTATTTCTATGTAATTGCCGAAATTATTGTGGAAAACCTGATCTTATTTGTAGAGCAACAAAGGACAATCTTTTGGTCCACCTTATGTTGGTAGTTACTGACCATAGAAACAATTTTGGTTGAAAAAAATGTGTATGGATTACTTTAATGTGTAAATGCAAGTGAGGTGTTCTTGTCAACTCACTCTGTACTTTGCCACCTTTATTATAAAGAGACCTGAGTTCAATCCCCCCCTTCCCATATGTTAAATGGTTAGAGAAAATACCTTTATTAACTTTGCTTTTGCTTATATTAACATACAAACAGAGAGGGGACTGAATAGAAGGACACAAATCTTCGAAACATAAATTGTTCAGGTCAAATTTGATCACACTTGGAAATAAGTATGCATCAATAATTGTAATTGAAGATATCGATGTTTCTCGTATTCGTGAGAGGCTTAATAAGGTCTTATAGTACTCTCGAACAATCTTGATTATTCAAGTTCTAGAGAAGTAATAAATTGCAAGTACACTAAATGTCTTTTATCCAGTCTAATTTTATTTCATGAATAATGTTTAAGATAATATCAGATGATAATTTGGTTGCTGTTTTTTGGGCTAATTATTTAATTTAATGATGATCATGTATCCTCATCTTATAGTCATATTACATCATTATGATTCAAATATAACTTTAGGTATTTGGACCATTAAACTTTCTATTTTTTAAGAAACCCATTTTATTATCTAAATGCATCTTAATTGATATATTATTACTTGAATTAATGGAGATTAATTAATCTCATTAAGCCCATCACTTGGTTGTCAAATTAGTTACAAAGCATTAGACGTTTTAGAGAAAAAAATATTGCTTCAATACGACTTTGTTTAAATATCTTTTTGAGAGAGAAATAATTTTTTTTTATTCTTTAGGCCAACCAAAAGGAAAAGTTGGTCATTTGCGACAATCTTCATCCATATAGTTCATTGTATTCTTATGGTAAGTCTTTAGTCTTTTATTGGTGGCAATTATCATTAATTTTTGGGAAGGTTTCCGATAAACTATTCTCATCTTAAGGGTTAACATAATTAAATATCATTGTCGTTGTCCAAGTAAAAATATTCGTCCTATAGAAGGTTTTTTTCCCAGGCATCACATAATAGGTTTGCAATACACGTTATGTTACCACAAGTTTTACTTCATAATTCTAGAAATATGTTGTGTTCATCTCATAGAGATCTAATGTTATCTCTATCAAGAAAGATGTGACTTCTTATGTTACATCTATAAAGCACTGTTGAACCCCACCTCCCCTCAAACAAGAGAGGTCACAATTATTGTTTATAATTTTGTAAAAAGAAAATTGGGAACTTTTAAACTTTAGAGCTCCCGTTGAAAAATTATCTCCAAAGTTATCATTTATCTTTACTTGATTTTTTTATTATCTTAATACACAGCGGTGATGAGTCGCTAACAAAACAAAAAAGGGTGTCAATTTTGAGAGTTTTCATCCATATGTTCGTCCTCGTGAAATATATTAAAATTAAGGTAATAAATACTAAACTTTAAGATTGATTATTTGTGACTCCAACTTTTTCTAAGAAAATTATTTTTACAATAAAGGCTGGGTAACGCTAAGGCGTAGGTAGTTCATGTACTAAGGTTCGATCAACTATTGTGAAAAGTTTTCAACCAAGTGCAATGCACATGTTAAAAAAATCAGTTTTAACAAAATTAAGTAATAAAAAACGAATCCAGTACAACTTTTAAATAAATATAATTTATTTTGATAATTTTAAATCTAACAATTAAGCAATAAAAAAATTAGACTTGATGGGCTTTCACATTTATAAACTCTTCAACAGAAAGTGTTGATAGGCGAGTAGAACCGTCATTTGGGCGACCAGGATTAGCACAAAACACTTGAAGATTAAGGTGAAATTGACTCAAGATTCACCTAAAATATCTGGCGAGCAGAACCTGCATGCAACACCAAGACGGATAGGCGAACAAAATCAGATCAAAAGCTACATGATGAGCTCAATTAGCATCTCGCCGACCAGATCCGAATACAACGCCAAGACAGCAACAAAGTGAGACAAGAGACCAACTGAATCAAACTAAAGACTCCTCCAGGACAAGTCCAATATGACGAGCAGCTCTTGACTGCGAGCAAGTCCATCAAGATAAGGATAGAATTTAGTTTAGATAAGGTCAACTTAGTCAAGGTACAGGTTCGTGCATGCAGGCCTGGTAGGCCAAAAGTCACGACACCTCCTGCTAGGCAAATGTCTATAAATACTTAGATTTTTTCAGCTAATAAAATAAGCACAAATTATTATACACGTCCAAACTTCGTCTACGAATCTAAAGCAGCTCGTTTATCTTACGATCGAATTTATCACGTAAGCTTATAAACGTTCTAAACCAAACCTAAACCTAAAATTTTGTATTAACTAATTACGTTTAGTGATCAATCACACGTAATTGTTTGATGATCAATTAACCAACAAAAACAGCTACTAATCATTGAGATCAGTAACGGTCATCAACAAATTGGCGCTAGAAGGAGGGTCGAACCTTCGATTCATTGAATACGAGGAAATTATCCTAGGATTGTAGAACAAGCTTGAATTTTTGAAGGAAAAAGACCAAGGACACCAAGAACAATACTTGATACCTTCTGTGAACATGCCTCAATCACGAGAGACACAACGTTCACAACATATAACAAGGGATTCACACTCCCGGATGTCCCAAGCTGGCAGGCGAGCAGGGGCGAGCAGGAATGACCAGGAGAATCAGACCAATGTTGCTCGTCATTTGATGCCACCTGAGTTGGACGTCTTTGCTCGCAACCCAGATGAATTGGCACACTCAATTACCATGCTCCAGGCTTTACAAAGATAGCAAGCCCAACCTGGCCCTTCTTATGTACGAACAAGGCATAGCCCCTCAAAGACTCGTGAACATGAGAAGGCTAGGGGGATCATTTAAATAAAGCAGATAGTGCCCAAGCTCGTAAGGCCACGGGCAAAGATAAGCAGCATGTTGAGGCCGCTAGCCAGGGAGGTTCAACTCAGAATCCGGCTGAAGGGGTGAGTCGGGGCACGCGTCAGAGTGCTCTAGAAAGACTAGGTCGCCACGGCCAAGGAGTCATGGATGTTCATCCAACAGCAGGAGTAGCTCGCCCAGCTGTTGCACCTGCTCGCCAGTCGGTCCATAATAGGCTGACTAGGTCAGTTTTTTGTCGTCTTGGCCTGGACGCCGAGCCCAATCCCAGGAGGCCAACTCAGGGGTTTCCCACGCTGAATGAGGGACTGCAGCGAACAGATGGTCACGCACCTCTGCTCGCCGAGCAGCCTCAGAGCCAAGGGGGATCCTTTGAAGATCTCGCCTCTATGAGAAAGGCCATTGAAAGTATGCAAGGCCAGCTCGACCAATAGAGAGGATATGGGAACACAACTCTTTCAGTCTCTCCTCTATCTTCGGTGATTCTGAAAGCCCCAATTCAGAAAAAGATCCAGTTCCCAGCAAGCATTCAGTATAAGGGCACGGCGGACCCTCAGGTGCATCTGATGAAGTACACCAATTATATGGTATCAATGGGGGCAAGTAATGCAACTCAATGTCGCAATTTTTCTTTAACTCTGGGAGATCGTGTCCACAAATGGTTCTCAGCTTTGCCACCAGCTTCAATTCATTCATTTGCACAGTTGAGCAAAGAATTCTTGTCCCACTTCTCAACGGTCGGGTCCTATCTATCCCAAAGACATCGGTTATCTGACTTGAAACAAGCTGATGACGAATCGGACCAATCGTACTTGGAAAGATTCGACAAGGTCCTACTAGAAGGGGAGTCTGTCAGTAAAGACACTAAGATTGTAGCCGTCCTAGCTGGACTAAAGAAAGGCACCGAACTCTGGAAGGACGTACACCTTAGATGACCGAAGACTTATGCTGAGTTTCGAGATCGGGCAGGAGTCTTTGTCTTCATGCACGAAGCACTGCAAAAGGACTTGGGAGACAAAGGAGAGCAGAAAGAGGGTGCAAAGAAGCTTGGTGCTGGTTATCGAACTCCCAAGAACATGAAAGCATTCACTGAAGAACGGAGTTGAAGGATAAATTGAACCATGTTCTTACTGTATCAATTAATACAGTCTACAATAATGTCCGGGACAAAGAATTGCTCACACCTCCCCGTAGGATACGTCAAGATACAAGCAAGTTAAACCAGAACAAGTATTGTGCCTACCACCAGAGTGTGGGGCACTTTACGAGTGAATGTCGTGACTTGTTGAAGCAGTTATGGCGTTTTTATGAGGAGGGAAAGCTATCTGAGTTCGTGAAAAGATAACCCGGCAAAAGAGACAGAGACGAAGATTCTGATGAGGAGGACCTGGAACAGGTACCTCGTCAGAATCGAGTTGGGCGACCAGCTCAGGTGCCTACCGGAGGGCCAGTTCCAGACATTCAGATGATGGAGCCTGTAGGACCTGTTGACGGTTTTTCTTATGGACGATCATCGATTTCTAATCGTAAAAGAAAAGCAGACTTACGAGTGATCGGTCATGTATAAGAAATGGGAATTATTCCACCCACCATGCAAACATCAGAATTAACTTTTACCGACAGAGACTTGGAAGAAGTACTGACCCCTCACAACAATTCGCTTGTGATATGCGCTAAGATCATGGAAACCAGGGTGCACAGACTATTGGTGGATACTGGAGACTACACAAATGTCCTTTAAAAAGACGCTTGATAAAATGGGAGATTGTGCAGGCTACATCAGAGACACAAATCACCGTATTCTAGGATTCGGAAATATTGTGACGATCCCACTAGAAATAGTAACTTTGGCTATGTAACTTGTGACGGTCAAAGAACCCGAGAAAAATATCGCGAGAATGGTAGATTTCTTGGTTGTTGATCAGGAGACAACTTACAACGGGTTCCTTGGTCGACCTTTCTTAATGAGTTCAGGGCTGCATGTTCAACCTATCATTATTGCATAAAGTTCCCAACAGCAAGTGGAGTTGGCACAGTAAGGGGAGACCAAAGAAAAGCTCGTGAGTGTCTCCTATAAATTCAGTCGAAGCAGGGACAAGTATCTATGCTGGAAGCACCAACCAGTCAACTTGAGAATGAGCCCTCAATCTTGGAAGACATTCTTGGGGCCCAGAATGATAAGATGGACGTAGACGACCAGCCCTCGCCTATGGGCGAGCAAATGCTGCAAGGCGGCGAGCAAACCTTGCCAGAAGCAATGTTACCCCCCGTAACTGGCAGTATACGTCCGAAGGATAACCAGGAAAGCCCAATTATGGCAACCAAACCCAACCCGGAACCCGCGGAAGATTTTGACCCCCGGTTAGGTGCTGAACCCATGGACATCGAGGATGAGCTAAGTCCGGAGAGACCAATAGTTGACCCTCGATGGAAGGGGCAAAAACGACGGGCAACTCCGGTCGAAGAATTGGAAGCCATCAAGATTGATCCCGTACGAGATGACCTTGAACTTTACATCGGGTCCGAACTCCCCGAGCCTTACAGAACCCGCATGACGGATTTCCTGAAGGCTAACTTAGACGTCTTTGTATGGTCCCATGCTGATATGGTGGGAATTGACCCGAAAGATGCCTGTCACAGGTTGAATATCAACCCAGTCCGAAAACCTGTCCATCAGAAACGACAAAAGTATGGACCTGACAAGTATCAAGCTTTAAACGAGGAGGTCAAAAAGTTACTGGACAACGACTTAATTAAACAGGCGTTGTGTCAACAATGGGTTGCAAATCCTGTCTTGGTACGGAAGCCGAATGGAACCTGGAGGCTATGCATAGATTTTACAGATCTTAATGCAGCATGCCCGAAGGACAACTTTCCGCTCCCGCACATCGATCAACTGGTGGACAGTACAGCCGGGCATGAGATGTTCACATTCATGGATGCCTTTGCAGGTTACCACCAGATCCCGATGCACCCAGATGACCAAGAAAATACGGCCTTTTATACTAACAAAAATCTACTATGCTGGAAGAGGATGTCGTTTGGTCTAATCAATGTTGGAGCAACCTACCAGAGGCTGGTCAACAAAATGTTCGACGAAGCCTGGACGGGAAGCTGCCAGAAAGCCTTCGATCAACTAAAAGAGTATCTGGGAGATGTAAAAATTCTGTCAAAACCAATTCCGGGTGAAAAATTATATTTATACCTGGCAGCATCAGATACGGCCATAAGTTCGGTGTTAGTTCGAGCAGAAGGCAAGTTTCACCTGCCAATTTACTATGTCAGCCAGGCCTTGCATGATGCTGAGGTGAAATACTCACCAACCGAAAAGCTGGCATATGCTCTCGTCATGAGTGTCAGGAAGTTAAGACCATACTTCTTTGATTATCAAGTCGAAGTATTGACAACTTTCCTACTCAAACAAATACTACACCGACCCGACACCGCTGACCGTCTTTTAAAATGGTCCATAGAGATAAGCCAGTTTGGCGTGACATATGCACCTCGAACCGCGATTAAGGGACAAGCGTTAGCCGACTTTATAGTCGAGTTAACCTTCCCTCAAAATCCAACGAGAGGGCTGGATCACCCATGGCATCTTTATGTGGACGGTTCGTCAACAAATCTGGCCTCGAGGACAGGGATAGTGCTCATCAGTCCCGACCGGTAAGTATTCACTTCAGCAGTCAGATTCGAGTTCATGGCCACCAACAATGAAGCTGAATGTGAAGCCCTCATTGCAGGTCTCCACCTATCATTAGCTGTCGGAGTAAGACGACTACAGATTTTCGAAGACTCTCAACTCATTGTAAGCCAGGTACGAGGTGAATATGAGACCAGAGACGAACAGATGATCGAGTATCAACGCATAGTTGCTCACTTGGTATCTTTGCTAGACTAAGTATTTATCCAGCAGATACCTCGAACAAGCAACACACAAGCTGATGCCCTAGCAAGACTAGCAACAAGCAATGGACTAGCAGATCTGACAGACATTGTCATTACTAGAAAAATCCAACCATCAACAATGGACTACGAAGTAAACCAAGTAGTTGAATAAAATAGCGATGATGATTGGAGAACTCCTATAGCCAAATACTTGAAAGACGGGAAGCTACCAAGCAACTCATTTGAAGCTGTAAGAATCACAAAACAAGCAACCAGATATACTCTGGTAGATGAACAGCTTTACAAAAGAGGCTTATCACTCCCGCTACTCAAGTGTTTGTCTAGGGGGCAAGGAAGGACAGTTCTGGAGGATGTACATTATGGAGGATGTACATTCTGGAGTTTATGGAAATCACGCTGGGGGGCAAGCTTTGGCCTACAAAACTGTAAGGCAAGGTTATTATTAGCCAACCTTATGAAAAGACGCAATCCAGTTAGCCAAAGCTTGCCACCAGTGTCAAATTTTCGCCCCAAGTATTCATGCCCCGGCCCAGGAGCTCGTATCGGTTTATAGTCCATGGCCATTTGCAAGATGGGGAATAGACATTATTGGCCCTTTCCCGGCAGGAGTTGGAAATGTTCGATTTGCCGTCGTTGCCGTCGATTATTATACAAAGTGGGCGGAAGCAAAGGCCATGGTAAAGATCACACAGCAAAACATGATCAACTTCATATGGCAGAATATTGTCTGTCATTTTGGGGTCCCAAGAACCATTGTGACAGATAATGGCCCGCAGTTCGACGGAAATGAGTTGAGAGACTTCTGTGTAAAGTGGGGGATCAGGAAACACTATTCGACTCCCTATCATCCCCAGTCAAACGGGCAAGTTGAAGCGGTAAACAAGATCATCAAGCATACATTGAAAATACGCCTAGCGGAGAGCAAGAGTAGTTGGTCAGAAAAACTCCCAGAGGTCTTGTGGGCATACAGAGTTTCTCCCAGGTCAAGCACCGGAGAAACACCTTTTGCAATGGCTTTCGGAACAGAGGCTGTGATACCAATTGAGTTAAAGACCAACACAGTCAGGACGACCAGCTTTGATGAACAAGCAAACAATTCTGCTCTAGCTACTGAAATAGATTTGCTCGAAGAAAAAAGATTACACGCCGAACTAAAAAATGCAACATACAAACAAAGAGTAGAGCGCTATTACAATTCTCAAGTCAAGATAAGAAAGTTCGAAGTTGGTGACCTTGTTTTAAGAAAGAAGCTTGCCCCACCTCCAGGCATATTTGTCCCGACTTAGGAGGGCCCATACAGGGTAACAGATAGGTTACCCAATGGAGCATATGACATAGAAGACTTAGATGGCAACTCGGCCCAATATTCCTGGAATGCAGCTAACTTAAGAAAATACTTTCAGTAGGCGAGCAGTTTTGCCTATGAAAGTATGAGTTCGAGGTGGGCAAACTACTAAGTCCGGTGGGCGAGCTAAAGTAACAAAGGCATAAGATGGATCCAAAAACTTGCCTAATTTTTTGAAATTTTCACCAAGTATAAGTGGTCGAGCAGAGTTGAATCAGGTCAAGTTTGGTAGCGATCTAGTATGCCAGCCTCTTGTATAGTTTTATCCCCTCTTGAGAGTTTAAAGATGCCTTGACAAAATGTATAGTGGTCGAGCAGCTTTGACTCCTGATGTAAATTATGTTTTTTAATGGTTGGAAGTTTGACATCGTTTTTGTCGAGCAGGTCCAACTTAGTTGGTACAGGTTTACATTCTTGGTCGCGTTTAATACTTGTAATTTTTTAAGGTCAGTTCAATGTTAAGTTGTTCGTTCAAACAGAAATGCAAGCTCAAGGCACAAGTTGATTATACAACCAAGCCCATTAAAGGTTATTCGTTTTTAAATGAGCATAGCCTAAGGCCAAAAGCCCATCAAATTCTAAGGCCAGAAAAGTTCTTAAGGAACAAGGCCCAATTACATTAAGATTGTTGAAGCATAGATAAAAATGCAAAGAACAATTAATGTAAAGAAAATAAGACGAGCAGATGAGCAAAATAATTTCATTAAAGATAAGGCTTGATCGCCCAAAAATTACAATGAAGACGAACAACAACAACAATAAAAAAAAAGGTACAAGGCCCTAGCTAATCCTGTGCGCTAAGATCCTTGCCCGGCTGGAGGGGGAATGTTATCATCTTTAGGATCTTCCAGAGGAGATCCAGCGAGAGCAGGATCAACGGGGACCACTTGAGTCAGCTCGGCGATAAGCCCCTCGGCATCAGCTCGCTCTTGGAGAGCTCTTTCACTTTGATCGGCGGGCTGGATCTGCTCGCCCTCGGCAACATCGCCCTCCTCTTCTTCCTCGTCTTCGGGAGGACTTGTGATAATGATATCGGGGCCAATGAAGTCAAGCTTGACCCCATAATCAGGCAGGTCACCGATCTGGAGGGTTTTGCCCGGGGCTGGAGGGTTCGATTCGACAAAGTTGTGGAGCTTCTTGCCGATCTCTTCAACAATAGAGGCAGCTTTAAACTCGTGAGCAATTCGAATGCTCTCGGCGTAGCCTGTCACGTAACCCAGGATTGAGCTCACCTCCATCTTTTGGAATAAGTTCCTCTTGAGTAATGGAGTTGGCGAGCCGGGCTTCGAGGTCGGCAATTTTAGCTGTTGCCTCGGTTGCGAATTTCTCCGCGACCTCCTTCTGTTGTTGAGTGCGAGCAAGTTCTGATCGTATCTGCTCGACCTCTGCCAACTTGACCTTAAGCTCCTCTGAGATCTTAACGTGCAAGTCCAGAGCTCTTTGCTCACTGGTTTGGTGCGCCCGGACTTTGTCTTCCAGGTCGGCCACCATTTTCTTCGCCATTGCCTTAGCGTCATCTCGCTCTTTGGCAATACGGCTGACGGTGGCCGCATGCTGACGAGAATCCTTCTCAAGATCTTCAACTTGATCGACCAGACGCTGCACGGCCGCCAAGGTATTGCCCACCTCGACGAGACACAGACGGTCATTGTCACGAGGCTCCTGTGTCTTGACGGTCTCGTTCAGCACCTTAGTCTAGCTGCGGGCAACGACTTCAGAAGCATGACGGACGAAGGAGTCCAGGATCTCGCGGAGGTTGGTGGGCACCTTTGAGCAGGCGAACCGGTGCACCGTGTTAGATCGCCCAGGATATTGCTCGGGCAAATAGCTGGAAAGAAATTTTTAGTTAGTTAAAAAATGCTAAGTGTCCTGGGCGAGGAGAGACATACCTGTCAAGACGACCCTTGTCCCAACCGAGATAGGTGGGGTCGGATGAAGGACCAGATCCTTCGTGAGCAGTGGCGACCAAAGCTTGCTCGGCAGGGCGTTCCACGGAAGGAGTTTGCTCGCTGTCGCCCTCGGATGGCTGAGTAGCAACGGTCACCTTCTCCTGAGCAGTTTTTGCTCGTTTGGCCGCTTTTTCAGAGTCGGAGACGGGGGTGGCGTCCCCACGGAGGAGCCTCTTTGTCCTCAGAGTAGCAGCTTTGGGTGGGCTCGCCACTGGTGCAGGCGGCTGCACCGAGCTCGACCCCCCGGCCTGCCTAGGGTCGCCTTTTCCACCCTTAGCCGCGAGGGCAATAATCTTCGAAAGGGGGTCCGACTTCTTGCGACCTCTTTTGGTCTGCATCTCCCACACGCGGTTATCGAGCTCGAGGTAGGAGGGGTGGAGAGCAACGGTGACAAGCTGGTCTGCAAAGAAAGGAACTAGGTCAATAAATTGTATAAGAACGAACAGATCTGTTTGCCCAATAAATTATAATACTTACCCTCTGGAATGGGAGCTAGAGCCTCAAGATGGTGAGGATAAGTAGTGAGGTGGGCAACTCGTAGTGTGGACTCGGAAAAGAGATGGCCAATACTGCGATCTTCTCGGCGACGAAGAGCGATCAGACACACCACAAACAGGAACTGGTCGCTGATAATGTCCTTAACAGTACGCCACTTCAAGTTTTTGGGACCTGAAACAAAACAAAAGAGAATTAAAATTAGTCCAACCACTTCAAAGCTATAGAAGAGGTGAGACTCACGCTTCAGTTCTCTAAACTCCGTCGGGGTTTCAACCCGCTCAGGACCACCAAAGGGGCGAGCAGAAGCACGCCAGTCTCCTCCAATCCAAAACCAGTCATGCTTCCAATCTCGCACCTTCCCTGGGATGTCCTCTACTAATTTCTGGCCAGGTCGCGCCTTTAAGTAATACCAGCCGGCTTCTTCCCCGGTGCAACCCGTGATCGTCATCAAGTAGCAAACTTCCTCGGCGGACAGTTTGTTAGGGTAACTCTCAAGAGCGAACAGAACCATCAGAGCCATTAAATTCATCCACCCAACGGGAGTCAATTGGGTGATGGCCAAGTTCACACTCTCCAGAAACTTGCCGACCAGAGGGTGCAGTGGTAGGGTGACTCCGGCGTCGAGGATAGCAAGATTGATCACCGTCAATCCGCGCGGTGGGCGATCAGCTCTGTCATCCACCAAGGGAGCATACATCGGAATGTCGAAGGGAATCTTATAATCCCTTCGAATCCTGGGCAGGTCCTCCTCAGTATTGGCGGACACAATACAGCTCGCAGCGAACTCGGTCGCCTTAAGCCTTCGTACCCCGCGAGCAGGAATAGTAAATCGGTTTGAGTGCTCCCTTTCGACTCGCCCCAGTCTATCCGGCGAGCAACAGCGACCGGAACCTGATGTACAATTAGCTTGGGCATGAGAAAGTGAATATCTCTAAGAAACGCCCAGGTCAGCTCGTCGGGGTTTATAGGCTGGAGCACCTCAGCCTCCTCATCCTCGCCCTCGTGGAGGTCAGAGCTCGTTTCCTCCACAAGTTGGCGAGCAGAATTTGCTCGCTCTTCTCTTTCCCCAGAGGGGCGAGCTCCTGAATTGATAGAACGTGCAACTGAAGCCGCCTCGGGATCGGACTCCAGATTTACTACAGGAGGATTTTCCTCGACGGGCCTTTTCTCCGGGTTCCGTGTGGGGAAAAATCCAGTCTTGGAATGTGACGACATCCAATGTATAAGGATTCCGGCGAGAGAGAACTCGACATCTTAAAGTTTCCCACGGCGGAGTAGAGATTTTTGTGGAACTAGAACGCACACAACACAAGAAAAGAAGAAGAAAGCAAAGGAGAAACTACCTCGAAGTCGTTTAGAAGTCGCCGGGAACTGGAAACGTACGCCGGATATTTAAAATGGAGGAGAAAGAGAAATTTGCGCTTGAAAAACAGTAAAAGTGAATAAAATCACGAATTTTTTCCTTAAATACTCTGGAAAAAATGGGGTTCCGGGCGAGCAAGTCCAAAAGTTGAAGGACTGAAATGCAATTTTTTGGCTCGTGCAAAACCTGTCCGACAAAACGGGAAGGCGCGTCACCTCGGGATCACGTGCGCGTGGGCGGCAGTAATCATTCCACCCACATCACACCTCGAGCCGTACCCAGGCCTTGGGATCCCAACTGTCACCAGCCCAAGTATGCTCGACCAATGTTGACCGCCCGGGAGAACTTGCTCGCCCCCTCGACATTCCTGCTCGCACCAATGACACTTAAAAGTTGCCAACCCAAAAGTGCTCGTTTATCATCTTTACAATTTATTGATCGGCAAGGGGGCAATTGTTGATAAGCGAGCAGAACCGGCATTTGGGCGACCAGGATTAGCACAAAACACTTGAAGGTTAAGGCGAAATTGACTCAAGATTCACCTAAAATATCTGGCGAGCAGAACCTGCATGCAACACCAAGACGGATAGGCGAACAAAATCAGATCAAAAGCTACATGATGAGCTCAATTAGCATCTCGCCGACCAGATTCGACTACAACGCCAAGACAGCAACCAAGTGAGACAAGAGACCAACAGAATCAAACTAAAGACTCCTCCAGGACAAGTCCAATATGACGAGCAGCTCTTGACTGCGAGCAAGTCCATCAAGATAAGGATAGAATTTAGTTTAGATAAGGCCAACTTAGTCAAGGTACAGGTGTCGTGCATGCAGGCCTGGTAGGCTAAAAGTCATGACACCTCCTGCTAGGCAAATGTCTATAAATACTTAGATTTTTTCAGCTAATAAAATAAGCACAAATTATTATACACGTTCAAACTCCGTCTACGAATCTAAAGCAGCTCGTTTATCTTACGATCGAATTTATCACGTAAGCTTATAAACGTTCTAAACCAAACCTAAACCTAAAATTTCGTATTCACTAATTACGTTTAGTGATCAATCACACGTAATTGTTTGATGATCAATTAACCAACAAAAACAGCCACTAATCATTGAGATCAGTAACGGTCATCAACAGAAAGTAGGGAGATATTGAGTCACGGGAGCTTCTGTAACCAACTGAGACTATATTTATCAACAACCATTCACAATCCAATCTCTTAATAAATAATTAATTTCTCTCTCTTCCACATATACAACCTACAACTCAATCCAATTTCATCTTTTTTTATATTTTATCAACAACCCATTACAATCTAAAATAGTTTTCTTTTTTATTATTTAATAATTAAATTTACACTACAAAAAAAAATAAAAAATTATCTATAAAATTTGAATTGCCTACAAAAAATTTCAACAAATTTTTTTGTAGTGGAATTGTATATGGTTTGCCTACATTTTTTTTAATCTTGTAGACACCTTTATTTTTCAACCTACAAGTAATTTGCTTACAAAAATTTACCCACAGACAAATTGCTTACAAAAATTCCGTAGGCAATTTCATTGTTGGTGAGGAATGAATATATTCATATAATTACAAAGTTTTAATTATAGGGAATCCCCACCACTCGTCTAAAAAAGTGTGAAAATATAAATTACTTGTTTCAAAATTTGTTTTTTAATTAAAAAAATTATACACTTTAAAATAAGGTATAAAAATGAAATATATTAGGAGAAATAATTAAAAATGATTAAAAATAGAAAAAAAGATATAATTTAATATTGTGATTCAAAATATATCAATATTAGTCTCTATTTATAAAGAATAAAAAATTATGAATTTTTGATATAATTATTATTGTATTATTTTATATATTAATATTTAAAAATAAAAATATAAAACTTATGCAAAATTTAATACAACTAACGAGATAAAGCCACGTGTTAAATTATAAGGAGGGGAATTGGAACTTGCGCCCATAATCTGGTTTGGCTGGCCATTTCAATCGTCCCTTCTATTTTCTTTTTTGGATTTTTTTTTTCACTTTTGTTTCTGTCTTTTTCTAAGATCGATTATACAATACGCTGATAAACATAGTTTGAATTTAAAATTTAAAAACAAAATGATAAAGAAGTTAAATTGATGAGACAACATGCACAGGATTGAGATGTGTGAGAGAACGAAAAATAGGAATATGTTAGGGGCAATTCTAGTGTGCACCAGGTACACTGGTGCACCTAGTCCAGTCAGCAGGTAGACATCCTCATTGTTTCTTTCCACGTATTTCGATTCAATAATTAGTTAAGAGTTAAGGCACATATATTCATATTTTTTCTAAACTTGTAAATGGGCCAAAAATCTTGACTTCTTTTTTTTTTTTTTTTTTTGGCTAAGTTTATTTGGTTATTTTTTTAGGCTCAATTTTAAATAATCGTTTGAAGTATTCTTATTTATTTAATTAACATTTTGCTCTTACCTTTTACTCTTAATTATTAATTATTTTTATGTTATCGATTTCATTTATGTCTTTGAATCTAAATAATGGATATAATATTGCAAATACAAAACTGATTAACTTCAAGTAAAATAAATATTGTCGTTTTTTTAATTTGAATCTATTAAATTATATATTAAATTTATTCATATAATAAGAACATATTAATAAATTTTACAAACACGAGAATTGCACCTTAATATTTAATATAATTTTAAACCAATTATGATTCTACCAAATGGACAATGATTATATTATTTAAGAAGAAAAATAGTTTTATGTATCATCTTTTGTTCTTATTAACTATTACAATAACTTTCTATATATTATTATTCTCATTACTATTAAAGAATTTGCAAACCAAACACCACCTAATAATTTTATAAAAAATAAATAGTGCATTGAAGTGTTTTTTAATTGTAACAATAAACACTAGTATTTGTAACATTAGACACTAGGGACACCATATTATATCATAAATATTTTGAATCTTAATTAATTTTTTTTTTAATTTTTTTTCATTCTATAACCAGTTTAGCCCATAGACCGCTAGGTTAGGGTTAAGTCCCAACTATTAAGAGTGAACCTCTAAGGTATATAACCCTGTAGGGTTGGCACTCATGGGTTAGGGTCGGTCCATTTAACATCTCTACTGGACACTAATAATTGTAAGGACCAAGGTTAAAATCCTAGTTCCTTAATGATTATTAATTGGAGTATTACTTATTATTTATTTGAGGTATTACTTATTATTGTTTAGGGTATTGTGGATTATTATTTTGGGGAAAATTGATTGTTCTTTTGAACATTGTTGATTATTATTTGGGTTTATTAGTGATTATCACATTGGGTATTACTACCTCCGTCCCGTAACACTTTTCATAGTTACTGTTTCTCTCATGTTTTAACGAACGAGTTTTTTTATTAATATTTGAAATGATAAATTATTTTATAATTATTTTATAATAGTGGAGAGATAGATCTATCACGCCCTACCTTAAAAATTATTTTATCATTTCCAATACTAATAAAAAACTCGCTCGCTAAAATACGAAGATAAAGTAACTATGAAAAGTGTTTGGGGATGGAGGGAGTACTAATTATTGTTTGATGTATTATTAATTATTGTTTGGATATTACTGTTTATTATTTTGGGTATTATCGGTTAAGGTATTACAAACTATTATTTGGGTATTGTTGAGTGTTGACTATTGTTGATTATTTTTTGGGTATTACTAATTATTTCTTGAGGTATTACTGATTATAACATGAGATATTACTAATTATAGTTTGGGATGTTGCTTATTATTATTTGGGATATTATTGTTTATTACTTGGATGATTGTTGATTATTACTTGGAGTATTGTTGACTATTGTTTAAAATATTGTTGATTATTACTTGGGGTACTACTGATTATTTATAGGGGTATTGTTGATTATTGTTTGGGATATTATCGACTATTGTTAGAGGTATTGTTGACTATTATTTAATGTATTATTAATTATACACGAATCATTGAAGAGTAATAGTTGTTTTTATTGAAGAATATTAGTTGTTTTCATTGAAAGGTATTAGTTGTTTTTCCTGAAAAACCTTAGTTTGTTTTCACTGAACAACTAAAAATTTTCAATGTAAATCAGTAATACTTTTCAGTGAAAACAACTAATATTTTTCAGTGAAAATAACTAATACCCTTCAATGATTTATGTATAAATCAATTTTACTATATACCTGTCTAAAAAAAAAATTGATTGGGGGTAACTATTGTATTGAAATGGGAGTTTTATTTAAAAAGAACAAAAGAAAGAAAATTTGAAAAAGAAAGAAAATTTAAAAGATGATTTATTAAAATATGATAAATATTTAAAATATATTTTTTATTTTGTTTGTTACTATTAGTATATGAATCTCACTATTAAAGATAAAATATTATATGAATACTGCGAACAATTTACTAATATTTTATGTTGAAACTATAATTTTAGTGAAAACAATTAATAATCACTTCAATAATATCCTTTGAAGTTGATACATTTATTGCAATTAACTAATATCTTTAGTATAATTTATTAATACCCCTCAAATAAGTTTCACCATAACACATTCTCCTATTAAATTATTCAAATTATATTTAAGTTTTAATTTTCTAGTACTTAAATAATACTAGTATTTTAATACTTTTATTTATTAACAATATTAAATTAAATTTAACAATTTATTACTACCTTCGTCCCAACATTTCTTTCACACTTACCTTAAATGGATGTCTCAATATTTATTTCACATCCCAAAAAGAAAATTACTTTTTTCTCACAAAATCAATAAAGTATAAATTATTATTATTTTATTCAAATGCACAATTCTCTTTTTTGCTTAAGAAATATTTTCATCCCATGAAAGTATAACATAATTGATTAACCGAAATAAATCCATATACAATAATTAATTTTTAATATAAAAAATTAGAAAGTTAGTTAACGTTCAAATTAAAATATGTGGGATAATTTTAGAAGATAAAGGATACAGTACCTCATTTAAATTAGGGTAAAGATGTGTATACAGAATCTGGACATCCAGAAAGTTAATGGTTGAATTAATTAATGTCATTCTAATTAGATAATTACTCATCTGCCCTTAATCTATTTTGGCTCCAAAACAGTATAATGGCGCTAGATATCCCTCCACTTTTATAGATTACTAGGTGTAACCACGTGCATTGCACGTTAAATGTAGAGAATTATCAAGTGACATCGTATATGTAAAGAATTTTTAAAAGTCATGCAAAGTAGAGTAAGAGCAAAGATTTAAAAAAAAACGAACAAAATCCTAAAAGTGCATCATCCTGCAACCTTTTTTTGTTTGTCATAAAACTTGAGACATATACTTGGCAAACTTGCTCTTCTCACTTCTCAGTGCATTCTTCCATTCAACCTATTATTTGGAACAATAAACAATATCAATTATTAAGTGAGTGCACCATACATCAAGTGTATAAGAGCATTACTCTTTTTATTAGTCATACCATCAACTCCAACTCCATTTTTTACAAATTTGACTAATGCATTTTTATTCCTGAATTGATTTCCGTAGGTAAATTGTTTGTTCGCAATTTTATTTTTATAGGCAGATTGTTCGTACATAATTTTGGTGGACAAATTGTCTAAAATAAATTTTGTAGCGAATTCCATTGGCAAAATTACTTGTAGTCGGTAATTAGAGGAATGTAGATTCCTTCATTCCTACAAAATTAGAAATTTTGTAGGCAAGTTAAAGATAATCTCCACTATTTAAAAATTAAATTATTTGCATTCGAATTCAGTAGACATGTAGGAAAATTCAGAGCCATATAGTAGTAGCCTTTTTTACATATACGTACATTTGACATGCCATTTTTTATTTGTGGGATTCTAATTTCTATTTTAGTACCTATAAATCGAGCTAGATATATCTATTGTTTGATTTTTTTTTTAATATGACAGATTATATTTAAGTTTTATTTCATTATTATTTGAACTGAAGTTAAATAATTATATAAAATTGAATTTTACCACCGAGATACAATATAACTTATGCAGGAACGGTAATTTGTTCACAGATTGACACCAAATTATACATCCACCACCACCTATAATATGATGTCACATAAACATCTAATTAAATGGTGGTGGGATTATGTGCTTATGAGGCATCACAATATAAATGGAGATATATAATTTTATCTTCACCTTCGATTATGTTATATATATGTGTGGTTTACTAATAAAGTTTGTCCAGCTAGGTTTCAAATTTTATTTATAAAAAAATGCTTTAAGTTTGGTTTTGTTCGGTTGGATCCAGCTCAAGCAATGTTTTAACATTCTAACAATTAACAATCATTTATATCAAAAGTATATAGTTGGATTACATATGTGCTTAAAGGTGTCATTTGGTAAATGATAAAGGAATGATAAAAGGTATAGATATGATATATGAAACCTGAAAGGAATGAAACTCATATCTCATCTAAATGTGAGGAATAGTAAATTTTCTAATAGCGAGAAATTATTTCATTTTTCCAATATATCATCTGATATAAACATTTTCTTACCTTCACTTAAAAAGTTACTGACTACATACCTCGGTTGAGAATGCATCGACATTTATGTCAACAAATATGCAAAGTTGTATTTTATAGGACTATTTTTTTAGAGGAAATGATCCACCACTTAGATACATAGAGAACACCACTTAGATATAGAGAGAAGAGAAGGTGACGAAGTGGTATAAATCAAATAGTTAGAGGACCATTATCTATTATCGTCAGATCTTCTTTTCAATTATTACTATTGTGTATAATTGCATGGTATATTCATAATAGTGATTGTGCATATTCCAAACATAGAATTCTTTCAAATCCAAATTGTTTTAGGTGATGGATGGTTAAAGCTAATGCTTGAAGTTGAAGAGCCAAGTCAGACAAAGCCATAATCCCCTTTAGATTGAATAATTTAATTAAAGTTTATTAGCCATCTGATGCAAAGGTTAGATGAGAGGGAAGACGATAACACAAATTGTCAATTCCGCAGAAGAAATTTTCTATTTTAAGTGTGTTGGATATAATAATTAAGTCACTGACCTTCTGCGGATGATCATTGCTGAAGTTGCATCATCACCGCCTAAACAATCTTGTGAAGCATACTGAATTCAAGCATTTGAAGCAGGGCTCACATATGCCAACAACTGGGGGGAGGAGGGCCTTAGTTTAGTAGAAAAGAAAATAATAACAGAAAGTAAATGACAACAGTATCATTTACCAACTCTTATACGGAAACACAAAGTGCACAAGGCAATTGAATAAGAATCCTAAAAACTATATCTGGTCAGTGTTGTCACAAAGCTCATGCCCAATATGATCAAGATATATCACTTGATTCGTCCAAGAAAAAACTATCATGTTAATTATATTTGTTTTAAGATATGTGTATATATATACCCAAATATAAAAATAGCAACAACAACAATATTTAAATATAAAAGAACTCAGGGGACGTACGTAACTAAAGCAAAGCGATTGGAATCTCTTTGGTAACCAAATGCAAAATGCAAACTCGTGAATATTAAACAAAATAGAAGCCGCCGCAGTGATCACTTGCATAAACAACACCAAAATTCGGCTGAATAGAAATTTACCTAGATGCAGTGATCAATTGCAGAAACAGAAACAAAAACAAAAATTTGGGGGAGTATTAATTTACCAGAAACACTTGAAGCCAGAGCAAACACTGAAACTGTTAATCGGAAGATGGATTCATTGCACCTTCATCATCAATCAAGGTGGTAAAATTATACAATCAAAGATGTCTGAAATAAAACTATATACAACAAATCAAATTAGTAACCTATAGCAGTGAGTCTAGTTTGACCAATATCAATGAATTAATTAAAGATGATTAGAAATTATCAGCTAGCTGCAAAGAATTCACATGAGATGGACAAGTCGGTGGCAAATCCAAAAATATCATATACATACTAAACCAAAACCATTGAAAATCTAAAGATGCATTTGCCAAAGCAAAAGCAAAATCAAAATTGTTCTGTGAAGTCACCAAACTATTTCCACATTGAACAAAAATTCTAACCAAAAGTGTTGTGAATCTAATATGTTGGTAAATAATGATTGTAAACAAATGAAACCAAACCTTTGAACATCTGACGAGACAATGGAGAATTGCGGAATCCGTATGAAGATTGTCGATCTCCCATCAGACCTGAATCACCGGAAGCAAAGTGGGATTCCTTGGTTGTCAAAGATCTTTTAAACCAAGGAAAACCAAATTTAAAATATTAATATGTCAATATTGATATGAAAGTAGAATATAGTTTAGATGACAAAGCTTGCCATTTAACTGTAAATTCTGGAGGCGTGTCTCTCCCATCAAAATCGCCTTTTGTCTAGACCCCATTCTCTCCAATCAATATTGTTATTCCGGTAACTCCGGTGTGGGTGACGCGAATTTGATTCAATTGAGATGAATGACACTATGGAAAGGTAAAGTCGATGGTGTGAAGTAACAAGCACATCCATTCTCACAGAGAAGGGGGGAAGCCGGAGCGTGGGTAGATGAAAGAGTGGGGAAGAGGAAAAGGCAGTTTGATGAACGCTATTGTGGCAGGAGTAAACGCCAATTCTAGGCAAGGGCAAAACAGACTGAGGGGAAAAAAGACAAGGGCATAAACGTCAAAAATATTTCTCACAAACTTGTCACTTTTTAATATACAACAACAAATTCAGTTGACTTTTTAACTTCCAAAACAACATCATTAATATTAAAATTTCAAAACTATAGCAAATTTAATTTTATAGCATCCTCGACTAATTAAAAAAATTGAAACTTTCTAGTAATATTCTTATTCCTAAAAATGATAACTCGTAAACAATCTATCATAGAAATTATATACAAATTTGAATAATAATTAAAATTGAAATCATATTATTAAAATTTTCATTTTTAATACATTATAATATTTGTTAATTGGTATAAAAAAATCATTATTCTTAAACTGTAATTAACAAATATTCTTGAACTTTTTTTTTTAAATCATCTACATCTACGGAAGCAACCAACATCCCTTAACCCACCATGAATAAATAGTGGGGTGGAAAGATATTGACTATCAATAAAATATAATTTCACAAAAATAATCTAGCATTAAATATATAACCGGATTATAGAAGTTTACATATATTATTTTTATACTAAATTTTTGGAATATATATTGTAAATATATTTCTAATTTACTTAGATAATTACTATAATTAGCACTAATACTCCCCAATTATAAGAGATTAGTGTCTCGCGTATTACGCGGACTGTTTGCAAAATTAATTTAAAAAATTATATTTTATTAATGCAACATCACATTATTCAATATTATAATATTATATAATAAAATCTATTTTAATACACACACTGATTATTTTAATATTAATTACGTATGCATTATATATACTTAAATAAATTTGATCATCGTAAAATAATATAGTTATATTTTATAATAAATATATTTAAATAATATGTATGCATAAAAAAATTGGTTAATTTTTTAGTAACCTATGACCTTTAGGCTCAATCTCAATTTAAATACAGTTTTTAATATTTTTATGACAATTCACGTGCTTCTTCTTTTTGTTTCAATTTGGTATATGCTTTTAAATTATGATAGATTTTTTCTCAACTATGCACCACATACCTCTTCTTGCCTCCCTAAGACAATTTTTTCGATATAGGGAGATTTCTAACCCAAACAATAACACACACCCATGCATTATTATTGTTTTTTTTTTGTTGCTAAAAGTGCAAGTCATACATTTGATTGAAAAACTAAACGTCTTCATTTTGTTTCATTCACTTAAATTGAACAATACGCATCATCTAAAAAAATATTTTATCAATTTAAATACAAATCTAGTCTCACATTAAAGGACAAGAAAAGTCAAATGGAAAAAAAAAAAAATAGGACAGAGTGAGTACTTTTTAGTAATCCAACTAATACAATTTAATTAAACTATGCACATGATGTATAGAAGTTTTTATCAATAATTAGATAAGGGAGAAAAAATTAGTAGTGTGTGAGTTTTGACTCACTAATCGGACCATTGGACCCTAAATCGTAAACCACAAATCCCATAGTATTACTCTAAATTAAAATTTCTCTACATTAATATGTTTATCTATGTTTAATTTATATTATAATTATAATTAAATATGAAAAATTAAATAAATAATAATTGAAAGTGTCAATATCTAATGAGTTTTGGTTCACTGGTCAGACCATCGAACCCGAGATCGTATACTACAAATTATATTGTGTCACTCTAGATTAAAATTTATCCAAATTGCTATGTTCATATTATTTATATAATTATATATATATATATATATATATATATATATATATAATTAGTGTCTCTATCTTGCGAGTATCGATTTAATAGTCTGGCCATCGAACTCAAATCATAAACCATAAACCCTATTGTATCATTCTAAATAAAATTAATATGTTTATCTAATTTTTATTTATATTAAAATTAGATATGTAAAAAATAATAAACCATAAATCATTAACCACTTTAAATGAAATTTTTTCAATAATATTCTGTCTAAAATTTATTTTATAATTCTATTGTGATTAAATATGCAAAAATAAAAGTAAATCATTATCAATATCGATTTACTAGCTAATTAGACCATCATTCAAACGTACAACTCTAAATTAATTTTTTTGAAAATTCGTATGTTTATCTAACTTTTATTTATATTATGACTACATATGAAAAAAATGTCATTATCTTGTTATTCCCGATTTATTAATCGGATCATCTCACTCTATATTGTAAACCACAAACCATATTATACAACTTTAGATGAAAATTTCTCAAAACTCATATGTTTATATTAAGTTTATATATATTGTGATTGATTTCAAATAGAAAAGTAATATCACTATCTTGTAAGTATCACTTCAGTAGTTGGATCGTCAAACCTTAAATTGTAAACCACAAACCATATCGTACAACTAAATAATAATACTTTTTGCAAAATTCACATGTTTATATTAATTTTAATTATATTATGATTTAGATTTGCAAAAAGTAAAGCAATCAAACTAATATGTTATATAAATTTTATTTAGGTCTCCTAAAACTTATTCATAGTATGAAACTAATATTATTACGTGTATTCACTGATACTATTACATGCAATTTTTAATACCATAATATTTTATATTGTGATTTTAGATTATAAGTCCAATGATATCAGTGACTACATGTAATAGTATAAACTTCACACTATGAAACTTGTTTATGTAAGATTTTGTGATATAATTATGTATGCCAAAAAAAAAAAAAAATTTACTCTCCTACCATAACATTCATGTGTTACTTTATGACTCGGTTCAATCCACGAGTTTTGACCTGAATCCAACCATTGATCATCAAAATTTGAAAGTTTTCAATTTTACACATAAATTTACGATAGAATAATTTATAAGAGTGATTCTTATTTTCGTAAGTTTATCTATACTATAATTAGATACGAAAAAATAGTAGTAATACTATCGTGAGTCTCAATTCACAAATTAGAATTATTGAACCATAAATTGTAAACCACTGACCATATTGTATCACTTTAAATAAACAAAATCAAAATTACTATTTTTATCTGAGATTTATTTATTCTATAACTAAATATGAAAAAATAAAATTTATAGTAATAATGCTCTATAATTAGTCTAAAAACTGTGTTGCATGGGCGCGGATGTGGGGCACGGGAGCAATATGATACGGGTGCAGGTATACTTTTTTTTTAATTTTAGGATACAATTCAACAAGGATATGTCTAATTATATTTATTTTATTATTTATAATACATGTAATAAACTAAGAATACCTAGAGTTGGAGCTGTTCGGAACGAACGCGAGCCTACATTTTCTCATTTATTCTTTTGTGCCCTTCTGTACATGAAGCATAAACTAAAAGGTATCGGGGATATATTTGTATTCTTTGATTTGTTTGAGTTATTTATGTTTTAGTATTAAAAATCTCTATAAAAAAATATTAAGTTTTAAAATATTACAAAGAAATACCACCAAAATTAATAAATTTTGCAATAATAGCCGCGATCCGATAATATGTATCTGATTCGCGTATCCCTGGAGGGGGATAAGTCTGTATTAAAAAAAAGTTGTTGGATACACCACGTGAATCACATCTGTATTATGCACATATCTGATATTATATACTGGTCATTTTTTAGAATTTGTACGTCACAAGTCTCGGTTCACTCTATAGTAGTGTCAAATTGTGGCTCTCAATTTATTAGTCTGATCATCGAACCCTTAAATCAAAAATCACGAACCATATCGTACCACTCTAGTTTAAAATTTCTCAAAATTCATACTTTTATCTAAGTTTTATTTACACTACAACTAGTTATGAAAATAAAATAAAATAAAATAGTGTCACTACCTTGTTAGCTTTAATTCACTATAGCTGGACCATGAAATCTTAAAGTTGTAAATCGAAAACTCTATTGCACCGCTTTAAATTAATGTTTATTTATTTTTATTTGTATTATAAATTAGATATGAAAAAGAAATAGCTTAACTATCTTATGAGTTTCGATTCACTGATAGGACTATCAAATCCTAAATAGAAAACTACAAATATTATACTTCTTTAATTTTTGTATATCAAAATTACTATAATTATTTAAGTTCAATATATATTATAATTATATACGCTAAACTAAAGATATAAGTAAGATATCAATTAAATTTATCCAATATCAAATAATTAAAGAAGAATTGAAACAGGAGAATGTCAAATAAATATGTTTGTAACGCCCCCACTTAAAATAGTACGGAAAATATGATGTGACACAAGTAGGAACATTACTAAAATAGTACTTTGTGTTAAAATATACACACGCCACATATTTACACAGCGGAAGTAGTAAATAAGTATGATCGTAGCTTAAGTTACAAACTCAAAATTTAAATTATTATTCTTGAAAATATAAAGTCTTTAAGAAACTTCACAGCCTGCCGAGTTCATTCGCCCACGTCCGGATCCATAGCATCTGTAAAATTTAGAGTGAAAGGGTTAAGTGTTTGAAAACACTTAGTGGGAAACCTCTTTGTTAATTGCACAAACTAAATATCAATTTTTTATAATATGTGAGCCCCCGGAGTTTCACCGGGTATATGCTTGGGTGGCGTGACCAACCCATGGTACCGGAACGACCGGACTATATGCTTGCCAACATAAAGTTGGACTTATATGTGAGGCCAGTCGATAGCGGGTCAGACTCAAAATTTAACATTCAACGTTTAATAAGTGCAATTAAATAATAATAGAACACTCGGTGAAAAGCGAAGTGATTCCCCACCTTGCAGGTTTGTACCTACAAGTAAAATTTTTTAAAATAAAAACATTGTCACTTATCCCTTCACTTTTGTAAATTGTAAGACTTGAATTCAAATCTCCATACATATTCAAATATTGTATAGTAACACACATATATCAATTAAGTGTATAAAATCATCAAATAGCAAGTTATAAATAAATATCGACTGTAAAATGTAACCGGACCATTTTGAACCTTTCACACAAAATTCGATTTTGGCAGATTACACGCCTAACTTTGAAAATTCATATTAAATTATTCATAAGTCCAAAAATTATGAACTTTTAACAGTATATTACCAACTAAATAAAGTTTATCACCATATTTTCAGATTTCTCAAACTCTTTACCAAACATCAAATATTTCGTAATGAATACACAGTAACAGATTCTGGTCACTTAACTTTAAAAATTCACCATAAATCAACCACATGTCCAATATTCATGTAATTTTAACCACAAACTCCCAACTTCATGTAATTTATCAAAATACTTTGGTTTTCTATAAAAACCTAACCGATTATTCTCAGATCATAGCAAACTTCTACTATTCCTGTTATAGAGTCCAAAATCCTAGTTCAACTTTGAAAAATCACCATGCATCGAATACTACTCCAAAAGATATGAAATTTGAAACCAAAGTTCCTTCACAAGTCTATCTTCACATATAAAATTTTCAGAATTTTCCACCAAATGAATTGGTCAAAACGAAATTTACCCCAAAGTTGGTCCAGAAATTCGGTTTTTATGCATTCATGAAGAACATATCATCTTAAACTCACTTTAAACCATATAATTTCATAATTTCTACTTCTAAAGAATATATAATCAAATAATAAATATGATTTTGATCATAACTCATGAAGAAATTGAAAATTAAACATTCAAACATGAAGTAAAACATGGATAACATGCAAATTTACTCATCAAAACTCATTTTCCTATCATTTAATTCACATATCATGCATAAACTTCATACTACCACTTAAATAATTACTCAAATAAGAAGAGAAGCTTACTTAGAGATAGTTAGCTACAAGAAATCTCTTCTCCTCCTTTCTGTAAGTGTAGTAGTAATGTTTGTGAGATTTTCTTTTTTTCTTCTTCTTATGAATATTTTGCATGCAAGAACATGTATTTATAGGAGGGATCATCCTTGGAGGCTACTTCATCCCTCTCTTGGCCGACTTGGAAGAAGAGTGTGGAGTAAATTGGATGATTTTGGAGGTTAAGCCATTAAACACATGGCATCTTATAATTAGTAGCTAATTTTGACTTTGATTCTACTAACTTTGACCTTAATTTCATTAAACTTCACCACTCTTCCTATTCTTCTCTTCTTGGTCGAATTCTAGGGAGATTTCAAGAGAAATCTTGTGTCTTGTAGTTAAGACACATGTAGGCTTTGAATTTAATAAATAAAAATAAGAGAAATTATGATTTTCTAATTTATTTAATGCTTTTAAGGTACATTATGCATAAAATTACTTACACTATCTTATGAAATAAAATTAAAACTCTTCTAAGGCTCTAAATAAATTATAAAGTCTATATACTAATCATAAAAAAACATCGAGCAATCGATACGTAATTCGTTTCTTGAAGAAACATTCATTTTTCAACTTATAACTTGTGAAATAAATTACTAGACTTAAGGACTATATTAATTTCTATATCAAATACTTTAAGACATAAAAATAAAGAACATATAAAAATTATAAAATCTCAAGAATAAGCATGTATTGAGCAAATAATATGTTAATTGTAAGTATCGAGTAAATAAAATACATAAACGTGCCTTGGCATGAATTTTGGATGTTGTCATGATTCGTCACTTGAAATACCCTTATTTTGGTCAATTTTGTCGAGTATTTGGAGTCATTTGAGCATTATTTCTCTAAATTGATGAATTTGTCTCTTTGATGCTCGTAGGTGAATCGAGGGCGAAGAACGGAGTTCGTATGACTTTGAATCGTCTCAAACGGATGCCCGGATGAGAAGATATCGAAGAAATACGAATGGTGTTAGTGTTGAAGAAGAAAAGTGCTATTTGGAGGAATTTTGGGGAGCATTCGAGTAAAGCACTCGAGCACTAGCGCTCGAGCACGTTGCTCGAGCGCCCAAAACGTACAGAAGATTTCTAGCGCTCGAGCAGCTCGAGCGCCACCGCTCGAGCGTGTTACTCGAGCGCCCCAGTTTATGCAGAGAAGTTTTGCCGCTCGAGCCCGTTTGTCATTCGAGCTATACGCTCGAGCGCGACTGCTCGAGCAGGTCTGCTCGAGCGCCTTCTATTTTCGCGCTTTCAAAGGCATTTTTCGGCCCACGAGTTCACGATTCGGCCCGTGCATATATATATTCGTTTCAAGTACGTTTTTGGGAGAACACACACGGAGACACACGACACAAGAGAGTTTTGAGAGTTTTAGAATTCATTTTGGGAGAGGAAGAAGAGAAGCAAGCTTTACTTTACATTTTGTTGAGGTTTTTCATACGAATTCTTAGTTTCTTTTCGTTTCTTAGTTCCTTTTAATTAACTTGATTACTTTAAACGCTTTAAACTTCGTTTTTATCAATTCAAATTCAGTTCTTAGTATTTATTTCTTTAAACCCTATTTCATGTTTCATATTTTCTTTCTTCAATTCATCATGTTTATGTTCGTTGTTTCTTTTATTGTTTTCGTTATCGTTATAGCCATGTCTAGCTAAACCCTTGTATGCTTGGGGTAGGATGAACTCGTAGAAGTAGGTTGTGGGTACGTAATTAAGGTAACTTGTGACGTTAGGTTTTAATTTTCTTGATTAATGAATGCTTAAAATTAATCTTAACTTTACTTTTGAATTTCGTTCGAAAAGTGTTAGAGAGAGGACGACCACATCACTCTTTAATAACGAGTAGACTTAACTAGATGGTTTAGAAAGGGTTAATTCATCTACCAGTTTAGCGAAGGAGGACGACCGCATCACCTTAGTTAAATTAGGGTCTCATTAATTAAGCACAATCTATTAACTTGTTAGTGGATTAGTGAAATCGAGTGTTAGGGTAAAGTATTAGGGTTTAGAATCTTGAGCTTTCACCTTGCATTAGGGTTATTTCTTGCGCGCGACAATTATTTTGATTATGTACCCGCTCTGTTAGTATACGTAGGGATTCCTATCCTCAACATCACCATCTCTAATTAGAAAACAACCCTTAGTTAATTCGCTTCTTTAATTCTTTAGTTTAATTAGTTTAGTTTAGTTTTAATTAATCTTTCCAAAAACCAAAAACACATTACACTCATATTAGCTACGACGCGTAGATCTTCAGGGATCTATTCGCATACACTTCATCCCTTGGGTTCGATAATACTTGGTCATTATACTTACTCTTACTACAGTGAACTCGTACTCTTGCGGGGAAGCTACTAGTAGAAGCTAGTATCATCGCTTCAAGTCAATGGCGCCGTTGCCGGGGATGGCGTTGTATGCTTTTTGAATAGGACTTGTCGATAGCTTAGTAGTTAGTAGTGAGTGATTTTACTTTTCTGTTTTTTTTAATTAATTCGTACATATTCGGCAGTTGCGTTTTGATTCTTCTGTTAGTGTTTCAGGTTTATGAGAACACGCTCACAAGGCAATACGAGCGAAGAGAGGTTACCTGCAGATCCTGAGACAATAGCAAGAAGAAATCGAGCCTTCTTACGAAGGATGAATGCTGCCGGAGGAAAAGAACCGATGGACATCACTAATGAGTTGGACGAAGTCGAGAATGAGTTTAATCAGGTATTGAACCGGGTTGACGGCACTGATGGCAACACCAGGAAGAATCAGGATCCGTTAGGAGAGAGCCAGAGCCAAAACCCGGGTACTCAGAACCAAAACAGCCCAGCTCATAATATGGTCCAAAATCCACATAACAACCCTGCTTACCCACATCCTAACCTACCACAAAACAACTTACCCTATCCACCCTACCCATACCCACCGTATCCTTACCCACCATACCCGTATCCTCCACCTCCAGTTTACAATCAACCACCTGTTTACCAACCACCACCACCCCAACAAGTACCCGTACCAGCTGTTAATCCTCAACACGTTCCGCAAAACGTAGATCAAAATCTGTCTATTCGAGGGAGGTTTGCAGCGCAGCCACAAAGGTACTATGATGGAGTGGCATTGCCTCCCGTTGAGGCAAATAACTTCTCGATTTCCCCAGGAATTCTTAAGCTGCTTACCGAGAACCAGTTCAAAGGGGAAGTTGGGAAGGAGAATCCTCACACTCACTTGAGGAGTTTCCTCATGATAGCCTCCACATTCAATTACAATGGCATTTCTGAAGATGCCAAGAGGCTTAGGCTGTTCCCATTCTCACTTACGGGAATAGCTAAAGAGTGGTATGATAACACGCTCCCACGGGGAGGTGTAACCACATGGGCCAAGCTCGAGCGTCTGTTCCTTGAGCGATTCTACCCTTCATCGAGAACGATTAAAGCGAGAATTGAGATCTCTTCCTTTCGCCAGAAGTCTGGAGAGGATTTACGCCAAGCGTGGGAGAGATACTCAAATATGTTGGTCGAGTGCCCGCAGCACGGGTACAACGAGAGATATATTATGGCGTTCTTCTACAGTGGAGCCAGCAAGGCTGGCCAATCCCATTTAGATGCATGTGCGAGTGGAGCTTTTCTGAACCAAGGGATAGCGAGATGTAGAGAAATCGTGGACAACATTGTCACAAATGCCGGTGCTTGGAACGAGGATCCTGAGTTTCAGAGAGTTTGCAAGCTGGAGGAAAATGAGGGTACTAGGAAGCTGTTGATGGCAATGATGGAGAAGATCAGCAACCTTGAGATGGGGCAGAACTTGGTTGGAGGGAATGTAGCGGTGAGTGAGAAAGTGGACCCACCCACGAGTCAGCAAGAAGAGGCTAACTATAGGGGAAGGTCTAACTATCCATAAGGCGGGTATCCACAAGGTGGAAATCAGTATGGAAGGCCTCCTTATGGCCAACCATTTGTACCTCCGGGCCCACAGCCACCTCAAAATCAATGGAGGAACACACAAGGGTATCAAGGAGGCCAGCAGCCTCCTCAAAACACATGGAGGAAAAATGAGAATTTTTCATATGCTAACCCAAAAGCTGGTATTACTGTTCCTGCAGGTGTTGATCCGGGGTCTAAACCTCCTGGTGGATAGGGCGGTGCATCAACCGAGGAGATGTTGAGAGCGATCCTTCAGAAGGTGGAGGAAGGTAGCAAGCGATTGTCCTCTTTGGAGTACGATGTGAAGGAGTTGCATAAGAAAGGCGATCATCGAGATCAAGAACTCCAAAAGAGAGACATCGAGTGGAATCGAGTTCAGCAAGAGAACAACAGAAGGTTCAATTCTATCGAGTACCAAATTAGTCAGATTGCAAAGTCTCAACCGAGAGAGCCTGGCAAGTATCCTTCAATGCCCGAGGATAACCCAAAGGAACATTGCAAGGCTATTGAGTTGAGAAGTGGGACCAAATATGATGGTCCTGAGATGCCTGCTGATTCTGAGACGCCCAAAGGAGAGGTTGAGATAGAAGGAAAAGAGCCTGAGACAGTTAGAGATGAGATTGAGGAGGTAGGAGTTGAGAAGGGATTGAAAGTGAAGGGATTGAGAAGAGGAAAGATGTGGATGAGTCCCATGAGAGCAAATAGCCTGAAGAGGAGATAGAGGAGATCGAGAGAATTCCAAAGTGGAAGAAGGCAAAGGAAGCAAGGAAGAATGCAAAAGAGACGGAGAAAGATAAATGGGGGATACCCAAATCTGTGATACCCGTCCCGTATCCGCAACGCTTCATAAAAAAGAAGCTTGATGAGAAGTTTGCTAAATTCCTTGATGTTTTTAAAAAGCTACATATTAACATTCCTTTTTATGATGATTTGGAACAGATGCCTAATTACGCCAAGTTCCTGAAGGACTTGATAGCGAAGAGACGGAGAGTAGACGGACCTGAGTTAGTGCACTTGAACCACGAGGTGAGTGCAATGGTGCACAAGGCGCTTCCTCCAAAGATGAAGGATCCCGGGAGCTTCACCATTCTATGTGATATCGGGAACGGGATCAAGAAAGGAGCCTTGTGTGATCTCGGGGCGAGCATTAATTTGATGCCTCTTTCGCTGTTCAAGAAGTTAGAGGTGGGCGAACTTCAACCCACGATGATGACGCTCCAACTTGTTGATAGGTCCATCACGAGACCTCAAGGAGTAGTGGAGGATGTTCTAGTGACGGTGGAGAATCATGTTTTTCCCACCGACTTCGTAGTACTCGAGATGGAAGAGGATGAGCATGTCCCGCTGATTTTAGGGAGACCGTTTCTAGCTACTGCCGGGATGGTGCTTGACGTAGCGAATGGCAAAATCACGGTCAAGGTTGATGATAAAGAAGTGAAGATAGCTATTTACGAAGCTATGAAATACCCCATGGGAGATGAGAGTTGCCACTTCATTGACATCACAGACACTTGTGTTGAAGACACATTTTTAGACCCCTGCTCTTTCTATGTGCATCAGTTTGATTATCCTATCCTTGATGATCTATCTTATGATTCTTATGATCTTGATTATTTTGACAGCTTGGAAGACAATGAAGATGTCAAGTTCTTGGAGTTGAAGAAAGTAGAGGATGAGAACGACTTGGAAGCCGAGGAGTCAACCTTCAAGAAGATGTTCTATAAAGCACCACCACTGGAGGCGAAAAAGGAGTTGAAGCCACTTCCCGACCACCTCAAGTACGCTTACTTGGATGAGATCGACAAATATCCGGTAATTGTATCTGCCCTTTTATCTGATGATCAGCTAGAGAGACTTTTAGTGGTGCTTCGTAAGCACAAATCTGCTATAGGATGGTCGATCGCGGATATTAAGGGGATTAGTCCCTCGATTTGCATGAATAGGATTAGATTAGAAGAGGGTAGAAAGCCGATAGTGCAAAATCAGCGTAGAGTTAATCCGGTAATTCAAGAGGTGATTCATAAGGAAGTTTTGAAGTTGTTAGGTAGCAACATGATCTTTGCGATTTCTGATAGTCCATGGGTGAGTCCGTTACACGTAGTTGCTAAGAAGGGGGGTACCACTGTGATTAAGACGGAGTTTAATGAATTGGTAGCCACTAGATTAGTGACGGGTTGGCGTGTTTGTGTAGATTATAAGGAGTTGAACAAGGCAACGTGTAAGGATCACTTTCCTTTACCGTTCCTTGATCAAATGATTGATAGATTAGGTGGTTTTGAGTATTACTGTTTCTTAGATGGATACTCGGGGTATAATCAGATCATGATAGCCCCCGAGGATCAAGAGAAAACCACTTTCACCTGCTACTATGGGACTTTTGCTTTTAGGAGGATGCCGTTTGGGTTGTGTAATGCACCCGCCACCTTTCAAAGGTGTATGATGGCGATTTTTCATGGTTTGATTGAGAGGATTATGGAGGGTTTCATGGACGACTTCTCCATTTACGGGGAGTCGTTTGATAAATGTCTAATCAATCTTGAAGTTATGTTGAGCAGGTGTGAAGAGACGGACTTAGTGCTTAATTGGGAGAAGTGCCACTTCATGGTGAGAGAGGGTATTGTTCTTGGACATCATGTGTCCTCGAAAGGTATCCAAGTTGACAAGGCGAAAGTGATTGCTATTGAGAAGCTTCCACCACCTTCAACCGAGAAGGGAATTCGGTCGTTTTTAGGACACGCGGGTTTTTATAGACGCTTTGTTGGTCCCGGTACAAGACTGAGGAATACGTGTATGGGGGGGGGAAACACGTATACCAATTTTTAAACTTAAACTGACTGAGTCCCCTTCACTCAGAGTGGTAAAGAACTAGGAGCTGATAATACACCCACTGACTACACTTGGTGCGGGTCAGTTGGCTAACTATCAGTTCAAGTTCAATGCGGAAATGTTTGAGCCCTGATAGTTTAAAGTCCTGTTTAGTTTGCTTTCTGAAAACTTGTTATACTCAAAACTTAGAAGTGTTTAGTAAGGCAGTGTTCTTTTGAAGGTCAGGTTGATTGATTCAGACCTGATAAGCTTGAATGCAATGAATGAACAAGTAATATGGCAGGTATGCATAAAGTCAAAGCAGTAAGAACACAAGGAGTTTAACGTGGTTCAGAGTCTCAAGCTCCTACGTCCACGGCCTGACTTAACAGGAAATCCACTCAAGGGATTCTTGTTTTTAACGTGCCAAGGTGCACCAAGACCAGTTACCTCACTGATCTATACAAACTCCTCTTACTATCACACTAACCGACTTACTCCCAACAAGCCTAACTTAGGGTTTTGGTTTCAGTTTGGATTCCAACTAAGTTGAGATTATCCTTACAAGGCAAAGCTGTGCTAAGGATTGGATAATCTCTCTAAGCTTAAGATAATTCTAATTAGCTCTTGGAATACAGAATAGCTCTCAGTTGCTAAGAAACACTTGGGAAATTTAGAAGGTTTCGAGTGTTTCTCTTAAAGGCTGAATGCTTTGATTGCTTGAGAGTTTTGAGTAATTTCTGGCTTGGAAATTTCCCGTAACCTTGAATGGGTTCAAGGCCTTCTGTATTTATAGGTGGTTTGAAAAACTATCCGTTGGAGAGATAGCCTTCTAGCCATCTATGTAGAGGGGCTTCAAACGGACATATCTCTATGCAGCAGCCGCCTTTGCATGGATTTGGTATTTGCATTTAATGCACATTAAATGCTTGCCCGTTGAATATGCAGTCTGAATTCAGTCTATGTGTCAGGTTCCGTACGTGCGTGTCCTCCTCGGATTGGTCCACGTCATCAGGTTGGTGAGAATGTCAGAACTTATTCCAGAGCTTCAGGCTTGTCTTATTAAGTTCATTTTGTCTTGAGCTCACCGGTCTTGTCCTGACGCTGAAATTCCTTTTGCATTGCTTGGCTCTACTCCAAGTCTTCCCATTTACTCAGTGACAACCTGTTCCCTTCAGGACTGAGTTAGTAATGACCTCAGGGTCATACTCTTCATCACTGACACTTACTCAGCCAGCTTAGAAGACTGCCATAAGTTCAGGATGGTGCTCTTCGTCTTCAGGCTCTGAGTCTTGATTGTCTCCAGTGAGTTCTCCTCTCACTGAGTACCTGTGAAGTGTAAAATGACTAAGTACTAATCCTAACCAAGACTAGCCTGACAAAGACAGATTAAGGCAATCATCTTTTCAGGGGCTTTTGGGATCTAAATCAAAACTGACAATGTCCCAACAATTTCCCCCTTTTTGATGATGCCAAAACACTGAAAAGATCCTCAAAACACTTAGAGGAAATAGGACAATCCTATCTATAAGATAAGACAGTGTTAGAGCAATTCTTGATAAAGTACAGAATTTAAACAAGCCAAAAAGACAATGAGTTTTTGTCTGTGGGCAAAAGTAATAGATTTCTTGATAGATGTGGAAACGATTACAATGAATCTAATCTATTACAAAGAAGCCTGTGAACACCTAGACTAATCTCATTTCAGGCTTGAGTCCA
Source organism: Ballota nigra (assembly GCA_947034835.1). Lineage (NCBI taxonomy): Eukaryota > Viridiplantae > Streptophyta > Magnoliopsida > Lamiales > Lamiaceae > Ballota > Ballota nigra. The sequence continues at coordinate 63,200,391 of OX344726.1, forward strand.
TATCCTGCATAAACTCTTGCCTTTAGCTCGTCAAGTCTTCCAGGTTGGTTCACATATCCTTCAGTTCTAGCTATCTTCAAGACTTCCATCATTATGGCCTTAGTGTCATGCTTTAGAGTTCCAGGAATCAAGGGAGGAGCTCGAATGATGAACTCAGGAGCCTTCACTTGGACTTTAGCTGCCTCAGCCTCCTCCAAGATCTTCTGAAATAGCTCAGGATGATTGTCCATCATATAGTCAGTGAAGTGGGCATCAATATCGTCAGTGTCACCCCACTTCTTCACAACAAACCATAGCCTGACAAATTCATCCCTTGCATCAGTCCAAAACTCCTTTAAAGTCTCTGAGACGAACTCATCAACAAAAGCTTCCCTTGCTCCTGATTCTGGCCTACTGACTTGAAGAATTGTTGCCTTCCTAACTGTTGGCTTCTTTCTGTACTTCCTTGGCTCAGGCTTCGCCTTCTTCCTCCTTAGCAAGCTGATCACTGCATCATCTAGTTCACGTTGTTGAAGCTCAGTGATATCCGTCAGCTTTTCAACCTTCTTCTCCAAAATGCGCATCTTCTCCTTCTGAGCAATTTCAGCTCTGCGCATAGCCTCAGTCTTTTCAGGTTGATCTCCCCATGCTTCAGCACATAGCTCCGCAACTAACTCACCTGAGTAAGTGATGGGATTCTTCCTTGAGCTCATGGGTGATGATCTTTGGACTGGCTCAGGTTGTTGCTTTGAAGGTTCATTAGCCTTTGCCTTTGTTGCCTCCTCCCTCAGCTTGGCAACTAATTGTTCTCCTTCCTTCTCCACGGCCGCTAACCTGGCTGACTTCCTTACCCTTAGAATATTTCCATCAGGATTGGCTTCAGGATCAGCTAGGACGGTCTCTCCTTGACTAACCGCCTCAGATGCCTCAGGGCGGGATCTTTTCTTCTTTTCCCCCTTTTTGGCATCATCATTGGTCTCAGATGGGAATGCGTCAGATCCGCTGTTGATTACGAAGGAGGCTAGGGAATGGACATCGTTGATTCCCTCCTTCAATAACTCAACTCCCATTGAAATCCCAGTCCCTGCAAAGGATACGGAACTGATGGCAGCATTGACTTTCTTCTCAAAGACCTCCATAGATAGTTGGAGACTTTGTTCAGCCTTGGTGATCCTTTCTTCCACCTTCGAGGACTCACCGCTGACTCTGCTAACCTCAGTCAGTATCTTCACAGACTCCTCAGTGGCTTTAGCCAAAATGTCCGCCACTGATTGAGATGTGCGATCCAGCTTCCCTGACTCCAGCTCCAACTTGGACGCTGAGTCCTCCAAGGCCTGAGTGACAATAGCTCCAGTCTGAACTGCAAGCCTGTCCACTGCCTGATTCATCTTTTCGTCCCTGATCGCATCTCTTTCTTCAAGTTTCTTGAGAGTGTCCCTGAGCATCTTCTTTGTGCGCTTCCTCTCATTCTTCACTGACTTGGCCGTGTCAGTCATTGTGCGCTTTAACAAGATCAGCTCCCTGTTGGCAAGGGTGTTGTAAGCTGTCTTTGTCCACCTGATGTGTTTCGCCAGGGCCTTGGAGTCTTCATCTTTTTCAGCACGTAGCCTCATTACTTCCTCCTGAAGTTCAGCTAGATTTTCCGAGGTTTTCTCCTGTTTGACCTCCACTATGCTTGTAAACTCAGCACGGCCGACCCCGGTTATGACCACATCTTCATCATCAGCGGCCTCATCAGTGATTGGCTGCTTTCCCTTGTCAGCCCCTGCAGCATCAGTCCCTTCTTCAAGGTACACTGAAGGCAGTTGTGAAGTAGTCATAGCCGCCTCCTCAGGCTCAGCTAAGCTAACTTGAACCTTAGGAACTTGTCCTTCGGAACTGAGAGTCTTCTTGAATGCCTCAACATCATCCTCTCGTGTCTCAGGGTAGGGAATCCCTTCATCGACAGATGTCTCATTGGCAGCTGAGATGTTCACAACATCCTCAGCCACTGGTCCACCCTTGGCACCAGTGTTCTTGTCACCTTCCCCCTGAGCCTGAGGCTCAGAGTCCATCTCATCTACTTCCCTTGCAGTCTCTTCTACTGCCTTTTCCACAGCTCCACCTTGAGCGTCATCATTCTCCTCATCATCCTCCTTCTCTTCAACGGAGAGAAGATCAGCCTTGCTTTTGGCCATCATTTCAGCCACAAGCTTCTTCAGGTTGTCGAAGTTCAAAAGTTGAAGCCAGCTTGTCAGGCCAAAGAATGAGCAGATCTTGGCCTCCTCCGTCTCCCAATGTTCCCAGCCGCGTGCGTCTACTAGCATATGTTGCTCCTGCATGTTTGATTGTTTAAAGTCCAACCAAACTTTGAGCTCCACCACATATGCCAGTAATTCAGTGTATTTGTACAGCCCAGGCCAGCACTTCCCTGCCCACTCCGTGGCATTCCCCCTGAGTGAATTCTCCAGTATACCTCCCGCCATGTGCTCATCCAGCTCCTCCTCCTCTATTTCAAGGAACACATCCTCTTCTGTTGAAATAGATTTGGGACAGTCTTTGGGGTTGGGGTATGAGGGAAAATCTGAAGGGTTGGGAAGGTTTGGCTCGGCTAACTGGTCAGGCTCAATTGTAAGTGAGGTTGATGGCACTGACTCAGTAGGGTAATTTGGCTCTGAAGGTTGGGGGAGTTGGGGAGTTTGAGGTGTGGGATCAGGGATGGAAGGTGTTTGGGTTTCAGGATGCGGGGGTGTTTGTGTGGATGCTGTCTCAGGCTGCAATGACTCAGCCGTCTCGACAGTCTTTCTCACCTCCTCTAAGTCAGAGGCTCCAGGAGAGCTTGACTTCTCCCTCTCACTCAATTCAGGGAGTTTCTTAGCAGGAGACTTCTTTACTCCCCTCCTAAGTCTCTTCAGGGGCCTCTTTCCCTGAGCGCCCTCTATACTGACGTCATCATCAGTTCCCTCAGCCTCAGTCCCGGCCTTCTTGGGATCTGACTCAGTCCCTGTCTTCGTGCTCTTCCCTGACAGCACGATTTTCACCCTCCTCTCCTTCTTCTCAGCCGCACCCACATCAGGATGCTCCACCTCCGCAGCAACAGCCTTCTCAGCCTCCTTACTCCTCTCAAGGAGCTCATCCACCTTTTCAATGAGGCTGGTTGCCACTCTCTTGGCCGTCCCAGCTGGCTTTCTGGCCCGACCCTTTGCTTTCGCATTGGGATCAGTCAGCCCTAGCACTGAATAGGTGTCACTCAGTGATGAAAACATGACCTTCTTTGAGGAAAGGTTGTCCTCAAAGTCAAAAGTGTACCCATGGCACGCATGAGCAATCAGCATGGACAATCTTGTGCCAAAAGGCAAGATGGCACTGACAGATATGTGCTTTTTCTCCTCGTCACGCGTGATCTTGTCCAATCCTGCCTGATGGAGTTGATCGAGGAAGAACTGCTCCCAGTTCGCTTTCACTCCATCAGCGATTGCTCCCATGAGCCTCAACTTGGGCAGACTCAACTGCTCGTGAGAGCCAGTTGCTCCCATCACCATCTTGGACACCAAGTCCACCAGAGCCCTGTACTCCGGCTTCAGAGTGCTCTTGTTCTGACGGGCCCTGAACTCCGAAGACCCTGACTTGGTCCATTTCCCAAGGAATTCTCCCTCCGAGTTTTCCTTGTAAGTCCTGGGGTTGATGCCAGAGAATGGCAGCTTGAAGACTTCCCTCACCGCCTGCCTGAGATCAATGGTGACCACCTCCGAGTCGTAGAGAGGCTCTCCGTCGCTATTCTTTTCTCCCGTCGGCTTTAGCGCAGTCACCTTGGTGCAGACTTCACCCTTCCGCAAGAACATGTTCAAATAAGCTTCCACCACTGTTCTTGGGAGCACAGAAGAGGGGCGGGTGGTGAAGTATGTTTCCAACCCGGCGTCGGAAATCCATTTAAAAATGGGTTTGATTTCCTTAACCGTTAGACAGATACCTTCCATGGAGATGACTTGCTCCATGTGTACCAGCCTCTTTTCAACAACATCGACGATCTTGTCGGTTGTCCAGTCGGAATCAAGGAATGCCATTGTGTTTTGAGAAAGAGGTTTTAGAAATTCTGTGTTTGAGCGAGAGAAAACTCAGTGTGCAAATTGTGCGTTGTGTTTGCGTAAAGACCTCAAATGACACCCTTGATTGATAAGACTAAGTCAGTTACTCAAACGTGGGGTTGAGATTGATTCCTGAATTCGAAAGGTTTTAAAATGAGAGGCCAGGATTAATCTCAGTTTTAATTGAAACCCCAAGTCAGTCACATTCCGTATAACACGGACACGTATATGAAAAAGTAACTTTGACATTAAATGCTCCGTGCACGTGGGTTTAAATATAAAAAGGCGCGCTTTTAATGATAACGGAATGCATTTAATAAAGATTTTCAGGACGAATGACTCAGGGAGACGCTTGAGATTCACAAGAGTCAGGTTAGAACCCATACCTGTCAGGGAGACATTGTGGCACCCTGATACCTCGCTGAGTCGAGTCTGGCCTGAGTTCCCTTAGAACCCTACACTGACTGCTCTCCCGGATCTAAAAGTCCCAATTCCACTGATAGTTCCATAAACCTTGCTTCAGCCAAGGGCTTAGTCAAGATGTCAGCTCTTTGCCTATCAGTGTGAATCTTTTCCATCCTAATATCTTTCTTTTCCACATGATCTCGAATGAAGTGGTGTCTAATATCCACATGCTTGCACCTTGTGTGAAGCACTGGGTTCTGAGTGATTGCTATTGCACTATTGTTATCACAATAGATTGGAACCTGATTAGCAAATACTTGGTAGTCCCTCAACTGTTGCCTCAACCATAGGATCTGAGCACAACAACTCCCTGCAGCCATATACTCAGCCTCAGTTGTGGATGTTGCCACTGAATTCTGCTTCTTACTAAACCACGAGATCAACTTACTTCCCAAAAACTGACATGTCCCTGAGGTTGATTTCCTATCAATCCTACAACCTCCATAATCTGCATCTGAATACCCTGTCAGTTCAAGGTTGTCATCTGAAGGATACCATAGTCCCATATTAACTGTCCTTTTCAAATACTTAAGTATCCTCTTAGCAGCCTCCAAATGACTTCTCTTGGGATCAGACTGATACCTAGCACACACACCAACTGCAAACGTAATGTCAGGCCTACTTGCAGTCAGGTACAGTAAAGAACCTATCAGCCCACGATACTCAGTCTGATTCACTGAAGTCCCTTCAGTGTCAGGATCCATCTTCCAATTGGTGTTCATTGGGATCCTGGCTGGATTGCTGTTTTGAACACCAAACTTATGAATCAAGTCTCTTGTATACTTGGCCTGATTAATGAATATACCTTGATCAGTCTGCTTGACCTGCAATCCTAAGAAAAAGTTCATCTCTCCCATCATTGACATCTCAAATTTACCAGTCATCAGTTTAGAGAATTTCTCACATAACTGCTGATTTGGTGATCCAAATATTATGTCATCCACATAAATTTGGACCAGGAGAATGTCATCACCTTCAGTGATCCTGAACAAAGTCCTATCCACTGTTCCCTTCTTGAACCCATGATCAGTCAGGAATTGAGAGAGGGTATCATACCAAGCTCTTGGTGCTTGCTTAAGTCCATAGAGTGCTTTCTTCAAATGGTATACTCTATCTCCAACCTCAAACCCGGGAGGTTGTTCAACATATACCTCTTCATTGAGTACACCATTCAGGAATGCACTCTTGACATCCATTTGATACACCTTGAACTTCTTATATGTCGCATAGGCAAGGAACAACCTGATAGCTTCCAATCTAGCCACTGGAGCAAAAGTCTCATCATAGTCTATTCCTTCAGACTGACAATACCCTTTTGCAACCAGTCTAGCCTTGTTCCTTACCACAACACCATTCTCATCCTTCTTGTTCTTAAAGACCCACTTGGTACCAATCACACCTTGATGCCTAGGTCTATCTACCAGTTCCCAAACCTGATTCCTTGTGAACTGATTCAACTCCTCTTGCATGGCAATGATCCAGTTCGAGTCAGTGAGAGCTTCTTCAATGTTCTGAGGCTCTTGCTCAGAGAGAAAGCAACAGAACAATGCACTCTCACCATGAAACCGTCTGGTCCTGACTCCCTCAGTTGGATCACCAATAATTTGATCAATGGGATGATCTTCTAACCATGTTCTTTTGCCAGGAGTTGTTCCTGAAGTACCTGCAATGTTAGTGTCTATATGCTCATAAAATTCAGGAAATTGAACAGAAGGGGATGATCCTGAGTCTATGCCGAAGGGATTAACAAGCTCAATGTCAGGGACATTGATTCCCCCTTGATGAGGTGACTCAGGAGCCGTCTCAGCTGCAACAGCATCTTCATAGACGGTACTTACCTCAGGTTGAGCCTGTTCCTCTGTCTGAGGCTCAACCATCCCTGATGTGCTGGGTTTAGGAGTGGCACTTGGTTCATCATCCTGATCGTCATCATCATCCCATCTGGGAATTGGCACAGTCTTGATCTTGGAATCAGGTTGACTCTTCAAGCTCAGCCTTGTCACACTCCTCGTGACCTCCTCAGTGTCAGGATTCAGCACCTTTGCCCTAGACTCATTAGCAGATTCATCAAAGACAACATGAGGTGATTCTTCCACAACAAGGGTCCTACAATTGTAAACCCTGAAGGCTTTGCTAATTTCAGAATATCCCAAGAATATTCCTTCATCAGATTTGCTATCAAAAGCTTTCAACTGGGTTTTCCCATTGTTGAGGATGAAGCACTTACAACCAAACACATGAAAGTAAGAAATACGAGGTTTTCTTTTGTTCCATGTCTCATATGGGGTCTGAGCATGTTGCTTGTTCAGCATGGATCTGTTCTGAGTGTAGCATGCAGTGTTGATTGCCTCAGCCCAAAACTTCTTGGGCAATCCTGACTCAGCCAGCATGGTCCTTGCAGCTTCCTTCAGTGTCCGATTCCTCCTTTCAGCGACACCATTCTGTTGTGGGGTTCTAGCTGCAGAAGTCTCATGAGCTATACCAAGTTCATTACAAAAGTCAGAAATATATGAATTTATAAACTCAGTGCCCTTGTCAGATCTGATCTTGGTAATGGACTGATTTTTCTCATTGCTGAGTCTTCTGAGCAACTCTGGAAGCTTCACCTGTGTTTCCTTCTTATTTAACAGGAAAATAACCCAAGTATATCTAGAATAATCATCAATAACCACAAGGGTATATTTTCTACCATTCATACTCACAGGTGTTATGGGACCAAATAGATCCATGTGCAGAAGCTGAAGTATCCTGTCAGTGGAGTAAGAAGCCTTTTCTTTGAATGACGCTCTGATTTGCTTCCCTTCCTGACAGGCTTTGCACACGTGATCTTTGCTAAAAACTTCATTAGGGAGACCATCAACAAGTGACTGTGTAGAAATTTTGTTAAGAATCTTGAAGTTCAGGTGGCTTAATCTTTTATGCCATAACCAACTGAGCTCTAGAGAGCTTTTAGCAACAAGACAAGTATTAGGAATAGTGCTGCTCCAATCAGCGAGGTAAACGTTACCTTTCCTTATACCTGATAGAAGCACTTGTGTTGATTTGTCCTTGACTGAACATTTATTAGATGAGAACTCAACACTGAACCCTTTGTCACAGAATTGACTTACTGACAGCAGGTTATGCTTTAGTCCTTCCACAAAGGACACATTTTCCACTCTTACTGTACCTATAATTAGAACACCAAAACCCTTAGTAACACCTTTTGAGTTATCACCAAAGGTTACCTGTGGACCATCTTTAGCCTGATATTCTTGGAGAAGACTCTTCATTCCAGTCATGTGCCTTGAGCAACCACTGTCTAGGTACCAAACAACTTTGATTAAGTCTTCTCTCCTCTTGTTGTGATCCACAGCCGCCTGTAAGCAAATCAGGCTTTAGGTACCCATTGGGTGTTGGGTCCTATTGTGTCAGCTGTACCTTTCGGGATCCAGACTTGCTTCACAACCCTGATTGCCTCAGAGTGGTGAATCTGTCTCCCTGAAACATCGACATACACAACTTTCTTCTTCTTAGCCTGAGAGGAAGATGGTGTATGGGTGTTAGACTTAGGCTTCGCAGGAGCCTGAGTGGATGCCTTTTGGGCTGGCCTCCTGTTCTTCCTAGGTCTGGGTGCAGCAGGTCTTGGGCCTTGTTTTTTATAAGGACCCTGATTTCTATTCCCCCTAGGCAAGTGAAGGAATGGAAAACAGTTAAAGGCCTCAGGATGCCAAAACCACGGGGGTGTCATCATATTTGGCCTTCCCTGATTGTATTGCCAAGCATGATGGTACCCTCGCTGACCAGTCTGAGGGCTCTTGGCCTGAGTCTTCCTCTGCTTTCGCTGAGGTTTTCCCTGGCCTGAGCTCTCAGGGGCTTCCGCAGGTTGCTTTGCCTTTCCCTTGGGTTTTGGCTTAGCTACCTTAGGAGCAACCCTGACTGTGTCAACGGTTTCCTTGCCCTTATCAGTTTGACGGGCCTGGAGCACAACCTTAGGTGCACTCTGGCCTGTCTGAACAAATACCCTCTCAGTGTTGCTCCCTGAAGCAACATGAGACTGACCTTGTGAGGATTTCTCAGGAACATATCCAAGTCCCTTTTTCTTGTTCCCAAGTATCTGGTTGCTATTTATTTCCTCTCTAGCCACTGAGGATTTATTCATTGCTGCAACCTTTTTCTTGAGAGAGTCCTCACTCTTTTTCAGGATTTCATGTCTGGTAAAGAGGTCATCAAACTTACTCTTAAGTGCTTTCAGCTCTTCCTTCCTGACCAGCTCTTCCTCAGCCAGTTCCTTCAGAATTTTCTCTCTTGGGAGACGCTCAGAATTGATCATGTCAATTTCCTGAGTTAGTCTCACAATCTGAGCTGATTCTTTGAGATCAGACTGAGTGAGTTGTTCATTCAGGTTTTGAACTTCAGTACTCAATTTCTTGTTCTCCTCTACCAAGAAGACATTAGTTTCCTGCAGTCTGGAGAAATCAACCATCAATTGATCAAGACAGATCTGAAGGTTCATTTCTCTAACTGACTCTGAGCTGAACTCAGGATTTTGACCAGTGTAAGAAGCACAAACAGAGTTTGATGTTACCTCAGGCTCATCCCTAGCCATTAGACAGACATCATCGTACTCATCGTCCGAGAAGAGTTCAGGTGACCTTTCAGTGGGGCCATCAGAGTCTGTTGCATCCTCAGCCACCATAGCCCTCCGATCAGCAGATCTTAGATCCCTCGTGGCTCTCCTTTCCTCTCTCTCCCTAGCACTCAGCTCCGGGCAATCGTACTGATAGTGACCAATCTTGTTACAGTTGTAACATGCTACCTGCTCACTTATTCTTTCTTTTCTCGGTTCAGGGTTCCTCCTTGAGTCAGGTTCCCTGGTTCTTGGTGAGCTTTCAGCCTTGGTTGGATATCTATCATCGCGAGTACGTCTCTGTTCGTCTCTTCTTTCAGTTTTTGGTTCAGAATATCTCCTTTCATCACCATGTTCTCTCCTCTGGTCAGTGTTCCTTCGCTCCTCATATCTCCTCGAGCTTTGGTGGGTTCCTTCAGGTTTCCTGTCACGTGAGTCCTGATAAAACTTTTTATAGCGACCAAACCTGGAATTGAGCTTGTCAAATCGTCTGGCCATCAGGCTGTACTCCTCAGCGAGTTCTTCCCTGCTCATCTCCATCAGTGACTTTGATGAAGAATTTGATGAGGGCTCAACAGGTTCAGACCTGGCCTTGAACGCCACACTTTTCTCAGGAGTTTTCTCCTTCCTTTCCTCTTCTGACTGAACTTTCTTCTTCCTTTTGTTAAGATCAAATTCAAGCGCTTTTAGCTCTGAAAAAAGTAAAGCAGAAGTTATGTTACTCATATCCTGAGTGTTCTTAAGCATAATTACACTGTTGTCCCATCTCTCAGGAAGGGCATTCAGGATTTTTGAAGCAACATCTCTCCTTGGGACATCCTTGTCCAACATCACCAACTCATTCATCAACTTGATGAATCTAGACTCCATCTGATCTATGCTCTCATCAGGCAGCATCTCGAACGCTTCGAATTTCTGAATGGCAATATTCCTCTTGTTCTCCTTTATCTTTTCTGACCCTTCGCACATCCTGGTCAGCTCATCCCAGACCTCCTTTGCCGTTTTTAGGTTCATCAGCCTGGCTGACTCCTCGAAAGGCACCGTATGCAAGATGATGTTTCTGGCGACGTTGTCAAGCCCCACCATCTTGATTTCATCGTTGGTCATGTCTTTTCTCTCCTTAGGAACCTGCACGCCAATCGCAAGATCATCGTATCCCAGTCCTCTGACGTTAGGAATAGTGATCTTGATCGGTCCTTCCCTGAGCACACGCGGCATCTGGTCATAGATGGCATCTAGATGTGCCTCTAGTCTGAACTTCCAATAGACAAAGTTAGATACAGAGAATTCAGGTAACGAAGCTTCAAGTCTCCTTGAAGTCATGATGATGATGCAAGTTTTGTGAAAAGCAAACTCAGATCTGTTCAGTGACCACCAACAGTTTCTCCTCTGAAACTATTAGTATTCAAAGTCAGTGGTCTTTCGAACCACTGCTCTGATACCACTTGTTGGTCCCGGTACAAGACTGAGGAATACGTGTATGGGGGGGGAAACACGTATACCAATTTTTAAACTTAAACTGACTGAGTCCCCTTCACTCAGAGTGGTAAAGAACTAGGAGCTGATAATACACCCACTGACTACACTTGGTGCGGGTCAGTTGGCTAACTATCAGTTCAAGTTCAATGCGGAAATGTTTGAGCCCTGATAGTTTAAAGTCCTGTTTAGTTTGCTTTCTGAAAACTTGTTATACTCAAAACTTAGAAGTGTTTAGTAAGGCAGTGTTCTTTTGAAGGTCAGGTTGATTGATTCAGACCTGATAAGCTTGAATGCAATGAATGAACAAGTAATATGGCAGGTATGCATAAAGTCAAAGCAGTAAGAACACAAGGAGTTTAACGTGGTTCAGAGTCTCAAGCTCCTACGTCCACGGCCTGACTTAACAGGAAATCCACTCAAGGGATTCTTGTTTTTAACGTGCCAAGGTGCACCAAGACCAGTTACCTCACTGATCTATACAAACTCCTCTTACTATCACACTAACCGACTTACTCCCAACAAGCCTAACTTAGGGTTTTGGTTTCAGTTTGGATTCCAACTAAGTTGAGATTATCCTTACAAGGCAAAGCTGTGCTAAGGATTGGATAATCTCTCTAAGCTTAAGATAATTCTAATTAGCTCTTGGAATACAGAATAGCTCTCAGTTGCTAAGAAACACTTGGGAAATTTAGAAGGTTTCGAGTGTTTCTCTTAAAGGCTGAATGCTTTGATTGCTTGAGAGTTTTGAGTAATTTCTGGCTTGGAAATTTCCCGTAACCTTGAATGGGTTCAAGGCCTTCTGTATTTATAGGTGGTTTGAAAAACTATCCGTTGGAGAGATAGCCTTCTAGCCATCTATGTAGAGGGGCTTCAAACGGACATATCTCTATGCAGCAGCCGCCTTTGCATGGATTTGGTATTTGCATTTAATGCACATTAAATGCTTGCCCGTTGAATATGCAGTCTGAATTCAGTCTATGTGTCAGGTTCCGTACGTGCGTGTCCTCCTCGGATTGGTCCACGTCATCAGGTTGGTGAGAATGTCAGAACTTATTCCAGAGCTTCAGGCTTGTCTTATTAAGTTCATTTTGTCTTGAGCTCACCGGTCTTGTCCTGACGCTGAAATTCCTTTTGCATTGCTTGGCTCTACTCCAAGTCTTCCCATTTACTCAGTGACAACCTGTTCCCTTCAGGACTGAGTTAGTAATGACCTCAGGGTCATACTCTTCATCACTGACACTTACTCAGCCAGCTTAGAAGACTGCCATAAGTTCAGGATGGTGCTCTTCGTCTTCAGGCTCTGAGTCTTGATTGTCTCCAGTGAGTTCTCCTCTCACTGAGTACCTGTGAAGTGTAAAATGACTAAGTACTAATCCTAACCAAGACTAGCCTGACAAAGACAGATTAAGGCAATCATCTTTTCAGGGGCTTTTGGGATCTAAATCAAAACTGACAATGTCCCAACACGCTTTATCAAAGACTTTTCACAAATAGCTAAACCACTTTCGCGGCTTCTTGAAAAAGAAGTCGCTTTTGAGTTTACTAATTAGTGTTTAGTGGCTTTTAATAGGTTGAAAGAAGCGTTGGTGAATGCCCCAATACTTGTGACTCCGGATTGGTCTAGCCCGTTCGTGCTGATGTGTGATGCGAGTGATTATGCGATGGGGGTTGCTTTGGGGCAAATTCGTGAGAAGCGTTTTCACGCTATTTACTATGCCTCGAAGATGCTGAATTCTACTCAAGTGAATTACACCACGACCGAAAAGGAGCTGTTGGCGGTTGTGTATGCCTTTGATAAATTTTGACCCTACCTAGTAGGGACGAAAACAATTGTATATACGGACCACGCAGCGATTCGGTATCTTATGAGCAAGAAGGATGCAAAACCCCGTCTCATTCGATGGATTTTGCTACTCCAGGAGTTTGATGTAGAGATTCGAGACAAGAAGGGATGCGAGAATATGATATCAGATCACCTCTCGCGATTGGAGCTCACCAAGGAGAATACCGTGGAGGATCGAGAGGTGAACGATGCATTTCCGGATATGAAGCTCTTTGGCTTAGGAGACATCCCTGTGTATCGAGTTGAAGGGAAAGCACCTTGGTTTGCAGACTATGCTAACTATTTAGCAAGTGGAAAGTTGCCCGTTGAGATAGACTCGGTGTATCGGAAGGCATTTTTTAAGAAAGTTCGGGAGTTTATTTGGGATGATCCCTACTTGTTCAAAAGAGGGATTGATCATGTGTTGAGAAAGTGTGTACCCGAAGAGGAGTGGAGTAACATCATAAGGCATTGCCACGCCTTGCCATGTGGAGGACATTTGGGTGGAGAAAAGACCGGAAGGAAGGTGCTTCAATCTGGTTTTTATTGGCCAACTCTGTTGAGAGATTGCATGGAATGGGTTAAGAGGTGAGAGAAGTGCCAAAGATTCGGCTCCATTACTAAGAGGGATGAGATGCCGATGCACGTGTTCATGGAAGTCGAGATATTCGACGTATGGGGGATTGATTTCATGGGTCCATTTCCTCCTAGCAATGGATTCTTGTAAATTCTCGTATGCGTTGATTATGTCTCGAAGTAGATTGAAGCTGTCCCAACTCGAGTGAATGATTCCCGAGTGGTCATCGAGTTCTTGAGGAAGAACATCTTTGCAAGATATGGAGTTCCAAGAGCTTTGGTAAGTGATGGGGGAAGTCATTTTGTGAACAAATGTATGGAAAAGCTGCTGTCCAAATACGAGGTAAGTCATCGAATCTCTACTGCTTATCATCCTCAATCTAACGGACTTGCAGAGGTTTCCAACCGTCAAATCAAGGAGATCCTTGAGAAGACGGTGAGCATAAGTAGGAAAGATTGGGCAATGAAGTTGGATGATGCACTTTGGGCATATAGGACAGCTTTCAAAACTCCTCTTGGTATGCCACCATATCAATTAGTTTTTGGAAAGGCATGTCACTTGCCCGTGGAGTTGGAACATAAGGCATATTAGGCGATAAAGAAGCTGAATTTTGATAGTGCCTTGGTTGGTGAGAAGAGACTACTTAAATTGCATGAGTTGGAGGAGTTTCGAGATAGTGCCTACGAGAATGCCCGAATTTTCAAGGAGAAGACTAAGAAGTGGCATGATGCACGATTGCGGAAAAAGGAGTTCAAAGTGGGTGATCAAGTCCTCGTATTCAATTCGAGGATGAAGCTATTCGGTGGAAAGCTTAAGTCCAAGTGGAACGGGCCGTATATTGTGAGAGGAGTGCATAAAAGTGGATTCCTTGAAGTCGAGAAGGACGACGGACAGAAATTCATGGTGAACGGGCATCGAGTGAAGAAATTCTTTAACTTCTCTTATGAGAATAAGGGAGGTATTTTAGATAATCAAGTCCTGTGAGCTCCTTCGAGCTCGGTCCGGCAGTAGGACCATAAAACTAGCGCTTAATGGGAGGCAACCCATTTTCACTTGTTTTTATGTGTTTTCTTATTCTTCATAGTTTTTTTTTTAATCGTAAGTGTTAACCTCATGTGCTAGAGTTTATTTGATGAAGGCTTGCTTAATGGAGATTGATCAGAGCAAGAGAGCTTACGGAAGAAAGTCATGAAGTTGAACACGTTTCGAGTAGGGAAGCATTCGATTGTTGGAGTTGAGGTAAGTCGAACCCCAAACATAGACCTCTTTGTGAAGTCAAAGTTTGGGCCATGATGTTTCTTTTCATTCGTTACTTTGCATTGATAGCGAGTCGAGTTCATAAGAATTTGGTGTACTTACTCGTATGTACTCATTCTTTTCAAACTTTGTTATTGCGTAGCAAGAACAAAGTTTGGGGGGGTGTATTCGTACTTCGGGTTCGTACACAAAATTCTATGAAAAATTGGTCAAATTTTTTCGAAAAATATCGATGTTTGAGTGAGGATGGATCAAATTGAGTATGATCACTTAAGTTCGGCGTGAATTGGATTGGTGAATTGCACGTTTGGAAGAGACCCCAACTCCTCGGTCGAATGAGCGGCCTGGCTTAAATCGAGGAGTTCTCAGGTTAGTTCATGATGTGGAAAAGTGTTTTGGTTGTTCGAGTGTGATTCGTTGGGAATTCTCGAGTCTTGAGCGACGGATTTAGAAGTTGAATTTTGGTTGCGCTCGAGCAGCTCGAGCGCCACCGCTCGAGCATGTTGCTCGAGCGCCCAAAATTGTACAGAAGAATCCGCGCGCTCGAGCAGCTCGAGCGCGAGCGCTCGAGCACTTGCGTCATTCAAGCTACATGCTCGAGCGCGACCGCTCGAGCGGGTTGCGGGTTTCGGCCCAGGATTTGCAAACTCTATAAATGCCCCTTTCACACGATTTCACACACATTCACACACTCGGAGGTGCGATTTTGAGTGGATTTGAGCGATTTTGAGCTATTCCAATGAATTGCTCTCAAATTCATTCGAATTCTTCACGTATTTCATGAATTCCCTCAAGAAAGGTATGTACTTTCTAACTTTTATCTTTCAATTCATAGTTTGAAGCATGATTTAGGCATGAATTGAAGAATTAGGGTTCTTGAGTGACGAATTTTGGGGATTTTGCACGTATTCATTGATTCTTGATTCCTTGTTCATGAATATGGATAATATGCTATGGGTTTGCCATTTTTGCTTTCAATTTCGTGATTGAATGTGTAGAATTGGTGAATTTCTAGAGTGAGAAAGTAGGAATTTGAGGAGATGAGATGGGTTTTGCATCCTGAGATAAAATCGTTGTGAATTGAGATTGCTTGAGCATGAATGGGTAGGAATTGAGTCTTGAGCATGTGAATTACACCATTTTGGGATAATGTTACTTCATGATAGACTCGATTACTGGCATTGTTGGGTGTGAATGATGAATTGTTTGGAATTTACTTGAGAATTTTGAGATGTAGGAATGTGATTTAAATTGAGTGAGTTAACTCAAGTTGAGATTATGAGAAAAGGGAATTGAGAGTACTACTTGAGATGTATGAGATTGAATGATATGAATGAAGTGAAAATGCTCTATGTTGTCTCAGGTACTATGGCACCGAAAAAGAACGAGGACAGAATTTTGAGCATGGCCGAGTTGGAAGAGCTCACGAATGATCTGAGAAGAAAGAGTTTGCTGCCTTCAAGATGGAACAACCTTGACTACCAAGGTAGTTGGAGGTACATCGCCTACAGATGGAGCTTAATCACGGGAAAGGTAGAAAAGACTCGGAGACCGAGTGTTAGTTTCATGAGAGAGTTGGGGATAGAGGAAGAGATAAGGAGGATTTTCGAGAGGAACAACATGGTTGAATTCTTCAGCATGCTGCTGTATATGGAGACAAACGCAGACTTGGTTGAACAGTGTCTCGCCACTGTCGAGAAGATAGATGAGAACTCGTTCAAATTCAAGTATCAGAATGACTGACAATACTGTGAGGTTGGAGCTGTCAACCTCGCATTTGGGCTCCCAGCGTTACCTCGACCGAACCGGGTATCAAAGTCGTACAGTGCAAATGGCTTTTGGAAGGACATCACGGGAGGAATGGTGGGGGATTATAGAGGGCAGCATGCACGAGCATCAGCGATCCGAAATCCAGTCATAAGGTACCTCGAGCGAATCCTTGGGAACACGATCTACGCCCGCTCTGAGATGGAACCGTGACGAGCAAGCAGCTCTATGGGATCTGGTGTCTCTTGTACACCAAGGATCATGATTTCGGGAGAGACTTCCTAGAGCATCACTACGAGGCTCCCTTCAAGCTCAGTTCTAAGACTTCTAAGGTTCGAGGAGGAGGGCTGATTTCAGTATTCATGAAGAGCCTTGGTTTTGTGCCCTGTTCAGGTCCTTTGCCAGGCATGGACTTAGTTTTCAAGCAGATGAACAACACTCTCATGTTTGAACATTGGCTTGGCAGCTACTGCATCAGATTCAAGGATGACAACCTCTTCCCGTTGCCGAATAAAAAGCTGGTGACTCTGGTTGGGAAGAAGAAGAGCAACATAGGCATGAATGGAGAGCAGCACCTCGCCATTAGTGGTAAGTTTACGGCGGAGGTTGACAGCTGAGGACTTAAAGAGGTGAGGCCGGTGAAGAGGAATCGAAGCGAAGGAAGCAGTGGAGCCGGCACGAGCGGAGCGGGAGCAAGAGGAGTTGCTGATCTGCAAGAAGAGGAGGAACAAGAGTACGAAGCGGGACCGGCTGGGGAGGAAGAAGCAGCGGGTGAAGGCCCGCACGAGATGGAGATGGAGATGGAGCCACCTCATGTAGCTACTCCAGAGCCGTGGTACCCGACCCAGAGCGAGTGGGATGGTATGAGGACCGACCTTCGGGACCTGCGAACCGAAGTCACAGATCTTCGTACCACTCAAAACCAGTGGTACACGAAAGCGATGAGTGTACGAGGGGAATTCCAGGAGGTTCGATCCGAGGTTTCAGATTTGAGAAGATGGATGGAGGCACTATTTTTCTCCCATTTAGGATCGGACCACCCGAGCTATCGCCCACCACCGCCTCCTGATGCTTGAGGGTTACGGGGAAATCCCCCAGTTTCTGCTCTTTTATTTTTCTTTTCCTTTATTTTATTTCCTTTTCTTCTTTTTGCTTGTGTGAGCTTAATTGTATGAGTGCTTTAAATTGATTGAGGGCTTGTGATGAATTGTATTTAGAACTTTGAGTTGTGCTTGATTGTTGAATTCAGTGGCATGTCTGATTTATTTCGTGTTTATTGACCCCTTCTGCTTATTAGTATTATTCTTGAGCATGTTTGATGAGTAGAGTAGAATTGTGAGGGTGAGTTAAGAATTGTTGTGTGTGAGTAGTTGAGTTAGAGTGTATTTGAGAGAGAACTAGTATACTTACGAGTTTTCTTTTTGAGTGCTTGTGTGAAAAGAGTGAGAATCCACTAGGACTAGCATGGATGTGAAAGCCGAGAGACTTGAGCCTTATGAGATTTTGATATATGAATGAATCTCTTCGTTTGTGAGTGAATCATCACCTTAGAGGATGCTAGAACTTGTGTGTGCTCTTGCTTCTTGATTGTGTCTAGTTTGATATGCCGAATAGGATCTTAGGCCGTCTTTGATTGTATTGAGTCACTTAGCCAAAATTTTCCTTACCAATGACATTGAATCCCTTGTTAGCCCCTTTGAGCCTAAAGCCTATTTTATTTGCTAGCACATATGAACACTATTCCAATTCCTAAGCCTTTTTGTCCCAATTTGAGTGGAGAATAGGAAGGTGTGAATGTGAAGGGAGTGAATTGAGTTGAAAAAGGAAAAGGTTGTTTGTTGAGTGAATATGAGAAGAAGGTGTGATGAAGTTATGAGATGTGGAAAAAAGAGAAAAAAAATTGAGAATGAGCAAAAGGAAAAAATGAGCTCATGTGTTTGTGCGAAAAAAGAAAAAAAAAGTGAAGTGATTGAAAGAAAAAAAGTGAAAGAGTGAGAAAGAAAAAAAATTGAAGTGTTGAGAGTATTGGAATTGAACGTTTGTTGATTGAATATGTTTGAAGTAGTCTGTTCCTAATCTCGAAGTACCGAAGTTTGATTTTCTATTCTCCATTCACTTGAGTCACTTTACCATATTGTTATCTCACCTGTCCAAAGAGCCTACATTACAACCTTGAGAAAAGTCATTTTTGATTCGGCATTGATTTCTAGAGTACGGTCGAAGTTAAGAGAACTTACAAGCCTATGGCTGCCAATTTGAGTGATTGATTATTTGAGTGAGTCCCTTGATCATTGATATACACTTGTGAGGGAGCGAAACACATCGTTGAGTTCACATCCATGCTTGATCTTGGTGTTTCTTGTTAATGATGCATGAGTATGACGAAAGGAAAGTGAGTGAGTATACGTGTGATTGAACTTTGAAGCTCGAGTTCATTTTCTTGCATGATTGATCTTTTGACTCATTCCTAATAATTTCACTTGACTTATTCTTTCGTTGCTTGAGGACAAGCAACATGGTAAGTTTGGGGGGGGGGTTGATTAGGCGTGAAATTGTCATGATTCGTCACTTGAAATACCCTTATTTTGGCCGATTTTGTCGAGTATTTGGAGTCATTTGAGCATTATTTCTCTAAATTGATGAATTTGTCTCTTTGATGCTCGTAGGTGAATCGAGGGCGAAGAACGGAGTTCGTAGGACTTTGAATCGTCTCAAACGGATGCCCGGATAAGAAGATATCGAAGAAATACGAATGGTGTTAGTGTTGAAGAAGAAAAGTGCTAATTGGAGGAATTTTGGGGAGCATCCGAGTAAAGCACTCGAGCACTAGCGCTCGAGCACGTTGCTCGAGCGCCCAAAACGTACAGAAGATTTCTAGCGCTCGAGCAGCTCGAGCGCCACCGCTCGAGCGTGTTACTCGAGCGCCCCAGTTTATGCAGAGAAATTTTGCCGCTCGAGCCCGTGTGTCATTCGAGCTATACGCTCGAGCGCGACCGCTCGAGCAGATCTGCTCGAGCGCCTTCTATTTTCGCGCTTTCAAAGGCGTTTTTCGGCCCACGAGTTCACGATTCGGCCCGTGCATATATATATTCGTTTCAAGTACGTTTTTGGGAGAACACACACGGAGACACACGACACAAGAGAGTTTTGAGAGTTTTTTAATTCGTTTTGGGAGAGAAAGAAGAGAAGCAAGCTTTACTTTACATTTTGTTGAGGTTTTTCATACGAATTCTTAGTTTCTTTTCGTTTCTTAGTTCATTTTAATTAACTTGATTACTTTAAACGCTTTAAACTTCATTTTTATCAATTCAAATTCAGTTCTTAGTATTTATTTCTTTAAACCCTAGTTCATGTTTCATATTTTCTTTCTTCAATTCATCATGTTTATGTTCGTTGTTTCTTTTATTGTTTTCGTTATCGTTATAGCCATGTCTAGCTAAACCCTTGTATGCTTGGGGTAGGATGAACTCGTAAAAGTAGTTTGTGGGTACGTAATTAAGGTAACTTGTGACGTTACGTTTTAATTCTCTTGATTAATGAATGCTTAAAATTAATCTTAACTTTACTTTTGAATTTCGTTCGAAAAGTGTTAGAGAGAGGACGACCATATCACTCTTTAATAACGAGTAGGCTTAACTAGATGGTTTAGAAAGGGTTAATTCATCTACCAGTTTAGCGAAGGAGGACGACCGCATCACCTTAGTTAAATTAGGGTCTCATTAATTAAGCACAATCTATTAACTTGTTAGTGGATTAGTGAAGTCGAGTGTTAGGGTAAAGTATTAGGGTTTAATATCTTGAGCTTTCACCTTGCATTCTTTTACTTAGGTTATTTCTTGCGCGTGATAGTTTTTTTATTATGTACCCGCTCCGTTAGTATACGTAGGGATTCTTATCCTCAGCATCACCATCTCTAATTAGAAAACAACCCTTAGTTAATTCGCTTCTTTAATTCTTTAGTTTAATTAGTTTAGTTTAGTTTTAATTAATCTTTCCAAAAACCAAAAACACATTACACTCATATTAGCTACGACGCGTAGATCTTCAGGGATCTATTCGCATACACTTCATCCCTTGGGTTCGATAATACTTGGTCATTATACTTACTCTTACTACAGTGAACCCGTACTCTTGCGGGGAAGCTACTAGTAGAAGCTAGTATCATCACTTCAAGTCAATGTATCACATAGATTCATATAGAATTATAAAGCATTTAGTAAAGCAGATAAGATTATGAAAGTCTAGGGTATTACAGTCTAACCCCCTTAAATAAATTTCGTCCTCGAAATTTCAAGTGTTACCGTGGATATTGAGGTAGGGGTACTTTGCTAAGATTTCATCCTCTCGCTCCCATGTAGCTTCTTCTACCCCATGTCTATTCCACTGGATCTTAACCATAGGAATATCTCTATTCCTTAACCTATGAAGGTTTCTATCAAGTATGGATGTGGGAATCTCCTCGTAGGTTAAGTCGGTATCAAGTTCTAATTCATGTAAGTTTACTATGTGGGTAGGGTCAGGTATGTATTTTCGGAGCATCGAGATATGGAATACATTGTGTACTCCTGCCAATGATGGTGGTAACGCCAATCTATAAGCTAAATCTCCAACTCTTTCCAATATCTCATAAGGTCCAATATATCTAGGCTTCAACTTTCCTCTTTTTCCAAAGCGGAAAATTTCTTTTATTGGAGATACCTTCAAGAATACTTTGTCTCCAATCTCAAAACTTAATTCTTTCCTTCGTCTATCCGCATACAATTTTTGTCGATCTTGAGCCGCTTGCATCTTTTCTTTAATTTTCTTTACTACTTTGTTAGTTTCTTCCACCAATTCTGGTCCTAACAATTTATTTTCTCCAATTTCATCCCAGCATAGTGGAGATCTGCACTTCCTTCCGTACAATGCTTCGTACGGTGCCATTTCAATTGTAGCTTGATAACTATTGTTGTAGGCAAATTCCACTAAAGGTATGTGTCTTTCCCAACTTCCTCCAAAATCGATGATACAAGCTCTCAACATATCTTTCAAAGTTTGAATTGTTCTTTCCGATTGACCATTTGTTTGAGGATGAAAAGTTGTACTGAATTCCAACTTAGTACCCAAAGCTTCTTGAAGACTGTACCAGAATCTTGATGTAAATCGTGGATCTCTATCTGACACAATAGAAACTGGAACTCCATGTAATCAGACAATTTCTTTAATATAAATCTGAGCCAATTTATCCAATGTGAACGTCATCTTTATTGGTAGAAAATGTGCCGTCTTGGTCAATCTGTCAACAATTACCCAAATAGCTTCATTTCCTTGTATTGACTTGGGCAATCCTACCACAAAATCCATCGTAATGTGTTCTCATTTCCATTCAGGAATCTCAAGTGGCTTCAGCAATCCCGATGGTCTTTGATGTTCAGCTTTTACCTGCTGACATGTCAAACATTTCTGTACGAAATTTCCAATATCCCTCTTCATATTTTTCCACCAGAACAACTTTTTTAATTCTTGGTACACTTTCGTTCCTCCGGGATGAACTGTATATGGTGTAGAATGTGCTTCTTCCAATATTTCCTTCTTGATTTCTTCTTTGTCTGGGACATATATTCTTCCTTGGATAACAATGTACCATCCATACATACTGAAAACTCCTTTGTTTTAGATCTTTTGCTTTATCTTCTCTAAGAATGCATCGTCATATTGAGCTTTTCCTATTCTTTCCTTCAGTGTTGGTTTCACAACCAAGGCATTGATCTTTCCCTTGCGACTTAAGGCATCTGCTACTACATTTGCCCTTCCCGGATGATACAATATCTCGCAATCATAATCTTTCACCAACTCCAACCATCTCATTTGCCTCATGTTCAATTCCTTTTGTTCGAAGATATACTTCAAACTCTTATGATCTGTGTATATTTCACACTTACTTCCGTATAAGTAATGCCTCCAAATTTTTAGCGCATACACCACTGCCGCTAATTCCAAATCGTGTGTAGGATAATTTTGCTCGTGTGGTTTTAACTGTCTTGATGCATACGCTACTACTTTTCCATTTTGCATAAGTACACATCCCAAACCTTGTTTAGAAGCATCACTGAACACTGTAAATCCTTCTGTACCCTCCGGAATTGTAAGAACTGGAGGTGTTGTTAATCTTTGCTTTAGTGCTTTAAAACTTCTTTCACATTCTTCTGTCCATTCAAACTTTATTTCTTTCCGAGTCAACTGAGTCAAAGGTTTTGCAATCCGAGCAAACCCTTCAATGAATCTTCGATAATACCCGGCTAAACCAAGAAAACTCCTGACTTCGTTTACATTAGTTGGTGTCTTCCATTGGTTCATAGCTTCTACCTTTGTTGGGTCAACTTCTATTCCCAGGGCTGAAACCGTATGCCCAAGAAATACCACTTTATCCAGCCAAAATTCACCTTTCTTGAATTTAGCATACAATTTTTCCTTTCTCAGGATTTCTAGTGTAATCCGAAGATGTTCCGCATGCTGCTCCTGATTTCTCGAATACACCAGAATATCATCAATAAAAACGATCACAAATTGATCCAGATATTGATGAAATACCCGATTCATCAAATCCATAAAAATAGCTGGTGCGTTACTGAGTCCAAATGGTAGCACCACGAACTCATAGTGACCATATCGAGTCCTGAAAGCTATCTTCGGAATATCGCTTTTCTTTATTTTCACCTGATGATACCCCGATCTCAAATCAATCTTTGAAAATACACTAGCTCATTTTAATTGATCGAACATATCTTCAATTCTGGGAAGAGGGTATTTGTTCTTGATGGTAAGTTTATTCAATTCCCGGTAGTCGATGCACATTCTTAATGACCCATCTTTCTTCTTTACAAATAATACCGGTGCTCCCCAGGGTGACACACTTGGTCGAATAAAACCCTTATCCAGTAATTCTTGCAGTTGCACCTTCAATTCTTGCAATTCTTTTGGTGCCATTCTGTAAGGTGCTTTTGAAACAGGCGCTGCTCCGGGAATTAAATCAATAGTTCTAACTGATGATCTGGGGTAGTCCTGGCAAATCATCTTGGAATACATCCTTGTATTCACATACTACCGGCATATCGTCCAATGTTGGACCATCAGACTTTGTTGCTACAACATTTACTAGAAATGCTGTACATTCTTCTTTCCTTAAAATTTTCCGAGCCTTTACTGCTGAAATTACCCGAGGTATAGTTCCAATTCTAGCACCATATAGTGTAAAGTTCTCATCCTTTGATCTCCGTACTGATATTTCTTTTTCTTGACACTTGATGAGAGCATGATTTGCTATAAGCCAGTCCATTCCCAAGATAACATCAAAATCCTTCATTTCTATTATATGTAGATTTGCCGGGAGTATTGCATGCTCAAAATCAATCTTCACATTCCTACATAGTCCTAAGGATTTTGTCGTACTTCCAGAGGGAATGTTTACTTCTAGGAAATTTTCTTCTACCATAATATGGGCAGTCTCAATTTGTTCAAACATCTTTGTAGAGATGAATGAATGTGTAGCACCAGTATCGAATAACGTAAAAACGGGTATTTAGAATATTTTAAACATACCTGCCATCACTTCCGGGTTTGCTATCGCCTCCTGCTGACTCATGGCAAACACTCGAGCAGGTGCCATCTTCTGTTGTTCTTTCCACTTTGGACAATTAGTTATGACATGTCCCGATTCCTTACATCTGTAACAGATTCCTGTTCCCTTCAGGCATTGCCCAAAGTGTTCCTTCCCATAATTTCTACATTTAGGTGGCCTCTGTTGTTGTCGTGGCACTATTTCTGTCTTTTTAACTTGCTTAGAATTTTTTCCTTGGTTCGTACCCATCCACTTCCTTCTGTTTTGTTGTGATTCTGGCGTTCTTACGTCCTCTGATTTCATATATGCTGCTATCATCTGAGCTTTCTCGAATGCCGAGGCATAAGACTTAATATCTTGTGCTGCTAAGATAGTACTGATTTCCGGTCGTAGATTCTGCATAAATCTTTTTGCTTTCCTTTCATCAGTATTAATCAAATGAGAAGCATATCTTCCCAATTGATTAAATTTCCTTTCATATTCATGTACTGTCAGGTTTCTCTTCTTCAACTGTAGAAACTCGGTCTCCTTCTGATCTAAAAATGACTGTGGTATATAATTCTTAACCACTGCTTCTACGAATTTCTCCCAAGTAATTGTAGTTCGTTCTTCTTCAGTCATTGTCCTACAGTGAGCTTCCCACCAATAATCTGCATCCTCAGTCAGCTGAAATATAGCGCAAGAAACTTTCTGCTCATCGGTGCACTTAAGGTAAGCGAATATCTTTTCCAAGCTCTGAATCCAGTTTTCTACTTCCATAGGGTTTTCCCTTCCGGTAAGTGTTGAGGGTCTAAACTTCTTAAATTGGCTAACAATGTCATGGTTTTGGGTTAAGGATACAGGTGTTTGGGATGATTGGCTTTGGTGATTTAGCTGCTGAGCTAACCCCCTTAAGACGGAAGTTAGATCCTCGCTCATACCTGAGTTGTTTTGGTTTCCTCTACGATTCATAATTCTATTCAATAACAAATTCATTAGTAACAAAATTTTAACATATATTTCATACATTCAAAATACATCATATATTACATGCATAAACGTTACATTCAAAACATAATACATGTATATTACATTTAAAAGCATATGATACATTAAGAGCATTTAGTACATATTAAGTACATATATCATACATCTATTACATTCAAAAGCATATAGTATATCAAAAACATTTAGTACACGTATCATCATATATAGCCATATAGTATGCATATCAAGTAAAACACATAGTTTTAATCATCATCATCATCAATGATGATTATTTCTGGTTCCTTCTTCTTTTCTTCTTCCCACATCTCGGTGGAACTGTCGTTGATATCTTCCTCCATTTCAGAACCTTCCTGTCTTCCACAAGTGCTACTATTCTCCTCCATTTCAGGACTTCCACGGCTTTCTTGCACAGATTCTCGATCGAGATGCCCTTTCTAACTTTCCCTCATCTCAAAACTTGGACGACGTGGGGTAAAATGAACTGTCTCTGACTGAGCCCACTCACAGTATATCATCGAAGTAAAGCATGGAAAACACAGATAACCATGTTTATCAAACACGTAATCAAGTATGTCCAGGGATACACGTAACCAGGTAGATGGCATGGTATCAAGAAGCAAGTGACAGTAATAATCATCATTTATGTGGTGTCCATTCATTAATGCATGTCGGTACTGTGATGTTATTTCTCCAACATGAGCTCCTAAATCCTCAACTTCGGTTCTACCAGTTTCTCGTACCCGCTCCAATCTTTTAATGTTATGTCTTCTAATGTCATCATTCATTTCTGCTTACTTAACACACTTTATTGGTTAGTTTAAACAATAATAACAAACTTTCAAATAATCAAATCACACTTTCAAATAAATAGCATAATTTAAGCACATATAAAATATTTACCTGATCCCGTCGTGGAGAATGATCTCGGTACGGTTGTTTCTTTTAAATTTTTAAAACACACTCTTTTTTAAAATACTTTAGCAGACGAACCTGCTCTGATACCACCTGTAACACCCCCACTTAAAAAAGTACGGAAAATATGATGTGGCACAAGTAGGAACGTTACTAAAATAGTACTTTGTGTTAAAATATACACACGCCACACATTTACACAGCGGAAGTAGTAAATAAGTATGATCGTAGCTTAAGTTACAAACTCAAAATTTAAATTATTATTCTTGAAAATATAAAGTCTTTAAGAAACTTCACAGCCTGCCGAGTTCATTCGCCCACGTGCGGATCCATAGCATCTGTAAAATTTAAAGTGAAAGGGATAAGTGCTTGAAAACACTTAGTGGGAAACCTCTTTGTTAATTGAACAAACTAAACATCAATTGTTTATAATATGTGAGCCCCCGGAGTTTCACCGGGTATATGCTTGGGTGGCGTGACCAAGCCGTGGTGCCGGAACAACCGGACTATATGCTTGCCAACATAAAGTTGGACTTATATGTGGGGTCAGTCGATAGCGGACCAGACTCAAAATTTAACATTCAACGTTTAATAAGTGCAATTAAATAATAATAGAA
This sequence comes from Ballota nigra, assembly GCA_947034835.1. NCBI lineage: Eukaryota > Viridiplantae > Streptophyta > Magnoliopsida > Lamiales > Lamiaceae > Ballota > Ballota nigra. The sequence goes on from OX344726.1 coordinate 63,226,523, forward strand.
CACTCGGTGAAGAGCGAAGTGATTCCCCACCTTGCAGGTTTGTACCTACAAGTAAATTTTTTTAAAATAAAAACATTGTCACTTATCCCTTCACTTTTGTAAATTGTAAGACTTGAATTCAAATCTCCATACATATTCAAATATTGTATACTAACACACATATATCAATTAAGTGTATAAAATCATCAAATAGCAAGTTATAAATAAATATCGACTGTAAAATGTAACCGGACCATTTCGAACCTTTCACACAAAATTTGATTTTGGCAGATTACACGCCTAACTTTGAAAATTCATATTAAATTATTCATACGTCCAAAAATTATGAAATTTTAAAAGTATATTACCAACTAAATAAAGTTTATCACCATATTATCAGATTTCTCAAACACTTTACCAAACATCAAATATTTCGTAATGAACACATAGTAACAGATTCTGGTCACTTAACTTTAAAAATTCACCATAAATCAACCACATGTCCAATATTCATGAAATTTTAACCATGAACTCCCAACTTCATGTAATTTATCAACATACTTTGGTTTTCTATAAAAACCTAACCGATTATTCTCAGATCATAGCAAACTTCTACTATTCCTGTTATAGAGTCCAAAATCCTAGTTCAACTTTGAAAAATCACCACGCATCGAATACTACTCCAAAAGCTATGAAATTTGAAACCTAAGTTCCTTCACAAGTCTTTCTTCACATATAAAACTTTCAAAATTTTCCACCGAATGAATTGGTCAAAACGAAATTTACCCCAAAGTTGGTCCAGAAATTCGGTCTTTATGCATTCATGAAGAACATATCATCTTAAACTCACTTTAAACCATATAATTTCATAATTTCTACTTCTAAAGCATATATAATCAAATAATAAACATGATTTTGATCATAACTCATGAATAAATTGAATTAAACATTCAAACATGAAGTAAAACATGGATAACATGCAAATTTACTCATCAAAACTCATTTTTCTATCATTTAATTCACATATCATGCATAAACTTCATACTACCACTTAAATAATTACTCAAACAAGAAGAGAAGCTTACTTAGAGATAGGTAGCTACAAGAAATCTCTTCTCCTCCTTTCTATAAGTGTAGTAGTAATGTTTGTGAGATTTTCTTTTTTTCTTCTTCTTATGAATATTTTGCATGCAAGAACATGTATTTATAGGAGGGATCATCCTTGGAGGCTACTTCATCCCTCTCTTGGCCGACTTGGAAGAAGAGTGTGGAGGAAATTGGATGATCTTGGAGGTTAAGCCATTAAACACATGGCATCTTATAATTAGTAGCTAATTTTGACTTTGATTCTACTAACTTTGACCTTAATTTCATGAAACTTCACCACTCTTCCTATTCTTCTCTTCTTGGTCGAATTCTAGGGAGATTTCAAGAGAAATCTTGTGTCCTGTAGTTAAGACACTTGTAGGCTTTGAATTTAATAAATAAAAATAAAAAAATTATGATTTTCTAATTTATTTAATGCTTTTAAGGTACATTATGCATAAAATTACTTACACTATCTTATGAAATAAAATTAAAACTCTTCTAAGGCTCTAAATAAATTATAAAGTCTATATACTAATCATAAAAAAATATCGAGCAAACGATACGTAATTCGTTTCTTGAAGAAACGTTCATTTTTCAACTTTTAACTTGTGAAATAAATTACTAGACTTAAGGACTATATTAATTTCTATATCAAATACTTTAAGACATAAAATAAAGAACATATAAAAATTATAAAATCTCAAGAATAAGCATGTATTGAGCAAATAATATGTTAATTGTAAGTATCGAGTAAATAAAATACATAAATGTGCCTGGGCATGAATTTTGGATGTAAATGTATCACATAGATTCATATAGAATTATAAAGCATTTAGTAAAGCAGATAAGATTATGAAAGTCTAGGGTTTTACAATGTTAACCTAAATTTGAAAAAAAAAAAACTAAGAATATTTATAATATCTAAGAGTGTAATTAAATTATCTATATAAAAATTGAAAGTACAAAAAAAAATCAATATGAAAATCTATTTTAATATTGATATATGTAATATAATTCCTTCCACACAAAAAAAAAATATTAATTGCATTAGCAAAAAAATTAATACCAAAATAAATCATACATATATAATAGCACCGGGATTTCCATTCTTAGATTTGGGCGCCATTTTGCTTCAGCCGTCGATCGAGATTGCTCACTATTTTACTGATTGTTGGATCGTTTTCTTGTCTTTTATATGGTATTGTATTTAGGTTGGGCTTTATTGTTTTCATCTAAATCCTCAATCACATCCTTTTATTTGTCATCTATCCTTGGATTGTGTTGTCGTTACATATTTTGCATCTATATATAGCCGCCTCGATTATTCCATTTATGCATCGTCTATTGGTTTCTCTTTGTATTGTGCATATTTTTTCTTGCAGCAGTGATAAGGTCAGACGAACCATGGTAGATTTTCGGTGTTCGATGTTCGATGTTCGTTCAATTTTATTTATTTGGCCAGATTATTACTTTCGTTCTGGTGGTTTTTATAACAAAAGTATACTTAAATGTTTTGGTTGCCTTCATGTGGGGTTATGTATGTATGTATATTGCGTGATAGTCTGTTAAGTTAGATTAGTAGATTTCTTCCATTATGTATTGTGATGTTCTGTTGCTTTTTTTTTTCACCAGCTTTTGTAGCAGTGGCGCCTTCCACGTTATTGAATCTGGTCGCGGTTGATGTATCGTTGAGCTTTTTTTGATCAAGTTCGTTGTGTTGTATTTAAATTTTATTGGTGTATTGATGACTCATTTTAAGAGGGTTTGTGGAGTAGATAGATAATGGTGTGTATGCCTTTCGTTTGTATTTGTTTAAGTCGATGCTTGTTCGTGGTGTTTAGGTCTCATTGATTCTCAATAATACCAGTTATCTGTTTTAATAATACGTTTCAGTTTAGTATGTAATTTATTGTTCCCAATTTAAAAAAAATATCATTGATGCCGCTAATTAATCGTTTGATCGTTGCAATTTGTCATATAGTAGCACTGATACTTTATCTAATTTGTCTCAGTCTTAAATTCTTCCTAAACATTTCGAATAATTTATTTAATTAATTATTATCTATCCCCTCCCTGCTCAAATTGATATTTTAGCAGTTCAACATCATATTTGCAGTGAAATTCAGTTATTCGAAATGAAATGTACTCCCGTCTAGCACCATTTGATTAGTTAATATTAAGAGCCAGATTATATGAACTAATTATTTGATTGAAATGATTCATAAAGTTTATGTGAAATTTTGATTATTATAATTATTTTTTATTCTTGAAACCGAAAGAATTTATTCTATTATGGATGCAAATAAAAACTGGTTACCAATGTTGGTCCATATGTTAATTGTAATGTTGTAATATTTGATGGTATAATACTTTAAATATTTTTTATCACTTTTTAAATTAATAATATAATGTTAAATGAACTGTGATACGCCAATGATAATCGAATAATATTATATCATTGATATGTATTTTTTATATATATTTTTTGAATAATTATTTTCCAGATGAAAAGGGATACTTTTCGTATGAAAAGATATATTTTAAGTATATTTGTGTAATTCATCAAATTTGTATGTCTATGGATTTATTATTTATATTAATTGGTTTAAAAAAATGACACTTTTGAAGTTAATTAATTGCTTGATTGTAGCAATCGACATAATCTTTTTATGGTCTATTTAAATCATTTAATTAATTTATTGATATAAATATTTCACATATATTCTCTTATTGTTATGAAAATTGTATAGTTGAACATGAGTTTGTACGTTTATTGACCAATTGGTTTATTCAATAATATTCTTATAATGATTCTGCCTAAACAATTATGTATCACATTGCAAGAGAAATTTCAATAGGTACTAATTTTTTTATTAATGTTGCATGAATAGTGTTATGTTGGATTGTTTAGTGTTGTAATTTAAACTAACTGCATTTTCGTGGTGCTATAATCGTGGAATAATGGTGCATCGGTTGACTGATCTTGAAACTGTCCGAAGTTATAGGACTTTTTTTCCTTAAATTTTGGGATGATTTGCAAATTATTGTTATTGTTTCTAATTATTGTCTATTTTAATATATGGACTGGAGTATATATGGTGTTCCGTTTTTTTTATAAAATACACTATATTAATATACAATCTTGTATGATGTACCCTATGTGATTCAAAATAAGTGTTTATAGATATTTTTTTATCAAATTAAAAATTATATATTTCCATAGAAATATCTAAAAGATTTATTTATACTTTGATATACTACATCCGATTCAAAATAAATTTTTATAGACATTTCTTATCAAATTAAAAATTATTTATTTTGGTATATGTTTCTCACATAATTATCTAAAGGGATTATATATTTGTACGTCCAGTAACTTAACATAATTTTGAATTTGGTCCCAATCGATATTACTTTTGATTTTGGTCCTGTTAGTTTGAGTATTTTTTGAATTTGGTCCGTTTACCTGCTATTGAGGGTCATGTAACCGGTCAAATGCTTATGTGGCATTTTATTTGACTTTACTTGTACAAGTGGCAGGATGATTGTGTTTATGTAATACTATTTATTTTATTAATTCATTAAAATTCTAAAAAAATCAATTAACCAATTCGTAAAAATAAGAATTGGAATATTTCCAAATTACTTTTACTTGCAAATACCAACAAAAATAATTTTTTATTCATTTAAAATTTCACGAATACAAAAAAAAATAATAATAATAATCCCATGAACTGTGAGTGAGCATTTCCACATTCTTTACAATTAATCTCCAATTAAAAATACTAGATTATTAAAAAAGTTAATAGGGACGCCACCAAAATTATTTCATTAAAAAAATTATTATAAAAACAAAAAATATCAAAATAAAAAATAACTTTTCATTGTCTTCACTCCGAAGTGAAGAATGAACCCAGACAAACCCAGAACTCAGTTCATATTGTTTTCTACATCAAAGTTCATCTTCTACAACCAAATATTTGAAAACTGAAGACCAAATTCAAAGAAAAATTCGAGATTCCCAAATACACCAGAAGTTCCCGAAATACCTTAGAAATTCACCATACCCATTCTATAACCATTACCCAATCCCAATTTATACGCAAGAGTTGCAATATCTTCGGCATAAAGAATGAAACCTAATATTTAGAAATTCCAAAAATATTTTATTTTTTAAAAGTAGCGACGCTGTTGTTTTAGATCTGGGCGGTGGTGGAGACGTAGCGCCGGCGGAGAGTTGGCATCTTGTGGCGGTGGTTCCGGCGATGATCGAAGCAATACACAATGATGACTACGACACACAAATCGCACAACGGTGGAGTGATTGGTGGCAGAATCGAAGGAGAAGAGTGAGAGACCCATATCCCAAATCGTTTTTTTAGATCCGACGCCACACGACCATATATTTTCTCTTCTTCTCTCACACACCTTTGCAATATGTTGCTGAAGAATGCGCGTTCTTGAAGAACCAACGATAAGGTTGGGGAAATCGATGAACAGAGATGTTCTAATTCTAATTTTTGCTAATAACAAATTAAAAAGATTTGGGGAATTAAAAATATTATTTTATTAAATATTTGAAAATGGTGTTATAAATTTTTTAGTTTGACCTGTTTGTTGTTGACCCGCTCCAAGACCAGGATAAAAACCTAAACCCATTTCTTATAATTCAAATACACATAAGATAATAATATTAAATTTATCTGTGTGGCAAATAAAAAATAAAGATAAATGAAATTAAAATTCCAACGTGGCGGTTACTGGATAAGTAACCTGCAATAGCAGGTCAAAGGACTGATTTAAAAAAAAAAATCAGATTTATAGGACTAATTTCACAATGTGTATTTGTTGTGGACCAAATTCAAACTTAAGCAAAGTTACTGGATTTACAAATCTTTAATCCCTTATCTAAAATATTTATTTATACTTTGATAATGTTTGACACATCTAATTATAGATATGTTGAAACGAAGTTTATGTGGGATAGATTGCTTAAATATCTCTTATATTTATAATAAATATAACATATCTATAATAAATATATAATAAAGTTAAGATTTGTTTTTTTTAGATTTGGGCGTCATTTCGTTATAACCGCTGATCAAGATTGTTGACTTTTGTGTTGTTAAATGTCAATTAATAGAATTAAAAAAAAAAATTAGTAAACTCTGCCTATGTTAGAACAATTAATACTCACACCCTTAGGTGAGAACAATTAATACTCTTTAGTAAAAATAATTAATATCTTTCAATAATTCATGTATGAATCATATTTTATTTTTTTTGTATTGTGGTACACTAAATAATACCTGGCAAATTATAGAGAGAAATTGATTCATAAATCATATATGAATCACTTTGAAATATATTAATATTTTCATTAAAGTGTATTAGTTGTTTTAAGTAAATTATATTAGCTCTGGAGGGGACAAGTTGTTTTTACTAATAAAAAGTCTTACATATTTTTTCAATATTAATGTGTTTGATTATTATCTATAAATTTTGTTTTAAATCTATAAAGTATAGAGCGAAATGGTTCATACATGAACAATTTGACAGGTCTTAGTTGTTTTCACTAAAGTGTATTAGTTTTAGAGGGTATTAATTATTTTCGCTGAGGTATTAATTGTTCTGTAAAGAGTTAGGATTTCCTTTTTTATATTTGGGCGTCATTTCGTTACAACCGTTGATCAAGATTGTTGACTTTTGTGTTGTTAAATGTCAATTAATAGAATTAAAAAAAATTATTTAGTAAACTCTGTCTAGGTTAGAACAGTTAATACTCGTACCCTTAGGTTAGAACAATTAATACTCTTTAGTGAAAATAACTAATACCCTTCAATAAGTCATGTATGAATCATATTTTAATATTTTATATTTTTGTATTGTGGTACACTAATTAATACCAGGCAAATTATAGAGAGATTGATTCATAAATCATACTCACTCCGTCCCAATTTTATTTTTCCATTTGTCAAAAAGGTCCGTCCCAATTTTATTTTTTCATCCCTAAAATGGAAACTACTTTATTCATTTAAATAATACTTTATTCATCATTCACCATTCCTAATACTACTTTATTAATTTAAATACTACTTTATTCATCATTCATCATTCTCAATGCTACTTTATTCATTTAAATACTAAAATTCAACTCTCGCATTAAACTCCGCGCACAGTCAAATGGGAAAACAAAACTGGGACGGAGGTAGTATATGAACCACTTTGATATATATTAATTTTATCATTAAAGGGTATTAATTGTTTTAAGTAAATTATATTAGCTCTGGAGGGGACAAGTTGTTTTCACTAAAAAGTATGGAATGGGAGGTACAAAGAGCATGAGTTGTTTCACTAAAGGGTATTAATTGTTTACATTAAAGAATATTAGTTGTTCTAATAAAAAGTATTACATATTTTTTCAATATTAATGTGTTTGATTATTATCTTTTTTTTTTAATCTATAAAGTATAGAGCGAAAATGGTTCATACATGAACAATTTGACAGGTCTTAATTGTTTTCACTAAAGAATATTAGTTTTGGAGGGTATTAGTCATTTTCGCCGAGGTATTAGTTGATTACACTAGAGAGTATTAGTTTTGGAGGGTATTAGTTATTTTCGTTGAGGTATTATTTGATTACACTAAATAGTATTAGTTGGTTACACTAAAAAGTAGTGTAAAGTGGCTCATGTATGAAACAATTTCGCTCTATACAAACTCTTTTTTTTATATATAATTTAACTTTTAATTATAGAAAAATATTAACTCAACCGTCTATAAACTATTTAAGTTTTCCTCCAGAATATTAAGCGACTATGTATAAACAATTTATGTTTTTAAATTTGGTTGTATTTATGAAGAAAATCATATAATTAATACACCCTAAATAATATTGTGGTTGTTTTTCCTTAATCTTTTTGTTTTTTAGCACATAATAGAGTCGGGTGTAAATTTTTTGGAGAAATTTTTTTTTTTTTTTATTTGAAGTATTTCAGAACAAAAGAATTTCCTCTATTTAGTATGAATATAGGTTTATTGGTGGCACAAATCGTAGCATAATTTGTCTTACTAAAGTTTCATTTAAATTTGTTATAATTGTTGTATTGCAAAAAATGATTAATTTTTTTAAGAAGTATAATGACATTCATGTCAGAGAAATAATGATCCGTAAGGACCATAACTTAGGGGTGATGGGAAAATTAGGATTTTAAACCTTTGGGTGGACAATTTAAGGACATGAACTTTTAATAGTTGAGATTTTAGGCCAAATTAACCTAAATCAAAGAAAATTGAACTAATTGGCTCGACTTGGCTTGAAATTTGCAATTATTGGCGTGATCTGGCTTGAGTTCGGGTTGAATTTGTACCCAATTCTAATGGATTTGGGTTGATATGTTGGACGATTAACTACTTTTAAGAGTTATTGTCTTTATATTGCCAGCTCCGAAAGTTCTGATCTTCATTTTTTCAGCCTGAAGAGTTATTGTCCTCATTTTGCCCCTTTCACCAACTAAGTAAATATCACTTCGAAGAGTTAATGTTTATCACTCAATCTTCAAGGTGAAAGTTAATATTCTGAAAATATTTTTCTTAAGGACCGTAACTTTAGGCTGACAATTTAATGACTAAAATTTCTAAGATTTGCGAATTTAGGCACAATGAGCCTTATAAACTTAAATTGCGCCCGAGTTCACCCCCATTCAGGCCAAACTGTGTCAATTATAACCCAATTTTTAGAATGAATTCATCCCAAATGAGCCATGTAGCATAGTCTGTGTGGGGTTTATTTTAGATGGTTTAAATTTAATCATTAATTTATTATTATTTAAATATTTTAAAAATAAATAACATTTCTTTTGTTTTATATATATCAAAATCAAATATGAAAATTATTAGCCTTTGAAGAATTATTTGAAAATTATTTGTCCCTTTCCCCAACTAAGTAAATATCCCTTCGAAGAGATAATGTGAATCACTAAATCCTCAAGGTGAAAGTTTGTATTCTTATTTTTTTTAAGGACCGTAACTTTGGGGCTGACAATTTAATGACTGAATTTTTTAAGAGTTGAGAATTGATAATTTTTTGACATGTGGAAGCCCAAATATATTGAATATGTCCAACACTTTGTACTTTGGAAGGGTGTTGTGTTATACCCAAATATAGTGTTATCTATCTTTCCTACCAAAAATTAAAAAAAAAAAACAAAAAATAATAATAATGAGTAGTTATAATATTTATTTATTTAGTAAAAAAAATTATAAAGGGATATATTAGACGGGTTTTTTAAGAACAAAAGTTTTTTCTGTATTGAGCACAATACTATCTCTAGTTGTTCATTGTCTAATATATCTTACAAAATTATTCTCTTTAAAAGTTCTCTAATCCATATTTATACAATATTGTCATTGATTTGAAATAAAATAACATCTTTATTTACAATAGTTCATATACTTTAATGTTCAATATTTACATTCAATTAAATAAGAGTAACACTCATTTGAAATATTTTAAGTAAGATTATAGCTCATTTAAAGAATATGCAATATGTATTCTAAGTGTGTCATATCAGGTCATATACATAATCCTAAGAATTTTTTTTTTCACCAATGTCAAAATAGAAATCCTGCTCCCAGGTGTGCACGTATATGTTACTTTAAGAACAATTATGTATTACTAGCCCTTACAAAAATAAATATATGTCCGTACAGTAACTTTAAAAAAAATATGTGTTTATATTAGGACAAATATGTGAATTTTTAATCCATTATTTATCTCTTTAATTCTAGGTTTTTTTCCTTCCCGAATTTGTATAGGTTTTGTTCATACAATAACATATCTTTGTTCATATAATAACACATTTTTCAATACCTTACATGTGTTAAAATAAGTTCAAATATGTGTCCTTATACTACAACATGTCTGTGCTTATAGTAACACAACCTTGGAGTGAACTTATACATGCTGTGTTTGCGCGAGTTTTTTTTTTTTAGAAAGATTCATTTGACCCGGTCTGACCCAATTAGGATTTGCGAAATATTTTAATTTGGGCTACAATTAATGGATCCTTGATCCCTAAATTTTTTATATGAGAGATTATCATTAAATAAATTTAATTGTAATCATAAATATATTTAGCCATAAATTATTAACTAAGGAATGATATATATATATATATATATATATAAACTAAGTAAATCTTATTGATTTTTTTAGTAATATTATGTAATGAATAAATATATTTTATTATTATGCATGAGATAAATTATTAGTATATAAATTGAAGATTATGTTGAAGGAAAAATGATTATTTGGAAAGATAATTAAAATTAGTAAATGTTGATGAAATCATTGAGCTTTATGTGAAATCAATTGTGCTGAATTTAAATGTTGTTGGTGGCATTTCTATTTAATTTGATGCGCATCAATTTTTTAAATTTCTTATTAAAAGCTGTAAATTGTATATGTTTGTTATCTCATTTTTATATTTTAGCACATACCAATGTCGGTTATAATATTTTTTGGGAGAAATATTAGATTTTGTTGTATTAAAGTATGTCACAACCAAATAATATTCCCGATTTATTATGAATACGAGTTTATTGATGACACAGATTATTGCATGTTTTGACTCACTAAAGATTGGTGTAACTTTGTTAGAAGTGTTGGATTGCGTAGAAATGATACAATTATTTTGGTTGTTTTTGGAGCAAGAATAATTTTTATTATATGTGCACCAAGGTTGAATACTTGATATTGATCTTCTAAAAAGTTTTAAAATAACATTCACTTTATTATAATGTAACTATTTTTAAAATAACAAGTTTGTTTTTTTTTTTATTAAAATTAAATATGGAGATTATTAGTTCTTAATTAAATTAACATAAAAAAATTATTGATAAATTTATTATAAGGAACAACTATCTACACCCACTATTTTACTAATATTCACCTATTAGTCTTATTTAATTTCAATACAACCACCAAACATATCCACTTCCTCACTTCTTAGTCCAATAGTGAAAAACATGATAACCATTTTTCCACAAGAGCGTCTACTAGCAAAAGGGATAAAAATTGGGTTTGAAAGAAACCAACAATGCAAGGTAATTTGTTCAAATGTATTATGGTTTCTTAATGTTAAGGTAATAATCATCTTTTTGTTATATTATAGTATTTCAGACTAAAGAATTTTTCCCGGTTATTATGAATACAAATTTATTGGTGACACAAATTGTTGCATGATTCGTCTCAATAAAACTTGGTTTAAATTTGTAATAAGTGTTGAACTGCGTAAAAATAATTAAAATTTTAAGAAGTGTAATGGTAATTATGTCAGAACAAAAATAATTTTTTATTTTTGTTCAATTGAAGTATATAAGAACTCAATAAGATGTCACCAATTTATATCTTTGATTAAAGATAATAATAATTTATTGAAAATTTTGTAAGGCTTGAAGTGTATTTTTCATTTGTGTATGAGTGAATTACTCATGATGTAAAAAATGGGTATAAAATTTTGGATGTGTGTACGAGATGGTATAAAATTTTGAATTTGAAAAATGACTCTAAATTGTGAATTTTTTCCCATAAGTATGCCAAATAAAAAATTATTAATTTTTTTAAAGAAGTATAATGGTATTTAAATCTAGAGCAAGAATGATATTCATAAGGACCATAGCTAGGGGTGATAGGAAAATAAGCATTTTAAATCTTTGGCTGGACATTTTAAGGACATTAACTTTAGTCGAGATTTGCAAGTGCTGATATTATTTACTACGAATACACATATCATATGTGAAACCAAAGCCATGTAGACTTCACAATTTGAGACGATTTTGTGATGATTATTTTTATCTTCCATAGGAATGATATACTATTTTATTGCATCTATGCAGATTAGATCCAAGTGATGAATGGTCTATAATTTTAATGTACTTAAAATTTAAATGAAATTAGCCTATAATATAATTGTTAGCATTTTTTTTTTTGTGAAATAGTAAAATATTATTCTATATGTTCGTCTCCATTTTTCTTTTATATATACCCATGAACAATTATTATCATGCATACAATATCTATTGTGGAACAATTTATATTTTTATTTTGCCATCATGATTACATGTAAGAATTCTTCAGATATAGGTTACGGTCGGAAGGAAGAACATGAATATAGTGATGATGGATTCTCAAGTTAGCAATTCTTTTGATTTGCATATATCAAATTATGTATCAATCAAATTTGTTGGATTTTTTTATATATTTTTTATTAAATCTGAATAATGATTTAATTGTTGACGTCAGGGAGCAAAAAATTGATTGTTGTTTCCACATTCTTTGATACTAAGGTTTGAAGGCTTTGTTATCAAAATAAAAGAATATTATATCAAATAATTTTGTGTTATTTGAAATGTTATGCCAATTAAGTATACCATAAATGAATATATGATGAAATTTATCAATTTTAACGGAGATACATGAGTGTTTTGCATTGAGTATTACAGAATAAGTATTTGACTTCATTAGTTTCAAAGAAATTCTAAATCATAATATTGATGTTCCAATATTGTGTGGTAAGAGTTTGTGTGGTTAATTATTGTCCTTCAATTATACATGTGTATATTTGGTTTCCAAGTTATGCTGTTTTGTAATTGATTTTTTTGTTATGTATATTTTTTTTTACAGATATAAGTACTTGTTTGCTACATATTGGTTCAATTCGTGTTATTGATTTGCCGATGTCTGGTTGTGTTCGGTATGTTTAGCTTCGACTTTGAGGCAATGGGTTGTTATAATGATTTTTTTAAAAGACATTTATAATCTCTTAGCATTATTTGTCTGATATTTTTTTTCCTTATGTAGTGATTCTGAGATACGATGTGTTTTAGTAAATAGGTCAATTCATAGGCTCATTTATTAGGGATCACCTTCCTCCATTAACCATAGTTTTACAGAATGCGAGGATATTCATTTCCAATAGAGGTTTCTTTTTCTTTATTTTTTTGTTAAGGTTGATAGTTGTTTTTATGTATTTATTGTGCAAATTATGGATCTTTTAGTTTTTCAGAAAAATAGCTTGGTGTTCTTCCTCAGGCTACGATGATATTTTTCAATCGAGACGTTGATATGGAGTTATCTGATTGTTTCAGCTTGATTGTAATCTGATGTTTTTAATAATGTTATATCGTTACAATAAGGGAGATGGTTAATAAATGTATGCTTGTCTTTGGACACGACTATTATGTGATATATAATTATTAAAAATGAATATGTTATTTTTAGTTTATTATCTTACATTTATGATTTATGTATATATATTTATATTTATATTTATATGTATACACATAAAAGGTTTTCCAATTTGATATTGATTGTGTCGTTTGCCGTCAATTGAATTTGTTTCTCACAAAAATATTCTTATATGTTAAAATCTGGAAAATAAAATTTATAAATAAAATTTAGTAATTTGTGTGTCAAATTATAAAAAATTTGTATATATCAATATAAAAATATAATTGAGTAGTTTAAGCACAAAATTGTCTACTATAAATTAATGGATACAATGCAATATTAACCAAAATAAAACTGGAATGTATATATGTATACAATTAATTTTCTAATCACGATATTTCATTCACAAAATGCATCTTAACGTCTCTTCGAGGGATTTATAGAGTAATTTTGTTTGTGTTACAAAATCACTAAACTATTAAAACTCCTGGGTTTTTTTTTTTTTTTTTAGATTTTCTTCTAAACAAACATTTTCAAAATCTTTCAAAATAAAAGTTTATGCTTTCATAAAATTTAAAATAAATTGTGCATTATCATATTATATCATTTTTAGCAATATATATATAATATATAATGTTATTGTTTCACATGTATCATGCAAAGTATAATATATTCAATTCTTGGTTGCATTTTGACTGTAAAAAAATAATTGTGTGCTATGTACTAACATGGATATATTTATTTTTATGGATATATTGAATTTGTTCGTTATTCTGTCATTTTCTGCTATTTCCCGATGACCACAAGCCAAGTTGTACATGAATTTATTCGTTATTCTGCCATTTTTCCTAACTTAATTTCATGATTCTATCTTGTCTTCATCGATAATTTTGGATTTGAAAAATGGCCCTAAATTGTGAATTTTTTCCCAATAAAAAATTCAAATAAAAAACTTTTTTCAAAGAAGTACAATGGTATTTAATGTCAAAGCAGGAATGATTTTCTTAAGGACTATAGCTAGGGGTGATAGGAAAATTAGGACTTTAGATCTTTGGCTGGACAATTTAAGGACATTAATTTTTTAAAGTCGAGATTTGAGGTCAAACCAGCCTGAATCAAAGTAAGTCGGACTTGGCTTGAAATTCGCGTTTATTAGGTTGAATTTGTATACCCAATTCTAACTAATTTGAGCTGATATGACAAAATTACAATACTTTAAAGTTATTGTCTTTAGGTTGTCAGCTCAGAGGGTTACAATACTAATTTTTCCAGCCCAAAGAGTTTTTGTCCTCAATTTGCCCCTTTCCCCACTCAATAACACATCGAAGAGTTAATTTTTATCACTCAATCTTCAAGGTGAAAGTTAATATTTTGAATATTTTTAAGGATCGTAACTTTGGGGTTGACAATTTAAGGACTGTAATTTCTAGGAGATGCAAAGTTAGGCACAATTAGCCCTAATAAACCCAAAATACTCACTACTTTTAAAAGTTAATGTCCTTAAATTATCAGTTCGGAGAGTTATAATCCTGATTTTTTTAGCCCGAAGAGTTTTTATTCTCATTTTACCGCTTCCCCAACTAAATAACACCTGGAAGAGTTTATTTCTATCACTCAATCCTCAAGGTGAAAGTCAATGTTTTGAAAATATTTTTTTTAAGGACCGTAACTTTGGGGTTGAAAATTTAAGGACTATAATTTCTAAGAGTTGCGAGTTTATGCACAATTAGCCCTAACCAACCCAAAAATTCACTGTTTTAAAAAGTTAATGTCCTTAAATTGTCAGCTCGGGATTTACGATCCTCATTTTTCTAGCCCAAAGAGTTTTTGTCCTTAATTTTCTAGCTCGAATAGTTGTTGTCCTCATTTTTCCCCTTCCCCCAACTGTATAACACACCGAAGAGGTAATTTCTATCACTCAATCTTCAAGGTGAAAGTTAATATTTTTTTAAAATATTCTTTTAAAGATCGTAACTTTGAGTTTGACAATTTAAGGACTGTAATTTTAAGAGTTGCAAATTTAGGCACAATTAGCCTAATAAACCCAATTTGGGCCCGAATTCAGCCCCCAGTCAAGTCAAACCATGTTAATAACCCAATCAGGCCATGTAGCATAGTCTGGATTGGATTTATTTGGAATGGTTTAACCTCAATTTGTGAATTCTAAAAATTACTGTCCTTAATTACAATCTCAAAAATTATGTTCCCAATTTTGCCCCCTACTAAGTTACAGTCCTTAAAAAATATTTTTTCCCATGATTTGAGATACTTATGTTTGTTAAATTTGTCTTAATCATATGTTTTTATTTTCATCTGTTTGTGATGGTCCCGTTTTCGAAGGGTAAAATGGGAATTCAGAAGCAATTTTTTTTTTTTAAAACCTTCGCGCCGCACCCTGACTGAGTTCAGTGACGGAATACTCAAGTCACTGCGTTGCTCAGAGTCAGAGCTATCAAGTCAGTGATGAGACTTGAAAGCTCAGGCTCTGAACAAGGCAGTGACTCGAGAGACTGAACTCTCGAGTGTCTTGCCTGATTTAGTCAGTGAGTTGGATCTCCCTGACAAATGCTTAACTAAAGTTTCTTTACAAAGCTCTCAGTGGCTGATTTTCACAATACTTTAGTAAATTCTTTGAAAGATAAGTACGCTCAGTTTAACGTGGTTCAGAGACTCAAGCTCTTACATCCACGGCCTGATTTAACAGGAAATCCACTACTTGGGATTCTTGTTTTTAACGTGACAAGGTGCACTTACAACTGGACTCACGCCACTCCCTGGGCTGCCTCTCCTCACCTCACTACAAACCTAACAATCTTCTGAAAGGGTTGGTTTGGTTTTCTCCAACTAGGTGAGGTTTTCCTTTACAATGTGTTAGCCTTAAAGCTAAGATTAGGAAAACCTCTTTAAGCTAAGAGTTACAAGCTTGACACTCAATGAATATAAGTGAAAACCCTAAAGGTCAGTGTCGTGGGTGTGTAACACTTTCTTATGACTCCCTAATAACTAACACACCCTCACAGCTTGTAGGTGTTTATTTTCTTCTTTCACACACAATACAATAAAGCTATGAGCTTGTATTTATAATGGGGATTCAAATGTATCCGTTGGAGGGAAGATACATTTAAATCCAACATTAAATGGTTTCAACCACTTTTCTTGGAATGCGGCCTTTGTCAGTGTCAGAGTTGCTGCCTCGTGCTGATTGGTCCACGTGGCCTGGATTCACGGATCTTTGACTCAGTGGGTTGACCAAGACCCACTGACTTTAGGTAGCTTCCTCCTTCACTGACTGATGATCTGCAGTGGACTGAACGTCTTCAGTGTAGTTGTCCTTCAGAGACTGTTTGAAGATCATTTCCAAGAAGTTTGTCATAAGGCTGAATGACAAACTTCCCTGACCACAGTAGCCTGACTCCTTCAGGGCCTACTTGGTGCAGCACTGATCCTCCTGATCACGCTCTTCACTGAGTGGTTCACCTGACCTAGCTTAGATCAGCCCGGTTTACACTCAGTGGGACATCCTTCAGGCTTCTCTTCTGGTTCAGGTTGCAGGCATGGCTTCAGTCAGTTCTCCTTGGTGTCATCTTGATATCCTCAGGATGTGTAGCTAAGTTTCCCCTCGATGAGTTCCCCCTCAACTGAGTGTTCCCTCAACTGAGTTCTTCTCAACTGACAGCCTATTCTCTAGGAGCTAACCTAGCCTGACCTGAAATAAAAGATACTATCCTGACTGCTTTCAAACCTATTACATGTTGTTTTGGAAAATCATCAAAACTAAAACATATCCCAACAGTTTGTTTTTACAATTATATTATAAAATTGATTTTTGCTTATAAATAACATTAAATTTATTATTATTTAAACGTCTTAAAAATAAATAACATTGTTTTTGTTTTATATATCAAAAATCAAATATGAAAAATTGTTAATTATTAATGCAGAGAGAAATACAATATTTTTTATAGATAATTTTTTTTATAGAATGTAGTTATCTTACCACTCTATTTTAAAAAGTTCACACACTTCTTAACTTACTCACCATTTCTTTTACTATATATACCACTTTAAAATTATAATTTTATCCAACATATGATACTTTCACTCACGTCTCTAAAGATACTCACTCGACAATCTTCTTTAATTTAAATACAACTACCAAATATACTTACTCCCTCAACTTTCTACACTAGCAAGTGAAAAAATTATTAATTTTAGGCAAAGAAATTGAGAATTTGGTATGAGAGACACCAATAAAATAAGATAATTTGTTGATATGTAATATGTATTTTTAATGTTAATGTAATAAATTTTTGTTCTATGTATTATATTATATATTTTATTATTTTCTGTTTAAATAGTGATGAAAATTTCAATTGTATCGTCTATAGGAAATTTAAGTTTCTCTCAAAATATTTTTGCTGAAAATCTCATTCAATTTCAATTCCATTAAACATATTGACTCCCCCATCTCTTTAAAACAATAGTGGAAAATATGATTAAGGTTATTGTACAAGATTCTTTATAAGTCGAGGAGACTTATAATTGAGTGTGAAAGAAACCAACAAAAAAAAGTAATTTTCTAAGGAAATGTAATTTTTTTTTAATTGCATTATATTCTCTCTTTTTTTTTGTTACATTATGTTTGATAATTAAGAATATAATTGAATCATTTAAAGATAATTTAAGTTTTCATCCAAATGTTTCAGTTGAAAGTCAAATTGACCATTTTAAAGATTGTTTTAAAGGAAAATTAGAACCAATGAATGTTGGTGAAGTAATTGAGCTTTCTGTTAAATACAATACTGTTAAAGTTAAACATTGTCTGGTGATAGTTATATTTATTTGGATGCATTTTTTCCTTACTGAAATTGTAAATTTAATATGTTTATCATTTTTTTATTGTTTTCTTAGTACATACCAGTATCGAGTGTAAACATAAATGGACTTGGATTATATTATATTGAAGTGTGTTAAAACTTAAGATATGTTCCCAATTTATTATGAATCCATTTTTATTGTTGATACGAATTATCACAATTTTAGTTTAGCTAAAACTTGATATAATTTTATTAGAAATGTTGGACTGCGTAAAGTTTTTTTTTTTTAAGAAATATAATTGTATTGATGTTAGAGCAAGATTGATTTTCATTGTATGTATACAAAGGTTGAATATTTCATATTGATTTTTATTTTTAATTAAGTTCATTTGTTGATTATTTTATTTGTATTACAATATTTTAACAACAATACAATTTTTTTAATTATATTGAAAATTTATTATTTTATTTGAATGTTAATGTTTAAAAATAGTTGATTGTTGGGTTATATAAATTCGAATTTAGTGATTTTTATAAGGGTTAATTGCAAATAAAATCACAACCTTTTCGCAAATTGTAATTTAATCTAAACTTTTGAATCTTTACAAACAAAACTCCAATTTAATGTTTGGTTGCAATTTGAACCAATAACCAATTTTTTTACGGTCCAAAAGTGATGTTTCACCTAACTGACAATGAATAAGTAAACGTATTAATATGTTTGGATTGGTTCGAATGACAATGCATAATTAATCATTACGTTTGGGCAAATTGAAATTGGTCTTTTAGTTAGAATTGCTAACAAATTACAATTTGAGGTTTTGTTTGCAACTATTGAAAAGTTTAGATAAAATTGCAATTTGCAAAATGGATGTGATTTTATTTGCAATTAACCTTTTTTATTTTGGTTTAAAGTTTTCTTTATAGTTTACTTAAATATTTGATTTTTAATTTTATTTGTGTGTTTGTTCTTTATTAATATAATTTTTTTAAATACTTTTAAGGATCGTAACTTTCGGGGTGACAAAGAGAGGACCATAATTTTTGGGCGGACAAAATGAGGACAATTACTTTTCGTGCTGACAATTTAAGGACTGAAATATTTAAGAGTCGTGAATTTAGGCACAATCGGCCATAATAAACCCAAATAGAGCGAACAATGAGGACTATAATTTATTTGAAAAATACCTCCTTCATCTCATTGTTTCTTTCACATTTGAAAGTGTCACATTGTTTAAGAAAAAGTGTGCTATGTGATTGCAGAGTTGAATAAAATAATAATAATTTTATACTTTATTCATTTTTTTATGCAGAATTATTTCTTTTTATGTGGCATGAAAATATTTGTGGAATGTCTTAATTAGGCAAATATCAAAGTAACCAAGAGACAGAAAAAACAATATCTTCCAAACACCATTTATTTATGTTTCAATAAACTCTTTATCAATTAACTTAAATTTATTTAATAAAAAAATCTAATAAAGACTCAAATTCTCACTTTTTAATAGTAAAGAATAATTTGTGTATTATATTTGATATATATAATTTAAATCTTATAAAAAGGACTACTTTTTAAACGAATAATTAGCAATTTTTTTTAATATTATTGTGTTAAAAAAAATAGCACACCTATAAATGCATTAGAAATTTATTTATAATAATAAAAAAAATGAATGATAACATTTCATTTATTTTTGTGAATATAAATGGTTTTCTGTAACTATTAGTTTTAATTATTTTTTCAAAGAAAAAAATCAATTTTAAAATTATTCAAAATATATATGATATAGAATAAAAATTGAAAAAAAAAATGACTTCCGTGCGAAGCACGGGTAGACCTATTACTAGTAATAATAAAGTATGAGAGAAGTGAAAATAAAAGTCAACTTTGAAATTCGTAGCTCTTAAAAAGTATAAATAGAGAGAGAAACAATTTTACAAATCCACATTAACTCATCTTCTTTAAATAAGGGTATTCTAGACAATTTGAATGAGCCAAAACATTAATATTACAAAACTGTCATTTTTTGGATGTCCATATTATGGACATTTAGCTCCACCCTTTAAATTAAGGAAATTGCTTGTTGAGGTGATGTTGATAGGCGAGCATCAATTACACTTAGACGAACAAGTATTAAGGCCTTAGAAGATGATTAACAAAGAAAATCAAACAGGAGTGTACAAAGCAATTCAGGAGGTGCATGAAATGACGAACAACTCTACCGACGAACAACATATTGGCGAACAGGTCTAGAGACCCGAAGCCAAATATGGACCCTCCACCAAGTCAATAATGACGAACAACATTATGAAAGATGGTGCATTTACCAGCTTAAGAGGTGTATGGAAACGAACAAAGGACCAAGATCCCAAAGTCAATCTGTGTAAAACACAAAGGCGAACAACTTCTGAGCCATAACCTTAAAAGGCGAACAACTTCTATGGAATAACCATTCTGGATCAACTAAACCGACCTGGACGAACAACAATGAGCCCGAGATAAGACCAAAGAAGACTTTGTAACTAAGATTCAGCTTAGATAATGTCAAACAAAGGTCAATAGGACACTTGTCAAGCATGCAGGCTAGGGAGACCAAGAGTCATAGACACCTCATGCTTGCTAGTCTCTATAAAATAGTTGTTCTCCAGCTTAAGAAATACAAGTTCAAATTCATAAATAATCCCAAAACACACACTAACACACCTAAACGTACACACATACGGAATTAATTCGATTTTGACTTTCGTGTTTATCATTCCACATCCCAAATCTTCAATTTACCATTTACGGTGGTAATCAATCACACGTAATTGATTGGTGGTCTTAAACCGAACTAAAACAGTCACTAATCCACCCGATTAAATTTGATCACCAACAGGTGATTCACTACAATTCACTACACAAATGTGGGTGTATTTACTGTTCCTTTTGGCTTCAAAAAGCAACAATTAAGGCGCCATTTTTGTTTCCCTCTCTCTACATTGGTGGAAAACTAAGGCGCCATTTTCCTCAACGTTTTCGATCCCCCCCCCCCCTTTCGTGTATGGTATGTTAAATATATCTATAATATATATAAAAGTGTCTTACACTTATAAATCTTTTCTGGACAGTTTTACCCCTCCCCTCTTTTATTTTGTACAGTTTCATCCCCTTTTATTTTTGCATTTTTTTTTCCATCGTACATGTCGCTCCCTCTTCTTACAACACCTAGGTGAAGGGTGCTAGAGGCCTACGCTTGTTCCTGCGCGAGCATCTCCGGCCGGAGACTGCCCAGTCGTTTCTCCGACGATATCTACCGCCAACATCTCTGCTTCGCACACTATGCCCTTCTTTGTTTCTGAATCGAAAATCGATATTTTTCATTCCTCTCCCAGCAGCGTCAAAATCTTCCTCCATCGGACGATTAGGTGCCCTCTTTATTTATAGGTGTTTATTATCGCTGTATTTTTTATTGTACCACTCGTCGTAGCCCTTCATTGTACAATCAAGATTACTCTCGCTGATTAATGATTGAAAAACTTGAGGAGATAATCCATTGCTCGATTGCAATTTACAATGCAAGAATTTAGGATTATTTTTCGAGTGCTTGTGAGGAGCAAATGGAGAAGAGGTGGAATTGGGGGGGGGGGGGAGACAGGGGAGCCGCGAGAGAAGTATTGCAATAGCATCAGGGTGTCTCCGACCTTTGTCAAAATCAAAGCTTCGCAAAATTATGTAAGCAAATGAGTATTTGTGAATTTGTTGCTATTAAATAATTTGATTCGGCTTCTTCTATTTTGCAGAGGGTTCATGATGATGGGAAGTTAGGGGACGTTAGATGAATGGTAAGGATAGTCTTAGAGAATTCAGGGAGATTAAGGTTTGTTGCATTTCAAATCAATTTTTGTGTTTGTTAGCTTATTTTTATGAATTTTCAGTGATACATCTAGGAAATTAAGATCATATATTACTGCAAATTAAAGCTATACATCTATGTTTTCGTTATATCAAAACTGGTCCGTTTGTTCTTAAATCTTTTTCCAGTTGTTTTTTCAGAAAATTGGGCTTCTGCTGTGTGTAATGTGATGCAATGCAGCAATCTGAGGTAATTTGAACTTATTTTATCTTTTTATCTAATTAGGCTACAAACATAATTTATTACTCCAACGTCTCTCTTAGTACGGTAATGTTATTTGGGGGAATAATATAAATGTTGTGTTGGCAGAAAACATAAGTTTATTTTATTCTTGTGCAGACCGGTTATTGTGTACCTGCTACATAATAAAACTCACAGTGCATTCTCTTGGAAATTATTAGTTTAATCTTTTTTGCATTCTCACATCTTTCTCAAAACTGTTTTATATAGTTTTTTAGGTTCCGTAAATGTCAAACAGGTAGATTTGGGACTGTGAATGCACTTACATTTTGAAGAGTTCTTAGCCAGAAACTAATGGAATGTTGCATAAGTCTGTCTTTAGCCCTTCATCAAATTCGTATTTTATTCTTATATCAATAGATGTCTCTCTAGCTTCTTGAAGGGCTTTATATCATACCCACATAGAAATACTAATATAACTTCAACAAGTAATCTATATGGTTAAAATAGAGATTTTTTGAAAAAAAAAATTCTGTGAAATTCACCTAGATCACTCTAGGAATCTTGGGACATCATAATACGTGGTTAAAATTCAAATGAAGTAACAAAAAATGTAGCATTATAGTTTTTCTATTGATACAACCTTATGAGCTGGAGCAAGTGAGGGTGAATGTCCCAATTTTTTAAATGTTAGATTTCTCTCCAACTCATTATGTGTAGGTCTTTCTGCTTACAATTTTTACCATTTAGAATAGCAACAGAATAGCCACAATGCAACATCTGATTGTATATTGGTATTAAAAGTTAACCATGTAATTTATCATTTGAGTTTTTACTGTGATGGTACATCTGTTTATATGCTTTTGCATAATAAGATCTATATTAGGAACTTTTGCATAATTTCATGATAAAATCCTTACACCATATTGTGACTAAACGAAACAAATATTTCACCTATCTACGAGTGTACCAAGACAAGGTGAAGAATATAAAATTTTCACATCCTATTAATTTATTTAATCGAATGTTTTACTAGCATAAACCTTCTGACCAATGGTGTAGACTACTGCTTACTCTTTGATCGTGAGAAAGAAAATGTTAAATCAAGATGTTGAATTTGAACAAGGACCACTACTTCACCATCCCTGGTTTCCAGTTTAGAACTTATTGATATTGTGCACACTTAAAAAAAAAATCTTCATATTTCCTTTGAGAAGAACCTGGTGTTAAGCCAATGATCTTCATCATTAGCAACTGAGGTAGATGAATTAAGCCAACAAACAAATCATTCTCTAAATTTTGTGGGATTTTTTTTTCCTCTTTTTCATTTTTCTTTAAATTATATTTGCAAGTCAGAGAGGAATTTAAGTTTAAGTTAATTTCAACTGATGAAATGATTCGTAGTTGAATTTCTTTGTAAATGTGATTTTTTTTTCGTTATTACAGGACAAAAAGATTTCCTTTCAAGCTGCAATGCTGTCCTTACTCATTCATTATCTCCACTCTCTTAGAAATGGAGGTTGTCGCCATAGCAATGTAAATCAAGCTCAATTTTTCACTCAAAATAAGGCCTCTTTCCGATAATTTCATCGTCGGCTCTGTTTCAACTCTTCAAATTTTACTGCCCAGCGGCAGTAAATCAGGTGTCTGCCCAATTTGTATGTGGTAGAAGCTCCGTGACTAGAGCTTCGTTTGTTATTGAGGAGAAATAAAACAACTGTAATTAGAATCGACACTTGGGAGAGGTAATGTTTCTTTTTTAGCCTAAATTTTAGGTTTCAAATTTGGTACATTTGGAGTTTAAAAATGAATAGTAGTTATGTACCAGTTAAAGTTTACTTCTCGAGCTTGAATGTTATGAAGGTTTATGTAAATCAATGTGGCAGAAGCTATTTATCTTGGAGTATTTGAATTTTGTTTCCTTTTAACTCTTTAGCTGTCATATTCAGTATGAATTTGAATAATTGTCATTAAATGTTGCATATTTGAGTCTTGGACACATTCAGTTTTTTTGGGGGGGTATATTAACATCAGTTATCATTGAATATCATGGAGTGAAGAAATGTACATGTTTTATGGCATTATCATAATCATTTGGTTTGTTCTTTGGGCAAGAAACATGTCATATAATTGGTAAGTAGGAAGATTTAAGAGTGTTTTTGTATCTTATTTGATTTCTAAAAATATATAGGTTTGTGATTGAATGACTTCATCTTACTTTATTCATGTTACTGTTCATTGGCCCTTGCTCAAGCTTATGAAACAGGGGATAAACTGATAGATTTGCATCTTGAGTTAGCCGAGGATGGAATCGTTTAAATTGTGATCGGTAAAACTACTGGTGATAAAATTTTAAATCAACCACTGACAGGTATTGGTGGAAAGAGCTTGACCACAAAAGAAATAGACGAGTCTCTCATTAATAGTCATATTGATATAGCTATTCATTAGATGACATATCTTCCAGAAAATACAATATTGTCTTGCAATCTCCGAGGGAGGATGTTCGAGATGATTTTATTTGCTTCTACGGCAAAGCTACCTATAGGAGGCATTGTGGGCACTTCTTCATTAAGGAAGAAGTCTCAACTTCTAAACATATACCCATCTCTAAAGGTGAGTTATCGGGATATTAACTAAGAGTATTATTTTATTTTCTCTAAATTAAATGTGAATTAAAACTTAATACTTCAGCCATAACTTATTTAGATGTAGTTCAATTATTAGCATGGTAATTTAACTTGGTATTTTGTTGTAAAGGTTTTGGTGTTTGTGATGTATTCTTATTTAGGGGGGTGTATTGGTTTTAGAATCTGTAGGATTTTTTTGGACTTTTAAAATTTGGGGGTATTCAATTTGGATTTTCAAAAGTCTTTAAAAATCCTGAGGTATTCAATACGGATTTTAAAAAGTCTTAAAAAATCTTTAGGTATTCAAAAGTCTATGGATTTTAATACTCCATGAATTTTTTTTTATTCTCTTCCAAAATATAAATAGATTTCATTCTCCAAAATCTCTTCTAATAACCAGAGATTTCTACGGATTTTAAAAAGTCTTAAAAAATCTTTAGGTATTCAACAATCTATGGACTTTTTTTTTTATTCTCTTCCATTGGAATGTCAACGGGGCGATGCGGGGACGGGGAATGAAATCGGGAAAAACTTTCCCCCATCCCGCCTTGCCGGGGATTCCCCGTTCCCCACCTAAGTATTTTTTTATCTTATTTTTAAAATATAATAATATAAAATAATATTTAAATTATAAAAATTAATCATACACAATAATTACTTTAAGTTGGTGTTAAAAAAACTAATTTAAACAATTTGAAGAACCCCTAATTCTAATATTTTTAATTTACATATATACTAAAGTGAAAATTATATAATTTGGAACTAATAACATAATATTAAATAATATATAGATGTAATTTTGAGTAAATAGTTAATTGATTAGGAAATTATGAAATATTTATTTGTAATTTACTTTTAAATTATATATAAATAAATATATTAATTAATTATATAAAAAATAATATGGCTCCCCACGGGGAACGAGATAGGGATCCCCCGGGCCTGGGAATACTATCCCAGCCCCCGCCTACAGAGTAAAAAAATTCCCCGTCCCCATTTTCTTTGGGGATTCCCTGCCCCATTTTGGGCGGATTCCCACGGGGATCGGGATTCCCCGCCCTGCTGCCAAGTCCACTCTTCAAAAAATATAAATAAAATATACTCTCCAAAATCTCTTCACTGATATTGGTCTTTTACACACAAATTCACGAGAAACACATAAATTGATCTTGTAAAGTGAACGTCAACGTGCAACGCACGTTACAATTAACTAGTAATGTTAAAATGGAGGCAAACAAATACACTGTTCATCGTCTTCTTTGTTGTAACTGAGTTTAAAAATTCAAATAAACATTGTTCATCATCTTCTTTGCTAAAACAGAGGTCGATAACAATTACACGGTTAATATTCTTCTTCGGTGAAACAGATCTCGATAAATCTACAAATACCGAAAACCCAACAGAGATTGTAATGTAGCAATACGAGTTTTCAATTTCAATTTCCAGTTTGCAACACGGAAATGAGAGTTTTTTTTTAATTGTGATTTCGTAGTTGAACTTAATTTTTTATTGATGCATGGGATGCAAAACTGCCATTTTCGATCTCTGATTTGTCGTTGCTGTGAAAGAGTTCGTGGGTGGGTGGGTGGGCAGGCGGCTGTTCATTTACGAATTGGGCCATAAATATATTTTCGGGCTATGTTTAATATAAAGGCCCAGTATTATTATGGTATTGGGCCGTATTCTATGTTTTTTAAGTTATGTATTGGTCAATTTATTTGGCCCATTAATAATAGAAATTATATATTGATATTATGTATTGGACCATAGTATATCTGTTAGCCTATTTTTGAAGACGTTTTGACAATTATTAATTATAGTATACATATACGTTAAAAAAAGAAATTGTTAAATAAAATATGTATTGAAATTTAATGTAATTTTGGACAATATTATTTCCGTAATTATAGACATCATTAGCACACAAACACAATCTCAATTTTTAAATGCAAGTCAACCAAAAATTGACATATTAGAATAAAAAAATAATAAACGAATAAATAGTAGTATGTTTCAATAATAATAACGTTACTAGTTCGAATGAATATATATATCACTGTTCTCTTTCTTTTGAATACTTTCCATTTGCACAACTAGAACTACTATTGTTATTTTTGTTATTTTCCTGTATTTCGCCTAAATGTTTATTAGTAATATTAAAAGAAATAAAATTCAAGTGAAGAAATAATAGTAACACTATAGAATATTATTAATAATACTAGAATAAACTTTTAGTAATAGTTATAACATGTTTGTTAGTAACACTAGCAAACACTTTTAGGAATTCAAAAAACAAAAAGCCTAACCTAAACTCCAAATAATACCATAAATAATACTAATATTGGCCTACACTATTAGGAAGACTACCAAACAATAATAGTAATATT
The DNA here is from genome assembly GCA_947034835.1 of Ballota nigra. Taxonomy (NCBI): domain Eukaryota; kingdom Viridiplantae; phylum Streptophyta; class Magnoliopsida; order Lamiales; family Lamiaceae; genus Ballota; species Ballota nigra. The sequence continues at coordinate 63,253,733 of OX344726.1, forward strand.
GTCTTACACTAGTTGGAAGAGGCTACCAGACATTATTAGTAATACTACGTTATTAGTACCTAAAAACCTAAAACTTAAACCTTAAAACCCAAAAACCCTTATTAGTAATAAGATTGAAATAAAATGTTTAAAATTAGTTAAAAATATTAATAATGTGTAGAAGTAAGTATATTAATAATATGGTTAATTGCAAATAAAATCACAACCTTTTCGCAATTAAAATGACAATCTTTTTCCAAATTACAAACTAACTAAAAACCCTAAAATTATTCCCCCAAATTGCAATATTTGTAGTCAATTGGAAAAGGATTAGTAACCCTAGAAAAAATTATTAGTATTACTTATAAACCATATTGGTAATACTGCCCTACACTATTACGAAGACTACCAAACACTATTAGTAATACCACCTTATTAGTACCTAAAACCCTAAATAGTTTGAGTAGGATAGTTTTTGCACCGTTGATCTACCTTTGTTGACTTGAACATCACCGTTCATTCTTTTTAAACCAATTTCGGTAATTTCGACTCATAATTACCATTAAATTCATCTTTTTATCCCACTTAAAATTGACCGTTAATTTTTTTGTTGATGAAATCAGGTCCTAGGATCAACCGTTAGTATTTACTTATTGTAGATTTAAAGGGATTGTTTTTCAAATATATATATATATATATATATATATATATATATATATATATAATTCAAGATCGTATTCGATATATCAGTAGTATCCTGTGGATCTTTTCCAAACACAGATAGGACTGACTGAGAAATTCCATAGTCTATGAGTTAACCTGAAAAAAGCATTACGCCCACAAACGCCTGCGCCTATCCATCGGCATAACGGCTAAAAGGGCACGCCCACATAGTTAACTCATAGATATCACTAGAAAACTCAAACCTACCGGTTAAACCAACTCTACCTTATGATATATCAAATAAAAACTGGAAAAATAAGTTTCCAAATGCACATGATAGTATAGTATACTAAGTTAGGTCATGATTTAATACAGGAATTTAGCCGACCATTGAGGCGGCAATAACAAAATTAAAGATTAAAAAACAGAAAATAAAAATATTTAATTACCTTGATGAGCTACCAGAATGAACACCTTTTATTAAAAACAAGGCACGAAGCCAATATTACAGAGAGTAGTAGAGAGAGAAAAAGAGAGAGCGAGTCTAAACTCAAGCGTGCCCTCAAACAGAAAAGAAAAAGCCCTATATATAGGGGAGGAAGAGCCGGACATGAAACCCCGGATTCCAAAATAAAAAAATGAATAGTAAGAACTATTCAGGATCAGAACTTATTCTGTTGGTGACGCAAGCAGTGACGACCCTGTTGGTGACGTATGCGGTGACGACCTTTAATTCGTCTTCTTGAAAAATCCTCTGGTTTTTAGATTGCCAAAAGAGAAGCTTGCTTTTGTAGAAGAAAAAGAGTCTTCTTGAACCTCTCTAATTGTTGAGGATTGAAGTGAGAATTTTTGAGAATTGGAATATAAATCTTAAGAAGTCTGATCTTCTTACTAAGAACCTTAAGATAATTCTTATCTTTAATCAGATTATTATTTTCATTAAAATTAAAATGAGAAGGGATCTGCCAAATTTCGTGGTGCAGATCACGATCATTTCTGAGGAGGAATCTCCAGTCTCCAGGGTAGATTTCTTCCATAAGACTTTAAGCTTTATTTTTCCCTTTAAGGGATTCTTTGAGGAGATCAAAGCTTTCTTGGATAGAGAAGCAAACATCATCTTCTTCATTTGGGTCCTGTGAATCTTGCATGTCCGACCCAGAGGCCACAGAGGAATCAGATCTTAAATCTGAAGAAAAATCTATGTCATTAAAAAGATTCTTCTTGAGGTGATCCATATAGAGATCAACAATTTTTCCTTTTTCAAGGATTCCCTGATATCTCTTGGTATATTCAGACAGGGTAGGAAGAGTCCCAGAGATTATCTCTTTGTTGAAGTCTTCAATCTTAGATCGAATTTTTTCAATATTTTCCTGAATGGGCGGTTCCTGAGAACCCTCCTGGACAACATTTAGGTTGGCCCAAAATCTGGTAGAACTTATTCTCCATAAGCAAGGTAGCTTGAATTCAGTATAACCGAATTCTGGTCTCCACTTCCAGACCCAAGGAATACCTGAGTCAACAAAGAACCTGAAAGTGGTTTTCTCACAAGTATTATGAGTATTTCTTGAAGAAGCGGCAATAGAATATTCTTCAAGGAGGGGTTTCAAATGTTCAGGCAGAATATCTGCCGAAGCCCCATAGGTATTCCACCAAGAGGTGAACCAGTTTGGAATTTGATTCCGTCCAATATTTTCGCAGATTTTAATCAGCCAAGTGTGAGAATGCTTAGCATTCTGATGAAGAAGAGTTTTATAAAAACTTTCAACGTAATCCCAATAATTATACTGGTAGGTTGCTTGACTATTTTTATTAGTCACTTTTCTCTCAGAAAGAGGTGAAGTTCCCCATTCTTGGATGGAAAAAATCTTTTTGATCACAAATTTTGAATAATTTATATTATTCTTGATCATAAAGTGTGAAATATCAACACTGCCCAGCTCGATGAGAATATTCTCATAAAACCCTCTGGGTTTATAAGTCTGGTTTGCCCAAGAAATATTTGGGATATATTTTTCCATGAGAGTCCATGGGGAATCTTTAAATTCCTCGTCACCATCTTCTATAAGAAGAATCAAACTTTTGTTAGAAGAGTCAAAATATTTGCTCTCTGTTTGAACCGTGGAAGCATAAGAAACTTCCTCATCATTTTGAGAATTATTCTCTGTTGATGTAGAGGCTTTAGCCCTTTGTCTAAGGAATTCTTGGAACTCCTTTTGTTCTTTTGAAGAACTGATACCAGAAATATTCTGGTTGTAGAGAGATCTTTGTCCCATTTGTATAATTGGAGGTCTCCCTCCTCTGCCTCCTCTTCCTCTAAAAGAGGAATAGGAACCTCTGCCAGAAAGGCTCATAACTGTTATTCAAGAAATATATTCTCGGGTTAGAAAATCAGGAATATGATTATCATTTCCTTAAGATGGACAATATTAAAATCAAAATAGGCAAGATGAGATTGCCATCTGGCAAACATTTGCTTGGAAACATTATGTTCCACATCCTTAGTAAGCATAAAAGTGGCAGCTTTACAATCAGTTTTAATAGTAAACTTCTGATTGCATAAATCATCCTGAAATTTGAGAACACTTTTAACTATAGCTAAAATTTCTTTAGCCACGGTAGAATAATTTTTCTGAGAAGTATTCCATTTTCCAGAGTAAAATCTGATAATATATTCTAATTTATTATCAGGATTAATTTGTAAAAGAATACCTCCGTAACCTAAATCTGAGGCATCAGTTTCAACAATTTTTTCCCATAAGGGATTAACAAGACTAAGAACAGGAATATTTTTAACCTTTTCTTTTATCTTTATAACTGCCTTAGTATGATTATCATTCCAAGGTAAAGGATTCTTTTTAAGCCGATCATATAAGATAGCAGTATCTTCAGCAAGATTTTTAATATAGGAAGAAACATAATTAAGACTTCCTAAAAATCTTTGTAACTGAGTTTTATCAGTAATGATATCTGGAAACTTACTTCCAAATTCAATGCTTCTTTGAATAGGAATAATATTTCCTTTATCAATTATATGGCCAAGAAATTTGATCTTAGTTTGAAATAAAATCATCTTAGGTTTTGAAATGACCAAACCATTTTTTATGACAATATTTTTAAATATATCAAGATGTTTGAAATGAGTTTCTATGTCTTTTGAAAACACAAGGATATCATCAATATAGACGATTATAAAATCACTATAAGGATAAAAAATGTCATTCATAATTTGTTGAAATTCAGAAGGAGCATTTTTAAGCCCAAAAGGCATGACAGTCCATTCATAGTGTCCAAAAGGAACATTAAAAGCTGTCTTATATCTATCAGATTGATTAATCTGTATTTGCCAAAAACCTGATTTTAAATCAAATTTAGAAAATATAAGAGCATTGACTAATCTGTCAAGAAGATCCTTTTTATTAGGAATTGGATGACGAATCCATTTTAAAACCTTATTAAGGGGTTTATAATTAATAACCAGTCTGGGAACTCCACGTTCTTGTTCAGAATGTTTATTAACATAAAAAGCAGTACAAGACCGTGGGGACTTGGAAGGAGTAATAAGCTTCTTATTTAATAAAGAAGATATTTCCTTCTTACATAATTCTAAATATTCAGAATTCATTTGACAAGGTCTCGACTTAGTCGGGATCATAGTATTCTTAAAATCATCTTCATAAGGAAGAGAAACAATATGTTTCTTTCTATCCCAAAAAGCATTAGGAAAATCATTGCAAATATCAATAGAGAATTTGTTAAATAAAGATTTTATTTTATCCTTAAGCTTAGGATTTTTAAGCTTATTATCAATGGTAAGAGAATTTAATTCATTTTTAAGAAAATTGATTTAACAATTTTTATTATCAATTTGTTCTTGGACAAAATTCAGGACCTTATGCATTGGTCTAGTCACGAATTCAAAAGTAATGGTTTTACCATAGTAAGAACCTGTAATACCCTTTTCATTAACAAGAGTAAGGGGATATATCTTTTGAAGAAAAGGAAGGCCAATAATCATTTGGCTGGTAATATTTTCTGCAATAAGAAAATCATTAGGTATGCAACAACCATTAACACAAACATAAGCATTTCTGAGCTTATAATTAATGTGCAAAGATCCTCCTCCTGCATGCGAAAGAGTTTGAGTAGTTTTTTCAAAAAACTTTGTGGAATTATTCCCATTTGGATGACACTTAAGTCAGCACCACTATCAATCATGGCAATAAACTCCTTTCTATAAGAATTATTAATAAGGAGAGAAATCTTTGTATACCATTTTTTAGATATGTACATGCTGATAGCAGATAAGTGATTTTTATCAATATCAAAATTATCATGAGAATTATCAGGAAAATGAATATCATCGATTTTTCCTTTTCCTTTCTCAATTAGAGAAAGTCGAATAGAAAGATCAGAATTTTGATTCTGAAGAATTTTGACATTATTCTTAAGATTATTAATCTCTTGAGCTAAATCATTAATAGTAATGGGATTTTGCCTAGTATTTTTAAGCCTAAGAAGTTTTTCAACTTCTCCCATGTTATAATAATTATTATTAGTAATCTTCTTAGAAAGATTTGAATTCTTTTCACTAGAAGAATCATGAAGATCATTAATAATTTTATCTCTTAAACTAGAGTCTTTAATTTGTTTAAGAAGATCAAGAATATTATTGTCAGATAAGACATTAATATTCATATCTTGGAATTGACTCATAAGTTTATAAAACTCATTGTCATCAGTATCACCTATGCAATTAAGATTAGGTTTTCCCAGAATGCAATTATCACATTCAGCTTTTTCTGAAGGAATTTTATCCTCGTTATCACTAGAGATTAACTCTTCGGAATCAGTATATGATTCATCAATATTTGTATTACCATCAGGATTCATAATGATTTCATAAAGAGATTTTTTGAGCTCTTCATCAATATCAAGAGTTTTAATCTTGTCTTTGGCATAGCATTGATTAGCATAATGACCAGTCCTGCCACATTTTTTACAAACTATGTTGCTAGAATAATTCTTTTTGAAGAATTTTCTTTTACCCTTGTCATGAGTATGATCATGACTTTTATCTTTGTTCTGTTTGTTATCAGAACTTCTTTTTCTTTTTCTAAAATAAGGTTTTTCTTTGAAATCCTTTTTCTTTTTAGAAATACTTCCTTTAGGATTAGGATTATCCATACCAAACTGGTCACAAAACTGACCCAGCTGTTTTCTTTCTAAGAGATTATCTCTTTTAATTTGATTTCTAAGTTTGAGTTCATTGCAAAGATTTAATCCTTCCTGAACACAAATACTAATGATTTGACCAAAAGTATAAGACTCATAAGAAATAGAATCAGAGTCTTTTCTTAGGATTTTTTTAATCCTTTCAGCAAATAAATAAGGAAGACCATCAACAAATTTATTCTTCCAAATATCTTGGTTACAATCATTAATTTCATAAACCCGAGACAGAAAAGTATCTTTGTACCATCTAAAATCGGTAAGAGTTTTACACTTCATATTTAAAAGAAGAGTTTTGGTATTTTCAGATTTATTAGTAAATCTACCAGTAAAATGTTCTAGAATAGTAAGAACAAGAGAATAGACCGCATTGGGTTGAACTTCACCATTTTCATTTTTTACGGAGGAAAAAATGTCAGTCTTTTGAAAAGGACTTAAATAATTATTCCACCAACCTTTAAGCTGGCCAGTAAAACCGACAGTAATAGCCTGTGCTGTTTCAATATCAGACACACCACACGTTTTACAAGCAGAACTATACATAAGTATGCGATGAACCTGATTATTCATCTGTTTATCGCTGTAGCCATCAATATTCCATTCATAAACGCTTTTTCCGTTATAAGAATTATTGACAACATTATCTTGTTCTTCATGAAGAACATCTATAGGAGTAGGTCTCTTATAATAATAATTAGTCATAGTAGGCTTATTAGCCCATTTGATTTTATTAATAACATCTTTGTTATTAATGCTAGGGCTACCATAATCATTAGTAGCAAGACTTTCTTCTAAGTCATCATCCAAAGTGGAAATATTTAATCCTTCAAATTTTTTATTAATGATATTTTCAATATCAGAAACGGAAGTTTCTCCCTTAAAATTTTTTAATTCAAAAGGGGGTTGAATAAAAGAAGCAGTTTTAATAATGATATTATCATTATTACTTTCTTTAGAATCTCTTTTAAAATCAGACTTAGTCTGAGTTTGGGAAATAACACGATTAATCTTATCATGCAAAGAAATAATTTCATCGCCAATTATAGCGAGGAAAAGACTACAAAAATTGTTTTGTTTGACAAGAAGGTTGATATGATCAACAGTGATATGCAAAACATTATTTTCCAAAATTTTTGAAAAAGGAGCAAAGTCCAAAATCTTTCCATTTGTTTCAATTTGGAAAGGAACTTGGGGAGGGTAAACAGACTTTTGAGAATTTCCCGTGACGAGTTTATATTCTCGTTCAATAACTGAAATTTGATCAATATAAAAGGTTTTTATAAACCAAGGAACATAATAAATAATTTGATTATGCTCTTCACAGAATTTATAAAAAGAATTTACAAAGTAATTTAGTTCTTCTTTTTTGAAAGATCTAAAGTACCAAATTCTGAATTTATCCCATTTGGAATTATTAAACTCACTATTAATCTGAGCTCTTGTAGAAGAACCCTTTGAAAAATCAAGTATAGGTTTAGAATCCATAAAAACTAAACTGTCCAATTAACTTCTGAAATTGTTTCAGGGTTAGGTCCATCATTATGGACAATATTATTTTTATTTACAATAATATTTTCATTATTGAAATCTTCATTTTTAAAAGAAGTATCTTCTCTGTAAAAAGAAGTAGAAGCTCTAGAAGAAGAAGGTATATCGACTTCATAATCTAGAGGAGAAATATGATAATGACTAGATATGGATCTAGACAAAGAAGGTACAGAGGATAAGTTAGAATCTTTCCTCTGGTCTTTATGAAAACCAATGGTAATTATACCATCCTCAGACTGGGTAATTTTTTGAAAATTACTATTTGTAGGAGGGATCATAGGAACCGATTGTTCAATAATCCAATTTTTTGGAAAATCTATTTCTTTCCATTTAATGGATTTTCTAGTAGTGACATTAGACTTACTAAAATTAGTTTCTATGAGAATAGTCTCATTGATATCTTTTTCTACTCTTTTACACAAAGGATTTAGAGTAAAAAGAGGTTTGTAGTAAATGCGATAACAAATACATATGACTTCAGATCCAGGCATGTAATTATACCCATTAGTTTTAACATTTAAAGTTAAAGCATCAAAAATGTTTTCATCGCTTAAAGATAAAGACAAATTAGGATAAACATCAAAATAAACTGGCCCAAAAGCCAGACTGGATTCAACCATTCCCATGAGGGATTGTCTCCAATTTAGATTTCTACCATCTCTTAAAGTGGCTAGAAAACTTTCAGGTAAACCTTTCAGAGTAAGAGGTCTGAAAGCAACTTGAACACATCCCATATGGAGAAACCTGTGAGTCCCTTTAAAGGGTAATATGTCACTTCTATTAAGAAGTTTGATAACCATCTCATTTTTATTAAGAGGAATAGACGATTCAGTGGTCCTAACAATAGTTTTAAGACCTAGTTTTTCAAAAGTTCCAAATTTATAAACCGTATTAGGTTCAATCTTAGGAATAGTCCATCTGTTTAACAGATCTAGATTTTCAGGAACACCGTATTCCTGGACAGTACTATTTTTAATAGTATTTTTTGAACTAAAAAGATTCATAAGAACCCAGATGTATTAAATCATGAACCAATAACAAAATATACCATACTCCCATGGCTCTGATACCATATAATTCAAGATCGTATTCGATATATCAGTAGTATCCTGTGGATCTTTTCCAAACACAGATAGGACTGACTGAGAAATTCCATAGTCTATGAGTTAACCTGAAAAAAGCATTACGCCCACAAACGCCTGCGCCTATCCATCGGCATAACGGCTAAAAGGGCACGCCCACATAGTTAACTCATAGATATCACTAGAAAACTCAAACCTACCGGTTAAACCAACTCTACCTTAGTATACTATACTATCATGTGCATTTGGAAACTTATTTTTCCAGTTTTTATTTGATATATCATAATATATATATATATATATATATATATATATATATATATATATATATATATATATGCATTTTTTTTTCACGTAGTCAACAAGATTTGAAGAATGTGCAATGCATTCTTCAGAGAATTAAAGAATGGTTGAAGATAAGGTTTCCTCATTTTCTATTAATATGTATGTAAATGATATCTCATGTATACTTCACATTTTTTTAGGGTGAATACTTATTTTCTCATTCAGTTTGATCTTTTTATATTGCAATTATGTTTATCCTTATTTAGTTATATAAGGATTTTGCTTAGTGGATCAGTTTTCAGGACCATAAATTAAGTCGTGAATCAATTAAGCTATGAATAAGGATTTCAATTACGTCTTGAATTTTGTTCATATTCAAGGTTTAAAGTTTTCCTTTAATGTGTTAGTAGTTTCAAGTATAGTTGTTGTGAGTTGTTGATGACATGCATTTGCAATTTGCAAAACCCTCACTACTATATACATTCACCACTGTGCATAACCATGGTTTAATGGAACAGTAAATTTTCCACGTTTGATTCTTCGTAGTTAAATAAATCATATACATGATTATAAGTATAAATTAAGAACAAAATATCCTTGTATAAAATCACGTTATAATTCTAATTATTATACTTTAAATATAGAATACAATGAATGCTTGATTATGCTAACTAGATTTATTTTGATATTATGCATTAGTTACAAAAAAAAATTGTAACAAATTATGTCTGTGCGAAGCACGGGTAGGACAACTACTATTATATATTAATAACACTAGAAATAAGGTATTATTTTCACATCCTAGATAAAACTATTAATAATACGTATAAACATGATTAGTAAAACTCGAAAAGACTATTAATAATACGACCTAAGACGATTAGTAACACTCGAAAAGAAAATAAGTAATATTTATAAACACTAGTATTAGTAACACTAGGAAAAAATATTAGTAATACCACCCAGAACTACTAGTAATATATAAACTATGTATTTAATCACTAATGAAAGAGTATCAATAATTGGAGTATCTATAGAGTGAAATTGGTTTATACATGAATCACTGAAGGGTATTAGTTGTTTTCACTGAAAAGTGTTAGTTGTTTTTATTGAAGAGTATTCTTGGTTTACACTGAAGAGTCTTAGTTCATCTTCACCGAACAACTAAGACTCTTTAGTGTAAATCAGTAATACTCTTCAGTAAAAACAATTAACACTCTTCAGTGAAAACAAGTAATACCCTTCACAAATTTATGTATAAACTAGTTACACTCTATACTTTGTCCAATAATTATTTGTAATATACTCCTATTTCGCTTTTAACAGAAAACGATACATTTAATCATGGATTTAAGCTAAAATCGTCCTCTATTTTTTCACCTTTATCAAATTAAGACCATTTTTTACCAAATTAGGACTATTTTGGCAAAATTTGAACAAATACAGGACTAAATTGATAAAGCAAATAAATAGAGGACCATTTAAAGAAAGGTGGAGAAATAGAGGATGAATTTTGTTTAAATCCCCATTTAATCACTACACTGCCAATTTCTACCGTGATTACACGTAAAGGGTAAGGTGTCTACGTCTAATCGGTAGAGAGGTAGTCCAAAGGTCTATATATCTCAGTAAAAAAGAACTATAATTAGATTCATTATATCTCATCCTAAGCTCATTTCCTTCTCTACTCTGTCTCTCACTCTAAAAATCTGGAAAAATAGTTCGAAAGAAATATTGAGAAAAAATGGTAGATATATTTTGTAGATTTTGCATTATCTCTTCTATATTTGCATACATTGTTGCCTAGATCTACCGATTTGGGTGGATTCTTCTGCATGTCCAGGATCGATTTTTTGTATTACTTCGATTGATTCTTGCTTAGATCAATTTTAGATCCACTATTGCTTATATCGATTTTAGATCTATTCTTGTATATCTATTAATCGATTCGTGCATAGGTCGATTTTTTCTTCTAATTATTCAATTATTGTTGTTCATAGGATCTCGTTGATAGTCTAATGGAGGTTATTAAAATGAAGTTCAGAGAGATAGCACAGACAACAGCAGTTTTCGAGGTTTGTTTTTTGGTATGATTTTTTTTTAGGAATTTACGATCTTATGTGAAAATCCTTACATTCATTTTTTACAATTTTTGATCAGAGGAGAAGAGTTTTGATCGAATTGGCCATTGAAAGGTTGAAGTTGTTCCATCAGAAAATCTTCACCCTGAAGGTCACAATCATTGCTCTAGAGATGGATTTGAAGAACACTTCTACTGTTGAGGAGCGGGTGAGGGCCAAAGTTCTGATTGAGCGTGTTGTGGCATGAGGCTGAAATTGGGGCATTCAAGCAGCAAACTACTCTCTATCTTTTACCATGATCCTTTTGTTAATTAGTAATGTTTAATTATTACTATGTGTAAATGTTAGTATGTTTAATTAGTAAAGTTTAATATTTATGTACTAATGTAGTAAATGTTTAGTTATTTTGCTCATATGTACAATATTAATATAATATATTAGAGTTTAATGTTATTATTAAATTGTTCATGTAGAGCTTTTTATTTTTTATTTTACTGAAAAACATAAATTCATTAACTAAGAAACCATATGGGCTGCAACATCCACAATATAAATATGAACGTGCTCTCCAAGAAACGTGTACTCTAATTTTGTAGGTAAATTTATGTTTTGTTGTAGTGTTTGTACACATATGAATCACTAAAATGTATTTATGATTTTCATTTAATTAAGAGTATTAGTTGTGTATATTCAAATCTCTCACTTTTTTTTTTCCAGTAAATAACAAAAACTTTTCATCGAAAACAAGTAGTAATACCTTTCTAGTAAAAATAAATAATACTCTTTAGTGTAACTAATCAATATGAATCATTTTTATTATATTTTTTGTTTTAAATTAATTAGCCATTGTATCAATTTTATTTAATGAAAACTAAACAAACCAAAAATATATAAAAATGACCAAACTTAGTGTTGATGTCATATAAATATGGAACCAAACAAATAATTGATACAGTGATAATGTTAATAATTGGTAGTATATTAATCTCATTCAAATTGAACCATATGTGTAAGAATTTGCCTCTCACTAAATTTTATAATTGAGTATTCAACATAAATAAGTTATTTGGAATTAAATTTCAAGGGAAAATTTATTCCAATTCCCCCATTAAGAATAACACAATCTGTGGCCCACATAATAACCAAATTATATTGTATATATATTTCCCACAGTTATTCTAATATGGCATCCCACTCTCCAAAATTGATCGAAACCCTAGTTTCCATTACTATCTCAAAAAATGGCTGGAACACCACCCCGAAACCCCAACCCACTGCCGAAATGGAGGACCCCTCCCCCTCCAAGAGCTGTCGAAGCGTTGTACCTCCGAATGAGGAAACAATTCAAAAATCTTAAGGAAGAAATTCGAATGTCCCAGAGGAGGCTGCTTGGGGTCTGCCCAGAGGAGACTATCCGTGGAATCATCCTGGAAGAAGATGATCCTCTCGTCACCATCTACAATTTCATGTTGGAGGCTGCTCTGGATGTTCGTGCTAATCCTGTGGGGATCGATTTGTCTTCCGATTCATCCGCTGTTGCATCCAACTCTAGTATGGATATGGAATTGGATTTAGAGTTCACGTCCGATGAATCAGTCAGTGTTTGATGAGTTGTTGGTTGGATTAGTTAGGTTGCTTTTGTATGGTTGTTGTTCGTAATTTTTATGCTTGATTAGTATTTTTATGGTTGATTAGTGTTATAATCTTTTGTCGCGGGTTCAGAAGTTGGGATCATTTTGTAAAACCCAGTGTTGAAAAATGTAATGATCTTAAATTAAATGTTTAAGTTTGTATTGGGTACAATTTTGATTTTCCGGTTTTGAAAATAATTTTTCGTAAGATTGAAACCAAATTTTTTTTGGAAAGATTGATAAAAAATTGTGAATAGTGACTCTTGACAAGATCTTGACAATAATTGACCAAGAAAAGTTCATGCTTCTAAATCGTGTATAGCTTCCAAAGGAAGGTTTACACAATTAACGATGTCATGGATTTTTAAGTTGGAAATGTGAAGACTCACACCATGTACTTTATTTTTCCCTATTTTAATTTACGAGAAATGTTTCTGTAATTGAAATTTGAAAAACAAATGATCTGTATAAAGATTATATTTTAGGGTTTCACATTATTTTAATATGTTATATGTTTATGTTAGGGTTTAATTAATTTTTAAAGGATCTATTCACTTTAGTGATGGTTCTACATCGAGAACAGTTTTACCGTTTGGCAACACTATTACAATTTTTTAAATGAAGTTTTTCATATATAAAACCTGTTGGGTTTGTATTATTTTTACCAAATTTGGGTGCGTGTTGTATTATTTATTTGCAATATTTTTTTTGTTAAGTGTACATTAATGTGGTGTGATAGAGAGAACCCTTTAAATGATGATTATTTTCTTGGGAAGAGTCCATTGAAACAATAAGTAACAAGATACCCATTGTTTTGCAGCTGTCATGGACCTACTCAATTTGTATAGTGCCTTAGGGTTTGGGGTGAAAGATGTAGTTTCCTTTTATTTCATAATTAATTGTGTTAAGTAAATTCAGGCAAACAAACCTCATGGATGCATACTATGTTCTATATTCAGGAGTTTTTAATTATATTATTAGCACTAAGTTAAAATTGATTAATGTTGCACAAAATAGAATCGTGAATAATAAATATATTTTGTTTTAATTTATATTTTCAAATGCAATTCAGTATAAAAGAATGTTGACATAACTAACTTGGCCATATAATTATTGAATTTTATAGGTCGTGGCGTGGTGGGTATTTGGGTCCAAAAAGATAAGTAATTTTAATTGATTCGACAGAGTAATATGTTTGAAAAAATATCAATATTATTAATAATGGGAAATACTTTATGTGAAATAAAAAAAATAAAAAAATCCATAACACATTATGAAACATTAATTATTGTTGTAATTTAAATATATCACTAAATCACTCTAAGTATACTATGTTTTAGAGGGAAATATCACAACTTCCCGCTCATTACAACACTTCCCGTAGAGTGTTACTAGTTTCTATAAATAATCCCACAATTGCATCTATCTAATTTGTCATCCAACAAAAAATACCCCTTTCCAAAATTGTTTTCAAACCCTAAGTTGAAGAAAATGGCTGCAACACCACCCTGAAAACTCAACCCATAGCCCGAATGGAGGACCCCTCCTTCCCCAAGAGCTCTCGAAGCGCACTATCACCGACTTAGGAAATAATTCGAAAAGCTGAAGGAGGAAAGCCGACTTTTCCAGAGGAGGCTGCATGGGGTCTGCCCGGAGGAGACTCTCCGTGGAATCATCCTGGAAGAAGATGAGCTTCTCGTCACCATCTACGATTTCATGTTGGAGGCTGCTCAGGACGTTCGTGCTAATCCGGTGGTGATTGATTTGTCTTCCGATACAGAAGGTATAGGGGCTGATGAGGACTATATTGATTTGGATGATTTGGAGGTCTCCTCCGGTGGATCCTTCAGCGTTTGATTCATCGGGTAGATTTGATATAATTTCTGTTTTGTGTATCCTGAAGTGTGGTAGCTATGAATGTCTATTTTAATCTGTATTTTGTATGATCTAGTACTTTATTATAGAGGTTGGGTCTCTTGCAAACCCTAATCTTTTGTATTTTGAATGACTATGATGATCTATATATATCCATGAGTTTAACGATAATATTTTTGGTGTTTGATCACAAATCTTGCATACCCGATTAAAATCGATTTGAAATGGTCCGTTTGGTTGGTTATTGTGATTCCAGGATTTTAGTGATTAATTTGTAATTAGTTATCTTACCTACGATTTAGTCGTAATATGATATTAATATAATAATATGAGTGGAGATGTTAAGAATTTATCAATTATCACGTAAAATGCGGAAAATTAGATTTTCATTATGATCTATATAAATAATATGTACAAATATCAATGTAAACAACAACAAAAATCCACAATTCTTTTGGTGTAATCGAATATGAACAAATCAAAGTATGTAGATCGTAAGTAGATCATATATACATGAATCATTTTTGGGTATTAGTTATTTTGGACAAAGAGTATTAGTTGTTATCACTTCACAATATTACTTATTGATAAAGTATGGAGTGAAACTAGTTTATACATAAATCTATGAACAAGTACAAAAATTTCGCAAAATTTCGCCGATATTTCACTGATATTTCGGTTTTTTGGAAGTCTCGAATATGGATATCCACCGGAACGATATTTTTTCCAAAACATCGGTAAAATATCGGTAAAATATCGGGAAATATCGGTAAATATCGATATCGATGAGCTGTAGTTTCAAATTTACCAAATAATTTATTTTATTTTATTTGAATTTAAGTTAAATTTATATATATTAAAGTTAGTTACAGTATACCCTAAACTTTCATGTTAAATTTCAATCATTTTAATAAAATTCCGTCTATTTTCTTTTTTTTTACCGATATCAATATTCGATATCGATATTTCCATCGATATATTCGTAAATTTAAAGTATCGATATTTTCACCGATACCGATATTTTCATCCTTGTCCATGAAGGGTATTAGTTGTTTTCACTGAAGAGTGTTAGTTGTTTCTATTGAAAAGTATTAGTGATTTACTCTAAAGAGTCTTAGTTGTTCAGTGAAAATGGAGTAAGACTCTTCAGTGTAAACCAGTAATACTCTTCAATGCAAAAAACTATTTCCCTTCAGTGAAAACAATTAATACTTTTTATTGAAAACAACTATTACACTTGAGCCAATTTCACTATACACCAGTACACCTACTCAACAAAATTTGATTAAATACTACTTGAAAATTCTATATGCTGTAATGAATTAGTTAGTTTTTTTTTTTTTACACAATTGGAAAAAATCAAAGATTTTATTAAGGACAACCAAAAGAACAAATCCATAAAATGATAGAAATGATAGTTTATTTTGTTTAATCACGTCTACAATTTTTGCAATCAGAATTTTAAACAATTAAAATCATTTTGTTTTTGTATTCTCTAAAACCCATTGTAACATTAACATGTCACTTATGTATTAATTAAACTTATTTTCGTCCACAGTCCACACCCTCAATTTTACAACAAAAACAATTAACATAAGTATTCGTGATTTTCAAAACACATCAAAATTTTGATAAGAAATTAACTACTAACTAACAACATCCATAAAATAGAGAAATGTAGAGAAATATATCCGAAATCTTATACTAATAAAGCTACTAGCCCCAACATCACCAAACATGGCCTTATAATCCATATTTAGGGCCAAAGTCCTCTTCAGGAAAGATGGTGAAGGTCTTCCTGATACTGAAAGGTGAGATGATGGTCATTTAATGTTGTAGAGTGAGCTACTGTCAGAAATAGGGTATGCTAGTTTACCATTGGGATTGTATTCGATGGTTGAAATCTTCCCATTGTCACTCACTGATCGAGTATTTTACGTGGGCGGGTGGTGAATAATTGGAGGGAGGGAAAAGTGACGTTTCATTGTCTAATTTAAGATTTTAATTTTGATCCGGAAGAAAATATACTTTTTGAATTTAATCTAGTGAGTTCCTATTTCAAATTTAATTGTACTGCAAATTCGCAAAAAAAAAAAAAAGTTTGGTTGGGAAGTTTGTTTCAAATATATTACTAATATTTGAGTTCCAGTTTAAATAAAGGAAAAAAATATCATGCTTCTGATTTGTAGAGTGATTTTAACTATTTGAAATTTAAATGTAGTGGAAAATTAAATAAAAAAATGGTGGTTTGGTGGGGAAGTTTGTTTCAAATAAATTACTAGTATTTTAATTCCATTTTAAATCGAAGAAAAAAATATCATGCTTCTAGTACGTAGAGATTGATTTTAACTATTTGAATTTTAAATGTAGTGAAAAATCGGAAAAAAATCGTGGTTTGGTGGGGAAGTTTGTTTCAATTAAATTACTAGTATTTTAATTCCATTTTAAATCGAAGAAAAAAATATCATGCTTCTAGTACGTAGAGATTGATTTTAACTATTTGAATTTTAATTGTAGTGAAAAATCGGAAAAAAAAAATCGTGGTTTGGTGGGGAAGTTTGTTTCAATTAAATTACTAGTATTTTAATTCCATTTTAAATCGAAGAAAAAAATATCATGCTTCTAGTACGTAGAGATTGATTTTAACTATTTGAATTTTAATTGTAGTGAAAAATCGGAAAAAAAAAATCGTGGTTTGGTGGGGAAGTTTGTTTCAATTAAATTACTAGTATTTTAATTCCATTTTAAATCGTAGAAAAACAATATCATGCTTCTAATACGTATAGACTAGAGAGTGATTTTAACTATTTGAATTTCAAATGTAGTGGAAAATCGGAAAAAAATGGTGGTTTGGTGGGGAAGTTTGTTTCAAGTGGAAAATCAGAAAAAAAAATCGTGGTTTGGTGGGGAAGTTTGTTTAAATAAAATTACTAGTATTTTAATTCTATTTTAAATCGTAGAAAAACTATATCATGCTTCTAATACGTATAGACTGGAGAGTGATTTTAACTATTTGAATTTTAACTATTTGAATTTTAAATTTTGAGTGAGAGTTTGAAAAGTTAGGTTAAAAATTCAGGATTGGTCAAGAAATTGGATTTGCTTTTTATAATGAAAAATATCCCAATGATATGGGCCCCACTAATACAAACCGCTCTATGTGGAACTATTTAATTAACCTTCCCTATCAGTTTTTTTTTTTATTAACCTTGACAAATTCAAGTGAACAAAATGTACATGAAATCTATATGACCTGGTTAATACATAAATGATTGAAGGTATTAATTGTTTTCACAAAAGAGTATTACTTCATATTGGAAATAATAATGGAAAAAAATATAAATCAAAGTAATAATTTAAGAATAACACTCTATGGTATTAGTATTCCCATTCCCAACTTAACGACATATATAAAACTTGAATAGACACAAATTGACATATGTTGGCTCTATAAAAAAATTATTTCATTGAACGAGTTAAATTAGAAGTAAGGTTCGTTTTATATTGTAATCTATATAATATCCACTGAGGTTTTTTCTTTTTTTTCAAATTTCGTAGACATGCATATTTATTACTCCCAAATTACTAATATTACTAGGCCTACCTTTTGGGCAATTATTTTCTGTCATAAGTTGGAGGGTATTATGAGGTGTTGTGAGGTTCATTTATCAATAAAATTATTGTTTATGGAAATATAAATATGGATATTATAATGCAAAGTCTCATATGCACCAAGTGCACTTCCTCTCACTCAACAGTTGATATTGTTTACACTGAAAAGTAGGTCTCAGTTAAACTGAAAAGTTGGTTCCAATTACACTGAAAAGTTTACACTAAAATTGATTTTCAATGTAAAAATTTCAGTATAATTGAGACCAATTTTTCAGTGTAATTGAGACCAACTTTTCAGTGTAAACAATATCAACTGTGGAGTATAGTTCACAAATGGATTCTTATTAAATACTACTACAAATCAGTTGCTTGCACTCCACGCTCACAATCTACTTTCTAGAGCTTTTAGTATCCAAAAAAAAACAAACAAAACACCTCCAAACAGTTTCTCTCACTTCCGAAAGTAAAATGCATGTCCTCAGATCATCAGCGACACCTTCCCAGCGCCGACAAAGAGTACCCGGCGCTCCATCCTCATCTCGAGGGCCCCCGCACCAAAAATCAGAGGGAAATCTACCGCGTAGGTTTTTCACCGTCTTCTGTCGGACCGATGAATGCACAAGCCGTCTGGTATTATTAACCCTAAATTTCAGTAATGTACACCATATTAGCGAATTTTATTTGGGTTTTTATCTTATGTGTTGTGTTTGAGTATTTCTTTTTCACTATAAAAAAATTGCAGAACATACCAAAGGCTGGAGTGGATTTGTTAGGGAAAAAGTGGAACAGAATATCCGTTGCTCCATGGAACGTGAATTGGCAATGGCGGTGAACCTATGAGTTCCACAGGGTTAAACGAGGCGATCGAGGATTTGGCCGACTAACGGGTGGTTGGTTCGCGGTGGCACACGCGATGCAGATTAACCAGGGGGACACCCTATTGTTTGAGCAGGAGCCTGGGAAAGAGTGTTTGTATCGCTTGACGGTGGAGAAACCGGATGCAGCCATCAAGTTTGAGGATGAAAATCGCTGGCTTTAGGGTTCTGTTTTAATGAATAGTAAGTATGAGTTAATGTTTTGTGTTGGTTGGGGATTTCTAGATTTCTGACTGAAGTCTTAAGCTTTATGAACTTATGGTTTTTGGTGGACATGTTGATGCTTACTTTGTGAATAGTTGTTGACAATGTGGTCTATTTTTAATGTCTTTAATGGGAATGAATCCTCATTTTGTGAACTACATTACATGTCTACATTAGTTGTGTGATTAGATTATAGATTGCATACTCTGCTTAGGGATGCAGTGATTAAAATAATATCCCAGTTAGTACAGGATTGTTAGTTGGTCAAATTGGTACATTGGTTATAGATTGTTAGTTGCTTATAACAGCAGTTTATATTTTTTTTAACATCGAAATAAACAACATAGTTAAAGCTGGCATGCATGTAGTTAATACATTAGAAATTCTAGTGTTCTAGAGACAGACATTCACTGTGTTGAGTGAAAAAATATTGGATCATTTAAATCAAAATCGTTCACACCACGCCCGTTGTCTGGTGGCTGTGTTGCTTGTCCTGCTCCTCCTCCTTCACCACCTCGTCCCACTCGTCCACCTCGTCCCCCTCGTCCTCCTTGTGTACCTTGTCCTCCTCTTGCACCTCTGACTCCATCTCTTGCCCTTCCTCTCATTGCAATTTCAGCCCCAGACATGTGCCGACCACGTCTGGGCCTTCCCTTTGTTTTAGTCTGTTAAGGGTTATAAATGGGAGTACCTCCGGAGCTCAAATCTGGACAGGGATCGGCACTTGTATGACTATCATTGGGAACCCAATTCATAATTTCCTCCCTTAATTCCACAAGCATATCCTTAATGTACTGCATCTTTTCAACACTCCCAAAGGCTCCATCAACTACAAATTGAAAGTATTTTTCAACTTCCTGGTATTTCTTGTATTCCTGGGTCATATGTGGATAAGCCCCAGTAAAGAAAATATTGGAATGGGGTCGATATACATTTTTACTCCATCGATGCAAAACATATCTCCCATGTACAGTATTGACTCCCCGTTCTATCATAACCTTGAATATGTGACAACATAGGATTCCAACAAACTCAAACTTCCTGCATTTACAGCTCAGGTAATCTCCGACCGGACGGTACTCGACTTTATATGTGAATTCCCTGTGAAAAGTATTTGTTGTAATATTCCTCTCCAGTATATTATACGTTTCCACACCACCAACCTTCTCATTTACATGTTCTGGAATAATACTACAATATATTACTCAGTCAATCTGTTCTTGTACCTTTCGAAACATGGCATTTGTATAGGACGCAGCAAACTGCTTTTCCCACACAAACATTGTCTTGGGGGTAATGGAATTTATCTTAGAATCAAAGTCGGCTAGAAACTCCTTCTGAATTTTGTCTGAAATAGCAACCTCATACTGCTCCATGAATTGTGAATTGCCTCTGCATCTCCAACACCTAGGCTAAACCTTCTCCTGATGTCAATGAAATTTCTCAAGTCTTTTGGAATGGCCCCCAAGTTTTCAGGTCCACCAGCTTGGACTTCACACAATCTAATATTCTTACTTGGCCTAATTCTGGCAATGTCATTCGCCTCCAACTGTCTTCTAATGTGTACATTAATATTTCTGTGAGCACGCATTAGACATTACATATGTGGAAGCAGTTCGTGATTGTGTTCCATGTATGTTTTTGACACCTTGTATGATCCATCGTCTTGTCTAATTGCATTTACTCTAGCACCACAACCAATTCTTTTTTATTTACTGCGTGTTATTCCTGACCCGCTCCTATCACATGCAATGACCACATATTTTTTTTTCGCTGGGTTCTTTTAACTACACTAAACCCTTTGCTTTTTGCATATTCTTGATAACAATCAAACAAACTGTCGTAGCTTTCATATGACATACTGCTGGTGGGTTCAACTACAACCGTTGACTGCACCTCCTTTTCAATGCTTTCTGCCATGATAACATCCTCCTCCGAACAATCCCCTTCATCTGCATCTTCATCTAGAATGAAATCTTCGTCATCGTCTGAATCTGTAGATGTACTTCCGTTTGCATCTGATTCATTGTTAAATAATTTGTTGCCTATGTCCATTCTTTGTGGTACGCAATCCTGCTCCTCGTCAATTCTTTGTGGTACACAATCCTGATCCTCTTCGCCGACTTGGTTATTCCCATTGACCCAATCCTCGTTTTCATCTTCGAGTTCACTTCCAAAAATATCATAATACATTTGATTTGATCCGCTGTTCATAGTAAATGGAAGAAGAGAAGTCTTAGATTGTAGAAATTTAGTGGAGGAAGATAATGAACAATGTTTTGGTCAAAAGGATTATAAATGGAACGAAACTTACGGGCGAAGCTTGTCTTAAAAAGTCAACCAAGTAATCAAATATATAATTTTTAATTAAAAAGTAGGATGACTTTCTTTTCCCAAACATGCCGGAATCCAAATTTGTACGGATCATATTTTAATAACAATATTAGGGTTTAAGTGGAAATTTGTTTCCCTATTTTTGAGAATATTTCGACAACACCCAATATGGTTTTAAGGGTGTGTTTGCAATCACTTTTTAAAATAACTTGGATTAATTTCATATAAATTAATCACCTTTATGCTTAGTATCAATTTAATCACAAACTTTTAGATCTTTGTAAAAAAACTCAACCATTGACATTGTTGCAATTTAATACACATTTTTTTCTTCCAGAGGGCAACCGATGACGTGCATGGCTTGCCGGAGCGTGTGTCATCTTGCCACGTAGAATTACACATGTTTATTTTATTTATTTTTTAAATCCATATCACAAGTAACACTTACAATTTAAATCACACATTTCTACTTAAAATTAAAATAGCAAACCAAATAAATTAAACAACAACCAACATAAATTATACTCTCTCTGTCCCACTATAAGTTTCCTACTTTCCTTTTTTGGATGTCCCACTATAAGTTTCCTATTCCATAAAAAATAAAAAACAACACTCCATATATTAATAAACTAATACTTTCTTAAACAAATTACTCTTTACTTTTTTACAACTCCCCATTACTTTATACAAAAAGCAACATATGGCCCACCATATATTTATAAACAATAACTTTCTTAAACAAATCAACAAAAAGAAACAAGAAACTTATACCGGGACGGAGGGAGTACGTAATAAATCACTGTACGTTCTTAGTTTTTTAGATTTATTTGGTTGTTATTTTAATTGATACTAAGCATAAAGATCGTGAATTTATATAAAATTAACCCAAATAACTTTAAGTGTTTTATTTATCTTTTAATAAATTAAATAAGTTATGAAAAGCCATAATCTAAAAGTTGGTTCCCCTATGCTTCCAATTGATTATCAATTATTAGAAACCTCATGCTTCAAAATCTACTTCTACTAGCTTTTGAAACAAATTTTCCAAACACTACCAACTTTTATCATTTAAGCAATTATTCTATAATAACTAATTTTAATCACTTAATCAAAAAAAAAAATTCCTGCAAACACACCCTATATCACTATAAAAACAACTCTATGTGTTAGATGAAAAAATTGTAAATATACATTACAAAATCAACCCAACAAACGCAACATGTAGAGGAACTTACAAAAAAAAAAAAATAGTCATTTTGGTTTTGAATCGAAGGGGAGATTCGCTCGTAAAATTTTGGAAACATTTTATGGGGTTTTATGCATCCTTTTCAAACCACAACGAGATCGTGCAATTGACCATGTAAGATTAATTCAAAGGCATCTAAGATTATATTCCTAGATATAATCTAATGTTTTATAAAAGATTGTGAATGAGAATAATCGGAAAAAAATAAGCTTGAAGAATAATATGTGTACATATCACCACATAAAGTATTCAAAAAATACAAACAATGTACCAGTGGTTTGCATGAAAGATATTAATTAAGTAGTAAATTGAATAGCGCTAACCCTAATCGAAACAATTGAAAAGTGATTATGTCACGATCGGATTCTTATAAAGAATTTTGACATTTTTTTCATTTATAAAACTCTGAAGTAAAATCTAAGGGTACTCAAATTAGGAAAATGGTAGAAATTATCGTAACCAACTCTTATTTCGCACGTTTTCATAGTCTGGAAGATAAAATCTTCCAATATTTATGCAACACAAATAGTTATCTCACCCGCAAATATATATGTGGGTAAATATTATAATAATAGTGTATACACATATTTTGCATATATGTATATAAGTAATTCAAGATAATATTATATCTTGGCATTTATTATTTTAAATGTTAAGTCGTTATTGAGAATATTAATTAGAAGACTACGTAGCACGTTTCAAATTGTTCCCTAAGGTTTCTCAACTGAAATCTTGTAATCATCTACATATAGTCGGTGTTCTACCAGGCAAAAATCACGTACATTTTTCAATTGGAATTCCAACTTTAAAACACACTTATCCGATCACAGAAATAGAAGGCTCTTCTCCAGATTCCGTAATATTTTTCCTACCTATTTTTATGATGAAGCCAAAAAGTTTTTTATTATCATTGCACATGATTAATCAAACTGCATTAGTTATATTCTTATTAAACCCACTGGCCACTGCACTAGTTTATTTATTAATTTTTTCATATTTAAACAATGATAAAATAAAACTAGGGTTTACTAAAAATACTGCTAAATGTGTAACATTTTGTTATTATTATCTTTGGTGTTGTACTAACCTTCACCTAGTGATCAAACAAGTAACAAAAATGATGCCACAATCAACTATAGAATAATATTACCTGAATTACCGGAGTCAAATCATCTTCCTAATTCCAATCATATCAAATTATATATCAATCCTCTAAACAAAAAAAGTTAATAAACATATACATGATTTATTTAATCCCACAACGGAAAGTATTAGTATATTAACTTATAATTAGAATTCATAATGTATTCTCAAATTCATATGTATATGATTATAATCACACATTCTGATTATATGAAGAGATCACATTAATTTGGACATCAGTCACTTGTAATATTATTGATACAATTACCACCACAATAATCACAACAACAGTAAACCCTACTTAAAAAAAAAAAAGAAAAAAAGTGAAGATGATTTAATTATGATTTTAGTATACAAAATAATCCTATAGCTTGGGAATTCTAAATTAAATAAGAATCAATATGCAACTCGTTAAATATTCAAGTTTAATTTATTCGCAAATAAATAAAATTTTAATTAGTATATTACAATATGTAGGGTTATTTTATTCACTTATTTAAATTGCTTTTGTACATCTCAAACATTATATTTCTAAAGTAGTTCTTTAACACTTAATCTTTGGACTCAACAAGATGGAAAAAATGATTATGATTACCCACACCAATTCATCTCGAGAATTCATGAGGTTCACCAGTCAAACAAGTAACAAAACTAATGTCATCAAAATCCACTTTAGGAAAAATAATAATCGTGATTCTTCCTTCCCAAGGAGTTAGACCTGCAAATAGCTACTATATACCCAAATGTTAATTGGTCGGAGTCAGATCATTCTCCAAATTCTAATTTTTTTTATGTATACATAAATACTTATTAATATTACTTCCCAAGTAGTATACATGATTTATTCAATCCCACACTGGAAAATATTAATATACCACGTTATAATTACAAATTATAAATTAAGTACAAATACAATCACAAATTGATTATAAGAAGAAATCACATTTGGACAAATAATCATATATCAACTTAATTCGGTCAATCCATACGCAACTCATGTAATATTCAAGTTTAATTTACTAACCAAAAAAAATATTATTTTTAGTATATTAAATTTTATAGGGTTAATTTATTCACTTCTGTAAATTACTTTAACTTGAAATATTATTGGATACTTTTGTAATTTATTTTATAAAACAATAAACCCGATTCACTTTCTAATTTGTTGGATACTTTTATAATTTAATTAAGGAAAATGCTTTTTTTTTCATGAAATTAAAGAATGATATACCCGTAAAAAAAATATAGAATGATATAATATATAATATTTCAGATATTAGTCACCAAATCTCAGTCATGAAGAGTTGTGATCTTTCATGGAAATTCGTGAATCAATTAATCTACACTTTTATTGGGGTGTGACCTTTCAATTCTAGACGCAACCATTCAAATTCACCACATACATATGTCTATATATATGTCTATATATATTCCTATACAATATATCTACACCATTTCGTCTTCAATATTAGAATAAAAAACACACACAAACACTATTACCTTCAACATGGTAAGTTAATATCATCAAAATAAAAACCACACACAAACACTATTACTTTCAAGTTATTTTTACTGATCTTTCTTTTGGATTTCTTAATTTAAGGACGATTTGCGAATTCTGGAGGAAATCAAGAACGAATATGACGAACAAATCAAGTTGGTAAGTTAATTTATTTAGGGGCCTATTCTATTAGGGGTTTTTTCATTTTTATTCAATAAGATTTTTTCAATTTGCAGTTCAAGGAGGAATATTCAAGGACGGTCCGTCAAAGTCTCAAGATACTGTCCGAGATGAAGTGTAAACTACTAGGCATCATGGGTAAAATTCGGGAACAAATCCGTGTGACAGATAATGCTGAGAAAAAAGAGGAACTGGGGAGGGAGCTTCAGCGGGCGAAAGACGAATTTAATGAGACACAAATTCGTTGGAATGCTAAAATAAACTCCTGGTAGCATTATCATAGTGTTGTTTCATTTATTTTTTTCATCTGGACAAATTTAAATTTTAAGTATTTTCAGTTTTTATCTTTTGTGACTGATTTTAAATTTATATTTTGTGACTGCATTTTAATAGTATATATTTTCAATGTTTATATTTGATATTATGATTAGGTAATTTATATAATAGTCATGCATGTATATTATTAGATAAAAACCCTAAAAGAAAATGTCCTTGCCAAGTTAATTGTCAATTTTTGGTTATTGAGATACAGATCAATAATGGGGAATAATATTTAATACGCATACTAACACTTTTAGTGGGACTTTAGGTAGCTTGTAGTATTTGTGATGAAATTATGTGTCCATCTACCTATTGATGACATTGTAGGACTTAGTGTATATTTACAACTGTTAGGAATGATTTGTAAATTGATTTAATAGGATTGATTTTCAATAGAATTCGATAGTAATTCGATTTGCAAATATATGCATCCATTCGAATTATATAAAGGATTTGCAAATATACATCCATTCGAATTATAATGGATTTGCAGATTTGAATGTTAGAGTTGAATGATTTGAATGATTTGCAGATTCTATTTGAAATATACAAAATGATTTGCATATTTGAATCATTCCAAACCTAATATTCACACACATTTTAATATATGCGAACAAGAATAATAATACTACCAAATAATGTTAGTGATACTTATGAAGACTATTAGTGTAATTTACTTATAATGCTACTTGTCAATTGGTGTGTTTTGGTGAACTTGGACATTGATGTGCATTTTTACACATACGTAAAAATCAATGTAATCATTTTTACCTAATCAAGATTGATCTATAGTGTGATTTGTAAAAATACCAGCTAATATTTGAAAACTTATAATCGAATGGTAAATTTAGTAATGCTCATGCTAGTTGTATTAAAAATTCATATTGGAAACGGATGGTAATTTGAATTTAAAGTCATATTTTTGTTAAAAAAACTAACCAGGTAACACATTAATTTAAGCATGTTTGAGTGTTCTTGAGTATTAAAACCGAAGATTGTTGTTGAACATTAAATTGGTTCGTGTGTGTGACACATCCAAAATGATGAGCCATCATTATTTATGACAAACCATCATTCATTTTACATTGGTAATGAAAACCGTAATTAATAGGTGTCTTATTATCATTATGAACAAAAATTTGAAATAAAAGTTGATGTAAATAAATATAATTAATATGCATATTGACATAATATAATTCCATTTAAACATAATATAATTCCAATCAACTCCTGAAATTCAACAACATTCAAAAGATAAACAGAGTATTCCACATATTTAACAGTAAAATAGTTAATACTAAAACATAATCTAATTAACAACAAAATAGTTAATACTTAAATCTCACACTAATTATGCCAAAGGTGTGCTTCTTCTTTCAAATTTAACCGATTAACCATAATCGCTAGTAGTAACACCGAACCATTCGACGAGTGGCACTGTAGCTAAAAACAAAGTTAATTTCTCTCTTTAGGCAGCTTGTACAACATTCCCTCATTTATTATGAAAGGATTTTTTTTAACTATCTTATGTGTAATTAGTGATATATGTAGTACTTTTTATATGCTTGACCAGTAAACCTTATTAATATTTAATGAATCATAATTTGACCAGTTTTGAGATTACATTTGATATACAAAAGGTTGAAATTAATAAAATTTTAAAGAGACCACACGAGTTTAGTTAGGATTTAGAGTCACAGTAATTATATTATTTATTTTACTTTGACGAACCCATACTTCTAAAGATCCTTGTTATAAGTGCAAGAGTATTATGTCCTTTAATTAAATTGTCATTTTGGTATTACACCCTTAAAAAAATTGATCCAAATAAATCATAATTCACGTAATTCAATTATATTTATTATCAGTCAAACAGAAATGAATAATGAAATGACCCCATGTCTTTCCACTTCCATACACGTAATCCATGTTCTCATTAATGTGTATATTTATAACAATCAAATAAGATTGTGATGGATTTCCGTCAAAAAAATAAAATAAATAGTGCTGATTTTTTTTTTTAATTTTGTGTGATTCACATTTTTAGATTATTGATTACATACAAATACTCAGTCAATTTAACCCCTTTGTTGATAGGCATTTTCGTACGGATAAATGTATGTGGCTATTTGGATTATGCCCGACAAACAATAATAATAAACGAACACAAACGATGGGGGAAGAACTTCGTTCTTCCCTCGAATGAGAGAATTCTAGCATATATGAGAAATGAGGAAAAATGCATCCCTTACAATGAGGGAGTGACCCCCTATTTATAGAGGTTCACCCCCAAAGGCCCAAAAGTGGCCCTGAACTCGTCTTAACCCTTTATTTTAGGGATTTATTACAACATTAATCTAATAATCAACCGTAGACCTATAATACATT
The DNA here is from genome assembly GCA_947034835.1 of Ballota nigra. Lineage (NCBI taxonomy): Eukaryota > Viridiplantae > Streptophyta > Magnoliopsida > Lamiales > Lamiaceae > Ballota > Ballota nigra. Next base: position 63,281,910 of record OX344726.1, read on the forward strand.
AAACACTCTTTTCTGATGTAGACCCTCGATCTTGTCGGGTCAGTGTATCTTCAGGAATCTGACCTCCTGTCAGGCGAGGATATTTCCTGCTGTAACAATTGCCCCCAAGATTGGGCTCTGATTGCGGCCAGAGTTCGATCTTGATCTGTGCTTCAAATAGGTATTGTCCCCGAGCCTGAAAATGGGATAGCTCGGATGCCCCAAGGGGAAATCTTCGACGATAGGGCCCGTGATGGATGAATCTTTTGAGTCATCCTCGAATTTTCAAACTTTCGAAACTGGTTGGGTCAGGTAGGATACGATTTTCAGTCGTGCTCCCGAGTCAAGAATAGTGATGTTCAATCAATAATGAGTTATTGCCGCTGACCGGCATTAATTTAAATAACTTGGCGATAAAAGTCGAGATGATTAATTAATAAAGTACTATAGCCGCATGGGGCAGCGACTTTACACACAAGGGACTGCTTCAACAGCCGATTTTAATTGACTTAATAAATGAAGAACTAATGAAGTGCTCTAGCCGATTGTCGGGCAGCGACTTCGCGAATACGAGATTGAATTTACAATCGATGAATTGATTAATCAATGATAAAAATAGTGAAGTGCTTTAGCCGATTAACGGGCAGCGACTTCACGAATACGAGATTGAATTAACAATCGATGAATTGATTAATTATTGATAAAAATAGTGAAGTGCTTTAGCCGATTAACGGGCAGCGACTTCACGAATACGAGATTGAATTAACAATCGATGAATTGATTAATCAATGATAAAAATAGTGAAGTGCTTTAGCCGATTAACGGGAAGCGACTTCATGAATAAGAGATTGAATTAACAATCGATGAATTGATTAATCAATGATAAAAATAGTGAAGTGCTTTAGCCGATTAACGGGCACCGACTTCACGAATAAGAGATTGAATTAACAATCGATGAATTGATTAATCAATGATAAAAATAGTGAAGTGCGTTAGCCGATTAACGGGCAGCGACTTCACGAATACGGGATTGAATTAACAATCGATGAAACAAAGCGTTCGGGATACGATATTTTATGGCTGCAAGCGGGCAAAAATGATGCGGGTTAGTCGACGCCGGTGAAGGCGGACTGGTTGATGCCGTTAAAATGGACAAATCAATATCGAGAAACAAACTAGTTGACACCGGTGAAGGCGAACTAAACAACACCTCGCCCATTAAGGTGGAAGGTCAATGCTAAAAATACGGACCGGATCAACGCCGAGAGGCAGATTAGTTGACGCCGGTGAGGACGAAATAATCAAGGCCGAGTGATGGATCGACTTGAGAGATAGATTAGTTGACGCCGGCGAAGGCGAACTAATCCATATGTCAATGCATAAAAGGCGGACTAATCAACATCGGGAAGATGGATTACTTCGCCAACCTAGGCGGATTAACTCGAGAAGTAGATTAGTTGACGCCAGTGAAGGCGAACTAATCAATACGTCAACGCTTGAAAGGCGGACTAATTGACGTCGAGAAGATGGATTACTTCGCCAATCTAGGCGGAATGTCGATGCCTAGAAGTCGGACTAATCAAAGCCGAGAAGTTGGATTAACTTGAGAAGTAGATTAGTTGACGCCGGTGAAGGCGAACTAATCAATACGTCAACACCTGAAAGGCGGACTAATCGATGTCAAGAAGATGGATTACTTCTCCAATCTAGGCGGAAGGTCGACACCTAGAAGGTGGACTAATCAACGCCGAGAAGGCGGATTAACTCGAGAAGTAGATTAGTTGATGCTGGTGAAGACGAACTAATCAATACGTCAACGCCTGAAAGGCGGACTAATCGACAACGAGAAGACGGATTACTTCGGCAATCTAGGAAGCATGTCGACGCCTAGAAGGCGGACTAATCAACGTCGAGAAGGCGGATTAACTCGAGAAGTAGATTAGTTGACGCCGGTGAAGGTGAACTAATCAATACGTCAATGCCTGAAAGGCGGAATAATCAACACCGAGAAGACGGATTACTTAGCCAATCTAGGCGGAATGTCGATGCCTAGAAGGCGGACTAATCAACACCGAAAGTCGGATTAACTCAAGAAGTAGATTAGTTAACGCCGGTGAAGGCGAACTAATCAATACGTCAATGCCTGAAAGGCGGACTAATCGACGTCGAGAAGACGGATTACTTCGCCAATCTAGGCGGAATGTCGACGCCTAGAAGGCGGACTAATCAACGCCGAGAAGGCGGATTACTTCGTCAATTTAGGCGGAATGTCGACGCCTAGAAGGTGGACTAATCAACGCCGAGAAGGCGGATTAACTCGAGAAGTAGATTAGTTAACGCCGGTGAAGACGAACTAATTAATACGTCAATGCCTGAAAGGCGGACTAATCGACGTCGAGAAGATGGATTACTTCGTCAATCTAGGTGGAATGTCGACGCCTAGAAGGCAGACTAATCAACGCCGAGAAGGCGGATTAACTCGAGAAGTAGATTAGTTGACGCCGGTGAAGGCGAACTAATCAATACGCCAACGCCTGAAAGGTGGTCTAATCGACGTCGAGAAGACGGATTACTTCGTCAATCTAGGAGAAATGTCGACGCCTAGAAGGCGGACTAATCAACACCGAGAAGGTGGATTAACTCGAGAAGTAGATTAGTTGACGCCGGTGAAGGTGAACTAATCAATACGTCAACGCCTGAAAGACGGACTAATCGACATCGAGAAGACGATTACTTCGTCAATCTATGCGAAATGTCGACGCCTAGAAGGCGGACTAATCAACGCCGAGAAGGCGGATTAACTCGAGAAGTAGATTAGTTAACGCCGGTGAAGGCGAACTAATCAATACGTCAACACCTGAAAAACGGACTAATCGACGTCAAGAAGACGGATTACTTCGCCAATCTAGGCGGAATGTCGATACCTAGAAGGTGGACTAATCAACGCCGAGAAGGCGGATTAACTCGAGAAGTAGATTAGTAGACGCCGGTGAAGGTAAACTAATCAATATGTCAACGCCTGAAAGATGGACTAATCGACATCGAGAAGAGGGGTTACTTCACCAATCTAGGTGGAATGTCGACGCCTAGAAGACGGACTAATCAACGTCGAGAAGGCAGATTAACTCGAGAAGTAGATTAGTTGACGCCGGTGAAGGTGAACTAATCAATACGTCAACGCCTGAAAGATGGACTAATCGACATCGAGAAGCCGGATTACTTCGCCAATCTAGACAGAATGTCGATGCCTAGAAGGCGGACTAATCAACACCGAGAAGGTGGATTAACTCGAGAAGTAGATTAGTTGACCCCGGTGAAGGTGAACTAATCAATACGTCAACGCCTGAAAGGCGGACTAATCGACATCGAGAAGACGGATCACTTCGCCAATCTAGGTGGAATGTCGATGCCTAGAAGACGGACTAATCAACGCCGAGAAGCTGGATTAACTCGAGAAGTAGATTAGTTGACGCCGGTGAAGGTGAACTAATCAATACGTCAACGCCTGAAAGGCTGACTAATCGACATCGAGAAGACGGATTACTTCACCAATCTAGGCGGAATGTCGACGCCTAAAAGGTGGATTAATCGACGCTGAACAGGCGGATTACTTCGCCAATCCAAGCGGAATGTCGACGCCTAGAAGGCGGACTAATATTTATAGCCGGAATGTATGACCATTTTTAAATATTTTAAATGTTTTGTTACGTACTCGATGAGCAACCTCAATAATTTTACGAAATCATATCCGAAGTTTAGAATAACCGACTGTATTTAATAATACTCAGTGTCAAATAATTTATTTTTTGATTTTTTTTATATCACAAATGAGTTTAGGATATGTATATTGTTGGAGTTATACGTGAAAGTATGCTTTTACTTTGTATAACTCGTGTATCAAACACTCGTTTTATGAGAATAATTCTTTTATCACATGTGCTTTAGTTATGATTGAATGTTGAATTTCTATTGCAAACCGTTCAATATATAGTACGTGTTACATTGTAGTTAATGTGGTGATACCCGATCACGGAAGACGACATTAACAGTTTACTTGTAACTAAACGTACATTTCACGACCTAGGTGGTATTGAACAATCCGCCGTGAAAGGTCGATGTGTAAGGCTCAGATTGGTCTGTCTTGACTAAGAGATTGCACTAGCACATTTAGTATGTGTTGAAGAGGTCCTACAGCGAGGATAAATTCTTCTGTTCTGAAAGGTGAAGAATTAGACCTCAGTGGTTGTTGATTTCTTAATCTCTGTCACTTAAATAGGACCGTGTGTGCTTAATGGTTACTGCTTTGATTCATGTTGGGTGAGAATCATTGTGACTTCGAACTTTGTGTCTTGGGCAGTAATATTAATCATACGACGGTTGCTAAGATTTAATACGGAGAAACGCGTGCGAGTACGGCTCGTGTGATTAGTCCCCTTGGTGGGCTCAGAAGTTTTATTGTACCAAATCTTGCAAGTGAAGAATTAGTTTCTTCGGTACGAATAATAATGTTGAGCTGTCTTTACTCCAAGGTGAAATATATTAATTAATTTAGTGCTATTCAGAAGCTTAATTAATTAATGGACTTGATAATCTTAAACGCGGGAAATAATAACCGGGAGCCCATATTATCGTAATATGGATTAAGATGGATAGTGCAATATTAATTTATTAGTGGTAATAATTAATATTAATGGGCTGAATTATATTGGGGCTCAATATTGAAATTCAGAAGTCCATTAGGAGGTCCAATCTTAATTCTCCTTAAGGCCCCTCAAGTAGCCCAATTAAGTAGCCCAATAATGATAAGGTGATTAAAATAAAGAATATATCTATGCTGATTTTTTAACATAATTTTCGAAAATAAGGATTTAAAAAGAAATGAGATTTTGTTGATTTTCTTGGAAAGATATTATGGAAGATATGTATTCTAGGAATACAAGAATATTTCATAAATTCAAGAAGATCCAAATCTTGGATTTCATCCTTGCAATTTTCTAAAATCACCCTATAACAAGGTGAGTGAGATTTTTGTGGAATATTTTATTTTGGAGAAAAGAATATATGGGATATATTCAAGATTTCTTAGAGTCTAAGAAAAGATTTTCTCCAAGCCCAAATATCCTCTAATTTTCGGCCCCTACCCTCTATAAATAGGGGATGATTATTTCATCCCCAAGTACATAATTCCATGTGTTGGAAAAATCAAGAAGCATGGATATTTTTCTTTTTCCTTAGTTTATTAAATTGCTTGAAAGCGTCTCCCACCGGCGATCAAGTGAGGTGAAAAGGGAAATACTTGAGAAGGTTTTGGGTTGATAGAACGAGATTACAAGTGTCCCGTATATCCAAAGGCCATTACTACGAGAGGTACGTTAATCGCATATTTACTTGTTTAATTCCGCCTAGTTAAATATGTGAAATTAATTTAACATGCATGATGATAATTAGTTGTTGGAATTATTATTTGAATTAATTAGGATTAATTCATGCTAGTAATAATTGTATTTAAATTCGTATTTAAATTTCATCCCGAATAGATTCCGGGCACCCCTATTTTCCCAACAACTGGTATCAGAGCCACGGTTTCGGGCTCTGAATTTTAAATTGGAATTTAAATTGTTAAAACATTAAATTGAAATTGGATAGTAGAATTGTTAGATCTTTTTTGCAGGTATCCAATTGTCATGGTTTTAATGTTGTTAATTTCATGCGTGTGAATTAATTTGGTTTTTAATTCGATTCGTTCGAATTCGTTTTTCTCGTGAGAAAATCCACGAGTAGATTAGTTGTTTTTATTTTGATTCGATCATTGTAATAGACTAGTCTAGATCTAGTATTTTTTTTTTTTGTAAAAATAAATTGTAACCGGATCGTGACGAAGAACGAAGAATTAAAAACGGCGTACCCGGACGACGCATACAAGTGTGGCGCGTGTATGGGGGTAAAATCATGCAAGGGGTGAAGAAAACGAGGACGAACGGCGAAAAAACGGCGCACGGGGGTGCACGGCGCACGGCGCCGCGCGCACAGCGCACGCGCGCCTCGGCAGGGACTGCAGCGCCTCGGGGCGCCCCGGGCAGCGCCTCGGGGCTGCGCTTCGGTGCGCCTCGGGCGTTTTTCCAGCCCTTCTCGGACTGGGAAGCGCGCGGGCCCACTTCGTGGGCCGACGCGCGCTGTATCTCAGGCCGTGGAATTTTTTCGGTTCGTGTTTTTTTTCCGTGTGATTTTAAAACGTCGTCCCGAACCCCAAACGATGCTGTTTTGAAGAAGTGTTGTTGTTCGAGTGGGAGCACGTCGAGACGAACGTCGGAAAGCAACAAGGATGATTTTTTCGCATCAAGACGTGAAGAAATTAAACCGTGACAATTGGATTCGAGTGCTCCAATATGTTTAATTTAGTTTTGATGGATGTTTTATTTCGTGCAATTTTTATTATTTGTTAATATGTGTTTGCATGAATTTAATTGTCCAAGAAAAACCTTACTTTCGAAAATTACTAAGTATGTTTTTATAATCGCAATTTTATTCTGGATATTAAAATTGGATTATTTTGACCTCCATAATTTATTTATTTGTGAAGTTCTTTTGGAATACATTTCCCCCTCGGATCGGCCAAAAGAACGGATTTCACATGAATAAATTCCGAAAGGATGATTGTGGATTATTACTAGTGGCGGTATTGACCCTCACCACGAGTGGCTTGCTCAAAGCGAAATAATAATCCTGTATTTAATTATGGTTATTACTTAGGCATAGGAAATTGATATTAACTTACTCCCCTCGGAGTCCCTGTCAGTTTCTATGTGGTCAAAGTGGGAGCCAACTATTAATTTTGAATTAAGGATTTGTAACTTTTAAGTTTGTAATCCGCTTGAATGTGTTTAAATGTATAGACCACCCCTCGTGGCGCATTTAAATTGTTTCGAGATGTTGGCTGATGCATGATTATATTGTTTTAAGGTTTCAATATGATTGATGTGATCAAATTTATGTGATAATTTCGTATTTTTCAAGATATTGATATGAATGTATGTTTTATTCTCAGTTCATCATGTCGCAACCTTTTAATCCACTGTATAGTATACTTAAAGATAATAAACTTGTTGGTGAGAACTATGTTGATTGGAAACGTAATATAAACATGGTCCTTCCTGCGCAAGAACACTATTGGATATTTAGCGTTGACGTACCCAAGAAACCTAATGATAAGTCAAGTAATGGGGAAAAGGCGATATTCGATGATTGGAAGCATTCCAATGAGCACATGAAGCACATCATCTTGACATTTATGTTTGAGGATTTGAGGCGCATTCATGAAGGCATTGAAGCGGCTGTTGATATCATGAATAGCCTTGAAGAGATGTTTCAACATCAGAACCCCATGGCGAATCTGTTCACCATTCGTGAGAAGCTCACGAAGAAAATGGTGAAGGGAACACCCGTAAGGGATCATGTTCTCAATTTTAGGCGTGAGTTTGAGAAACTCGAGTTTCTTGGTGCCGGACAAAGTGAAGAAAGTCAAATCGATTACATACTCCTAAAGCTATCGAGTAGTTTTGATGGGTTCTTTTGGGAATACGTGTTATCTGAACACAAGTTCACTTTGGATACCCTGCTCAAAGCACTGATAACGGTAGAGTCATACTTGGGGAGTAGGGACGAGGCTTTGGTGATCAAAAGCCTTTTCTCGAAATCTAGGCCAATGGTAGGTGAGATTGAGAAGGAGGTGGTTGATCGGAACCAAACCAGTAGACTCACTTTGGGAGGCAAGAAAAGAGCTTTCAAGCCGTACGGCGTAAAGATACCCGGTAAGAGTAAGTGCTTCAATTGCGGGGAAAGAGGACATTGGAGGTCTACCTGTTCTAAGCCTAAGAAGGCGGTAAAGAAAGGTAAGTCTCATGCTTTAGTCGTTGAAACATATGTTGCGGCGTATGCTGCCCACGTTTGGGTAGTGGATACCGGGGCAACTGATCATATTTGTTTCACTCTTCAGGGGTTCCAGCTAACCCGGCGACTTAGCAAGAATGAGATCACCATCACTTTGGGCGATGCTACGAGAGTGGCAGTCGAAGCAGTGGGAGTAGTGCACCTATCTTCTGAAGATAGAGTTTTAATTTTAAGAGATGTTTTATACGTTCCAAACTTTAGGAAGAATTTAATTTCGGTTTCTAAGTTGTTTTTTGATGGATATTCAGTTACTTTTAATAAAGTTGTTACTGTTTCTTTTAAGAATGATGTTATCTGTCATGGAACGTTGGTAAACAATCTCTATACGATTAAGTGTGCACACCACTCAAATAATGAATCTAATAACACGTCGATCATTTCGAGCAATAAAAGAAAGCGTTCTTCGGAGATGAACGAAACACTTCTATGGCATCTTAGACTAGGCCATATTAATCTAAAGCGGATAGAGAGATTGGTGAAAGACGGATCCTTGGAATCACTCCAAGTCGAGCCGTTTCCAACTTGTGAATCCTGTTTAGAGGGTAAGATGACCAAGAGGGCATTTGGAGCCAAGGGGAATAGAGCCACGGAAGTGTTAGAACTCGTTCATACCGATGTGTGTGGTCCAATGACGATCAAAGCGAGAATGGGGTATGAGTATTTCGTTACCTTCATTGACGATTACTCAAGATATGGGTACATTTACCTTATGCGGCATAAGTCTGAAACTTTTGAAAAGTTTAAAGAGTTTAAGGCCGAAGCCGAGAAACATAGGGAAAAGAGTATCAAGTTTCTACGATTAGATCGTGGAGGCGAATACCTCAGCGATGAATTCTTGAACTACCTATCGGACGAAGGGATCGTATCCCAGTTAACCGCACCGGGAACCCCTCAACAGAACGGTGTGGCAGAATGAAGAAACCGGACTCTTTTAGAGATGGTCAGATCCATGATGAGTTATTCGGATTTACCCAAGTCGTTTTGGGGTAATGCCTTGGAAACGGCGGCTTATATTCTAAACTTGGTGCCATCCAAATCGGTTCCTAAAACCCCAATGGAATTGTGGACCGGGCGCAAGCCCAGTCTAAGACATTTGCGGATTTGGGGTTGTCCGGCATACGTGCTAGACAAGGAAGCCGGTAAGTTGGATCCACGTTCGGAATTAAGGCTGTTTATAGGATACCCGGCGGGAACGAAAGGGTGTATGTTCTATAGTCCCAAGGATCAAAAGACCGTGATTAGTACACACTTTAAATTCTTGGAGGAAGACTATATGAACAATCGGAAACCTAAAAGTGAAATTACCTTAGAAGAATTGAGAGGTCAAACCTCAATACCAAGTATACAAGATGATGTACCACATGTCACATCTTCACAACCGGAACCCCGTCGTAGTGGGAGGGTTCCTAGGCAACCCGAGAGATTCATGGGGATAGGAGAATCTTCGGATTTGGTTCCCGGTGTTGAATCAGACCCATGGACATACGACGAGGCAATCCAAGACAAAGACGCGGAGTCATGGCAAACGACAATGGAAGCCGAGATGGGTTCGATGGATCATAATCAAGTGTGGGAGTTGGTCGAGCCACCCAGTGGGGTAGAACCCATTGGATGCAAGTGGGTGTACAAGAGGAAAAGAGGACCGGACGGAAGGGTTGAAACCTTCAAAGCAAGGCTTGTGGCCAAAGGGTATACTCAGAAAGAAGGGATCGATTATGAGGAAACCTTTTTGCCTGTAGCTATGCTTAAGTCCATCCGTATTCTCTTGTCGATCGCTGCACACCTAGATTACGAGATCTGGCAAATGGATGTCAAGACGGCTTTCCTTAACGGAAGTCTTGACGGCATAGATATCTATATGCAACAGCCCAAAGGTTTCATTGAAAAAGGCCAAGAGAATCTCGTATGCAAGCTCAAGAGATCCATTTACGGACTTAAGCAAGCATCGCGTACTTGGAACCAGTGTTTTGATCAAGTGATTAAGTCTTATGGGTTTGATCAAAACGAGTTCGAAAGTTGTGTGTATAAGAAACGTGACGGAACTGCGGTGGTATTCTTAGTATTATACGTAGACGATATTCTGCTCATTGGAAACAATGTAAAGGTATTGTCAGACGTAAAGGTATGGCTGTCAAAACATTTTGATATGAAGGACTTAGGGGAAGCCGGTCACATCCTTGGGATCAAAATCACTCGCGATCGCAAGAAGATGATGTTGGGCTTATCGCAAGCTTCATACATTGACACTGTTTTGAAGCGTTTCAGCATGCAAGATTCCAAGAAAGGTTTTGTACCTTTTAGGCACGGAATCCATCTATCGAAAGAAATGAGCCCTAAGACGCAAGCGGCGATAGATGACATGAAAGGTGTTCCGTACGCTTCGGCCATAGGAAGCCTTATGTATGCAACGCTGTGTACGAGACCGGATATCTGCTTTGCCGTAGGCATGGTAGCAAGATATCAAAGTAATCCCGGGAAAGACCATTGGACTGCCGTAAAGTGCATCTTGAGGTATCTGAAAAGAACTCGGGAGCGGATGCTGATTTACCAGTCGGATAGTCTAGTTCCCGTAGGATACATGGACTCGGATTTCCAATCAGACATAGACTCAAGAAAGTCAACCTCGGGTAGTGTGTTTTGCATGGGAGAAGGAGCCATGACATGGAGAAACGGTTTGCAGAAATGCATCGCAGATTCGACCATGGAAACCGAATAAGTAGCTGCTTGTGAAGCAGCGAAAGAAGCGGTTTGGCTCAAGTACTTCTTAGTGGACTTGGACGATGTTCCGAATTTACCCGACAAGATAACTGTCTTTTGTGACAATGTCAGAGCAGTTGCAAATTCAAGGGAACCGAGAGCCCACAAGGCCAGCAAACACATAGAAAGAGAATACCGTCTTATACGAGAAATCGTTAAGAGAGGAGAAAAAGAGGTGGCAAAGATATGCGTCGGGGACAACCTAGTAAATCCATTCACAAAGGGTCTGCCTCTGAATACATTCGAGAGACATGTGAATGGAATGGGAGTCAAGACCATTGCCAATCTGCTTTAAGTATAAGTGGGAGGAATTATTAGGTTAGTGTAGGTTGACATGAGATGTCACGTAGAGCTACTACACTAAGACATGCGTGATGTATACTAAAAGCAGGCTTTAAGTATAAGTGGGAGATTGTTGGAGTTATACGTGAAAGTATGCTTTTACTTTGTATAACTCGTGTATCAAACACTCGTTTTATGAGAATAATTCTTTTATCACATGTGCTTTAGTTATGATTGAATGTTGAATTTCTATTGCAAACCGTTCAATATATAGTACGTGTTACATTGTAGTTAATGTGGTGATACCCAATCACGGAAGACGACATTAACAGTTTACTTGTAACTAAACGTACATTTCACGACCTAGGTGGAATTGAACAATCCGCCGTGAAAGGTCGATGTGTAAGGCTCAGATTGGTCTGTCTTGACTAAGAGATTGCACTAGCACATTTAGTATGTGTTGAAGAGGTCCTACAGCGAGGATAAATTCTTCTGTTCTGAAAGGTGAAGAATTAGACCTCAGTGGTTGTTGATTTCTTAATCTCCGTCACTTAAATAGGACCGTGTGTGCTTAATGGTTACTGCTTTGATTCATGTTGGGTGAGAATCATTGTGACTTCGAACTTTGTGTCTTGGGCAGTAATATTAATCATACGACGGTTGCTAAGATTTAATACGGAGAAACGCGTGCGAGTACGGCTCGTGTGATTAGTCCCCTTGGTGGGCTCAGAAGTTTTATTGTACCAAATCTTGCAAGTGAAGAATTAGTTTCTTCGGTACGAATAATAATGTTGAGCTGTCTTTACTCCAAGGTGAAATATATTAATTAATTTAGAGCTATTCAGAAGCTTAATTAATTTATGGACTTGATAATCTTAAACGCGGGAAATAATAACCGGGAGCCCATATTATCGTAATATGGATTAAGATGGATAGTGCAATATTAATTTATTAGTGGTAATAATTAATATTAATGGGCTGAATTATATTGGGGCTCAATATTGAAATTCAGAAGTCCATTAGGAGGTCCAATCTTAATTCTCCTTAAGGCCCCTCAAGTAGCCCAATTAAGTAGCCCAATAATGATAAGGTGATTAAAATAAAGAATATATCTATGCTGATTTTTTAACATAATTTTCGAAAATAAGGATTTAAAAAGAAATGAGATTTTGTTGATTTTCTTGGAAAGATATTATGGAAGATATGTATTCTAGGAATACAAGAATATCTCATAAATTCAAGAAGATCCAAATCTTGGATTTCATCCTTGCAATTTTCGAAAATCACCCTATAACAAGGTGAGTGAGATTTTTGTGGAATATTTTATTTTGGAGAAAAGAATATATGGGATATATTCAAGATTTCTTAGAGTCTAAGAAATGATTTTCTCCAAGCCCAAATATCCTCTAATTTTCGGCCCCTACCCTCTATAAATAGGGGATGATTATTTCATCCCCAAGTACATAATTCCATGTGTTGGAAAAATCAAGAAGCATGGATATTTTTCTTTTTCCTTAGTTTATTAAATTGCTTGAAAGCGTCTCCCACCGGCGATCAAGTGAGGTGAAAAGGGAAATACTTGAGAAGGCTTTGGGTTGATAGAACGAGATTACAAGTGTCCCGTATATCCAAAGACCATTACTACGAGAGGTACGTTAATCGCATATTTACTTGTTTAATTCCGCCTAGTTAAATATGTGAAATTAATTTAACATGCATGATGATAATTAGTTGTTGGAATTATTATTTGAATTAATTAGGATTAATTCATGCTAGTAATAATTGTATTTAAATTCGTATTTAAATTTCATCCCGAATAGATTCCGGGCACCCCTATTTTCCCAACATATATCTGTACCCTCGTCTTTTAATGTATATGAAAACTAATGAGTTACAATATATATTAAAAGGAAATATCAAATGGAAATTACATTTCAAAAGATTGCCTCCGCTTTGAATTTTTCGAAATATGAATATATGCCCTCGCTTTTAATTTATATGAAAATTTGCGAATTTTAATATATATTAAAAGCAAGTCATCGAAATAAACCTGATTTGAGTGGGCAAAGGACTGCCCGTGGATTCTCGTTGTCGAAGAGGCTCCGGCTGCTCGTCCTCCTTTTTTTATTGGGTGTACAATTAAAATGAGGCCCAACAGACTATACTAACTAGGCCTATTTACTATTCTGGGATACATATTCAAGAAAAAGGTGGGCCAAGTAATTCTAAACAATATTGGTCCAACTGATTTAAATAAACCAAAGGTCCAACAGAAAAATAAACAAGGACCAATACCAAATTTAATTCTGGCCCACACTCTGTCCCTGGGATAAATCCTCTCACAAGCCTGGTTCCCGATCCCAGATCCCAGGCGAGAACCAGAGATGAGACCGATTGAAGCGGTTTGCGGCGTGAGTTGATCGGGGGCGGCGCTGTAGGCCACGAGGCAGCGCGGTTTTGAGCAGGCCTCGGCGGTGAACGGCGAAGGCTGTGTGATTCGTGGAGGCCGCGGGTGAGATTGGGGGTTTGGCCGCACTTTGCGGCTGCCGACGGGGAGTGGCTGGCTGCGGCGGGATGGGGAGGCCACACCTCGGGCGGCGTATGCATCGTGGGTAGGCGCGGGGAGGTGTACTAGCGACGGGCGGAGTGGCGGCGAGCGACGAGCGCCGTGCCCACCTGCGTTGAGGTCGGGCAGCCGCACGGAAGGCCGGCCGCGTGGGCGGCGGCTGTGTGCACTGGGAGATCGAACGTGGCTGGCGGAGGGGGCAGGAAACCCACGGTGGGCGGTGTCGGGCAGCTGGGCGATTGGTCCTGGCGGTGGAAACAACTATCGGTGACGTGTGCCCTGTGGGTGGGCGACGCGGGCAAGCTGGTCGCTAGGAGGCGGGCTGCGAGGACGGCTTTGAGGCGGACGCGGCGTTGACTGCGTGCAACCGCGGGCAGCGACCGGAGGCTATCGAGCCTCCGCGGGTAGACGGGTATCAGCCTCGGTGGTGCACGGATCGAGGCCAGAATCCTTGACTTTTCAACACGTCTTAGGAGACGCGTCAAAAGTATACTGAAAAGCTGTGGAAAGGGGGCGTATCAACCGAGGCAAGCAGTGGGGATTTGAAAACCCAAACAGTAGCCCCCCACTGACTTTGGCTTCAACTCACCGCAATATTGGTGGTTTTGCTTGCATATACCATTAACATGGGTGGTTTTCCGGCGAGAGATGGAGGTGGGGCGGTGTCGTTCCTCCTATGACGACGGTAGCACGGCCTTGGTCCCGATGTGGCGCGTCCTGGTTCTGCGATGCAAGGCGGCGGTTTACGTGCTCTGAACCGGAACTCCGTTGCGGTTGAAGGAACACCGAGCTTGTTGCCGGAAACAACGGAGCTCTCAACCGGAACTGGACAGAAGCTTGGTCTTCTTTTTTCTCTATTTCTTCTTGTTAGCTGCGAAGCTTTCTTGTACCGAGGATTGGAAATGGGTTTTGATTTTTTCTGGGAAGTTGCACAGCTTTCTACTGTACCGATGAGATGAGATGTAATTTTTGAAAATTTTGTTTGGATCATTTGGATCGAACGGGTTGTTTGCTAGTGGAATTTTGTTTTGATTTTTCTTGCTTGTATGAATCGAAAAGGCTCGAGGAGTGGGGAATTTGATTTTTTAATTTTTGAGGGACGATCTTCGTGTTCCTCTATCGAGATGAACACGAATTGACCCTCCTTCTAGCACCAAATTGTTGACAGGCATTTTTGTACGGATAAATGTATGTGGCTATTTGGATTATGCCCGACAAACAATAATAATAAACGAACACGAACGATGGGGGAAGAACTTTCGTTCTTCCCTCGAATGAGAGCATTCTAGCATATATGAGAAATGAGGAAAAATGCATCCCTTACAATGAGGGGGTGACCCCCTATTTATAGAGGTTCACCACCAAAGGCCCAAAAGTGGCCCTGAACTCGTCTTAACCCTTTTATTTTAGGGATTTATTACAACATTAATCTAATAATCAACCGTAGATCTATAATACATTAAACGCTCTTTTCTGATGTAGACCCTTGATCTTGTCGGATCAGTGTATCTTCAGGAATCTGACCTCCTGTCAGGCGAGGATATTTCCTGCTGTAACACCCTTTTTCACGCAATATTTCAAATCGCGATGTCATATGTATAATTAGTTTCTATGATCTAGATTCTATTTCAAATCAACATATATTATTTTAATCTAACATCTATTTCGAAATCAATATATATTATTTTATTTATATGGTGGGTAATTGGAACATAAGAATATTTATATGTTATTGGTCCTGTAATAGGTATTATGTTATTGGGCTCATAATATATTTATTTGTTATTTGGGCCAATAATAATTTTATCTTAATGGGTTGCATCAGAATTGTATTTTTGGGCCCCTGCCCATCGACAGAATGAATAATGAACTACAATTATAATCAATTCCCATCAGTAATCAACTACAATTAATTTGTTGTTACACAAAAAATCTAGGAAATTCATACAATATTTGACGACTAGCCCTTGAACTCATGATAACATAGTTAGTACTATATCCCCGTCAAAAACATGGTTAAACATCGCAATTCATATGATAATTCATGATAACATAATCAATCAATCCCCATCAAAACGTTGTTTAACATCGAAATTCATATAATAAAAATTCATCAACTACGGTAACTACCCACTGGGGCGTGCCCCTACTTCGAATTGGAAATAATTGAACCAGTTAAATAACCCAAAATAAAAATACTAATACTACCTAGGAACACAAAAAACGATCGTTGATAAGACCTGGGTAGAACTATCAATGGTGATTTTTCTTTAAATTCACCATCCGACACAGTCGAATTCACATCCTTTCCCGACGCTACACTCGAGCACTCTTTCCCGGGTGATGAAGAATTTAAGAACCGGCGATAGGAACCTACAGCCTCTTCTTCACTTGGGAATTTACGGTACAAAGAGTCGGAATATTCAAGAATTTAAGGTGCACATTCTTCCCAACTTCCGTAGATTCCGGGACGAACACCCCTGAATACAACGTAAAATTTCTTCGAACTTTCTTGACATCGATTCATAGCAACAATTTTGAGGAAAATTTGAGTGGAGACGGACCGATTGGATATTGTGAGCAAAGTAAGTAGCGCAATGGTTGAGACTTAAGAGAAGGAAGATGAAGAGGAAAAGGAGTAAAAAATATAAGATATATAAATATAAAAAATATAAATAATTTTGAATTTGAATTGTTTTTTACCAAGTCAAAGTATTTTTGGAAGAGAGAGAAACAAATTTGAATTCAAATTTTTGGAAAATTTCGGTCAAATCAAACTGAAAAGGTGGGGTTTTCATTAAGGTTAAATTAGTCATTTAACATTTTTGGGGGTGTATATTTACTAAAGTGGCATTCACCACGTGGTGAATCACTACGCCAAGCACTGCCCTTAAATTAATAGTTATAAATATCTAATCTAATAAAGCCTGCAAGTTACAATGTATCGACTTTTTTCTTTTATTTACAAGGAATGCGAGAGGAAAACGGGGAAGACGTGAAGAGGAGAGAGACTATGTGTGTCAGGAGGCAGGGGTGTGTTAGGAGGAAAGAGGTTGCTGCTACTGGTTTAGTAAGTTGTGAGAAAAGATGATGACTAGATATTTGACTTGGCAAATTCAATGGACTATATTGAATATTTTTTGATCCAACGGTTAAAAAAAAAATAGGTACGTTTCTCAGGTGTACATCAGTGCAACCCATATTTTAGATATTTAACAATTAAGTCAATGAAGTGAGAATAATACTTTTTGGGTTATGTAGTCTTAGAAAAATACTTTAATGGATCATACCGTGGACACTAATTAAAAGGTCATAAAAATTTCCAAAAATGTCAAAAAAAAACTGGTAAATTTAATTGCAATTCTCGATCTTGTGATAAATTAATACCATAATTCTTACTAATTCAGACGTTAGTAATAACAATTTTCAAGAAATTCGGTTCGGTCAAGAACAAAGATCTCTTTTCAAGTGCATAAACTTGTGATTGGAAAGTGGGTGAACAATAGAAGAAGTTTCCACCAATTTCAATTATATTGCAAACTCCTCAAATTGTGCCACTTAAAAACAGTTTTTTTCATTGTTAGAAGTGACTCGAGTCGGCTCACGAATTACTCATACTCGATTTGAAAAATATTAAAATTTATTCAAACTTAATCAAATCGAGCTCAAGCTACTCAAAAAAGTACTTGAGTAGGTTTATCAATCTCGACAATCTAATCGAAATTAATCAAACTCATATATTTTTACTGCTTCACCTATAATATACTCCCTTTATCCACAAAATATAGACTTGATTGTTTTATTGGGTCGTTCACGAAAAATAGTTATGTTGCCTTATTAAAGGAAATAAATTTCATCTACTTTTTCAACGTACTCACATCACATTTTTTAAATAATTTATTTTGTACTTGATTTGACATAATATTCTTACTTTATACATATTATATCAACTTTCTTAATAACCGTGATAAAAGTAACGAGCCCAATTTTCATGGACGGAGAGAGTACTAATTATTTACATATATGCTATTATTATGAATAAAATAAAAATATCTAATTAATGTCATGTAAATTATCTAGTCGAGCTCGAGTACTTTGACTTTTCCATTAAGTCGAGCTCAAAAGAATTAAGCTCTATCGAGTTTGAGTCGAGTTTGGAGCTTCAAATATTTTAATTGAGTCGAGTTTGATCTTACTCATCAACTTATGCACACCCCTAGCTTGTCTAATCTATTTGACCAATGTTCCAAAATCCAGAAAATGTGGGCGTGTATGAAGGGCATGACACGTATACTTAGGTAGGTATGAATCCAAGCCATTATTTTAGGGAGAAGCATAAATGGTAATACCGCAGTCTAAAACATTTAGTAGTGCCAAGTGATGATGATGAAGGATTGCAGTCATTACAGAACAGATGGATTTGGGAAATACGAAACGACAATAGGAAACCTGATATAATCATGGAATTTTAACTCAGTTCACTACAATCATAAAGACTTCATCATCATCATTGAAGCACTTGAGCAAGGATGATTTGCTAATAAGCACTCTGTAGATAATGCTGTGTTCAATAAGCGCCATGCCGTCGGATACTGGTAAAATCACAACTAGAGTTGATGCGCATTTACATGCAAATTGGGAGTATCCAGACATACTATTGAAAAGTAGTTAATTACCTATGCGCGTGCAGGCAAAAGAATAGTCTGTGGAAACGAGCTAGTCCCGTTATTGGGGGCGCCTTGAATGTCGAGGATTGAAGTAACCAAGTTGTATATCTCAACATTCTCAAAAGATGCAACTTTCCTACCCCTACCAAACTGCGGTCCATGAGCAATGAAAATAGTCCTCATGGAGAAATAAGCGTTGTCATATCCATGTGCTCCTCCGCATTCTTCCCCCTTCGCCTTCGATCCCGTCTGCTCCACCGTAAACCCTTCTCCCACCAGCCCTATTATCGGCGGGATGCGATCACTACCCGAATAATGCAGCCGACTGGGCAAATCTTCCTTCAAAAAAACACTCAAATATTCACCGTTGTTCACATGACCCGATCTCAACTCCTCGTTCATCTTAGCAACAACATCGCTCGATGAATAACCCGACGGGGGGCGAATGGCGAGCAACGGGGTGTAGGATTGAACCCATTCTTTCGGAATCCCAAAATCATCTAAAACTATCACTTTTTTATCACAAGTGCCAACCATACCATGATCCCCCAACATAATTATATTCACATCCTCAAACACTCCCCTTCTTTCCAAACCAAGAATCAACCTCCCTATCAGTTTATCGATTCTAACAACAGCTTCTGTAATCTGGGGATCATCGGGGCCCACTTGGTGGCCCTGATGATCAGGGTCCTCAAAATACAATGTCATAAAGGAAGGGATCTCATCAACAGGCAAATCAAAGTAATTCAACACAGTATCTACTCTATCTTCAAAAGGCACAGATCCATTATAGAACATACAGTAATTTTTAGGGCAATTCCAAGACCCTTTGCTTACCTCAGATCCGGGCCAAAAGTAAGTGGAAGCCTTGAAGCCGTGGTTGACGACCGTCTCCCAAAGAGGCTCCCCCAACCACCATTTGGGCTCGTGGCTTTTCATGGAGAATTTATCGCCTGTGGTGGGATCAGTGAAATAGTTGTTGATAATGCCATGGGAAGAAGGGTATAAACCAGTGACTATGGAGTAATGGTTGGGGAAAGTCAAAGTTGGGAAGACTGGAATGAGACCCAGGTCAGCTTCGGTGCCGTTTTGAATCAATCTGTTGATGTTTGGGAGATCCGCTTTGAATTGGTACCCGAACCGGAATCCGTCGGAGGAAATAAGTAGAACAATAGGGCGTTTGAGCTTTGAGAGGGATCTTGCAGTGGAGCCGAGGTGAAGTGACGGGGAAGAAGAAGAAGAAGCAGAGAAGAAGAGAAAAGCCAAGGCAATTGCTGCAGAGAGAGAAAGGAGTGTGGAGATGAGGAATAGGAGGAGTGTAGTGGTTCGTGGTTTTGCAGAAGAAGGGTACTCCGATAAGAGGGCAGCGGAGGAGGATGAATTTGGAAGCTCATCTTCTTCGATTGGCATTGGCATTGGCTTAGCTTCTGAATCGGAATTCATGCGCTTTCTCAAGATTTGCTGTCAAAAATTCTTGATATTTTAGATGGGTTTCTGCTAAAATGAGTTTTGGTGTTGCAGGAAGAGAAGATGAGAGGAGTTTAGGTGTGGAATTTTTGACGCACGAGGAAAAGGGCAGGTGTGGTGAGTGATGATTATGCCGCAGAAGAACAACTTGCCCCTCCCCTCTTAGTTTTAAAGAAAAAAATATTTTATATTTTCTCAAAAAAAAAAAAAAAAAATTATTTTATTAATTTTTTGAATCATAGAAAATATATTAAAACTAGTGTTAAACCCGCGATTATCGCGGAGTTGTACATAAAATTTATTATAAAATTATTAATCAATTTTTTTTTTAAGTTTTCTAAATGTTGTTACTATTATTATTTTATTTATTCAATATTTTTATTGCATTTTTAAAAATGTTAGTTAATAATAAATAATTCTATTTCAAAAACAATAAACTATAAATTCATGAAATATATTATTAACCAAATGTCTATAAAACAATGCTTACAAATTGCGAAAAATTTCCCTATAAACAACATTCGTTGTGTATTTGGAAGGATTTCCTTTAGAATCAAGTGACAAAATCTCCAATCCTCTACTCGATCTAACTCTAGATACTGCAACATATAGCTGACCATGAGTGAAAATAGTCTTGGGAAGATACAATCCAACAGTAGAAAATTGATTGACCTTGACTTTTATTTATTATCATGGCAAAATACAGTAGAATTGGAAACTGTCGTCTTGTAAAATTCACCGGCATTGTAGGATCAAAATTTATCAATATCATTGTTGGGATGAAGACTTTATTTCCAATATTCCTTCCGGATATAATATTTCAGCATCGAGAATGTGGTTGCCAAGTTTGGTGACGATCGATCTTGTTCCATTGCACAAACTGGATTTGTGATCAATATTTCTTAGTAACACTATAGACACTCCTTTCAAGATCAGATGATGATTTGACATTCCGAAACACCTAACAAAATTTAAAAATTCAACTATAACCCTATGTCCATTACCTCCTTCTCGAAATTCAGAGGCACAAACACTGTCTGAATTCAAGTATACTTTAGTATCACCCAAAATCATAGATATAATTTTATCATTTATAGACTCCACATCTCGATGAGTAGGTGCAAGTATTGATCTATCCTCAAAAAATTTATGTGTCCTCAAATTACCAATCAAGGATGGATAAATATTTTCGATTATAGATGCAACTGGATCAACGACATCATAAATCAAATTATTTTTTGGAATCTCAATCTCAGCGACATCATCTTAGCTATTTCCGATTTTTTCTTCCCCAACTTCCAAAATTCACCTCGAGAAGTTAACAATATCATCATCATTTGAGGACGTATTGGGATCAAAACTTTGTAATCTCATGTTCGTCTTCAATCTTTAAACATTAAAATTGAAAACAATATGAGATGTATTTAGTTTTTCAATAATTATTTCTTAAAAAAAATATTATTTAATAAAAGATGAATAAAATATCTTGCAATGATCCCACAAATATGAAACATTGATAGTTGAGTGCATAATATCCTCTCGGCTTCCTTTTGGTATAACAGGAACTATTTGTCTGAAATCTCCTCCAAGCACAACAATTTTACCACCAAAAGGCATATCGCTCATGGTTCAATTTGAAGATCTAACAATATCCCTCAAGCTTCTATCCAAAGCTTCAAAGCTAAATCAGTTAATCATTGGTGTCGCATCCCATATAATAAGTTTTGTTTTCAATAATAGTTCGGACAAATGTGTCTCCAGCTTAGTATTCCCAAAGAAAATCTACTGCTCTTTCTCTTTTCCCACTGGTATTTTTTATATCCCAAACAAACATCTTTGGAAATTCCACATAAGTCAGCTTCTTTGCATCCTCACCATCAGTTTTATTTTTATCTATCCACGCTAAGAACATTGATTTACCTAAAGATGGTCTTTCGAGTACATCATCAATGTAATCTTTATCTCGAAAAACAACTCTCTGCTGATTAGGAAGATGAAAATCCAATCTCATAACCGGTGGATACCTATAATGTATATCGAACTGAATAGTTCTCCAAACTACTTCACACGGAGATATGTATCTGCACTTTATGAAATTTTCCACTTCGTCTTTTGATTTTGATTCACCTTTAGTGGTCTCTTCCTTCTCCACAATAGCAGTAACCCTATCAGCTCCTTTATTAATATACTTGAACAAATACTTGATGGATGTATACCTATTGCACCACTCAATATTTATATGATCTAGATATCTTTGCAACAATATTGGATTGTAAGGAACCACAAAACGGCTATCCAAATGAACAATTCCTTTATCAATAATGACCCCTGTATTTCTTCTTCTGTACAGTGGGAAACCTTCGTCATCAACAGATGTAAACTCATTGTAACTCTTTGAGAAGTTGTTTGAGCAAATGTTGTTGACCATGTATGGAGAATTTCTTTTTGCCTATCCACAGGGTCTGTGAATCATGTCGTCACTTACCAACTCATGTAAAAATGCACCATCATCTTTCTCTGGTATTTCTGCAGATATGATACGGTCAACATCATCAGGATTTGAAATTTTATTTTCACGGTTCAGAAACAAAAGAATATGAGCATGTGATAATCCTCTTTTCTGAAATTCCACTACGTATAACACTGCGGATTGAAAATATTTGAATCAAGTTATATACTAAAATAATTCAATAGAAATGTAAGGTTATTTTATTCATGAAAGACAAATATTATGGAATTAAAAATTTTAAAAATATAAAAAGATAAACTTGCATGCATCAATTTTTCTAAATATTTGAAGTTCCTTAAAAACCTTCACAGTACGATCAAGTTTCATCTTAAACATTCTGCAGTGAATATCTGGTCTATCAACGAATTCAAGATATTTTCATTTTGATTATATTATGTATTATAAATGCTTCTCTTTATAAAAATATTTAAAAGACACAAAAACATATTTATATATAATTATTTATTATAAATACAAATTTTATTTCAGGCAGCGGCATCCGTGGATTCTATCCTAGTATATTCTATATGCTATAGTTTTTTTTATCTACTAATTGCTACAAATGATTACTAAGAGGTAAACAAAATTATTACTCAACAATTTCACTTTAGAAAATACTCATATATTAAGAATATTGAGAACCTAGAGAAATAATATATGTATTTAGAGTTTCATGTGAGGCCTCAAGCATTAAAAAAGGCTTAAATTTTTTTATTTTATATGAATCATATAAAAAATCTCATTTCTTAAAAATAAGTCAATCAGACATGAAATATATAAATAATAAACTCTTAATTGTAAACTATAAATTTTTCATGATAATAAATATAGGTTGAAAATGATGATCTAAAATTTTATACGTCATTTGGTTTATAGACCAACACGTACTTATAGGATTGAGTATATCTTTCAAAATGCTTCTCAACCATAACACTATTCAACATAGCTTCATTATACTGGATACATTGTATTAGTAAGAGTGTAAGATATTAAGCAAAAATAATTTATTAGAAAGTCTTAGAACATAAGAATTTCATACAACTATATATAATAATTAAGATATTTCAACAACAAAACATTGTCAAACAAAAAAGGTATCACTAAGCAAGTGGAGTCTGTCCTTAAAAATGTTCCATTATACTGGTTATCTAAACCACTATTTTGTCAAAAGAAGAATATAAAATTTAACTACAAAATAACAATTTAAATTTAAATTATGACAATACACGTCTGTGTTCTTATATGAGTGTTTTATAAAGAGCCTTATTCAATATCGAGGGTGAAAGTATTATAACAAATAAGCACAATTATAAGTTAAATTTCATCTTAATGAAAAAAATATCTAAATACTGAGATTTCTCTTTCTTAAATATGGAAAAGTGTCAGGAATACTACCTTACACATTTTGGTGTAAACTACGTCAAACACAGTTTCTAAATGATAAAATTATAAGCTAGAGTTTTTATTTACTAATTTTTGCAAATGTTCACTAAAGGTAATGTCTTTTTCTACAAACATTCAACAATCCCACTTTAGAAAATACCCATATCGTAAGAATATCGAGAACCTAAATTAATATTTGTATTTGTAGTTTCGTGTGAGGCCTCAAACATTAAAATTTAGAACACATATTAAATCTTTTGATTTATATAGATCATATCAAGAATCCCATCACTTAAACCACACATGAAATATATAAATTAATAAGAATTAAATATATACAAATATAATAAAAAATAAAATATTTAAATAATATAGGTAATTTAAAAAATAGTAAACTAACCATTTGTTAATATTGACGACGACGACGTGTCTTCCAATTCTTGTTGAGATATAAAATTATCTAATAAAAAAAATTTAAATTAAAAAAAATTAAAAAAAGATCAAAACACATTATATCATTACATATTAAACACAAATAATATTGAAAAATAATACCCCACAAAAAAATTAACCTGGCAAAATTCTTCGTCTTTTATCTGAAAGGATACTTTTTCTCAACAATCTCGCACTCTTACACTTTAACTCTTCCAAATTAGGATCTTAACAATAAAATATTGAAAATATATTAATAGAAAAATATATTAAGTACATAATACAAATATATGTACATTTATTATTTGTATATATCTAACCAATTTCATCCAAAACACGACGCTTTTCAGAAACCACAGATCTCCTCATCATTCTAGCATGCTTAGTACAAATTTCTGCAAACAAAAAATAATTACTAATTAATTAATCTAAATAAATATAATTACTTATTACTTAATCTAAATAAATATATCTAAATAAATATATGTAAACATGCTCAAATAAATAATATATTAAAAATGTAAAAAAATAATTTAAGATATTCATTTAAATAACGGACCTTGGTGAATACTTCTTGCATATTCGATATCTGTATATATTAATAAAAAAATAAATTAAATCACTAATATAACAATAATTTAATAAGAATAAAATATTGAATATTAGAAATATTTACCTGAATATGAAGTCTGACTGGATGAAGGTGAAGTGTTTTCTTTATCCATTTCAACTTAGGGAAAACTATATTGATAAATAATCAATCTGCAAAAAAAAAAAAAAAAAAAAAAAACAAATAAATAAATAAATAATTAAATCATACAACCTCAAAAAAAACTATTTATTAAAATTAATTGTATAGAAAATGAATATTAACATTAACATAATTTAATGATGATAACATAATTTGAATTTCATGTTGTAAATAAATTTAATAATTAAAATAATATGTATAATCAAACCTATATTAAATACTTAATTTATATATAAATTATATAATTTGTTTTTATTACCTAATACTAACAGAATATACTCATTTACAATGTAATTCGAATTTCATTATGTGAATAAAAAAAAAATCTAACATACGACAATATATTTTACAATATTATTTTTAATAATAATTTGAAAAAATATATTTACATTTAATAGTGATAATTGAAATAGATAAAATTAATAATATTAATTAATTTAATAAGGATCGCTAATAGTTTAGAAAAATGGCAATAAAACATGAACTAATCTATAAATTCAAGTTTTTAAAATACAAATGTTTATTGTTAGTATATGTAAAAATGATATTCAAAAATTAAATGAAGATAATGTAATATGAATAAGATACATTCATCGAATACTATTTATTCATATTGAAAATAAATTTAATAATCAAAATAATATGCAGATTAAAATAAAAGCTATGTAAAAAGCGTACCAGTAGATATCTTGGACGGCAAAATGTACCATATTGGATATTGCAAAATTTGACGTCGTGTACGTGAATTGTAAATGATAATACAAAGCAATAGATTAGATTTATAAGAGATGATATATTATTTATGGCCATGATATTACATATAAAGATATCGAATTAAATCAATGAAATCAATTGACAATAAATATAGAATATATCATATCAATTAGATATTTTAAATATAATATAATATGAAAGATATTTTAAAAATAGGCACGTTTAAAACACATACACACGTACACACGTATGTGTATATTAATTTTTAAAAAAGATATTTAAAAAAATATAAACTTCTAATATATTATATATGCTACAACTTCTAATATACTAAGCTTAAAATTAGTATTGTAACTATAAAATTATGTAGAGATCATGTAATCATGGATAAGAATTATTCTTCCACATTTTAAGAAACTGATTAGATTTATATTTATGGTCATGATATCTTAATATAATGATATGAATTAAATCAATGAAATCAATTTCCAATAAATATAGAATATATCATATCAATTATGTAATATGAATGTTAAACCTTTCATATTATTTATAAATCATATAGACACAAAAAATAGTTTATTAGACTAATAAACGAAAATAATTGATGGAATGATTGATTATATTTGATACTATTTTTTAAATTGGTTTAAATTCTAAAAATAGTTTATTAGTCTATTGTAGGAAATAATTGATGGAATGATTGATTATATTTGATACTATTTTTCAAATTAGTATAAATTCTAATCTGGAATGTTTTATTTGACTTAATATTAAATTCTAATAATTAGTTATATCGAATAATTAGTATATATAAATGATATATCCTAAGACTAAACAATATATAAAAAAAAATATAATTTGATAGATATTTTAAAAACAACCACGTTTAAAAAAAAAATATGTACACACGAAAGTGTATATCAATTTCTAAAAAAGATATTAAAAAAATATAAACTTCTAATATACTAAGCTTATACGTATTATTGTAACTATATAATTAAGTAGAGAAATAGAGATCATCCTGTCGGGCCAGGGGGTGGGGGCCCTGGGGGCGAGGGCTTCGCTTTTTTTGCTACAAGAGAAATAGAGATCATGTAATCATGGATAAGAAATATTCTTCCACATTTTAAGGATATATATATATATATATATATGTATGTATATATATATAAAAAATATATATAAAATATGTACATTAGAGTAAGTGTATAAATATCTTAATATATAAATATCAGTTATCTAATATATAAATATCAGTTATCTATACGGATACATATTATTCAAGAATTCATGCTACGTGAATCAAATTAAATCTTTATTATTTTCAAAAACTAATAGTAATTAGGAGTCAAATAAATACGTTAGTATATTATATATGTTAAGTTTATATATAGTTGATACTAACCAAAATATTAGGAATATGAGATACACATAAAATATTAGACCATTTAAAACAATATTATTTAAACGTAAAAAAAAAAAATGAATCAAACTAAATCGATCATAACAAATTTTAAGTATCATATCTTAATTATTCATTTAAACTAAACTACATTGTAATTAATACATTACAATGTTAAAAAAAATCTAACTCTTAATATATAATTTATGATTCTTCATCTTCACAATAAAATTGATATTCCACTTCATCTTCATACTAAAAAATTGATCATCCACTTCATCTTCAATGTTGATGTTCAATCCTAAAAAAAATCAAACAATAAATTTTTTAATACGAATAAAATAAAATAAACTAATAATTAATAAAAATAGAGGAGATTAGGCAAAATATGAAGATTAAATTCATACACCAAAACTATAAAATAAAATAGAAAAAAAAAAAGTAAATACCTTAAGATGAAGATCCTGCAACAAAGAGAAAAATTAATATTGAATATATTGGGGTGAACATCCTGCAACAAAAGGAGCCTAGGCAAAATATGAAGATTAAATTCATACACCAAAACTATAAAATAAAATAGAAAACAAAAAGTAAATACCTTAAGATGAAGATCCTGCAAAAAAAAAAAGAAAAAAAAAAGAAGATTGAATATATTGGGGTGAACATCCTGCAAGAAAATAAAAAATATGAAGATTTAGACGAAAAGAGAATTAATATAGAACTTCATAGTAAAATTGAAAAAAATAAAAAGAAGAAGAATTTGATGATTTCTTTGGAGAGATTATTGTAATTGATTTTTTGTTGTGTGAGATACATGGTATATATAGAGGAGATGTGAAAAAATCAACGGTCAAGATTAGATTAGATATTAAGATTCAATGACTGAGAATAATTTTAAAAGTCAATGAATTGGGTGAATGAGAGGAGAGTATTTTGAAAATAGAGGCTTGAGAGCTTGCCACATAGGATTCCAAAACTTTGTCTTTATAGTATATTAAGATTAAGATAAGGTAACTATTGTGAAAAATATTTATATATTCGATATGGACAAAGTAAAGAGTGAAACTGGTTTATACATGTATCATTGAAGGGTATTAATTGTTGTCATTGAAGTGTATTAGTCGTATTTACTGAAGAGTATTACTGATTTACACTATAAAGTCTTAGTTGTTCAGTTAAAATAAACTAATACTCTTCAGTGTAAACCAGTAATACTCTTCAGTAAAAATAATTAATATTCTTCAGTGAAAATAAATAATATCCTTCAATGATTAACATATAAACCAATTTCACTCGAGTAGGTATTATATGAAAACACTTCATAATAAGCTTAACATGAAATAGTTTTAGAGTATCATTAATCTCATCAGGAGTACCAATAAACCTGATAGGGGTATCATTAGTCTGAGTTCAAAAAATTTAAAATAATTTTATTGGACTCAGACTAATGATACTCCTGGTGAGTTTAATGATACTCCCGATAAGATTAATGATACTTTAAAATATTTTCATGATAAGTTTATCATGAACTATTTCCATATAATACTTTGTCATTTCACTCTATACATACTCTTCGAAATGGCGATATTAAGGGAAATTAGTTGTGGTGGCCTCTTTGACATAAAATTTTGTGTTAATGGTCTTCGGACTCAAAATCAATTTTTTGCTCAACTAAAATAAATTATAAAAATTTCAAATTTAACTTAAAACTTCACATAATTTACATATTGCCTCAAATTTCTAGTATTGAAACCTGAATGATACCCTCATATATAAAATCAAAACATATAAGAATCCAACTGGTGGTCGTATCATATACGAGTAAACAACATAATTTTGTTTCCCTCGAATTCTAAGAATTCATCTCTGTTGAACAAACAACTTAATGAAAGGGGTGGAGGTAAAGACTCTGCTAAGCTCTTTAATCTCTTCCATGTCTCCTCTATGTAAAGTTGATCGGTTGTTCTGATTTCAGTTAGTTTAAGGAAATTGATGAAGTAACTGCAATCTTCCTTCCCAGCCAGTTATCATCCACCACTGATTGGAAACATAAAATATAACCAAGGTATGTGATGATAAGCCAAACATGAGGCGTGGGGTAAAATACGTTTTAGGCAGGAGTTCGTGAGAGTTGTGGCGCCGAGACATGTCTTCCATAGTTCGTTATATTATATTCAAGAACTGAAGGTTAGTTGTTTGATACCATGCCTAAGAGAACTCTTATTTGTTGGGTGAATGTGGTGTTTGATCTAATGTCTAAAAGAAGTTTGTTTCTTTTTTAATCGAATATTAGGTGTAATGAGTTTTATTCATTAGGTGTTGAGATATAATGCGTCTTAAAAGATGCACATTACCCTCGCAGTTGAGTGTTTTAGAAGATTCATACAAAGCAATGCCAACACTCACTGGTAGGTTTAGAAACTGGATATGTTGTATGTTTCTCACCTCAAGTAGATTATAATAATTAGTTTCGTTTTTTTTAATCCTTGCTTAAAGGACTTAGCAGGTACACATATAGAAATTGTTTGACTTTTGCATCATCTTCATTCGGCTCACCTGTGTAAAGAAACTAATTATACGACATATTGTTCTCGTTACTTGTTTGTGATAGATATTCATATTCGTTTTGATTAAACAAATGTATAGATTAAACTTATTTCATTGACAAGGAATTAGGCTTTATGAAATATATCATTGGAAAGCTACAGAAGTCTAGTTTCTAAGGAAATTTGAATTTTGCATTTGGAGTGAGAAGTTATGGTTAAATTACTAAAGTGTGACAAAACTGCTCGGGAATCTGTCAAGAGTTCGTCTTTTAGTCTTTACATGCATTTTTATGCATTTTGTTGAGTAAAGATTCAAATATAATTATTTAATATCAGAATTAGGATGATAATTTTTTATTATTGAGTAAAATTTACTAGGAATGTTAACTATTTGGTCTAGATACATTTACTAATTTTGCAGAGATTTTCCAACACATGTATTTAAACTCTTTGAAGAGGAATGATAAGCATCACCTTATGAACATAAATTTTACACTTTCATAAACTTTGTGACTTTGATGTTGAGTGATCCCTCCAACACAAGTGATTGGTTTGGTTGAGTCGAATGATTCCGTATTTTGTAGCATCGAGTGATTTCACTACTGCCTATTGAGTGATTCCCCGTCCACTACCTTCCATTTTGTTGTATGTTTTGACCTGCATCAAGTTTTGTTTGATACTGAGAAAGCTACCTCAAAAAATGATCTAGTTTTTTTAGGTGCCAGATAGGAAGTATTGCAAATCAAAAATTTACTTATTTCATCATTCAATATAAGGGGCAACTATTTATCTTTGGGAATATTAAGAATCTTTTATTTATGTTTTCTACATTTGTGATGTCCTCTGAAAAGTACGTGCTTTTGCATTTTTCTTATTAATTTTATCCCCAAAGCCCCTGCAAGCATGATTTCTAAACTATACTTGTGTGATCCTTAGCAAAGAAGGGCGACTGAACTGGCGGTGTTTGGGGGGATAATTGCATTGCTTTTGCGCCTCAATTACCAATTTATTTTACTTTTTTCATAGTTTATACTATGCTTTTCTTTAAGGATCATAGTTATGAGCTCTTAACAGTTACATGTAGCCCATGTTCCTACTTGACCATTTTTTTTAATTCAAATCACTACCTTAAAATATTCTTTAAAAAAAATTAAACGTGGATTTTATTTTGATAAGATGATCTTTAAGTCAAGTAATGTGAAGGAATAATAGCGTAGAAAAGAAACATATACATTTTTTTCTGAAAAATGGTCAATGACTTTGTAATATCTAAGAACAACCATAACTTTATTCTCAAAACAAAGATTCTCCAACACAAAGATGCAATAACTCATTCTCATCTTAATTTCTTAGACATTTACCTAGTAGCTCA
This sequence comes from Ballota nigra, assembly GCA_947034835.1. Taxonomy (NCBI): domain Eukaryota; kingdom Viridiplantae; phylum Streptophyta; class Magnoliopsida; order Lamiales; family Lamiaceae; genus Ballota; species Ballota nigra. The sequence continues at coordinate 63,312,690 of OX344726.1, forward strand.
AAATCTTCTCAAATGGAAAGCCTAAAACTGATCAAATCGAGCGTATAATGTATTGAAGTTGAATATATAGTCAATTCATAATTTGTTCAATAATTTATGTCTAGGTTGCAATGATAACTTGAGTTTAATATGCTAAATGACCAACATAGAACCAATTTACACGACAGTTTAAGCAATATTTTTCTTGTCTTTTTTTTAATACCACTTTCATATGGTATTGACTTTGTGAACGTAATTGTGCTACACCATGAAGATATATACAATTGAAAATTTGGAATTAATCCCCATTTTTTCTCTATATTTATAGAATCATGACTTTGGGGTTCGCTTACAATAGAAATATCATGGGGCAAGCAAAGATAAGTTATCTGAGTAATTTGTTAATGATTGATTATATGTTCAAACAACTCGATTATTATCATAAGCAAAAGTGTTGGGACAATGTCAGTTTTGAGTTGATCCCAAAACCCTGAAAAGATGAATTTGCCTAAGTGTTGGTGAGTCAGGATTAGTCTTGATAGTTTAGATCAGGTTAGAAGATTTTATATTCCCAGGTACTCAGTGGGGGAGAAATCACTGAAGTCCATCAAGACTGCAAGCCTGAAGACATAGAGCACCATCACTAACCCTTCAAGTTAGCTTTTCTAAGTTGGTTAATTGAGAGTCAGGATGAACAACATGATTCTGAGATCATTGCTAACTCACCGGTCCTGAAGGAGCCAGGTTGCACTGAGTATTTGGGAAGACTTGGAGTAGGAGAAAAGCAATGGCAAAAGGAATGTCAGGATGAGACAAAGCTGAACATGTACTTCACAGGATGAGGACAAACCCGAACTTAGAGAAGACAAGACTGAACTGAAGAATGAACTCTGACATTCTCACCTAACTGAAGACGTGGACCAATAAGAGGAGGACAACTCATGTACGGACCTGACAAAAGCCCGAACATTCCTGCACATTTTCAAAGGGCATGCATTTAATGCACATACCTAATACATGCAAGTAGGCGGCTGCATACAAGACTTATGGTCATTAAATCTCCTACAAAATAGATGTGAGAAGGTTATCTCTTACAACGAATAGTTTTTCAAATCACCTATAAATATAGAAGACCTTGACCCAAACAAGGTTACGGGAAATTTTGAAGCCTAAGAAATTACTCAGACTCTCAAGCATTCAAGAAGCACTCGAAACCTCTATAATTTCTCAAGTGTTTCTTCTTAAGTCTAGAGTTATTTTGTATTCCAGAGCTTAAGCATATAACATATCAAACATAGAGTGATAATTCAATCCTTAGCATAGACTTATCTTGTAAGGATTATCACAATAGTTGGAATCTTTGCCAAACCAAAACCCTAGAGCTAAGTCAGTGGTAGGTTTGTTGGTGAGGTAGTTAAGTGGTTAAGAGAGGACTAGAACTCAGTGTAGTTCTAGGAATCACAGGGGGTTGATCGTTGTGCACTTTGACATGTGTAGGATCAAGCACTTGCCACTAGACTAAAAGCCCGGACTTGTAGTGAGGTGCTACTTTATTTCCTTTAACCCCATCTAGCTGCAGCGCCACGGGTCGAATAGCCTCCGCTGGACTTGGCGCACCGGGCCTTTATTGCCCCCAACTCGGCTGGGAGATGCTGGACTCCGCGCCCAACAATCCCCCCCAGCATCTGCCAGCCCTCCTGGCCAACAAATGCCTTCCACTGGGATTCGAACCCGTGACCTGTGCTCTGATACCAATTGTAGAATCAAGCGCTTGCCACTAGATTAAAAGTCCGGACTTGTAGTGAGATGCTACTTTATTTCCTTTAACCCCATCTAGCTGCAGCGCCACGGGTCGAATAGCCTCCGCCGGACTTGGCGTACCGGGCCTTTATCACGCCCGACTCGGCTGGGAGATGCTGGACTCCGCACCCAACATCATGTTAAAAACAAGTCAATCCCTAAGGGATTCTCCTGTTAAATCAGAACCATGGACGTAGGAGCTTGAGTCTCTGAACCACGTTAAACTCTGAATTCTTTACTACTTTGATAGGTTAGGTTTTAGCATATAATTTATGTGTTTATTTTAATTATCTTACGTATTTTATTTCGCAAATATCTTGTAATTACCCGGCTTATTTTATTTGGTCTTGTTTGCTTTGATTTTATATTTTCTATCATTTTCAGGTTATTTTAGAACCTTTTGATTAAACTTGAGACATACCAAATTTAAAGATGCGAGTGAGTGCACATGGATTGGACCGAAAGTGAATACGTAGTTCAACATGGGGTGGATTTTAATTAGCACATATTTTTCATGGAACCAAGATTGCATTAAAGCATGTTATCAAGACTCTTCAAAGCTACCTACGATCAACCCTTGGGAATTCCCACATGTTGATTTAATCATCAATTTGGCAGAAGGACTTTAATGACATTAAAGGTGGCTCCACTATATAAAGTCATCATTGGACCTATGGAGGAGAGCAACTTCGGAGAGAAACAAATACACAATAATATTATCTATATTTTGTTTTATTTCTTTGTCATTTCACTTAGCCATGTTTAGTGGCTAAGTTCTTATTCTAGTCCGAGGACATGTTGAACCTTAAATAATTTTCCCATTTAATTATTTGGTGACCGTTTTAATTTCATCATATCTCGTTTTCTTTGCTATTTGATATAATGCTATGCATGTTCAATTAATTAATTTATTTGGTTTGACCACCTGAACTTGTTAGTTAATTGATTCTAGCTAAATTACACTTTATAATCCGTAATTGTTATAAATGTGTAATTGTAGTAGCAAATAGGGCAGAACACCCTAGGGATAGCAAAGTCTAGATTGTATGATTCGGACGTTCTGCTTTCATAGTCTAGTTTATCCTATTATTTTGGTTCGTTAATGCATTCAATTAATTGAATCTCGAATACATGTTTTGGGGTTATGCATCGAATAGGTTAATTGGGGGTCGTAACTTTTGACTAATTAAACTTAAGAAATAATTCGGACTAATTTGGTCGTACCACTGGTCTAGGGGCAAGATACGAGATAGGGTTGAGATAAACCACGATCCTTAATTAAATTGGGAGAATTATTCTTGGGGATACTATCCAAGGGCTAGATTATTTTTATTTATTGAATTCTTATTTTATTTTCTTGCATTCTAGTAGTTATACAACCAATTCAAACCCCCCTATCTTTATTGTTTTCTTCCACGAATTTATTCTTTAAAATAATACACTGTTCCTTGTGGGTTCGACCCTTGCTTATCCTACTATACTAATGGATTAATCGAGGTAATTAATATTAATTTGGGGTGTCTACGACATCGCATCATACTTTGATATTGTTATTAAACTGTCATATTCAAACCTGAATCAATCAGTCTGATTGTATAACTCAGTGCACTGCCCTTAACCATGACTTCTTAAGTAAAGGAAAAACTCAATTTTCAGAAAGCTAAAATAAGCCTAATCTTTCAGGGCTTACACTTCCGCACTCAGGCTTAATTAGATAGTTAGTCAACTGATAAGCTTCAGGGTTGTTAGTAGGTGTATTATTTAATCGAAGCCTCACTGAGCACTCAACTCTGAGTAGGGTGGATACTCATTTTAAAAAAGATTGGATATACATGTATTCCCTCCCCCCCATACACGTATCTTAGACTTGCTCGGGACCAACAAAAAGTTTGAAAGCTCGTATTTTAAAAATCTTCTGAAGTTAAGGACGAAAAATGCTAGATACCAAATTTTTCACCAGTTATTGATAAGACGGGTGCACACACACATGACAAATGAAGTTTGGTTCAATTTCAAAGGAAAATTTGCAAGATTTAGATTGTAAGAATTCGCCTAAATAACTGGCTTAAATGTCGGAGATGTAGAATAAAAGGTTGCAACAGGAACTCAACCTTAGTTATTGGAAACTTATTTCCCCATCCACAAGCATAAAGGAAAAATCAATATGTTAGATTTGAAGAAAGCATTTTGTAAGTGCAACAACCCCCAAAGACACATACAAACTAGGTCGTCTTGTCTGCTTAGTATGGGTACTATTAGGAGCTGTTAGGATATATTCTGTTGTTAGTTTTGAAGATGTTAAAACCAGATGATGTAATAGGACCAGCTGAACCTATTAGTCAGCTGATGATTAGAATAGGACTTAGTCTAGGGAGAATAAGCTTACCAGAAGACTCAGATCAGAAGACTCGTACCAGAAGACTTCTATCAGAGCAGAAGGCTCTGCAGCTTACCCCAGACCAGAAGAGTCCCAAGGACCAGACTAGGCTGGTGATTTAATAATGCCTTAGAAACACTTCAATAATTGAGGAACTCTTTCTGATCACTAGTCTGGTCAGGACCATAAGACATCCTAGTCATCTGGTTCTTTTATTTCTCACGCAGAAATCAAGTTTCAAAAAGAAATTAAAGACCGTTGGTGATTGAAGACAAATTAAAGATACGAATAAACAAAGTCAACACACTTTATCAATCAAGATCTCACCAACCCCAATCAATCAATTTGTCAGTGATTGATTACCTTCCAAGAATAGGGGATTTAAATTGATTAGCCTTCCAATGGCTAACTCCATCCTCCCCTATAAATTCCAAGAGACTGGAATGAAGAGATACACACGCGCAAGAACACTCAAGCATACATACATTCAAGCATTCCAGTACTCACATTTTTACACTCGTTATTTTACTCTCTAGGAGTTGTACTAAACTTATTCATCTGATAGAAAGGTTGTAGCAAATTGAATAGTAGTTTCGAAAGATCTACTAGATTGTAAACAAGGAACTGGTACTTGTCAATTCCAGTACGTAAGTGAGAAAGTGAGTAAGGAAGACCCCTTGACGAAGGGAGAGTGGACGTAGGATTTTATTTCCGAACCACTATACATCGCGTGTCCTTTTTATTTACTTGCACATTTTTATTCTACTTTAAATGTTTTGCATAAAGGTTTTTTTTATCAAACACTTAACTAAATCAGCTTCCGCACAAACCAGATTACTTTGATCAGAAGACACCAAGTCTTCTAATATTGTAATTTTTTAAATTTTATTTTTGGAGATAGAAGTCTATTCAACCCCCCCCCCCCCAGACTTCTTATCCCTTTTTCAATTACCAAGTGGGACCAACAAGTGGTATTAGAGCAGTGTGTCCTAGACCACTGCTTTGAAAAGCTTCTGGTGGTCACCAGGGCTGATCCATTGCAATTTTTTTAAATCTTTTTGCATCAAAAACTACTTTTTTGCATAAAAATCTTTCATGTTGGGGAAATCGGGGTGTCAGGATCTATTCAGGATGAAATTTAAATACGAATTTAAATGCAATTATTACTAGCATGAATTAATCCTAAATTAATTCAAATAATAATTAATCCAACAACAAAAGATTTCATGCCAATGAATATAATCACATAAAATTTTACGGCAGAAAACTAAGAATTTCATGTGAATACATACCTCTTGAAGCGATGTTCAACCGAGATAAACGGGACAAGCATAACGATCCTACTAATTGTAAAAAGCTACTCAAGTATTCAATTTCCGTCTTATTCGTTCGCCGGTGAGAAGCGCTCACAAACAATTTAATATAATATATTTATTGCTTTCGATTTTTCCAACTCATGGAATCACGAAACTGTAAACTGGAGATGAAATAATCATCCCCTATATATATGAATGGTGATGGCCAAATTTTACAAGGAATATGGGGAGAGAAAATATTTTTCTTGGTCTCCAAGAAATCTTGAATATATTTCATATCTTTTTTTTCCATTATAAAATATTCCACAAAAATCTCACATTCTCATCTATATGGGAATTTTCAAAAATTTTAGGATTGAAAACACAAGATTTGGATTTTCATGAATTTATGAGATAATCTTGTATTCCAAGAATACATATCTTCCATAATATATTTCCAAGAAAATCAACAAAATCTTTTCTCTCCTAAAAAAATATTATTTTCGAAAAATACAAGAAAAATCAGCAATAATAGTTTTATTTTATTTTAATCATCTTATTATTATCGGGCTACTTATTGAGCTACTTGAGGGGCCTTTAGGAGAATTAAGATTGAACCTCCAATGGTCTACTGAATTACAATATTGAGCCCCAATATTATTCAGCCCATTAATATTAATTAATGTCACTATCAAATTAATATTGCACTATCCATCTTAATCCATATTACGATAATATGGGCTTCCGGTTATTATTTTCCTTTGTTTATTTAATTGAGATTCTGAATAGCTCTAAATTAAATAATATATTTTACCTTGGAGTAAAGACAGCTCAACATTATTATCAGTACCGAAGAAATTGATTCTTCACTTGCAAGATTTGGTACGATAAAACTTCTGAGCCCACCAAGGGAACAAATCACACGAGTCGTACTCGCACACATTTCTCCATATTAAACCTTAGAAACCGTCGTATAATTAATATTATTGCCCAAAACACAAGGTTCGAAGTCGCGATAATTCTCACCCAACATGAATCAAAGCAATAACTATTAACCACACATGGTCCTATTTAAGCTACGAAGATTAAGAAATCAATAACCACTGAGGTCTAATTCTTCACATTTCAGAACAGAAGAATTTGTCCTCGTTGTAGGTCCTCTTCAACACATACTAAATATGCTAGTGCAATCTCTTGGTCAAGACAAGCCAATCTGAGATATGCACATCAACCTTTTGCGGTGGATTGTTCAATTCCACCTGGGTCGTGAATTTGTACGTTTAGTTACAAGGAACTCACTAATGTAATCTTATGTGATCTGGTATCACCACATTAACTACAGTGTAACACATACTATAAATAGAACGAATTGTAATAAATATTTAACATTCATTCATATCTAAAGCAAATGAGATAAAAGAAATTATTTTCATAAAACAAGTGTTTAATACATGAGTTATACAAAGTAAAAACATGTGTTCACATATAACTCCAACAATCTCCCACTTATACTTAAAGTTTACTTAGTAGTATACGCCATGCATGTCTAGTGTAGTTCTACGTGACATCTCATGTCAACCTACACTAACCTAATAATTCTTTCCACTTATACTTAAAGAAGATTGACAATAGTCTTGACACCTATCCCATCCACATGTCTCTCGAATGTACTCTGAGGCAGACCCTTTGTGAATGGATCCGCTAGGTTGTCCTCCGACGCGATCTTTTCCACCTCTATATCTCCTCTTTTAACAATTTCTCGTATAAGGTGGTATTTTCTTTCTATGTGTTTGCTGGCCTTGTGGGCTCTCGGTTCCTTTAAATTTGCAAGTGCTCCGACATTATCACAATATATAGTGATTGTGCTGGCCAAATTCGGAACAACGTCCAAGTCCACTAAGAAGTTCTTAAGCCAAACTGCCTCTTTCGCTGCTTCACAAGCAGCTACATACTCAGCTTCCATGGTCGAATCTGTGATGCATTTCTGCTTAACGCTTCTCCATGAAACGGCTCCTCCTCCCTTGCAAAACACACTACCCGAGGTAGACTTTCTGGAGTCTAGGTCTGATTGAAAATCTGAGTCCGTGTATCCCACGAGAATTAGATTGTCTGACTGGTAAATCAACATTCTATCGCGAGTTCTTTTTAGATACTTTAGAATGTATTTAATTGCAGTCGAATGGTCTTTCCCGGGGCTATTTTGATATCTTGCCACCATGCCCATGGTAAAGCAAATATCCGGTCTTGTACGCAACATTGCATACATAAGGCTTCCTACGGCCGAGGTGTACGGAACGTCTTTCATGTCATCTATCTCCGCAGGCGTCTTAGGGCACGTTTATTTTGATAGGTGGATTCCGTGTCTAAAAGGTACAAAACCTTTCTTGGAATCTTGCATGCTGAAACGCTTCAAAAAATGTCAATGTATGAAGCTTGCGATAAGCCCAACGTTTGTTTTCTTGCGACCACGAGTGATTTTGATCTCAAGAATGTGACCGAATTCCCCTAAGTCCTTCATATCAAACTGTTTTGATAGTCATACCTTTACGTCTGACAATACCTATATATTGTTTCCAATGAGCAGAATATCGTCTATGTATAATACTTAGAAGACCAACTGCAGTTCCGTCATACTTTTTTATACACACAACTTTCGAACTTGTTTTGATCAAACCCATAAGGCTTAATAACTTGATCAAAACACTGGTTCCAAGTACATGATGCTTGCTTAAGTCCATAAATGGACCTTTTGAGCTTACATATGAGATGCTCTTGGTCTTTCGCAATAAAACCTTCGGGTTGTCGCATATAGATATCCGATTTGTCAAGACTTATGTTAAGGAAAGTTGTCTTGACATCCATTTGCCAGATCTCGTAATCTAGATATGCAGCGATCAACAAGAGAATACGGATGGACTTAAGTATAACTACAGGCGAAAAGGGTTCCTCATAATCGATCCCTTATTTCTGAGTATATCCTTTTGCCACTAGTCTAGCCTTGAAGGTTTCAACCCTTCCGTCCGGTCCTCTTTTCCTCTTGTATACCCACCTGCATCCAATGTGTTCTACTCCACCGGGTGATTCGACCAGCTCCTGCACTTGATAATGATCTATTGAACCCATCTCGGCTTCCAATTTTGTTTGCCAAGATTCCGCATCTTTGTCTTGGATTGCCTCGTTGCATGTCCATGGGTCCGATTCATCTCTCAAATCTGAAGATTCTCCTATTCCCACGAATCTCTCAGATTTTCTAACAAATCTACCACTACGACGGGGTTCCAGTTGTGTTGGTGTGTGATTACACATGAAATTGTGATGTTTTTTTGCCTGATTAGTCCATATTTTGAGTATTTTTTGTGAGTATTTAGAGTCATTTGAGTAACATTTTCATAAACTTATTAATTTTCCTTTTTGGTGTTCATTTTAGAAAAGAGAGCAAAAAATGGAGTTTGTAGGACTTTGAATGGACTCAAATGGACTCCCGGATGATAAGATATGAAGGAAATACGAAAAGTATTAGTTCGGGCGAAGAAAAGTATTATTTAGCACAAAAAAGAGAATTGCTCGAGCAAGGCTCAAGCACCACTCGAGTGCCATTTGAGCGCCACTAATATTTTGCACAAAAACAATCGCTTGACCTGCACTTGAGCACTAGGCGCTCGACCACGGGGCTGGCTCGAGCGCCCTGAAGGATTTTTGTCCCGTAACATATAAATACCCGTCTCAACCCTTATTTTACACATCTAGACTCGTTTTTCGAAGGGGAAGAAGCTTAGAAGGTGTTTTGAGTGTTTGGTAAGGATTTAAAGAGAGGAATCGAGGTTTTTATCATTCGGATTTCATAGAACGATCTATACTTTCTCTTTCAGTTTTTGAATTTCTTTGATAGATTAGACCTAATTTCCAGATTTTTAAAGATTGATTTTTCAGATTCAAGTTTAATTAAATTCATAGTTGGTTGATGTTCTTGATTCTCTCTATTTCTTTAATTATGTCTATGATTGATCTTGATATTTCTTGTGTTTTAGTAATCACCATGTTAAGTTAAGCCCTTGTATGCTTAGGATAAGATGAACTCTTAGAATTAGGATATTAGTACGTAATTAGGATAATTCATGATGTATAATTTTAATTCTCTTAATTATTGAACAAGTCTAATAAATCCTAGAATAATCATAGAATTAAGTACGAAAATTGTTAAGGAGAGGACGACCGCATCACTATTTATCAACGAATAGGCTTAAGAAGAGGATTTTTGAAGGGGTTTATAATCAACCGGTTTATCTAGGAAGGACGGTCGAATCACCTTAGTTAAATTAGGGCCTCAATAATTAAGCACAATTAATATAAGTTAATTAGTGGGTTAGTGAAATATATTGCTAGAGTGGAGTATTGAGATTAATTTTGAGCTTTAATTCTTACCATTCTTGTGCTAGATTAGGGAAGTTGATTGCATAGTTTATAGTACACTTATGATTTTAACTTGAACATCACGATTATTTTAGTTAACGTATCAATTACGTTAGTATACGTAGGGATTCCTATTCCAAGCATCACCATAATATTTTCACTTCAAACCGGAGTTTGAATAGTACTATTTATGTTTACTAGACTATAATTAGTAATAATTAGTCTTAACCCAAATCATATTCATATTAGCTACGACACATAGATTTTCAGATATTTACTCGCATACAATCCTTCTCACGGGTTCGATACTACTTGATCATTATATTTGCCCATACTACAGTGATCTCATACTCTTGTGGAGTAACTACTAGTAAAAGCTAGTATTTTACGACAAAGTCAATGACGTCGTTGCCGGGGAAGGCGATGTATGCTCATTGAGTGAAACTTGAAAATAGTTTAGAGACTCAATAATTAAGCACAATTCATATAAGTTAATTAGTGGGTTAGTGAAATAAATTGTTGGTCCCAAAAAGGTTATCCAGCGGAAAGCATTTTGAGATATTTTTAATGAAAACCCTTTAAAGAAAGTGCTAAAAGAAAATGCAGAAAACTTAAATTGCAGTAAATAAAGAACACCGGATTTATAGTGGTTCGGACCAACTTGTCCTACATCCACCAACCCTTTCTCTAAAGGGGACTCTCTCTCTCCAACCAAGTTACAAACTTCTGGAATTGGGAAGTACCGGATCCTTTGTACAACTGCTTACAACAACCTTTCTATGTGATGAATAGGTTGAGTAAAACTCCAACTAAAAAGCTCCTAAAGAGTGTATAAACGTGAATAAACAAGGTGAGTGAGTGGAAGAGTTTATGTGTCTTTCTTGTGCTCTTGCCCGACTCTTGTCTAATGAACTCAACCAAAACACTCCTATTTATAGCTTTGAGAATTAACTAGCCCTTGGAATGCTAGCAATTTAAACAACCATAATTGGAGGGATATAATCAATCAAAGATTGATTATATGATTGATTAGTTGACTTTCAATCAAGCAATCAATTAGATCCTCCATCAGTTGACTCTCCAGAATGTCTTCTTCTCCATCATTGATCTCCAAAATCTCCTTGTCTCCAGATTACTACGAAACCTCTAAGTGGGTGAACTAATCCATCTCCCTCATCTGGTCAGGACTCGTTTGGTCTGGGGTCTTCTGGTCTGGTCTGGTGACACTTCTGCTCTGAACCTCATCTGGGTGAGGTCTTCTGGCAGACTCCTCTGGTCAGGTTCATCTGACAGACTCCTCTGGTCAGACTCCTCTAGCAGACTCCTCTGGTCAGACCTCATCTGCTCTAATGACTCATCTGCTCTGGTGACTCTTCTGCTCTGGTCTGGACACCTCATCTGATCACCTCTCATCTAGTCACCTCATCTGGTCCGCACATATTTCTTCCCCCTTAACCAAAGACCTATTTTAGACCTAGACTATTGTAGCTAACTAACAGGTTCAGCTAGTCCTATTACAAATTCTTTGTTTTAACATCTTCAAAACATCTAACCTATATCCCAACAATTTCCCCCTTTTTGATGATGTTAAAACTAGAAGAACTTAAATAAAACAAGACAAGAAAATTTGAAATATCTAAATAGAGATTCTAGCAGGCTGGGTCAACTGATCTTCCCCCTCAAAATATGGTCAGTTGATATTTAGGGCAAAACATCAGCTGGTCTTCTTGTGTATCTGCAGACAATCAACTTTTTGGTACCCTTCTGGGTCCAGGGGGGTTAGCACAATATTTAGGAAGACACAAGAACAGATCATCCCTTTTTTAATCAGGTGATCTTATCTTTCTTCCATACAAGTCCACAAAAACACACCCAACAAAAGAGTCTTTGACATGGTTATTTCTTCTAGAGGCTCTTATTCTCTTATGAGCTTGTCCAGTAGAAGAAGTAACCTGTCTTAAAGCAACAGTCTTGAAATTTTTTTGAAAAGAATAAGTCTTACTAGAACCATCAAAGGTTCCATCTGGTCTGGCAGATAACTTGAAAGTCTTCTGCAGCTGAGTAGGAGTCAGCTGGTTCTGCCTCTTTTGAGAAGATCCAGACTGTCTTCTACTCTGCTGGCCTGGCTGAGGCCTTTTATTCTGCGTATAACCCTTCTTAAAATTCCTCTTCTGCCTTTTGAGTTTTTTAGTTTTGGTACTCATCTGCCCATTAGGCTGAGTTGCCTGGTCAGCTGGCCTCTTACCCTTATCAATAAAATTTCTAGGCTGTTCTTCTTTCTGAACATGTGAGGATTCAGGTTTGGAATAACCAAGGCCTGTCTTATCATGCTCTCTTTGAGATGAGGCAGCTATGTGTGATACAATATTGTTTTCTGTAGTCAGACAACCAACGTTTCTATCAGCTTAACTTGTTCAGTTCACCTGGTTGTCAAGTCAGAAGACTCTTCGACCAATGTATGATTTTGTTCAGCTGGTAGATCAGCTGAGTTGCCTAGACATTGTGAAAGCTTCTGATTTTCTGCTTTCAGCTTTGAGTTCTCATATTCCAACTTTTGACAAAGTTGTATAGATTTTTGGAGGTCTAATAGCAAATTTTGCACATCAGACTCCTCTGATTGTTCAGAAAAAGAAGAAGATGAAAAAGAAGAGGAAGTTCGATTATATATCTCGTTTGTGACTAGACATATCTCTTCGTCTGGTCTAAAATTAGATGATGAACCAGAAGTGGATACCTCTTCTTCCTCATCTGTGAAGCTTCTTTTGGAGTAACTCCTAGTGTCTCTTTTACTACTTCTCTTCAAGCCCATTTCTGCAAAAATTGTTAGCACAACAAATATTTGGGTTTAGAAAATGGATATGCCCTGGTGACCACCGAGATAATTTCAAAACAATGGTCTGTAGGACACACTGCTCTGATATCACTTGTTGGTCCCAAAAAGGTTATCCAGCGGAAAGCATTTTGAGATATTTTTAATGAAAACCCTTTAAAGAAAGTGCTAAAAGAAAATGCAAAAAACTTAAATTACAGTAAATAAAGAACACCGGATTTATAGTGGTTCGAACCAACTTGTCCTACGTCCACTCTCCCTTTCTCCAAAGGGGACTCTCTCTCCAACTAACTTACGAACTTTTGAAATTGGAAAGTATCAGGTCCTTCGTACAACTGCTTACAACAACCTTTCTATGTGATGAATAGGTTGAGTAAAACTCCAACTAAAAAACTCCTAAAGAGTGTATATACGTGAATAAACAAGGTGAGTGAGTGTAAGAGTTTGTTTGTCTTTCTTTTGCTCTTGCCCGACTCTTGTCTAATGAACTCAACCAAAATACTCCTATTTATAGTTGTGAGAATTAACTAGCCGTTGGAATGCTAGCAATTCAAACAACCATAATTGGAGGGATATAATCAATCAAAGATTGATTATATGATTGATTAGTTGACTTTCAATCAAGCAATCAATCAGATCCACCATCAGTTGACTCTCCAGAATGTCTTCTTCTTCATCATTAATCTCCAAAATCTCATTGTCTCCAGATTACTACGAAACCTCTAAGTGGGTGAACTAATCCGTCTCCCTCATCTGGTCAGGACTCGTCTGGTCTGGGGTCTTCTGGTCTGGTCTGGTCTGGTGACACTTCTGCTCTGAACCTCATCTGGGAGAGGTCTTCTGGCAGACTCCTCTGGTCAGACTCCACTGGCAGACTCCTCTGGTCAGGTTCATCTGGCATACTCCTCTGGTCAGGCTCCTCTAGCAGACTCCTCTGGTCAGACCACATCCGCTCTGATGACTCATCTGCTCTAGTGACTCTTCTGCTCTGGTGACTCTTCTGCTCTGGTCTGGACACCTCATCTGGTCACCTCATCTGGTCTGCACAGATTTCTTCCCCCTTAACCAAAGACCTATTCTAGACCTAGATTAATTTGTAGCTGACTAACAAGTTCAACTAGTCCTATTACAAGTTCTTTGTTTTAACATCTTCAAAACATCTAACCTATATCCCAACATAAATTTTTAGAGTGGAGTATTGGGATTAATTATGATCTTTAATTCTTACAATTCTTATGCTAGATTAGGGAAGTTGATTACCTAGTTTATAGTACACTTAGAATTTTAACTTGAACATCACAATTATTTTAGTTAACGTATCAATTCTGTTAGTATATGTAGGGATTCCTATTCCAAGCATCACCATCATACTTGCACTTCAAACCGGAGTTGGAATAGTATTATTTTTGTTTACTAGAATATAATTAGTAATAATTAGTCTTAACCCAAATCGCATTCAATGTGTTATGACACGTAGATTCCCAGGGATTTACTCGCGCACAATCTTTTTCATGGGTTCAATACTACTTGGTCCTTATATTTGACCATACTACAGTGATCCCATACTCTTGTGGGGTAACTACTAGTAAAAGCTAGTATTTTATGACAAAGTCAGTGTGACGATTGGTATAATCATCTTGTATACTTGGTATCGGGGTTTTCCCTTTCAATTCTTCTAAGGTAATTTCACTTTTAGGCTTTTTATTGTTCATATAGTCCTCTTCCATGAATTTAAAATGTGTGTTAATTAAGGTCCTTTGATCCTTGGGACTATAGAACATACACCATTTCGTTCCCGCGGGATATCTTATAAACAACTTTAATACCGAACGTGGATCTAATTTACCAGCTTTCTTGTCTAGCATGTATGCCGGACACCCCCATATTCTCATATGTTTCAAACTAGGCTTTCGCCTAATACACAATTCTATTGGAGTTTTGGGAATCGATTTGGATGGCACCAAGTTTAGAATGTAAGTTGTCGTATCTAAGGTGTTACCCCAAAACGATTTGGGTAGATCTGAGTAACTCATCATGGATCTGATCATTTCTAAAAGAGTCTGGTTCCTTTATGGTTCTTGGTACAGTCAACTGGGATACGATCTCTTCGTCCGATAGGTAGTTCAAGAATTTATCGCTAAGGTATTCGCCTCCACGATCGGATCGTAGAAACTTGATACTCTTTTTCCTATACTTCTCGGCTTCGGCCTTAAATTCCTTGAACTTTCCAAAAGTTTATGACTTATGCCTCATAAGGTAGATGTACCCAAATCTCGAGTCATCGTCAATAAAAGTGATAAAATACTCATACCTCCCTCTTGCTTTGATCGTTATTGGACCACACACATCGGTATGAACGAGATCTAACAATGCTTTGGCTCTGTTCCCCTTGGATCCAAATGCCCTCTTGGTCATTTTACCCTCTAAACAGGATTCGCAAGTTGGAAACGACTAAACTTGAAGAGACTCCAAGGACCCGTCTTTCACTAATCTTTGTATCCGTTTTAGATTAATATGACCTAGTCTAAGATGCCATAGAAGTGTTTCGTTCATTTCCGAAGAACACTTCCTTTTGTTACTCGAAATAGTCGACGTGTTATTAGATTCAATTTGCGAACGGTGTGCACATTTAATCATATAGAGATTGTTTACCAATGTTCCACGACAGATAAGATCATTCTTAAAAGAAATAGTAACAACTTTATTAAAAGTAACTGACTATCCATAAAAAACAACTTAGAAACTGAAATTAATTTCTTTCTAAAGTTTGGAACGTATAAAACATTTCTTAAAACTAAAACTCCATCTTCAAAAGATAGGTGCACGTCTCCCACTGCTTCGTTTACCACTCTCGTAGCATCGCCCAAAGTGATGAGGATCTCATTCTCACTAACTCATCGGGTTGGCTGGAACCTCTGAAGAGTGAAACAAATATGATCATTTGCTCTGGTATCCACTACCCAAACGTGGGCAGCATACGCTGCAACATAAGTTTCAACGACTAAAGCTTGAGAGTTACCGTTCTTTCCCATTTTCTTAGGCTTAGAACAGGCAGACCTTCAATATCCATTCTCACCTCAGTTGAAACACTTACTCTTGGTGGACTTCTTCACACCGCACAGTTTGATTGCTTTTTCTTTATTTTTAAGAGTGAAAAGGGTGGATTGGTCCCAACTTTCATCCTTCTCCTCAATCTTACCGCCAAGTGGCCTAGATTTTGAGAAAAGACTCTTAGTCACCAAAGCCTTGTCCTTGCTTCCTAAGTGCAACTCTACCGTTTCTAAAGTTTCGAGCAGAGTGTCTAGAGTGAACTTGTGTTTAGACAACACGTATTCCCAAAAGACCTCATCAAAACTATTCGATAGACTCAGGAGTAGGAAATCGATTTTATCATTTTCAC
Organism: Ballota nigra; assembly: GCA_947034835.1. Classification (NCBI taxonomy): domain Eukaryota; kingdom Viridiplantae; phylum Streptophyta; class Magnoliopsida; order Lamiales; family Lamiaceae; genus Ballota; species Ballota nigra. The sequence continues at coordinate 63,328,781 of OX344726.1, forward strand.
TCCGTTTGACACCAAGAAATTCAAGTTTATCAAAGTAGCGCCTAATTTTAAGAACATGGATGTTCCCTTCACTATTTTCAACTTGACCATGTCACATATGGTGAACTGAATAGTCATGGGGTCTGATGTGAAAACATCTCTTCAAGGTTTTCCATAATTTCAATAGCGAATTCAATGCCCTCATGAATGCGCCTCAAATCTTCAGACAAAAATGTCAAGATGATGTGTTTCATGTGTTCATTGGAGCACTTCCAATCATCATACACCGCCCTTTCCCCATTACTTGACTTTTCATTAGGCTTGTTCGGTATAAAAATGTGAAGTATCTAACTGTGTTCTTGTGCGGGAAGGACCATTTTAATGTTACGTTTTCAATCAACATAGTTCTCACCAGTAAGTTTGTTATCTTTAAGTATCCTAAACAGTGGATTAAAGGGTTGTAACATGATGAACTGAGAATAAAATATACATTCATATTAATATCTAGAAAAATACGAAATTATCACATAATTCGATCACATCAATTATATTGAAACCTTAAAACAATATAATCATACATCAGTCGACATCTTGAAACAGTTTAAATGTGCCTCGAGGGGTGGTCTATGCATTTAAACACATTCAAGCAGGTTATAAACATGAATAGTTACAAATCTTTAATTCAAAAATTAATAGTCGGCTCCCACTTTGACCACATAAAAATTGACAGGGACTCCGAGGGGAGTAAGTTAATATCAATTTCTTATGTCTAAGTAATAACCATAATTCAATATAGGATTATTATTTCGCTTTGAGCAAGCCACTCGTGGTGAAGGTCAATACCGCCACTAGTAATAATCCACAATCATCCTTTCGGAATTTATTCATGTGAAATCCGTCTTTTTGGCCGATCTGAGGGGGAAATGTATTCCAAAAAGGTTTCACGAATAAATAAATAAATTATGGAGGTCAAAATTAACCCAATTTTATTATCTGGAATAAAATTGTGATTAATTATAAAATTCATAGTTAGTAATTTTCGAAAGTAATGTTTTTCTTGGACAATAAAATAATCATGCAAACACATATTATCAAATAATAAATGTACGAAAATAAAACATCCATCAAAATAAAATTAAACACATTGGATCACTCAAATCCAATTGTCATGATTTAATTTTCTTCACATTTTGATGCGAGAAATTGTCCTCGTTGCTTTCATCATTCGTCTCGATAAGCTCCCACTCGAACAAAAACAATTCATTAAAACGTCCTTCATTTGGGGTCGGGACGATGTTCTGCATCATACACAAAAAAATAGGAATGAAAACACAATCACATAGACCGAAGGTTAGGCGTGCGGCGGCCGTCGGAGCGTGTCACGCCTGTTGCGCATGGGCCGCGTGCGCCCCGGTGTTTCGCCCGTGCCCATTTCACCCCCATGCATGATCCATGTCCATACATGTGCCACACATGAATTCGTTGTTTGGGTACACCGTTCTTAATTCACCGCCTCCGTCTTCATTTTGATTCGGTTCCAATTTATTTACAAAAATAAATAAACCTAGATCTAGACTAGTCTATTACATTGATCGAATCAAACAAATAAAAATAACTAATCTACTCGTAGATTTCTCACGAGAAAAATAAATTCGAACGCCTCGAATTAAAAACCACAAATTCACACGCATGAAAATAAAAATATTAAAACCATTACAATTGGATACCTGCAAAAAAAAATCTAGCAATTCTACTATCTAATTTCAATTTAATGTAAATCAATTTAAATTCCAATTTAAAGACCAGAGCCCGAAACCGTAGCTCTGATACCAGTTCTTGGGAAAATTGGGGTGCCCGGATCTATTTGGGATAAAATTTAAATACAATTATTAATAGCATGAATTGATCCTAAATTTATTCAAATAATAATTAATCCAACAACAAAAGATTTCATGCCAATGAATATAATCACATAAAATTCTGTAACATCCATGAATTTTTTTTTTCCATAGGTTTAAAAATGCATAAATTATTATTTTTATTATTATTTTCAAAAGTAATTAAATAATAAAAATTTCATTCTTTTTCCTAAACTTTGGATAAGCTCCTACGTGGGTATCCTAACTATACTTGAGATAGTTAGATAATAAAATATATACATATACATATTTTTTTTAAAAGAAAAAGAAAAGATGTAAATATATTTCATGTACATAGTATACGAATATTCTATTACTTGTTCTCTAATTTTCTTCTCATGGTTAGTTTTTAAAATTTAAAATAAAAAGACCACGTATACACGATCTGATTTGTTTTGACACCAAAGTTTTCTCAACAAACTAATCCTCTCCCCATTTTAAATACATGGTCTTTCACTCTCACACTTATGCAGGAAAAGCCACACAAAATATTCTTTCTCATAAATATTTTTCCACAAAATTTCTTTAGTTCATATCATAAGGGTGATCGATCTTTTTGCAACATTCACGGTACGCTTGAAATCATTCTCTTCTCAGTGTTTAATTCGCATAATAGATGTATGTATTAAAACATTAATATACAAAGTTTCCATCTGTTCACGTAAAGGAATACCTATGGTTGTAGGGGTGTATATTGAAGTGTTAGATGGGTTAGTGGCTATGGAGTTGATAGGTTAAATTATTTGTCAAATTACTGCATTAGAATAATTAAGTTACAGTTTAACAGTATATTTATGTTCAAGGTCTTTTTAGTAGAATTTATGTTTTTGGATTATTCGAATTCTGGGAGAAGTCACTGGGAAGGAAGTATTACAGAATTTATGATAGTTAAGAGAAACTAGACGAATATTATTTAGATTAGGAAATTTATTTTAGGTTTAGTTAATAGGAGGAATTGTTATGGGTTCTGCAAGTGAGTTATAAACTAGGCCAGGAATATATTACTAAAGTAAGTTCAATTTTTTTTAAGGTGTAATAAGGATTAGTACAAATCAAGTTAGCTGAGATAAATGGCAGGTTCAACTTTAATTTCAATTAGATGATGGAGAATCAGTTTGTGGTAACCAAATTTTGGAAAATTCATTTCAGAAAGTTGTCACATGAATTTATAGTAGTCATGATTTAAGCTATATAGTATATGGGATTATTGTAATGACTAAGACGTCAAGTATAGTATTAGATTAGGAATTAATTCATTAAATTCTATTTGAGCAGTTTAAGGGTTTTAGGAAGAGAATTAGAATTAAATTTATTTAATTTAGAGATTTCTCCTATTATTTTCTAAATAGATTTAATTATCTATTTTTAGGTGACGGTAAACGCGAGGTGTAGGCTTTTAAGTTATTGCATTCACTTCATCCACGATATTATTTTTCAGGTGGGGTTTTCTATTTAAATTATCTCTACAGTGGTTAGTAGAGCATGTTGTTCATTGTTAAATATTTTACGTGATATGTTGAATGTGTCTGCTACGTGTTATGTTCCATGTATTCCATGTTGTGAGACAGTTCAGAAATCAGATAGCCAGGGACTAGGTCACGGGTCCGGGACCATAAAAGTTGTCCTCGGGAATCACCAGGGTCAATTAAACGACCTTGGCAAGGCCCGCAGTGCTCAGTCAGTTATGATACAGTTCAGTTTGGTAATGTATTCATGTTTGCATTGATGTGTTTGACTATCTGTTTGATATTTAACTCTGAACAGCTAGACCCCACTGAGTGTGCTTGCATACTCACCCCATCATTTTAACAATTTCAGATTGAGGAGCTGGTGGCGAGGAGGAGCGGTGGATGCCTTTCTACAGTTTTATTTAGTGTCATGCAAAACAATTTATTTCTTCAGCATATTTTCTACTTTGTGGAGTTTTCCACTATTTAGACAACCTTTTGGTACATTGATTTAGATGATTAAATTGTCTTTGAGAGTCTGATTTAGTTTCAAGTCTTTCGCTGCTTAATTTATGATTTTGTGTTTTAAAAATAAAAATTTAGTTCACACCTTTTTCTTTTATAATTAAATAAATATTTTTAGTAAAATTATTTGTATTAAAATTGGGGTGTGACAAATTCTACGGCAGAAAATAAAGAATTTCATGTGAATACGTACCTCTTGAAGTGAAGTCCAACCGAGATAAATGAGACAAGCGTAATGATCATATCAACCGTAAAAACCTTCTCGAGTATTCCCTCTTTGCCTTATTCGTTTGCCGGTGGGAAGCGCTCACGAACAATTTAATATAATAAGGAAGAAAGAAAATATTTACTGCTTTCAATTTTTCCAATTCATGGAATCACGAAACTGTAAACTGGAGATGAAATAATCATCCCCTATATATAGGAATGATGATGGCCAAATTTTACAAGGAATATGGGGAGAGAAAATCTTTTTCTTGGCCTTCAAGAAATCTTGAATATATCCCATATATTCTTTTCTCGATTATAAAATATTCCACAAAAATCTCACATTCTCATCTATATGGGAATTTTTAAGAAAATTAGGATTGAAAACGCAAGATTTGGATCTTCTTGAATTTATGAGATAATCTTGAATTCCAAGAATACATATCTTCCATAATATATTTCCAAGAAAATCAACAAAATCTTTTCTCTCCTAAAAAACACTATTTTTGAAAAATGCAAGAAAAATCAGCAATAATAATTTACTTTTATTTTAATCACCTTATTATTATCGGGTAACTTATTGGGCTACTTGAGTGGCCTTTAGGAGAATTAAGATTGGACCTCCAATGGGCTACTGAATTACAATATTGAGCTCCAATATTATTCAGCCCATTAATATTAATTAATGCCACTAATTAATATTGCATTATCCATCTTAATCTATATTACGATAATATGGGCTCCCAGCTATTATTTCACGTGTTTAAGATTATCTAGTCCATTAATTAATTGAGCTTTTGAATAGCTCTAAATGAATTAATATTTTTTTACCTTGGAGTAAAGACAGCTCAACATTATTATCCGTACCGAAGAAACTGATTCTTCACTTGCAAGATTTGGTACGATAAAAATTTTGAGCCCACCAAGTAGACAAATCACATGAGTCGTACTCGCACATGTTTCTCCATATTAAACCTTAGCAACCGTTGTATGATTATTGCCCAAAACACAAGGTTCGAAGTCGCGATAATTCTCACCCAACATGAATCAAAGTAATAACTATTAACCACACACGATCCTATTTAAGTGACGAAGATTAAGAAATCAATAACCACTAAGGTCTAATTCTTCACATTTCAGAACAGAAGAATGTGTCATCGTTGTAGGTCTTCTTCAACACATACTAAATGTGCTAGTGTAATCTCTTGGTCATGACAAGCCAATTAGAGATATACACATCGACCTTTTGCGGCGGATTGTTCAATTCTACTTGGGTCATGAATTTTTACGTTTAGTTACAAGGAACTTGTTAATGTGGTCTTCCGTGAATTGGTATCACCACATTAACTACAGTGTAACACATATTATAAATAGAACGGGTTGCAATAAATATTTCATATTCATTCATATCTAAAGAAATAAAAAATTATTCTAATAAAATACGTGTTTAATAAGTAAGTTATACAAAGTAAAAACATACTTTCATGTATAACTCCAGAATTTCAGTACGTCTTTCTACTCAAAATCAGCCTCCAAGAGTCGTAAGCTTCCAGAATTTTCCATAGATGACTATAACCACTGGAGCTTCGTGATGATTAATCATCTTGGAGCTATACATGATCACATGCTAGATGGATAGAGAGTGGTCCTATCAAATTTTTCTGGACTTCTATTGATGATCGGATATCAGAAACTAGCACTGAGGAAAGAGAAAGAACAGAAACAAGACCTGCAAGGTAGAAGATACAGAATACTAAGGATGAACTCAACAATGATGAGAGAAAATTGCACAATTTGGACCAAGTGGCCAGATTAAAGATCATCAACACACTCACCAAGGATGTTATTGAGAAGATCAGAACATGTACCACTGCCAAAGAGATGTGGGACAAACTTGCCCTACTTTGTGAGGGAACTGACAAAATCAAGGAGAACAAATTGAAGTTGTTCAACACTCATTTGACACATTCAAGATGAAGCCAGATGAGACCATTGACCAGCTTGACATGCGGCTTACAAACCTCTTGAAAAAAGCTAGTGCTCTGGGAAAGAACCACACTGAGAATAAGATCAACAACAAAATTCTCAGATCTCAAACCAGTAGATGGAGAATCAAGGTCACTGTGTTTAAGGATAACAAAGATCTCAACAATCTGGATCATCATATGCTACTATCTGATCTAAAGGCATATGAATATGATTTACAAGAGAAAGATCAAGAAGATGAGGTCTCTTCCTCATCTGGTCAGAAGGGAGTTGCTTTCTCTTCTGCCATCAAGACTAAAATCAATGAAAAGGAACCTGTTGCTGATGATTTAAGCTCAAGGAACAAGTTTCTCTCATAACTAGAAAGTTGGAGAAGATGAGTTCCAAGTATGGAATATACAAGAGACACTAGAAGGACTCTACCAGAGACAGAGGAAGTTCTTTCAAGTCTGCAGACAAGAAAAGATCATCTAGAGATTTCAGGGAAACCAGGTTCAAGTCTCCAGACAGGAAAAGAGATTTCAGTCCTAGGAGGAGAGATTCCAGCTTTGGAAGATCAGACTACAGGAAGAAAGAGACCAGCCCAGGCAAACCAGATTTCAACTCCAGGTGGAGAGATTCCAGCCCCAGTTCCAGATCAGAAGACAACACATGTTACACCTCCAACAAGCCAGGCCACTACAGTTATGATTATCCCTAGCTAACACCCAGAGAAAGAGAAGAAAATAGACTTAAGAGAGACAGAAGATTTGCAGACAAGAGATTTCTTCTAGCAGAAGCAGAAGAGGAGGACACTGGTTAAAGCTCTTCTTCTTCTTCTGACTTTGGATCAGATGATGACATATGTCTTATGGCAGAGCTCTCTGAGGTAAAAGAATATACCTTATGTCTTTCTAAATACTCTCATTCTTCTCCCTCTTCTGATGCCTCTGAGGAGTCTGATATGCATATCAAAGCAATAAGTATTAACCACACATGGTCCTATTTAAGTGACAGAGATTAAGAAATCAACAACTACTGAGGTCTAATTCTTTCCGTTTAGAACAGAAGAATTTATCCTCTCTATAGGTCCTCTTCAGCACATACAAAATATACTAGTTCAATCTCTTGGTCAAGACAGACCAATCTGAGAACTACACCTCAATCTTTCACGGTGGATTGTTCAATTCCACCTAGGTCGTGAAGTTGTACATTTATTTTATAAGGAACTGTTAATGTGATCTTCCGTGATCTGATATCACCACACTAACTACAATGTAACACATACTACTTATTGAACAATTTGAAATAAACATATATAACATTTGTTCATATTTAGAGCAATAATGATAAAAGATTTATTCATAGGTTATACAAAGTAAAAGTATACTTTCACGTATAACCCCAACAAAACAAACTTCATCCAGCAAAGAATAAAAGTCCACTTTGAGACAAGAGCAGGTGACTACGGTAATAAATGTTGTGTCTACCATAACTACCTTTTCTCAACGTATGAATGACAAAAGAGGAATAGGGTATGTAAGAAGAGTACAAGGTTATGCTAAGGTTTTTCTTGATAAGGGTAAAGACAAGTTTGTAAGTCCTAGTGATAAGGTAGAAGAGTTAAATAAAAAGACTAAGCCAGAAAGGGAAAGAGGCTCACAACCTCAGAATCCCAGAAGGCAGAATAGGAAACCTCGGAAGAGTTATACTCAAAAGTGGGGACCTAAGTCTTATCATTATAACCAGAAGAGGTCTTCCAGACATACTAAGATAAGACTAGATGACCTAGGTACATATGACACTAGAGATGGATCTTACAGAATGTATCCTTATAACCAGAACTTTAAAACCATGTCTTTAAGACAAGATATCCCTAAAGCTAGGCTGGAAACAAGATACACAAGGCCTATCAGAAGGGATGGAGTTGTTATAAGGCCAGCAACTCAGTATGTCTTTGTTAGAGGAAATGTGCTGGTTGATAGATTTGGAAAAAGGTTAAGATCACCTCATCCAGAAAGGGATGATCTATACCTGTGGATTCCTAAAGTAACTAACCATTCAGGACCCAGTAAGTACGGGACCTAATTAACCTCCTTGCAGGAGGACAATAGCCCATTGGAGAAAGGACTTTCAAGCAATGTTGTCTGGTACATTGATAGTGGATGTTCCAAACATATGACATTTGTTAAAGATCATCTCTTGGATTTCAAGCAGCTTAATGGGCCAAGAGTGATGTTTGGTGACAACAACTTTGGATTCACCAGATGATTTGGAAAGTTGATTATCAATGATTTATCTATAGAAGAAATCTACTATGTTGAAGGACCCAAGCATAATCTTCTTTCAGTATCCCAATTCTGTGAAAAGTGATACTCAGTGATGTTTTCTAGTGACTCTTGCACTATTTTAAATTCATTTAATGATGATATTTTATTAATAGGCTTGAGGAAAGGTAATATTTATCTTGCATATTTTAACAGTTATCCCAAGAATGCATGTCTTGTGGCCAAGAGCTCTACAGAAAACATGCTTTGGCACAAGAGGATGGGTCATTTGAACTTTAAAACACTCAACAAGATAGCCAGAAAAGGTCTTGTGAGAGGTCTACCAAATGAAGTCTTTAAGAAGAACCAGGCCTATGACTCATACCAAAAAGGGAAACAACCTAAAGCTTCATTAAAAGATGTTAAGAGTACAACCACTACCAGAGTACATCAGCTACTCCACATGGATCTCTTTGGACCAGTATCACCACTCAACTTTAGTGGAAGGAAATACACCTTAGTAAGAGTAGATGACTATCCAAGATACACTTGGGTAGTGTTCTTGTTTAAGAAAAAATGAAACTATCACTAAGTTGCCAGAATTTTTCAAGCAGATTCATAATGAGCAGAACCAGAGTATAGTCAGAATTAGGGGTGACAAAGGAATAGAATTCCTCAATTCTCACATTGCAGAGTATTGCAAAGACAAAGGTATTTTCCATGAAACCTCATCTGCCAGAACACCTCAGGAGAATGGAGTTGCAGAGCGCAGAAACAGAACACTTAAAGAGGCAGCCAGGACTTTGCTAGCAGAATATAGCACTCCTCAGAGATTTTGGGCAGAAGCAATCAACACTGCTTGTTTCACCCAGCACAAATGCCCCATTGTCCAGAGACATGCGAAAATACCTTATAAGGTATGGAAAGGTAAAACCCCTTATGTTTCCTTCTTTCACATTTTTTTATGTAAGTGTTTCATCCATGACAATGAGAAATTAAAATTAAAAACCTTTGATGCTAAAGTGGCAGATGGAATATTCCTTGGATATTCTAGCACCAGTAAAGCATATAGAGTTTTTAACAAGAATTCACTTTGTCTGGAAGAAACACCTCATGTTGTTTTTTATGAGTCTATTCTTGAGTAGAAAACAGAAGTGTATCTTCAGACAAGACCAATGAGCAGATTAGTCAGTCTGATGGTAGAGGATCTAAGTTAGTCAAAGTCTATCCACTTGTTCTTGATTCAGACTCAGACTAAGATGGTGAAAAGTCTTCTGGTTCTCTGGAGCAGAAGTCTCCCCAAGGAGCATTACCAAAAGAGGTTAGTACTCCTGTAGGAGGAAGCTCTACTGTAGTTGATAGTAAACATCAAGGTACTACAGTGGATGGTCAATCAGCCCAGACAAGGAATAAGAGGAGCCTGGTTAACCACCCCACTGATCTGTGTTGGGATATAGGTTAGATGTTTTGAAGATGCTAAAACAAAGAACTTGTAATAGGACTAGTTGAATCTGTTAGTTAGCTACAGATTAGTCTAGGTCTAGAATAGGTCTTTGGTTAAAGGGGAAGAAATCTGAGGTGACTTGACCAGAGCAGATGAGTCACCAGAGCAAATGAGTCATCAGAGCAGATGAGTCACCAGAGCTAATGAGTCATCAGAGCAGATGATTCACCAGCGCAGATGAGTCACTAGAGCAGATGAGTCACTAGAGCAGATGAGTCATCAGAGCAGATGAGTCACCAGAGCATATGAGTCATCAGAAAAGATGAGTCACCAGAGCAGAGGAGCCTGACCAAAGGAGTCTGCCAGAGGATCCTGACCAGAGGAGTCTGACTAGAGGAGTCTGCCAGAAGACCTCTCCCAGATGAGGTTCAGAGCAGAAATGTCACTAGACTAGAAGACCCCAGACCAGACGAGTCCTGACCAGATGAGGGAGACGGATTAGTTCACCCACATGGAGGCTTCATAGTAATCTGGAGACAAGAAGATCTTGGAGTTCAATGATTGAGAAGAAGCAATCTGGGAGTCAACTGATGGAGGCTATGATTGATTGCTTGATTGAAGTCAACTAATCAATCAACTAATCAATCTTTGATTGATTATATCCCTCCAATTATGGTTGTTTGAATTGCTAGCATTCCAACGCTAGTTAATTCTCACAACTATAAATAAGAGTGTTTTTGGTTGAGTTCATACACAGGAGTTGGGCAAGAGCACACAAAGATACACGAACTCTCCCATCACTCTACCTTGTTCTTTCACGTATATATACTCTTTAGGAGTTTTTAGTTGGAATCTTTACTCAATCTATTCATCATATAGAAAGGTTGGAGTAAGCAAGTGTACGAAGGAGCTGGTACTTCGCAATTCCAGTAGTTCGTAAGTTGGTTAGAGAGAGAGAGTCCCTTTTTGAGAAAGGGAGAGTGGACGTAGGACAAGTTGGTCTGAACCACTATAAATTCTGGTGTTCTTTATTTTCTTTTAGCATTTCTTTAAAGGGTTTTTCATTAAAAATATTTCAAAACGCTTTTCGCTGGATAACCTTTTTGGGACCAACAAGTGGTATTAGAGCAGTGTGTCCTACAGGCCACTGTTTTGAAATCATCTCGGTGGTCACCAGGGCAGATCCATTTTTTTTAAAACCCAAATTTTTATCGTGCTAACAATTTTTGCAGAAATGGGCTCGAAGAGAGGTGGTAAAATAGACACTAGGAGTTACTCCAAAAGAAGCTTCGCAGATGAGGAAGAAGAGGTATCCACTTCTAGTTCATCATCTAATGTTGGACCAGACGAAGAGATATGTCTAGTGGCCGAGGTATGTTATCAACTTCCTCTTCTTTTTCATCTTCTTCTTTTTCTGAACAATCAGAGGAGTCTGATGTGCAAAATTTGTTATTAGACCTCCAAAAATCTATACAACTTTGTCAAAAGTTGGAAGATGAGAACTCAAAGCTGAAAGCAGAAAATTAGAAGCTTTTACAATATCTAGGCAACTCAGCTGATGTACCAGCTGAACAAAATCATACACTGGTCGAAGAGTCTTCTGACTTGACAACCAGGTGTACTGAACAAGTTAAGCTGATAGAAAGGTTGGTTGTTGAAAATTTTGAGAAAGACAATGAATATAACCAGCTTAAAGCTAAGTTTGATGAACTCTTTCACCAAAACAAAATTGTAAGAGAAAGTGAGGACAAACTCAAGATTAGAGTGGAGCAGCTAACTACAGCAAATAATATTGTATCAAATATAGTTGTCTCATCTCAAAGAGAGCATGATAAGACAGGTCTTGGTTATTCCAAACCTGAATCCTCACATGTTCAGAAAGAAGAACAGCCTAGAAATTTTATTGATAAGGGCAAGAGGTCAGCTGACCAGGCAACTCAGCCTAATGGGCAGATGAGTACTGAAACTCAAAAACCCAAAAGGCAGAAGAGGAAATTTAAGAAGGGTTATACGCAGAATAAAAGACCTCAGCCAGGCAAGCAGAGTAGAAGACAGTCTGGAACTTCTCAAAAGAGGCAGAACCAGCTGACTCCTACTCAGCTGCAGAAGACTTTCAAGACATCTGCCAGACCAGCTGGAACTTTTGATGGTTCTAGTAAAACTTATCCTTATCAAAAAAAAATTCAAGACTATTGCTTTAAGACAAGTTACTTCTTCTACTGGACAAGCTCATAAGAGAAGAAGAGCCTCTAGAAGAAATAACCATGTCAAAGGCTCTTTTGTTGAGTGTGTTTTTGTGGATATGTATGGAAGAAAGATAAGATCACCTGATTAAAAAAGGGATGATTTATTCTTGTGGCTTCCTAAATATTGTGCTAACCCCCCTGGACCCAGAAGGGTACTAAAAACTTGATTGCCTGTAGATACACAAGAAGACCACCTGATGTTTTGCCCCAAGTATCAGTTGAGCTTATTTTGAGGGGGAAGATCAGTTGACCCAGCCTGCTAGACTCTTTATCATGTTATTTCAAAATTTTATTGTTTTGTTTTATTTCAGTTCTTCCTGTTTTAACATCATAAAAAACGGGGAAATTGTTGGGATATAGGTTAGATATTTTGAAGATGTTAAAATAAAGAACTTGTAATAGGACTAGCAAAACCTGTTAGTCAGCTACATATTATTCTAGGTCTAGAATAGGTCTTTGGTTAAGGGGGAAGAAATCTGAGGTGACTTGACCAGAGCAGATGAGTCACCAGAGCAAATGAGTCATCAGAGAAGATGAGTCACCAGAGCACATGAGTCATCAGAGCAGATGAGTCACCAGAGCAGATGAGTCACCAGAGCAGATGAGTCATCAGAGAAGATGAGTCACCAGAGCAGAGGAGCCTGACCAAAGGTCTGCTAGAGGAGCCTGGCCAGAGGAGTCTACCTGAGTAGTCTGACCAGAGGAGTCTGCCAGATGACCTCTCCCAGATGAGGTTCAGAGCATAAATGTCACCAGACCAGACCAGACCAGAAGACCCCAGACCAGACGAGTCCTGACCAGATGAGGGAGACATATTAGTTCACCCACATGGAGGTTTCGTAGTAATCTGGAGATAAGAAGATCTTGGAGTTCAATGATATAGAAGAAGCAATCTGGAAGTCAACTGATGGAGGATATGATTGATTGCTTGATTGAAGTCAACTAATCAATCATCCCTCCAATTATGGTTGTTTGAATTGCTAGCATTCTAACGACTAGTTAATTCTCACAACTATAAATAGGAGTATTTTTGGTTGAGTTCATATACAAGAGTCGGGCAAGAGCACACAAAGACACACGAACTCTCCCATCACTCTACCTTGTTCTTTCACGTATATATACTCTTTAGGAGTTTTTAGTTAAAATCTTTACTCAATCTATTCATCATATAGAAAGGTTGGAGTAAGCAAGTGTACGAATAAGCTGGTACTTCGCAATTCCAGTAATTCGTAAGTTGGTTGGAGAGAGAGTCCCCTTTTGAGAAAGGGAAAGTGGACGTAGGACAAGTTGGTCCGAACCACTATAAATTCTGGTGTTCTTTATTTTCTGCACTTAAGTTTTCTGCATTTTCTTTTAGCATTTCTTTAAAGGGTTTTTCATTAAAAATATTTCAAAACGCTTTCCGCTGGATAACCTTTTTGGGACCAACAATCTGAGTTTAGGAGGCCCAACTGTAGGAGTTCAGACTAGAGAAATTTAGAATATGATTTAGCAAATCTGCCAAGAAATTTGGAATAGGCATTTGTGGCCAACCAGCTGACTGAGGCTCTTGAGCTGAAGATGGAGTTAAGGAAGTTGGTGGATAGGCGGGCTGAACTGGTTGTTGAGGCTCCTATGTTGAAGAGGCCAAGAAGTTGAAGGAGATGTACTCTTCCTCATCCACTGAGCTGCCCACTCTTGTTAAACAGATTGTGGAACCCCTTCTTGATGAGGTTAAAAAGGGGAAAGAAAGAGTCAGAACTAAAATGGCTGCCAGAACAGAGGAGACCTCAGCTGCTCACTCCACCAGACTCGACATCATTGAGAGCACCATGGCTCAAGCAGAGATCAACCAGAAGAGGAAGAGAGAGTTGAAATCTCTTGCCATGGCCAAGTAGTTGACTTAGGAAGAAGAACAGGAGGTTGGTCCAGCCAAGAGAAAGCTAAGGAAAGCTCTCAAAGGCTTTCTGGAGCAAGTTGTTGAGGAGAGGAAGAAGGTAGAAGACAAAGAAACTGAAGAAGAGAGAATGACCAAAATAAGGAGGAACATAGATAAAGAGCATAGAAGAAAATGAGAGCTCAAGAAAAAGAAGAAGCAGAAGTAGGCAGGTGGCAGCAGCAGCAGAGGCAAGAGAGAGAAGATCCAGATTGATGAACACTTCGTCTTGTCCCACATGACAGAAGAGTCTTTCAACTCTCTTGTACCTATGCCTCTGGTGGAGCAATGAAGAGAGGCCAAGACTAAGTGGTTTATCATCCACTACATCCACCAGGCACCTCCAGAAGATGATAAGATCATCAACAAGATATTTCACAAGTGGATGCAGGCTTATGACAAGAAGTTGTATGATGATCTCATGAAGTCCACTATTGAATTTAATATGGAGGTGACTGCTCCTGTCTTCGAGTACCTGCTTACCCCTGTGGAAGAAGGCCAAATCAATTAGGTAGAACTGAAGAAGCTCTTCCGGACCAAGGTCATGCGAGATTTTAATCCTCCCATCCAAGAAGAGTACAAGGCCATCCAAAACATATTCTACGACTAGTTCATGTTTCCTAAAGAAGGAAAAAGATACTGTTAACCAAACTAGAAGATAGGAAATTTATTGTAATCTGTAAAAGTTTGATCTTACTTAATACAATCCCTACTCCTGTTGGCCAAGACAATATCTTGTTATCATCTGTGTCTTGAGATTTATTTTAAGATCTCTTATGTTTACTTTAATGCTTTATCTTATTTCAGTTATGGATTAGGATTTTAACATCATCAAAAACGGAAAAATTGTTAGGATATATTCTGTTGTTAGTTTTGAAGATGTTAAAACCAGATGATTTAATTGGACCAGCTGAACCTGTTAGTCAACTGATGATTAGAATAGGACTTAGTCTAAGGGGAATAAGCTTACCAGAAGACTCAGATCAGAAGATTCATACCAGAAGACTTAGACCAGAAGACTTCTACCAGATGAGTTACCAGAGCAGGAGACTCTCCGGCTTACCCCAGACCAGAAGAGCCCCGAGGACCAAACTAGGCTGGTGATTTAAGAATGCCTTAAAAACACTTCAAAAATCGAGGCACTCTTTCAGATCACTAGTCTAATCAGGACCATAATACATCCTAGTCTTCTGGTTCCTTCAGTTCTCACGCAGAAATCAAGTTTCAAAAGGAAGTTAAAGACCGTTGGTGATTGAAGATAAATTGAAGATACAGATTAACAAAGTCAACACACTTTATCAATTAAGATCTCACCAACCCCAGTCAATCAATTAGTCAATGATTAATTAACTTCCAAGAATAGGGGATTTCATTTTATTAGCCTTCCAACGGCTAACTCCATCCTCCCCTATAAATTCCAAGAGACGAATGAAGAGATACACATGTACAAGAACACTCAAGCATACATACATTCAAGCATTCCAGTACTCACAATTTAACACTCGGTATCATACTCTCTAGGAGTTGTACTCAATCTATTCATCTGATAGAAAGGTTGCAGTGATTTGAATAGTAGTTTCGAAAAATCTACTAGATTGTAAACAAGGAATTGGTACTTATCAATTCTAGTATGTAAGTGAGAAAGTGAGTAAGGAAGACCCCTTGACGAAGGAAGAGTGGACGTATAATTTTATATCCGAACCACTATACATCGTGTATCCTTTTTATTTACTTGCACTGTAACAACCCAAAAAAAAAAAACTCCATAAGTAGAGTCGTATTATTATTATTATTTTTATTTTTTATTTTCATATGAAAATATTTGTATAATTATTGAAGAATAAGAAATATAAATTACATGATATAAGATATTATACTTTATTGTATCATTAATCAATTTATTTTATTATATGACTAATGTTTGGAGGTAATAAAGTTATTGTAGGCTTAAACTATATGATATTCTTCCCTTAAAACTTAATTAGGGGAGAAACTCACATTAAAGATAGGTTAAGGGCCTTTTAGGGCCCAATAAGTAAGGAACCCTAGCCTTGAGGGACACTATAAATAAGGGTTGGCAGCCACTTTTGAACACTTTCAGTACTTCACTTATAGAGTAAGTCATCCTCTCACACACAAACATCTTGCACACACAAAGTCACACACACAAACAAAAATGTTTGCACTTCCAGTAGCTTTCCGGCAAACTTTCAGTGTCTGATCAATGATTGACAAGTACAATCTAAAAGCTGACATTAAGAGTTTTCTGGAACATCTTCCCATTTCTCAATTAGAGTTCTAGATCTCCGGTTATCGCCGGTCGAAGTTGGGGTGATGCTATTGTAGGCAGACTAATTTATAAAGATCATAACTCTATTTTCGTTGGTTCAAATCTTTTGATTTTAGTTTCATTGGAAAGCTGCTGTTATAAGCTTTTCCAAACATCTTTTCTTTTGCAATTTGAAGTTGTAGAACTCTAGTTATGCTAGATTGAAGTTGGAGGGACACTATTTAGGCGGACCAACTTCTATAGCTCATAACCCTTTGCTTATTTATCCAAATCTTTTGGTTTTAGTCTTGCTGGAAAGTTGGAATCGAGAGCTTTCCAGAACATCTTCCTTTTTTCAAATCGGAATTATATAACTCCAGATATGCTTGGTCAAAGTTTCAAAAATATGTTCTTAGATTTATTTTCTCTCACTTCACTTCAATCTATTTCTCTCTCCCATTTTCTGTTCACATCCACCATATTGCCGCCACCTATGATAGTTGTTTGTGTCATCTAAGTATCTGGTGGTGGTGGTGGAAGAGGAGAGGTGAAAGTAATAGTTACATTTTATTTTATTTTTTAAAAATTCCTCAAAACTTCTAATGTACCTAAAACGTTCATTTTTCATCCGTTTTAGAAGAAATCAGTGGCGTTTTATCACAAAATTTGCAAGCTACTGTTTTCTATAAAAAATTATATATATATATATATATATATATATATATATATATATTAGTTTATATAAGCTTGTAGGCAGCCCCAAAACTTGAGCAAAATGTATAGTATTTAGTACAAATTCATTGTCATATATTTTGACTCATATTTTCACAATTTCTATTTCATCGTCTCAATCACACACACTAACTAAATTATTATTATCACTCATATAATGAAAACTAAGAGATAGTACTTTTGTGGTAGGAATTGGGGATCAAAAAGTAGAAAGAGTTTTGGAACTAGGAGGATATGATACCGCTTAACCCGTGTAAACTACTAGGTGGGGTAACTCTTAGTGGATCTTTTATTGTCTACTTTTCTATCATATGATTTATTGTTTTAAATGTCATATATAAATTATCGTATATGATGTGTTGAAATGTGAAATGTATGTTTTATGGATATGCAAATGATTACATGTATTCATGATCAAATGTGAAGATGCATGCTTTATAGATACATGATTATCTATATATATGCATGCACTAAGGATAAGATGTATGATATACGGTTGAGTCCGTACAATGTGTATGATATACGGTTTAGACCGTACAATGTGTATGATATGTGGATAATACCGTAATAGCTATAATAAGATCACGGGTAAAACCGTACAAGGTTTGATCAAAAGATCACTTTCGGGTCGCTCCCGAATAAGATGCTCGAGCGGGGTAAAGCGTGTCCCAACAAGATTGATGTGCTCTTATGTGTATTACATATTAAGTATACACTATATATATTAACACATGATGTTGAACATGCTCTATGATTCGTTATTAAATATGCCTCTAATTGTCTTTAATTATGATATAAGATGATTCGTGTATGTGACTTTTATTTCAAAAATTTGCATGATTTTTGAGTGGGCAATCGAGTGAACCCACTAAGTATTTTTTAACGCTCACCCCTTCCCTTTTCAGGTGGGAATGAGCGGGAGGATTGAAGATGATGTGAGTCCTCGATCTCGAAAGTGCAACACTCTTTAGTTATGCTTTGAACTTGGAATTTTTGTTGTCTATTCAAATTATTTTGTTTACTATTGTAAATTTTCTTTAAGATCATATTATATTATTATATCCGCTGCTACTAATTTAATGAGTAATATCATTCCCTTACATTGATTCATGTTTAAAAAAAATTATTTTCTTAATTTCAATTTTAGGGTTGTTACAATTTGGTATCAGAGCAGGTCTACTTTTCTGGAGACTTGCTCACTAGTACTTTTGATAAAATATCTTTTGAAAGTTAAAAGTTCTTACGAAATTGCACTTCAAGACGAGCTCACATCCAACTTCAGTCCACCGCTTAAAATTGGTACGTTTAAATTCATATATATTGTATATGGTGATTGGTTTGACATGAATATGTTCTTATGTTATGTTGTGAGTGAATATGTAGTTGAAGTTTGACAATTTTGAGACAAACTAGGACTCATGCTCTGCTTTAGAGATTTTAAGAACATTAGATTCTAGAGGCCATATAAGTGTTACCGCCCATGTGATGTCACTATAAACGTATATATCATTGCTTGATCACTGTTACTGAGCCGCTGACTGCAGCAGCGTGTGCTCGTGAAATTGAGGTCGCATGCGTGTATTGGTAGTAGTGCATCTATGGTAGGTTCAGATTAACGAACTTTAATAATCAGGTTATAGAATATTATTTGAGTTTATTAACTTTATTATATTATAAAACTCATGAGACATCAATGAGTCCAACCTAGAGCACGGATTTTGATAATTTATTTCGAATAAATTAGATAAGAACGATACACTTCATATCACATTTTCTTCGGGTTTATAGAGAAGAAAACTCTTTGATGTTATACAAATTCGTATGAAAAATAAATTACAATATGTCTTCCTCTATGTGTTGGGAAAATATGGGGTGCCCGTAATCTATTCGGGATGAAATTTAAATACGAATTTAAATACAATTATTACTAGCATGAATTAATCCTAATTAATTCAAATAATAATTCCAACAACCAATTTAACATCATGCATGTTGAATTAATTCACATATAATCTATGGCGGAATAAACAAGAAAATATGTGACTTACGTACCTCTCGTAGAACTTGGCCTTTGAATAAAATGGGACAAACAAGTACGCGCTTTATCAACCCAAAAGCCTTCTCAAGTATTTCCCTTTCGCCTTATTCGATCACCGGTGGGAGATGCTTTCGAATAATTTAAATAACTAAGGAAAAAGAAAAATATATATGCTCTTGATTTTTCCAACACATGGAATTATGTACTTGGGGATGAAATAATCATCCCCTATTTATAAGTAGAGTGACCAAATTTTTTAGGGATATTGGGCCTTGGAGAAAATCTTTTCTTAGTCTCTAAGAAATTTTGAATATATCTCATATATTTTTTTCTCCACAATAAAATATTCCACAAAAATCTCACTCTTCTTATAAGTCTTGCAATTTTCGAAAATAATGAAATAAAATCAAAGATTTGGATCTTCTTGAATATATGAGATAATCTTGTATTCCAAGAATACTTATCTTCCATAATATCTTTTCAAGAAAATCAACAAGATCTTTTCTTACTCCAATAAACCAATTTTCGAAAATTTAGAGGAAAAAATCAGCAATATTATTTCCTTTTTATTTTAATCACCTTATCATTATTGGGCTACTTAATGGGCTACTTGAGGGGCCTTTAAGAAGAATTAAGATTGGACCTCCTAATGGACTTCTGAATTTCAATATTGAGCCCCAATATAATTCAATCCATTATTATTAATTATTACCACTAATAAATTAATATTGCACTATCCATCTTAATCCATATTACGATAATATGGGCTCCCGGTTATTATTTCCCACGTTTAAGATTATCAAGTCTATTAATTAATTAAGCTTCTGAATAGCTCTAAATTAATTAATATATTTCACCTTAGAGTAAAGACAGCTCAACATTATTATCTGTACCGAAGAAATTGATTCTTCACTTGCAAGATTTGGTACGATAAAACTTCTGAGCCCACTAAGGGGACTAATCACACGAGCCGTACTCGCATGCGTTTCTCCGTATTAAATCTTAGCAACCATCGTATGATTAATATTACTGCCCAAAGCACAAGGTTCGAAGTCATAATGATTCTCACCCAATATGAATCAAAGCAATAACCATTAAGCACACACGGTCCTATTTAAGTGACGGAGATTAAGAAATCAACAACCACTGAGGTCTAATTCTTCATATTTCAGAACAGAAGAATTTATCCTCGCTGTAGGTCCTCTTCAACACATACTAAATGTGCTAGTGCAATCTCTTAGTCAAGACAGACCAATCTGAGCCTTACACATCGACCTTTCACGGCGGATTGTTCAATTCCACCTAGGTCATGAAAATGTACGTTTAGTTACAAGGAAATTGTTAATGTTGTCTTCCGTGATCGGGTATCACCACATTAACTACAATGTAACTAGTACTATTATGAATTGTTTGCAATAAATATTCAACATTCAATCATATCTAAAGCAAATGCGATAAAAGAATTATTCTCATAAACAAGTGTTTGATACACGAGTTATACAAAGTAAAAGTATACTTTCACGTATAACTCCAACACTATGGTTCACCACCTTTCAACGGTTTCAACCACCAAACTTTAGTAGAAAAATAAGTGTAACATTTCACCCACATTGAGCGTATGATAAGTCTCATCTGTTGTTTTCCAACTAACTGAGGGCCCGAATTTTAGCTAAGGTAGAAGCCATGTGACTTGGAATGACTTCAAGGAGGTGGTCATACAAACTAATTACCACGCTCTTATTGCGAGGAAGAGGTAAAAATCTATGTATCTGGAGTAAGGGACTAAGAAAGTGATGGAGTACGAGCATAAATTTACCTAACTATTGTGTTATGTCACCCCCATGGTAGACTTTAAGGAAAGGAAACTTCAATGTTTTGAAAGGGGGTTAATACCAAAAATTGGTTGTATCCTCATCGGACAAGGAGCTATGACAAATGGTGAAGTGGTTGAGCGGGCTCATGGAATTGCTTCTGGAACTGAAGTTGGACAACACTATTAAGAAACCTACTAAAACTTCTAGTAGGAAGAGGCAGGGGAAACCACCACAGATTAACAACAAACTAGCTAAGGTTGAAGGAAAATATGTGCCAAATGTTGGAAAGACCAAGACAATTACAACGACTATAGGAGAAGCAGTTAAGAAACTTGGAACCATGACATATATGCTACCCGTTTTAAGTATACCTGCTCTTACACTTTTTGAAACAGGAGCCACACACACTTTTATATATCAATGTTAACGATGCTAGTTTAGGAGTTATTAGACCTTCTGATAGGGTTATCGTTACTGATAAACTGTGTAAGAACGTCGAAATTGACTCTGAAAATAGAGCCTTATGGGTTGACCTATGCATCATTGAAATGAAGGTTTTTGATGTGATTTTGGACGTGGATTGACTCCAAAACCAAAATCAAGTATCATGAGAAAGAAATATCAAGGAAGAGTTTACATTAGTTGGGGGAAAGACTGTGGTTATGCCTCAAGCTATATCGGCAATTAAGTCGGCCAAATTGATAAAAAGGCAAGGCGTAGAAGCTTAGTAGGTACATAAGACAGACACTAAGCCACGGAAGAAGTCCTTAGATGAGATGCCAATAGAGAGAGAGAGAGAGTACGGGGATATTTTCCCTGAAGACTTGTCAAGTTTACCCCCGAACTGACAAGTGGAGTTTACAATCGACCTTCTTACTGGAACTGCACCTATATTAAAGGTACCCTGCTGCATAGTGCCCAAAGAACTTCAAGAGTTAAAGGGGCAACTACAAGAGCTTCTTGATAAAGGATTGGTGTGACCTAGTGTATCTCTATGAGAAGCTCCGGTATTAGTTGTCAAGAAGAAGGATGAGACATTTCGAATGTGCATTGACTACCGTGAGTTGAACAAACTCACAATAAAGAATAAGCTCCTGCTCCCATAGAGTGAGGAGCTATTTGACCAACTTAGAGGATCAAGTGTGTTTTTAAAAATTGATTTATATTTGGGTTGCCACCAATTGATGATTAAGAAGGAAGATATACCTAAAATTACTTTTAGGACGCGCTATGGGCACTACGAGTTTGTGGTCATGCCCATCGGGCTTAGTAATGCACCCGTGCTATTTATGGATCTCAAGGACCAAGTTTATAATCCGTTTCCTGATAAAAAAAATTATTGTTTCCGTCGACTACATGTTGGTTTACTCTCATGATAGGAGACAGCATAAGGATTGCCTAAGGATCACATTGTATACTCTTCATGAGAAGATATTTTTTTAACCTTATTTATAAAGTATGAAATTTGGTTGGATAAACTATTTCCTTTTTTTGTAATACTACGAAGACATGGAAGTAGACCCAACCAAAATAAATATAGTTACTACTTCGAGGACGTTGATAAACATAAGCAAAGTTCATAGTTTCGTTGGTTTAACCAGATATTAAGGAGGGTTCATTAGAAAGTTTCAAAGAGTCTAGTACCCCTGACTTGTCTTACCCAAACGGGAGTTTGTTTTAGTAGATGAAAAAGTGTGAGAATAGTTTACAAGAGCTTAAAGAAAGGTTAGTTATGGTTGTCGTCCTAGCTATACCTGATGGTATTAAAGGATTCATTATTTATAGTGATGCTTATAAACTTAGGCTCGGTTGTATTTTGATGCAACATAGAAGGTTGATGGCATATGCCTTAAAACAATTAAAAACTCATGAGAAAAATTTACCCTACACGTGTTTAGAATTTACTACAGTTGTTCAAGTCTTGAAAATATGGCAACATTACCTTTACGGTGGGAGATGCGTAATCTACACCGCTCATAAGATTCTCAAATACTTATTCGAGCAAAAAGAGTTGAACATGAGATATAGAAAGTTGTTAGAATTTGTTAAAGATGACGATTGTACTATCTTGTATCACCCTGGGAAAAACTAATGTAGTAGTTGACACTCTTAGTCGTGAGGATAGGGGAAATGTTGTTTGCTTATTGACCATTCAAGAGCAGCTGATAATATAATTTAGCTAGATGGAGTTGGAAGTCATAATACCACCTACAAACCCCAATACTATTATGACGATATTTTGTAATGAAGCTTACATTACAAGAAAGGATCATTGAGGCTCAAGATAGAGCTGCATTTTTGGAGAAGATGAGGGATAAGGTCATCAGTGGTGCCACAAATTTTTTTTTTTTTTTGACATAGACATCAATGGGGCACTATCGTATAGAAGAAGAATATGTGTTCCAAAAGATTAGGATATTCATAGAGAAATCCTAGAAGAAGCGTGCAACACCCCATACATCGTCTACCCAGGAACTACAAAAATGCATAGAGACTTAAAAAAAAAGATGTTTTGTGGAAGGAACATGAAGGAGAGTATAATTTTCTTTGTCCAAAGATGTTTAACTTGTCAACAAATCTAAGTGAAACATCAACGACCTAGAGGTCTCCTACAACCGCTTGAAATTGCAGAGTGAAAGTGGGAACACATTACAATGGATTTCGTTGTTGGTTTGTCTAGGTCAACCGGGGGAAACCATACAATTAGGGTTATTATTGATTATTTAACTAAGTCGACTCACTTTCTACCAATCAAGATGACTTCCAATATGGATAATCTAGCCCACATATATCTCGAAGAGGTGTTGAAACTTGATAGAGTCCCCGTGTCGATAGTTTCTGATCGTGACCTGAGGTTCTCATCTCAAGTTTAGCACAGCTTAAATAGGGATATGGGAACTAAGATTAACTGTAACACCACATTTCATCCGTAATCAGATGGCTAATCATAAAGGACTATTTAGATAATAGAAAATGTGTTAAGGGCATGTGTTTTAGATTCTGAAGGAAAATGGGAGGATTACTTGGTGGAATTTGCATACAACACCTTCCAAACAACTATAGGAATGACACCTAATGAAGAACTCTATGGAAAAAAAGTATAGATCACCTTTGTATTAGGATGAGGATGAAGAAAAGAGAATCCTAGGACCCGAACTTGTCGAAAGAACTGTTGAGGCTATAGATAAAATTAGGGCAATGATCAAGATAGCTCAGGATAGACAAAAATCATATGCTGGCCAAAGACGGAAGGATTTAGAGTTTGCATTCGGAGAAAAAGTTTTTTCTAAAAGTGTCACCCATTAGAGGTGTTATCCGTTTTGGGAAAAAGGGAAAAAACTGCGACCAAAATTCATTGGACCATACGAGATCTTAGAACGAGTCGGGAAAGTTGCTTATCACCTTGCATTACCACCAAACCAATCTGGAGTGCACAATGTTTTTCACGTTCTCATGTTGAGGAAGTATTTTTTTATTCGAGTCACGTAATCCACCATGAAGAACTTGAAGTCGAGAAAGATTTGCTTACGAGAAATCACCAATTGCCATACTAGAGCACAAGATAAAAAAAGACTTTGTAATCGTGAAATTCGGCTGGTCAAAATTCAGTGGAATCATCATAACAAGGATGAGGCCACTTGGGAACTGAGCGAAATCATTGCAAAGTACCGTCATTTATCGCAACAAGGTAAATTTCTAAATTCCGAGGACGAAATTTTGTTTAGGGGGGAAGGGTATAACAACAAAAAAAAAAATTCCATAAGTAGAGTCATATTATTATTATTATTATTATTATTATTATTTATTTTCATATGAAAATATTTGTATAATTATTGAAGTATAAGAAATATAAATTACATGATATAAAATATTATACTTTATTGTATCATTAATCAATTTATTTTATTATATGACTAATGTTTGGAGGTAATAAAGTTATTGTGGGCTTAGAACTATATGATATTTTTCCCTTAAAACTAAATTAGGGGAGAAACCCACATTAAAGATAGGTTAAGGGCCTTTTAGGGCCCATTAAGGAAGGAACCCTAGCCTTGACGGACACTATAAATAAGGGTTGACAGCCATTTTTGCACACTTTCAGCACTTCACTTATAGGGTAAGCCATCTTCTCACACACACACATCGTGCACACAAAAACTCACACACACACACACACATAAATATTTGCACTTCCAATAGCTTTTCGGCAAACTTTTCGGTGTCTGATCAATGATCGACTGGTACCATCTGAAAGCTGACATTAAGGGTTTTCTGGAACATCTTCCCGTTTCTCAATCGGAGTTCTAGATCTCCGATTATCGCCAGTCAAAGTTGGGGTGATGTTATTGTAGGCGGACTAACTTCTAAAGACCATAACTCTCTTTTCAATAGTTCAAATCTTTTGATTTTAGTTTCATTGGAAAGCTGTTGTTATAAGCTTTTCCAAACATCTTTTCTTTTGCAATTTGAAGTTGTAGAACTCTAGTTATGCTAGATTGAAGTTGGAGGGACACTATTTAGGCGGACCAACTTCTACAGCTCATAACTCTTTGCTTATTTATCCAAATCTTTTGGTTTTAGTCTTGTTGGAAAGTTGGAATCAAGAGCTTTCCAGAACATCTTCCCTTTTTCAAATTGGAATTATATAACTCCAGATATACTTGTTCAAAGTTTCAAAAATGTGTTCTTAGATTTATCTTCTCTCACTTCACTTCAATCTTTTTCTCTCTCCCGTTTTCTGTTCACATCCACCACATTGCCGCCACCTATGATAGTTGTTTATGACATCTAAGTTTCTGGTGGTGGTGGTGGAAGAAGAGAGGTGAAAGTAATAGTTACATTTTATTTTATTTTTTAAAAATTCCTCAAAATTTCTAATGTACCTAAAACGTTCATTTTTCATCCGTTTTGGAAGAAATCAGTGGAGTTTTATCACAAATTTTGCATGCTACTATTTTTCTATAAAAATTTATATATATCAGTTTATATAAGCTTGTAGGCAGCCCCAAAACTTGAGCAAAATGTATAGTATTTTAGTACAAATTCATTGTCATATATTTTTACTCATATTTTCACAATTTCTAGTTCATCGTCTCAATCACACACACTAACTAAATTATTATTATCACTCATATAATGAAAACTAAAAGATAGTACTTCTTTGGTAGGAATTGGGGATCGAGAAGTAGAAAGAGTTTTGGAACTAGGAGTATATGATACCGCTTAACCCGTGCAAACTACTAGGTGGGGTAACTCTTAGTGGATCTTTCATTGCCTATTTTTCTATCATATGATTTATTATTTTAAATGTCATATGTGAATAATCGTATATGATGTGTTGAAATGTGAAATGTATGCTTTATGGATATGCAAATGATTACATGTATGCATGATCAAATGTGAAGATGTATGCTTTATAGATACATGATTATCTATATATATGCATGCTCTAAGGATAAGATGTATGATATACGGTTGAGTCCGTACAATGTGTATGATATACGGTTGAGACCGTACAATGTGTATGATATTCGGATAATACCGTAATAGCTATGATAAGATCACGGGTAAAACTGTACAAGATTTGATCGAAAGACCACTTTTGGGTCGCTCCCAAACAAGATGCTCGAGCGGGGTAAAGCGTTCCCCAACAAGATTGATGTGATCTCATGTGTATTACATATTAAGTATACACTATATAAATTAACACATGATGTTGAACATTCTCTATGATTCGTTATTAAATATGCCTCTAATTGTCTTTAATTATGGTATAAGATGATTCGTGTATGTGACTTTTATTTCAATATTTTGTATGATTTTTGAGTGGGTAATCGAGTGAACCCACTGAGTGTTTTCGAACGCTCACCCCTTCCCTTTTCAGGTGGGAACGAGCGGGAGGATTGAAGATGACGTGAGCCCTCGGTCTCGAAAGTGCAACATTCTTTAGTTATGCTTTGAACTTGGAATTTTCATTTTCTATTCAAATTATTTTGTTTACTATTGTAAATTTTCTTTAAAAGCATATTATATTATTATTTCCGCTGCTACTAATTTAATGAGTAATAACATTCCCTTACATTGATTCATGTTTTTAAAAAAAAAATTGTTATCTTAATTTCAATTTTAGGGTCGTTACATGCACATTTCTATTCTGCTTTAAAAGTTTTGGATAAAGGTTTTTTTATGAAACACTTAACTAAATCAGCTTCCACACAAACCAGATTATACTTTACCAGATTACTCTGATCAGAAGAAACCAAGTCTTCTGATATTGTTATTTTTGAAATTTTTGTTTTGGAGATAGAAGTCTATTCAAACCCCCCCTCCCCCTTTCTAGACTACTTACCCCTTTTCAATTACCAAGTGAGACCAACTGGAGCTGAAGAGAGAACATTGTTGAAACTTGGGTTGTTTAGTATTGTTGAGAATGTTGATAAATTTAATGATTATCCATGGGAAAATAAATCATTTGTACACCATGAAGAACTTCAATGGAAAGGTGGAGAGTGCATCAGATAACTCAGTGCAAAAAAAAAAGATGTAAAATACAGTCTACATGGATTTCCTATAGCAGTCATGGTAGTATATTTACGTTTGAAAAATAATTTCTTTGTCAATATACAATGCACATATTTAACTTTTAGTGCTTGTTTGTTTCAGGATTCACCCAGATTAGACTAGAACTTTCCAGCCCCCGTCTCATTCTAGTTAGAGATGTAACATCCAGTTTTTATATCTCATTCTCCATCCACACCTATAAATATTCATAAAACATATTATTATTCATCCCAATACAATTCACTTTATAAAATTTAAAAATATTATTACTCTTCCCAATACCATTCACTTTATATATCATATATCGTTTTTCTCTCACTCAATCATTACTCACATATCACTTTTCTTTCACCCACACTCTCTTTCCTACTTTTTCTCTTACACATCATATTTTATTCTTACACATTATTTGACATAAAGTAAAATCTCATCATACCAAAATCTTAAAACAAACACATACTTTTACTATTCATCAAAGATTTTACATCTTGTGGATGTAAAGTCATGACTTTACACGCAACACCTAAATCCCAAAACAAAAAGCCCTTAAAGTTTTTATAAAAAAAATAAATAAATATGGGGCTTGGAAGCAATTCCAACTCTTGAGAGGTTTATCGATTCGAGTGGAGAAACAATGCCTCATATGCTTAGTTAGAAGGTCAGTGATAAATTATAATCTGTTACACTGGATATATTTTTTTAGTCGGGAAAGGTAATTATTATGCAGTAGTGTTACAAAAATTTGCCATTAATGATTGTGAAATAATCAACGCATTTAATCTATTGCATATAATGTTAAATGCAAATTGGATCCTACAGAAGCTGATAAAAAAATATTTTGATAACAAATTATTCATTTGGATGACAATAAAGACTCAAGGGTTGATAACAAGGATAATCTCAATAGTGATATTGAGTCTATATTTGAAGGTAGTTCGTCAGGTAACGATGATGATGGTGTTGATGGTGATGGTGTTGAAGATGATGATTCTATAGATGGACTAAATTTGGAATTGTGAAATTATATCTCTATAATGTAATTAACAACAAATTGAAGAAAATCAAAGTTTCTATTATGGTTGCAATTAATGCATTGAATAGAAAGGTCGACAGGTTGATTAATCTGACAACCAACATAAACCAAGAAAACATTGCACAAGCATATAAAGATGATTAATCTGACAACCAACATTCTATTATGCCAGGGAGAATTCTTTAAAAGATCGTGCAGGTTATATGTAAATTTCTCATTTTTCTTTTTATTTAATATTTCTTTAAATAATTAAGATTTATTTTGATATTGTAACTTTTAGATGATGATTATAAAGAAATGCATGAGGACATGAGACAACATTCAAAAATTGATGGTAGATATATTTCCCAATATAATTAATTTTAATTTTTTATTACTTAATTTTAACATTTAAATTTTAAGTGTAGGTGAGCGTATAATGGAGGAAGAGGAAATATTAGTGGATAAGACTGAAGAAGTGTGCGAACAAGTGCACAATGACATAGGAAAAAGGTAAAATTTATTGATGATACAACTGATTGAAAGTTTAATGATTATTTTCTTACTTATGTGTAAGATTTAATTTCTGTGAATAGTTGAGACGACAATGGATGGAAGTGAATTAATCCTAGAGATGAAAAATTTGGTAAATGATGTGAAACTAGACTAAAAAATTAAGGGTACATTTTGTAAAACCTTTTTCAATTTTATTTCCTACTTATGTGTAACATTTAATTTTCATATGCAGATGGGCTTAGAATGATAGTTGGTGAATTGATTGAGGAAAAGACCGATGACACTACATAAATAATTTAAGATATGGATCAATGTTCAGACGAGTTTGGTTCAGATTTTAAAAATACACTCATCAAATCTTACTTTCATATTTGTTGATGATTATATTCTAATCAGATGGATTAATGGCTATGTGTGATTGATTACCACTGTAAATGGTAAATACGAAGAATCGAGGTTAGAATGGGTGAATACGTGTATTGGTTACGTAGTTCTTTCGTAAGTGTGTAAATTCTAGATGTATGAGTGTGTATAAGTGTATTTGGAGTGTATTTAGGAATTTTGACTTAATTTATTTCATTTAATTTATGGTTTCTATACATCCCACCAAGTAGGTGGTGGCAAGACCTTTCACCTCCCATGTGTACATGCTTAACATATGGGTGGGTTGACCATTTGACCTTATCTAGATTAAATTCTATCTTTTAAACATGTTTAGCTCGTAATTATAAGTTGTTCGTCATATTTGGGCTTCTCATTGTAGAGCATTAACTTTTTTCCTTTTCGGTTGTTCGATTCTCTTAGAACTTTTGTCCAACCTGTTCACCCAGCCTTATAGGTTTTCAGGCAAAGTCCAGCTTATTTTTCATAAGCTGCTCACCGCTCAGATTTGTTCGTCCAATGGTCTTAGGTCATCTCTTGTTGACTATGTGACTAGTGCTGACGTCAGAGTGGGGTTGTTCGTCACTAATTGATCAATGATCAATTTATCTATTAATCCCCAGATTATGGGCTCTAAAGTTGTTTGTCGTAATCCAAATTTTGCTTGCCTATCAATATTCTCAACCTTGCCCGCCCTTCTGTTGAGAGATTGATGACGAGCAACTATGGGTTCTGAAACTCGGATGAAGAGCTACTATGCTTTGGCGAGCTACTCTTATGGTGATATTTGGGTTTCCGAGGCGGGGTGCAGGTTCGAGGCGTGACGTGGGCATCGTGATTGTCGCTGCCCACGCACACACGTTCTCGATGCCACACACTTCCCGAATTTTTGGAAGGGGGTCTATACGTGCCCCTATTTGCGCATTGGTCCTCAAATTTTTCTCCCCTTTGCAATTTAAACCCCGTTTTCACTTCACTATAAATTGGATTTTTCATCTAATTTTTTTTCTTTTCGAAATTTTAAAGCCTGGGAATCCCTTATCTTCTTGCAATCTTTCCAGTGATGCTTCTTTTTCCGGCTTTGATTTCCACCTCCGTGGATCTCAAGGTAGTAATTTAGTATTTCTTTTTTTTTCAATTTTTGCCATTCTTATTCAATTCTTCTGTTTTTATTTCCTCAAACTTGCGTATGTGGTCATCGATACCATCGTCGTCGCTACAAACTCTAGCTGACCACCATTGCCACCTCCTTTAGAAACCTTAAACTCATAAAACTCCATGTTCTCTTTTTGTTTTGTAGTTACCAACTCTCCAGCCATCCAAGGCATTCAGAGATGGTGCATCATTTTGCTTGGTCGAAGGTGCCAACCAACTTCAAAGAAATTCCAAGTTCACACATTCGCCGAGCCTCGGAATCCGTTGCTCGATCATGGACTGCTCCACTCGAGCAAACTGCTTGCAAAAAATATTTAAGGGATAATAGTCGCCTCGCTCTAGTCCAGGTGAGTAACATTGCTGTGATCATTTAGAAGCTTGTAGATCAAGTGGATGACGTGGAGTGTGATGCTCATCAATACACCAGTGTTGTTCGACGCATCACTCAGGAAAGGGACGACGCCAGGACGAAGGCGGAAGAGGCCATTGCTCGGCTAACGGACAAAGTGAAGGCGGCTAACACCTCTGAGAAGAGTGCCTTAGACTACTACTAAAATCTCTCAGAGGAAATGAAGGCTAAGGAAGCTGAGCTACAGAAGCAGCGTTCTTCGCTCAAGCGCGAGCAAAGAAAAAGAGAGAAGGCCGAGCGGAAGGCCAAAGAGGGGGATGCCAAAATTGCTCGTTTGAAAGAGCAGCCTGTGGGATTGATCACCTTGGATGAACTGCAGGCCCAATTGGAGGTAGGGTTGTAAACAAATCAAACAATTTTGGTTCGATTTGGTATTTGTATTCAAAATTTTATAATTCGAATTCGAGTACAAATTTGTTTGTTGATTCAATTAGTTATCAAATAAAAATTCAAAACTTATGATATTCGATTAAATATTCGGTTAAATATATATTATATAATAATAGTGATAATAAATATATTTATCTATAAATTTAATCCCATTATAAGTATATCAAGATGTTGACCCTTATGACTTTATTCAAGAAATGGGCTTTAGTTGCAAACTCGATGGAAGATTTGATGCTCGTCATTTGTTTATTAAATTTTTTTTCATGAATTTAATAGTTAACTTTTTTTTTTATTTAGGTACTTGATTATGTTATGAAACTTTTAAGTTTATAGTATTTTTTAAACATGTTCGAGAAAAATTCAATTCGAATATTCGCTTTGAGTATTCATATGTTTTCTAATAATACGATATGAGTTTCAAATCAAATATAAATCGCATTTATTATTAAAAAATATTATATTCAAATTTGATGTTCGAAATAATTTCACAAATACAAATCCAAAACAAGTGGTATTTGATTCGATTCGTTTCGTTTACAACCTTAATTGGAGTTCAAGCTTGGGGTTTGCTTGATTACAGGCTATATTTGATCATATGTCGAGTGTATTCGAGCATTCAATGAATGAAATGCCCCCGAGGCCCTTGCACTCGTTGCCAAGGAGTTCGCTGAATTCCTTCAGAGTAACCCAACTGAGTCTGGCTCCATTGTGTAAATTGGCGATCTGCTCGATTATGGGGTCAAGATTGACTTTCTCGGTCCTAGCTCCATTGTGTGGAACAATTACTTGTCACTCATAACTGTTGACGAACAACTTTACAACCCTTAGGAAACCAAAAATAATTACAAGTATAAACTAGTTGCTCGACAGACGAACAACTTTACATTACTCAAAAGTCCTAAAGTTTTACAAGTACAAACAAGTTGTTCGACCAAGATATTTTACCAAGCAGGTACTGTTTGATTTCTAATACTTAGAAAATTTTCAAAAAATTAGGCAAATTTTTAGATCTTACTTGCTTCTTCATGGATCTTGTTCATCCAATGTATCTTAGTTGTTTGTCTTTACTGATAATACTTCTTTAAATGCACCGCATTCTAGGAGTATTGGGCCGAGTTATCATTCATATCTGTAATGTCATATGCTCAATTGGGTAACTTGCTCATTACCCTATATGGGTCCTCCCAAGTCGGCCCAAATACACCTGGAGGTAGGGCGAGCAACTTGCGTAGGACCATATCTGCATCTTTGAATTCCCTTAGCTTAACATGAGAATTATAATAGTGTTTTGCTCGTTGCTTGTATGTTGCATTTCGAAGCTCGGACATCATTCTTTTTTCTTCGAGCAAATCTAACTCAGTAGCCATAACAGAGTTGTTCGACTCTTCCTCAAAGTTGGTTGTTCGTATTGTCTTAGTTTTTAGTTCAATCTAGATAATTACCTCTGTTCCGAATGCTAATGCAAAATGTGTTTCTCTTGTACTTGATCTAGGAGAAACTCTGTATGCCCACACACATCCGGGAGTTCCTCAGACCAGTTTTTTTTCATTTTCGTCAATCGCATTTTCAAAACATGGTTGATTATTTTATTAACGGCTTCAACTTGACCATTTGTCTGGGGATGATAGGGGGTTGAATAGTATTTTTGTATCCCCCACTTGATATAGAAGTCTCTTAGTGACTTTCCATCGAATTGTAGACCATTATCTATCACGATTGTCTGTGTGACTCCGAATCGATAGATAATATTCTTCCAGATAAAGTTGATCATCTTCTCTTGTGTAAGAAGGCTTCTGCTTCTGCCCACTTGGTGTACTAATAGACTGCCACAATATCAAATCGTACATTTCCCTTCCCAGGTGGAAAATATCCAATGATATTCATTCCCCATCTTACAAATGGTCACGGGTAGTATACAAAATTGAGCTCTTGTGCCGGAGTATGGATACTCGGGGCAAATATTTGGCAGAGGTGAAAAGTTCTTACTATTTGGAGAGCATCTTGACGTAGAGTTGGCCAATAGTACTATTATCTAATTAATTTGTAGACCAAATTTTGCCCCCCAGTATGATTTCCACAAACTCCAGAATGTATCTCTTCGAGTACAGCTCGTCCTTGCCCCCTAGGCAAACACTTCAGGAATGGGAGTGAAAAACCTCTTTTGTAAAGTTGTTCACCCACCAGGGTGTACCTGGTTGCTCACTTAGTAAGCTTGGCAGCTTCAAAAGGGTTAGTCGCTTGTTCACTGTTAATATTGTTGGTAGTGAAGTATTCACTATTTACTTTGAAACAACATGAATTTGTCATTTCTTCTCATTAACTAACACTTTATGACCAAATATTGTTTTAGATGTTTTGACATGCAGGTTGAAGATCTAGAAGAATCTACAAGAATGTGGAAAACTCAATGTTGCAGTGAAGGTTACAATATGGAACGGTTACGGGTTCCAGAAGGTCCTACAAAGACCTATAAGGACCTACACAATCCAGGCTATTCCAGAACCTATAGAACGATCTAGATTAGGCGGTTGCAGTCAATATCATCAGAATAAATATAAGATCATGTACAGTTAATAAAAGATCTTGGAGGAAGTTACATGAAGAAGTTATTTTCGGATGAGGATTTCCATCTATAAATAGAGGCTGAAATCTTCAATGCTAGAGAGTGGAATAATCGAGTACACCTACTCTAGTGTCGATCCTGAGTTCAAAGGTGATAGGGCAATTATTTCAACTTTACGTTATGCCTAGAAGTTTAGTACATCTGACATAACTTGCGATCGATCATATATCTTTAGATAGAGAGATCATTGATATAGTGAGAGATCAACTTTGACAGTGTATAGTTTATATACTTAGCCAATTTAGATTTGATAAGTGATATCAAGTCTTATTTCCATTGTGAATGATTTAACTCTTCACACAACTTTCATATCACTAATCTTATTATAGTGAACGTTTCACCATAAGACTAGCACAAGTTATTTTATATAGTTTGTGTTAAAAAGTTATTCCATCTTGCAATCGTTTGTTTTAGTCTTCCGATGTTCTAAATTAAACTCTATTTTCCAGATTGTTGTAGTTATTGTTCTAACATTCATTACAACATCTACACTTAACACACACGACATACACCCTTCAATTGGTACCAGAGCAATACACTTGACATGCTAAGTTTAGATCCTATGTTTTAGTATGTCTTTTTTCTATGGAATATCCTGTATACACACCACTTAGGCCTCCTATTCTTGATGGGAACAACTATGCCTATTGGAAACCTAAGATGCACATGTACATCAAATCTATTGATGAACGTGCTTGGAGAAGTGTTCTGACAGGCTGGGAATGGTCCAGAAATCAAGCAGATGATGATAGTGAGACAAGAGTCAAACGGGAGATTGAATGGACCAATGAGGAGACCACGACGGTGAGCTACAATTCCAAAGCTCTCAATACTATATTTACCTCTGTTGATGTATCTATGTTTAAGATCATATCAACATGTACCACGACTAGGGGTGATCACAGTGTAGTTTTGCGGTTTTTTCTACAAAATTTAAATTGCATTGCTACATGCGGTTTGGTTAAGTGTAAAATTTCAAACTGCGGTTTATTGAATAAAATTGATCATGCGGTTTTGAATGGTTTCGGTCGGTTTTTGTCGGTTTAGCGGTTTGAACAAGATATAATGTCAAATAATTAAATAATGGTAGTAAATAAATAAATAATAAAAATATTTTACTATTCGATAATTACACCTAATAAGGCAACTCATTATCATCTTCATACGAGCATTTTAGAATTACTACTATGTTCGTTGTTCATCTCTTCTACCACAATAAGCAATAATGGACAACATATAATTTTAAAACAACATAGTTGGTAAATATTCTAATTAATTTATAGTTAATGGACTAATATATATATATATATATATATATATATATTATTAGTAAGTACACTCATTGTTGGGAAAATAGGGGTGCCCGGAATCTATTCGGGATGAAATTTAAATACGAATTTAAATACAATTATTACTAGCATGAATTAATCCTAATTAATTCTAATAATAATTCCAACAACTAATTTTCATCATGCATGTTGAAGTAATTTCACATATTAACTATGGCGGAATAAACAAGAAAATATGCGATTAACGTACCTCTTGTAGAATTGGCCTTTGGATATACGGGACAATTACGATCTCGCTCTATCAACCCAAAAGCCTTCTCAAGTATTTCCCTTTCGCCTTACTTGATCACCGGTGGGAGATGCTTTCAAGTAATTTAATAAACTAAGGAAAAAGAAAAATATCTATGCTCTTGATTTTTCCAACACATGGAATTATGTCCTTGGGGATGAAAAAATCATCCCCTATTTATAACATGTAAGGGCCGAAATTTTTGATATATTTTGGGCTTGGAGAAAATCTTTTCTTAGTCTCTAAGAAATCTTGAATATATCCCATATATTCTTTTCTCCAAAATAAAATATTCCACAAAAATCTCACCCTACACATTAAGGGGTAATTTTCGAAATTAATAGGATAAAATCACAAGATTTGGATCTTCTTGAATATATGAGATAATCTTGTATTCCAAAATACTTATCTTCCATAATATCTTTCCAAGAAAATCAACAAAATCTTTTTTCTCCTAATATACATAATTTTCGAAAATTCAAAGAAAAAATCAGCACAATATTATTTTTTTTATTTTAATCACCTTATCATTATTGGGCTACTTGAGGGGCCTTAAGGAGAATTAAGATTGGACCTCCTAATGGACTTCTGAATTTCAATATTGAGCCCCAATATAATTCAGCCCATTAATATTAATTATTACCACTAATAAATTAATATTGCACTATCCATCTTAATCCATATTACGATAATATGGGCTCCCGGTTATTATTTCCCGCGTTTAAGATTATCAAGTCCATTAATTAATTAAGCTTCTGAATAGCTCTAAATTAATTAACATCTTTCACCTTGGAGTAAAGACAGCTCAACATTATTATTCGTACCGAAGAAACTAATTCTTCACTTGCAAGATTTGGTACAATAAAACTTCTGAGCCCACCAAGGGGACTAATCACACGAGCCGTACTCGCACGCGTTTCTCCGTATTAAATCTTAGCAACCGTCGTATGATTAATATTACTGCCCAAGACACAAAGTTCGAAGTCGCAATGATTCTCACCCAACATGTATCAAAGCAGTAACCATTAAGCACACACGGTCCTATTTAAGTGACGGAGATTAAGAAATCAACAACCACTGAGGTCTAATTCTTCATCTTTCAGAACAGAAGAATTTATCCTCGATGTAGGTCCTCTTCAACACATACTAAATGTGCTATTGCAATCTCTTAGTCAAGACAGACCAATCTGAGCCTTACACATCGACCTTTCACGGCAAATTGTTCAATTCCACCTAGGTCCTGAAAATGTACGTTTAGTTACAAGTAAACTGTTAATGTTGTCTTCCGTGATCGGGTATCACCACATTAACTACATTGTAACATGTACTATATATTGAACGGTTTGCAATAGAAATTCAACATTCAATCATAACTAAAGCAAATGTGATAAAAGATTTATTCTCATAAAACGAGTGTTTGATACACGAGTTATACAAAGTAAAAGCATACTTTCACGTATAACTCCAACAATCTCCCACTTATACTTAAAGTCTGCTTTTAGTATACATCATGCATGTCTTAGTGTAGTAGCTCTACGTGACATCTCATGTCAACCTACACTAACCTAATAATTCCTCCCACTTATACTTAAAGCAGATTGGCAATAGTCTTGACTCCCATTCCATCCACATGTCTCTCGAATGTACTCAGAGGCAGACCCTTTGTGAATGGATATACTAGGTTGTCCTCCGACATTTACCTTTGCCACCTCTTTATCTCCCCTCTTAACGATTTCTCGTATAAGATGGTGTTTTCTTTCAATGTGTTTGCTGGCCTTGTGGGCTCTCGGTTCCCTCGAATTTGCAACTGCTCCGGCATTGTCACAAAAGACAGTTATCTTGTCGGGCAAATTCGGAACAACGTCCAAGTCCACTAAGAAGTACTTGAGCCAAACCGCTTCTTTCGCTACTTCACAAGCAACTACTTATTCGGCTTCCATGGTCGAATCTGCGATGCGTTTCTGCAAATCGCTTCTCCATGTCATGGCTCCTTCTCCCATGCAAAACACACTACCCGAGGTAGGTATTTTGGAGTCTATGTCTGATTGGAAATTTGAATCCGTGTATCCCTTGGGAATTAGATTGTCTGATTGTTAAATCAGCATTCCATACCAAGTTCTTTTCAGAAACTAAAGAACGCATTTAATTGCAATCTAATGTGCTTTCCCGGGGTTACTTTGATATCTTGCCCTCATGCCCACGGCAAAGCAGATATCCGGTCTCGTACACAACATTGCATACATAATACTTCCTACGTCCGAAACGTACGGAACGTCTTTCATGTCATCTATCTCCACTTGCGTCTTAGGGCATATTTCTTTAGATAGATGGATTCCGTGCCTAAAAGGTACAAAACCTTTCTTGGAATCTTGCATGCTGAAATGCTTCAAAACAGTGGCTTTGTATGAAACTTGCGATAAACCCAACATCCTCCTCTTGCGATCTCGAGTGAACTTGATCCCAAGGATGTGACCGGCTTTCCCTAAGTCCTTCATATCAAACTGATTTGACAGCCATACCCTTACGTCTGATAATACCTTTACATTGTTTCCAATGAGAAGAATATCGTCTACGTATAATACTAAGAATACCACCGCAGTTCCGTCACATCTTTTATACACACAACTTTCGAACTTGTTTTGATCACAAACCCATAAGACTTAATAACTTGATCAAAACACTGGTTCCAAGTACGCGATGCTTGCTTAAGTCCATAAATGGATCTCTTAAGCTTGCATACGAGGTGCTCTTGGCCTTTTTCAACGAAACCTTTGGGCTGTTGCATATAGATCCCATCAAGACTTCCGTTAAGGAAAGCTGTCTTGACATCCATTTGCCAGATCTCGTAATCTAAGTGCGCAGTGATCGACAAGAGAATACGGATGGACTTAAGCATAGCTACAGGCCACAGGCCACAGGCCACAGGCCTTGCTTTGAAGGTCTCTACCCTTCCGTCCGGTCCTCTTTTCCTCTTGTACACCCGCTTGCATCCAATGGGCTCTACCCCACTAGGTGGATCAACCAACTCCCACACTTGATTATAATCCATCGAACCCACCTCGGTTTCCATTGTGGTTTGCCACGCCTCCGCGTCTTTATCTTGGATTGCCTTGTCGTACGTTCATGGGTCTGATTCATCGCCGGGAATCAAATCCGAAGATTTTCCAATTCCCATGAATCTCTCGGGTTGCCTTGCAATCCTCCCACTACGACGGGGTTCCAGTTGTGAAGGTATGATGTGTGGTATATCATCTTGTATACTTGGTATTGGAGTTCGCCCTCTTAACTCGTCTAAGGTAATCTCACTTCTGGGCTTTCTTTTGTTCATATAGTCTTCCTCCAAGAATTTAAAGTGCGAACTAATCACGGTCTTTTAATCCTTGAGACTATAGAACATACACCCTTTCGTTCCCATGGGATATCCTATAAACAACCTTAATTCCGAATGTGGATCCAATTTACCGGCTTCCTCGTCTAGCACGTATGCCGGACAACCCCAAATCCGCAAGTGTCTTAGACTGGGCTTGCGCCCGGTCCACAATTCCATTGGGGTTTTAGGAACCGATTTGGATGGCACCAAGTTTAGAATGTAAGTTGTTGTTTCCAAGGCGTTACCCCAAAACGACTTGGGTAAATCCAAATAACTCATCATGGATCTGACTATTTCTAAAAGAGTCTGGCTCCTTCGTTACGCCACACCGTTCTATTGAGGGGTTCCCGGTGCGGTCAACAGGGATACAATCCCTTCGTCTGATAGCTAGTTCAAGAATTCATCGCTAAGGTATTCGCCTCTACGATCAAATCGTAGAAACTTGATACTTTTTTCCCTATGCATCATAAGGTAGATGTATCAATATCTCGAGTAATCATTGAAAAAGATAATTTACTCATACCCCTTCTTGCTATGATCGTCATTGAACTACACATATCGGTATGAACGAGTCCTAACACTTCCGTGGTTCTATTCCCCTTGGCTCCAAATGCCCTCTTGGTCATTTTACCCTCTAAACAGGATTCACAAGTTGGAAATGGTTCGACTTGGAATGATTCCAAGGATCCGTCTTTCACCAATCTCTTTATCCGCTTTAGATTAATATGACCTAGTCTAAGATTCCATAGAAGTGTTTCGTTCATCTCCGAAGAACGCTTTCTTTTATTGCTCGAAATAATCGATGTGTTATTAGATTCAATTTTGTGAGTGGTGTGCCCAAAAAATGGTATAAAGATTATCCATTGAAGTTCCGGAATAGATAAACTCATCGTTTCAAGAAATAATAACATCCTTATTAAAAGAAACTGAGTATCTATTCAAACAATTTAGAAACTGAAGGTTGAGTTCTTTCTAAACTAGGAACATGAAGAACGTCTCTCAAGACCATAACTCTATCTTCAAAAGATAGGCGCACTTCTCCCACTGCTTTAGCTGCCACTCTCGTAGCATTGCCCGATTTGATGGGGATCTCACTTCTGTTAAGTCGTCGGGTTATCTTGAACCCATGAAAAAAAAATGATCAGTAGCTCTCGTATCCACTATCCACGAATAGACAACATACGCCACTTCATAAGTTTCGACGACTAAGGTGTGTGAATTACCTAACTTTCCTAGCCTCTTAGGCTTGGAACAGGCAGACCTCCATTGTCCTCTCTTACCGCAACTAAAACACTTCCCCTTCGATGCTAGCCTTTGCATTTGCCTTTCGCAACAATTGGATTTGCTTGGATCCGGCCTTTGGTTCTCTTTCTCTTTTTCCCTCCCTTGCGACCAAAAGAGGTAGACGGACCATTAGCCACCATAGCACTAGACTGGTGCTCCATTTTCACCTCCATCGAAACTAAAGCTAGTAAGAGCTCGGGCAAACAATTTGTCCGTTCATTCATCTGACAGTTCAGATGAAACTGCTCAAAGCTTCTCGGTAGAGAATGGTATATGAAATCAATCAAAATCCGCACCAAGTACTTCCAACTTGTTAAGGTATGCCATCATCTCGAGAACGTGCTCCCTCACGGGCGTTCCCTCCACCATTTCCAACTTGACCGAGTCATGTCTGGTGTACTGATTAGTCATGGGTTTGATGTGAAGACATCTCTTCAAGGTGTTCTATGATTTCAACAACGGATACAATGTCTCCATGAACGCGCCTCAAATCCTCAAACAGAGATGTCAAGATGATGCACTTCATGTGTTCATTGTCACGCTTCCAATCATAAACTGCCTCTTCCCATTGCTTGACTTATCATTAGGCTTGCCGGGTATATTAACATAAATAACCCAATTGTGTTTTCGTGCAGTAAGGACAAATTTTTTTTTAAAAAAACATTTCCAATCGATATAAATCACTCCAAAAAGTTTATTAACTTTAAGTATATTAAACAGTGGATTAAAAGGTTGCGACATGATGAAATGAGAATAAAACATACATTCATATCAATATCTAGAAAAATATGAAATTATCACATAATTCGATCACATCAATTATATTGAAACCTTAAAACAATATAATCATGCATCAACCAACATCTCGAAACAATTTAAATGCGCCACGAGGGGTGGTCTATACATTTAAACACATTCAAGCGGATTACAAACTTAAAAGTTATAAATCCTTAATTCAAAATTAATAGTTGGCTCTCACTTTGACCACATAGAAACTGACAGGGACTCCGAGGGGAGTAAGTTAATATCAATTTCCTATGCCTAAGTAATAACCATAATTAAATACAGGATTATTATTTCGCTTTGAGCAAGCCACTCGGGGTGAGGGTCAATACCGCCACTAGTAATAATCCACAATCATCCTTTCGGAATTTATTCATGTGAAATCCGTTCTTTTGGCCGATCCGAGGGGGAAATGTATAACAAAAGAACTTCACAAATAAATAAATTATGGAGGCCAAATTAATCCA
Organism: Ballota nigra; assembly: GCA_947034835.1. NCBI lineage: Eukaryota > Viridiplantae > Streptophyta > Magnoliopsida > Lamiales > Lamiaceae > Ballota > Ballota nigra. The sequence goes on from OX344726.1 coordinate 63,370,078, forward strand.
ATTTTAATATCCGGAATAAAATTGCGATTAAATAAACATACTTAATAATTTTCGAAAGTAAGGTTTTTCTTGGACAATTAAATTCATGCAATCACATATTAACAAATAATAATAAGTGCACGAAATAAAACATCCATCAAAACAAAATTAAACACATTGGAGCACTCAAATCCAATTGTCACGGTTTAATTTCTTCACGTCTTGATGCGAAAAATCGTCCTTGTTGCTTTCCGACGTTCGTCTCGACACACTCCCACTCGAACAACAACACTTCATCAAAAACAGCATCGTTTGGGGTTCGAGACGACGTTTAAAATCACCCAAAAAAAAAACACGAACCGAAAAATTCCACGGCCCGAGATACGGCGCGCGTCGGCCCACGAAGTGGGCCCGCGTGCCTCCCGGCACAAAAAGCACCGAAGCGCTGCAGGAAGCGCGCCGAGGCACAGCCCCGAGGCGCACCCGAGGTGATGCACGGAGGCGCACCCGAGGCGCTGCACGGAGGCGCACCCGAGGCGCACCAGGCCGTGCCCGAGGCGCGCGCGCGTGCGCGCGTGCGTACGGCGCCGGCCTCCCGTCGCGCCCGGGTCGTGCGCCGTGCACCCCGTGCGCCGTTTTTCGCCGTTCGTCTCCGTTTTCTTCACCCCTTGTATGATTTTACGTCCATACACGCGCCACGCTTGTATGTGTCGTCCGGGTACGCCGTTTTTAATTCTTCAGTTTTCGTCACGATCCGGTTACAATTTATTTAACAAAAAAATAAATACTAGATCTAGACTAGTCTATTACAATGATCGAATCAAAATAAAAACAACTAATCTACTCGTGGATTTTCTCACGAGAAAAACGAATTCGAACGAATCGAATTAAAAACAATTAATTCACACGCATGAAATTAACAACATTAAAACCATGACAATTGGATACCTGCAAAAAAGATCTAGCAATTCTACTATCCAATTTCAATTTAATGTTTAACATTTTAAATTCCAATTTAAAGATCAGAGCCCGAAACCGTGGCTCTGATACCAGTTGTTGGGAAAATGGGGGTGCCAGGAATCTATTCGGGATGAAATTTAAATACGAATTTAAATACAATTATTACTAGCATGAATTAATCCTAATTAATTCAAATAATAATTCCAACAACTAATTTTCATCATGCATGTTGAATTAATTTCACATATTAACTATGGCGGAATAAACAAGTAAATATGCGATTAACGTACCTCTTGTAGAATTGGCCTTTGGATATACGGGACAATTACGATCTCGCTCTATCAACCCAAAAGCCTTCTCAAGTATTTCCCTTTCGCCTTACTTGATCACCGGTGGGAGATGCTTTCAAGTAATTTAATAAACTAAGGAAAAAGAAAAATATATATGCTCTTGATTTTTCCAACACATGGAATTATATCCATGGGGATGAAAAAATCATCCCCTATTTATAACATGTAAGGGCCGAAATTTTTGATATATTTTGGGCTTGGAGAAAATCTTTTCTTAGTCTCTAAGAAATCTTGAATATATCCCATATATTCTTTTCTCCAAAATAATATATTCCACAAAAATCTCACCCTACACATTAAGGGGTAATTTTCGAAACTAATAGGATAAAATCACAAGATTTGGATCTTCTTGAATATATGAGATAATCTTGTATTCCAAAATACTTAACTTCCATAATATCTTTCCAAGAAAATCAACAAAATCTTTTTTCTCCTAATATACATAATTTTCGAAAATTCAAAGAAAAAATCAGCACAATATTATCTTTTTTATTTTAATCACCTTATCATTATTGGGCTACTTAATGGGCTACTTGAGGGGCCTTAAGGAGAATTAAGATTGGACCTCCTAATGGACTTCTGAATTTCAATATTGAGCCCCAATATAATTCAGCCCATTAATATTAATTATTACCACTAATAAATTAATATTGCACTATCCATCTTAATCCATATTACGATAATATGGGCTCCCGGTTATTATTTCCCGCATTTAAGATTATCAAGTCCATTAATTAATTAAGCTTCTGAATAGCTCTAAATTAATTAATATCTTTCACCTTGGAGTAAAGACAGCTCAACATTATTATTCGTACCGAAGAAACTAATTCTTCACTTGCAAGATTTGGTACAATAAAACTTCTGAGCCCACCAAGGGGACTAATCACACGAGCCGTACTCGCACGCGTTTCTCCGTATTAAATCTTAGCAACCGTCGTATGATTAATATTACTGCCCAAGACACAAAGTTCGAAGTCGCAATGATTCTCACCCAACATGTATCAAAGCAGTAACCATTAAGCACACACGGTCCTATTTAAGTGACGGAGATTAAGAAATCAACAACCACTGAGGTCTAATTCTTCACCTTTCAGAACAGAAGAATTTATCCTCGCTGTAGGTCCTCTTCAACACATACTAAATGTGCTAGTGCAATCTCTTAGTCAAGACAGACCAATCTGAGCCTTACACATCGACCTTTCACGGCAAATTGTTCAATTCCACCTAGGTCGTGAAAATGTACGTTTAGTTACAAGTAAACTGTTAATGTTGTCTTCCGTGATCGGGTATCACCACATTAACTACATTGTAACATGTACTATATATTGAACGGTTTGCAATAGAAATTCAACATTCAATCATAACTAAAGCAAATGTGATAAAAGATTTATTCTCATAAAACGAGTGTTTGATACACGAGTTATACAAAGTAAAAGCATACTTTCACGTATAACTCCAACACTCATGTGTATATTATATATATACAAGTCAATTCAATGCATATTTAAGAACATATATAATATTTTCATATATTAATTCATGTTAGAGAAAATTGGTTGGTGGTATTATTTATAATTAATTGGTATTAAAGTTTATTTGAGACTTTAATAGTTGACAAATTAATTTTTGGGTGTTGAAATTAATTTCTCGGAAATTAATTATTACAAGTGCATTCTACTCTTGGAGTAGATGAGATTGGTGTATTCATACTCGCAAAACCGATTTTCGGTGAGTGAGAAATTGAATCGGAAGTCGAAAGGTTCAACACCTAAATATGGGATTAAATGAGTCATCCCACATTGGAATTTTGGATTACTAATATACATGATATTAGTATGGGAACTATGAAGTATAACAAATTATAATTGATTGCTAGTCAATCAAAGTTGCCACACGCGCGCGTGCGCGCCAAGTCGAGCCGAGCTGAGCCGCATCGCGCCGTGGACTTGGTCTTGGTCTTGGTTCTTGGCAATTGGACTTTGGGTGGACTTTGGGCCTTGGGCCTAGTGGGTATCTAATTTTTTGGAGAACAAAAATTAGGATATCAGGTCCACAGAGTTTGGGTCGATTCGGATCAGAGACCCACCCAGTTAGAGAGGTCAAACCGGACCATACTTCATAAGAGCACATAAAACACGTGTGCTAAATTCGTGGGACGTTACCAGCGTGATTTACGGAAATGCGTTCTGGGTCAACTCTTGCCACTAACATAAACGCATCCGCATTTAATACCCATGCGGTTTTTCCTTCTGCATTGAGTGGAGGTTCGCCTATAAATAGCGTCCTCATGCATTTGCCTGGCCACGATTCAGAAAAATCTTCTCCTCTCTCTCAGTCTCTCTGCATATATAGTCTCTAAGTGCCAGTCCAGTTCTAAGCGCTTGTTGTGTTCGCCGGAGCTCCAAGACCTGTGGTGCTACACTCTTGGAGACGATAGTGACGTTTTACCTTTGGGGGCAAATTTCCAAGACCGAAGAGCCCTACCGGGGAAATTTTGTCTTGCGGGAAGAGGGCTTCCTCGACTCGTCACTGCTGCCATTTATTTTTTCTTTCTTCTCTCTTAGTAATAGTTATCGAGTTGTAATTTTTCCTTTTATTTTGAATTATTATTTTCGCAGTAAAAAACTCTTTTCAATTACTATCGCAAGACAAAAATTCTTCTTTTGTTTTTCAAAAAATGACTTACGGAAATAACAATTCGGAGTCTGCTAACCAGGGAAACACTGTTGTTCCCTCTAGTAACCCCACTCCCCAGGGCACCACTACCCCCGTTCCCCCTGTAACTGTCCATGTTGGGCAGACCTCTAATCCCTCTGTGGTGAGCCCTTTCCCGTTTGATAACTCGAGACCTTTTATGGTCCAAAGTGAGAGACCCGAAAAGTTTTCGGGTAAGAACTTCAAGAGGTGGCAACAGCGTATGCTGTTCTTTCTTTTCCACAAGTCTGAGGTTGGCGAGTTTCCTTACTGAGGACCCGCCTGCAGTCGTTGAGAACGATGCGCAGAATGAGGAAGTTCATGCCCGCTGGTGGGAACACGACTTCTATGCTCAGAATTACATTCTGAGTGGTCTGGCAGATGCTTTGTACAGTGTCTACCAGAAGTGCAAAACGGCCAAGGAAATGTGGAATTCCTTGGAGGCCAAATATGTGGCCGAGGATGCCGGTACTAAGAAGTACTTGGTTGGGAAGTTCTTGAACTTCAAGATGGTGGACTCGAAGTCTGTCGTTGAACAAGTTCAAGAATTCCAGTTGATTCTGCATGACATTGCTGCAGAAGGAATGATACTGCCAGATGCTTTCCAAGCCGCTGCAGTAATTGAGAAACTGCCTCCAAGCTGGAAGGAGTTTCAAAGCCACTTGAAGCTGAAGAAAAAGAGTATGACCTTGCAAGAGGTCATAGGCAAACTTCAAATTCGCGAGGGTGGGCTGGAGAGGAACAAAGGTCAGGAAGAGGCTAAAGCTAATTTGATGGAGTCAAAGAAGCGCAAAAGGCCAAATTCTGACAAAGGTAAACAACCAGTTGTAACTCGACCCAAATTTACGGTTGATTGTTACAACTGTGGAAAGCCAAACCACATTGCAAGATTCTGTAAGGCCCCGAAGAAAGATGACAAAGGCAAGGGCAAGCAGTCCAATGCGAACGTGGTTGAAGGGGAGTTCACTGAAGAGGACCTTGCTACGGTGACCACTGAAGTGAACCTCGTGGGCAACCCAAAGGAATGGTTCATTGATACGGGGGCTACCTGTCATGTCTGTTCTGACAGGAACGCTTTCTCGACCTATGAGCCAGCCAATGGGAGAAAGCTGCACATGGGGAATCAAGCCACGTCTGAGGTGGCTGGGGTTGGCAATGTTGTTCTGAAGCTGACCAGTGAGAAGAACATCACACTGAGAGATGTCCTGCATGTCCCGGACATTCACAAGAATAATTTCAAACTTGTATTCGAGTCTAATAGGGTTGTTTTTAGCAAGTACTCAGTGTACCTAGGTCGTGGATATGTCCACGATGGTCTGTTTAAGATGAGTGTCATTGTTGTACACCCCAAGGGGAAATCTGTTATGAATAAAGAAGCTACTACTTTTTCTTATATCGTTGAGTTTTCAGATTTATGGCACTGCAGATTGGGACATGTAAATGTTAAATCGATAAAATGACTAGTAAGTTTAAATTTACTAGATATAAAGAATGTTTATTTAAATAACAAATGTGAAATTTGTGTAGAAGTGATTAGGCGTGAAATTGTCATGATTCGTAGCTAGAAACACCCTAGTTTTGGTCGAATTTATTGAGTTTTTAGAGCCAAATGAGTACTATTTCTATACATTGATGAATTTGTCTCTTTGATACTCACAGGTGAATCGAGGATGAAAAACGGAGTTCGTAGGACTTTGAATCGACTCAAACGGATGCCCGGATGAGAAGATATCGAAAAATACGATTGGTATTAGTACGTGTGAAGAAAAGTGTTAGTTGCAAAGGAAGGAAGACCCATTCGAGCATCGTCACTCGAGCGCCCCGCTCGAGTGAAGTAGATCAAGCGCCTAAAAACATACAGAACGTTTGGGCCGCTCGAGGGAGATAGCTCGAGCGCCCCGCTCGAGCACCAGAACCGCTCGACCAAAAGAGCTCGAGCGCCCCGCTCGAGCACCTGATCCGCTCGACCACCATAGCTCGAGCGACCCGCTCGAGCGGGTCTGCTCGAGCGCTTCCAAGGCATTTTCTCCAACTTATGTTTTTCGGCCCATGAGTTCACGAATTTGCCCGTTGCCTATATATATCTCTTCCAAACACGTTTTGAAGAGCCCCGAACTTTGGAAATCACTTTAGACTTAGTTTTTGGAGAGGAAGGAGAGGAGCAAGCTTTATTTACGTTTTGTTGAGGTTTTGCATACGAATTCTTAGTTTCTTTTCGTTTATTAGTCTTTTTTCGGTAGTTTGATTTCTTTGAACGCTTTGAAACTTCATTTTAGTTAATTAAATTTTAGTTCTCAGATTTATTTTCTTTTAAAAACCCTAGTTCATGTTTCTTACTTTCTTCGTTCAATTCATCATGTTTATGTTCGTTGTTTCTTCTATTGCTTTTATGTTTGTTAAAGCTATGTCCGGCTAAAACCCTTGTATGCTTAGGGTAGGATGAACTCGTAGAAGTAGGATGTGGGTACGTAATTAGGGTAATTTGTGACGTTAGTTTTAATTCTCTTAGTTAATGAATTCTTATAATTAATCTTAACTTTACCTTTGAATTTCGTACGAAAGTGTTAGAGAGAGGACGACCGCATCACTCAATAACAATTAGTAGTCTTGACGAGAAGGTTTAGAAAGGGTTAATTCATTTACCAGTTTAGCGAAGGAGGACGACCGCATCACCTTAGTTAAATTAGGGTCTCATTAATTGAGCACAATCTATTAACTTGTTAGTAGATTAGTGAAGTCGAGTGTTAGGGTAAAGTATTAGGGTTTAGAATCTTGAGCTTTCACCTTGCATTCTTATACTTAGGTTATTTCTTGCACGTCACAGTTATTCTGATTATGTACCTGCTCCGTTAGTATACGTAGGAATTCCTATCTTAAGCATCACCATCTCTCATTAGAACACAACCCTTAGTTAATTAGATTTCTTTAGTATTTTAGTTTACTTAGTTTAATTTAGTCTTTTAATCAATCTTCCAAAAAATCCAAAAACAACACACTCATATTAACTACGACGTGTAGATCTTCAGGGATCTATTCGCATATACACCATCCCTTGGGTTCGATACTACTTGGTCATTATACGTACTTATACTACAGTGAACCCGTCCGCTTGCGGGTAAGCGACTAGTAGAAGTTAGTGTAGTTCGCTTCAAGTCAATGGCGCCGTTGCCGGGGATGGTGTTATATGCTCTTTGAATAGGACTTGTAGATAGCTTAGTAGTTAGTAGTGAGTGCTTTCTTTTCTATTTTATTTTTATTTTTATTTATTCGGCAGTTGCGTTTTGATCCTTCTGCTAGTGTTTCAGGTTTATGAAAACACGCTCACAAGGCAATACGAGCGAAGAGAGGTTACCTGCAGATCCTGAGACAATAGCTAGAAGGAACCGAGCCTTCCAACAAGTACCAGTACCTGCTGCTAATCCTCAACACGTTCCTCAGAACGTAGATCACAATATGGATATTCAATGGAGGTTTGCAGCGCAGCCGCAGAGGTACTATGATGGAGTGGCTTTGCCTCCTGTTGAGGCGAACAACTTCTCGATATCCCCGGGGATTTTAAAGCTGCTTACCGAGAATCAGTTCAAAGGGGTGATCGGGAAGGAGAATCCTCACACTCACCTGAGGAGTTTCCTCATGATAGCATCTACTTTCAATTACAATGGCATGTCTGAAGATGCCAAGAGGCTTAGGCTGTTCCCATTCTCATTGACAGGAATAGCCAAAGAGTGGTACGATAATACGCTCCCACGGGGAGGTATTACCACTTGGGCCGAGCTCGAGCGTCTGTTCCTCGAGTGATTCTACCCTCCATCTAGGACGATCAAGGCTAGAATTGAGATCTCGTCCTTTCGCCAGAAGTCTGGAGAGGATTTACGCCAAGCGTGGGAGAGATACTCAAACATGCTGATAGAGTGCCCGCAGCACGGGTACAATGAGAGAGACATTATGGCATTCTTCTATAGTGGTGCCAACAAGGCGGGGCAAGACCATTTAGACGCCTGTGCGGGTGGAGCATTCCTGAATCAAGGCATAGAGAGGTGTAGAGAGATCGTGGACAACATTGTCACGAATACCGGGGCTTGGAATGGAGATCCAGATTTTCAGAGAGTTCATCAGGTTGAGGAGAGTGAAGGAACGAGAAGGCTATTGATGGCCATGATGGAGAAGATCAACAACCTCGAGTTGGGGAAGAGTTTGGGTGGAGAGCATGCAGTAGAGAATGAGAGAGTAGACCAGCCCAGTGGACAGCAAGAGGTAGCCAATTACATGGGAGGTCCGTATTACAATCAGAATGGCTACCAAGGTGGTAATCAGTTTGGAAGACCTTCTTATGGTCAGACATTTGTACCTCCAGGCCCACAGCCACCTCAAAATCAATGGAGGAACACACAAGGAATTCAAGGAGGCCAACAGCCTCCTCAAAACACATGGAGGAAGAATGAGAACTTTTCTTATGCTAACCCAAAAGCTAGTATTACTGTTCCTGCAGGTGTTGATCCGGGGTCTAAACCTCCTGGTGGAGAAGGCGGTGCATCAACCGAGGAGATGTTGAGAGCGATCCTTCAGAAGGTGGAGGAAGGTAGCAAGAGGTTGTCATCCTTGGAGTACGATGTGAAGGAGCTGCACAAGAAGGGTGATCATCGAGATCAAGAGCTCCAGAAGATGAATGTTGAGTGGACTAGAACTCAACAAGAGAACAATAGGCGGTTCACTTCTATAGAGTTCCAGATGAGCCAGATTGCAAAGATGGTGAATAGAGAGCGGGGAAAATATCCTTCCATGCCGGAGGGGAACCCGAAAGAGCATTGCAAGGCGATCCAGCTTAGAAGTGGAACCAATTATGAAGGTCCTCAGATGCCTGCTGATTCTGAGACGCCCCAAGTTGAGAAGGGGATTGAAAGTGAAGGGATTGAGAAGCATAAAGATATGGATGAGTCCCAGAAGGGCGAAGACTTTGAGGAGATAGAGAGGGTTCCAAAGTGGAAGAAGGCAAAGGAAGCAAGGGATAAAGTGAAAGAAACAGAAAGAGATGAATGGGGGGTACCCAAATCTGTGATACCCGTCCCATATCCACAGCGCTTCATGAAAAAGAAGCTTGATGAAAAATTTGCAAAGTTTCTTGATGTTTTTAAACAACTTCACATTAACATTCCTTTTTATGATGCTTTGGAACAGATGCCGCATTATGCAAAGTTTTTGAAGGACTTGATTGCGAAAAGACGGCGAGTGGATGAGCCGAAGTTGGTGCAGTTGAACCACGAGGTGAGTGCATTAGTGCACAAGGCGCTTCCACCAAAGCTGAAGGATCCCGGGAGCTTCACGATCCTATGTGACATTGGGAACGGGATCAAGAAAGGAGCGCTATGTGATTTAGGGGCGAGCATCAATCTTATGCCCTTGTCGCTTTTCAAGAAGTTGGAAGGTGTTGAACTTCAACCCATAATGATGACGCTTCAACTTGCCGACCGGTCTATTACTAGAACTCAAGGTGTGGTTGAAGACGTCCTAGTGAGAGTTGGAGATCATATTTTTCCAGCCGACTTTGTAGTGCTAAAGATGGAGGAAGATGAGCACGTGTCCCTGATATTGGGAAGACCGTTCTTAGCTACAGCGGGGATGGTGCTAGACGTGTCAAATGGGAAGATTACATTGAAGGTTGATGATCAAGAAGTGAAGATCTCCCTATATGAAGCCATGAAGCACCCGAGGGAGGATGAGAGCTTGTATTGCATGGATGCAATTGATCCTCGTGTTGAAGACACGCCTCCTATCCCTAATCCTTCTGATATTCATGATTTTGTTAGTCCTTCACGTGATTATTTAACCCATGAGCATTATGTTCTTGATTATTTTGATAGGGATAAAGTGAAGAAGACGAAGGATGAAGAGGTGAAGAAAGTGGACGTGGTCCAGCTAGAGGGAAAATGAGGAGTTAAAAAGAAGAAGTCAAAATTCAAGAAACTGTTTAGTAAGACTCCTCCAGATAAAGGTGAGAAGGAGTTGAGACCTATACCACTTGAGGTGGGGAAGGAGGCAAAGGAACTCATGATGGAAGGGCATCAAGGAAAGAAATTCAAACACCACTCTTATGAGAGTGAGGGAGGTAAATTTGAGTATGATGTTCCTTAAGCTCCTTTGAGCTTGGTCCGGCATGAGGACCTTAAAAATAGCGCTGAATGGGAGGCAACCCATTATTTTTTTATTTGCTTTGAGTTTTTTTTTAAGTCATTAGGGAGTTATTTTGAGTCGTATGTTTAACCTTGTACTTGAGAGTTTTATTTTGTAGGCTTGTCTCTAAAGGAGTAAAGGTATCATAGAGTTATTCAGATTGAAGGAACCAACTTGAGACAAGGGAGTGTGCAAAGCTATTGAGAGAAACTGAATTGTTTGGTTGAGGTAACCCACAACCCCAAACTTAGACCTTCTAGCAAGGTCGAAGTTTGGGGGGTGGAGTTTTTTATTTGTTTTATGATTACATTGCACATGCATGCACGCCCTTATCTTTGAGTTGAGTTTGATTGATTATTGGTTTGTTGAGATACTCCTTGGGGTGATTTTGATTTGACTCGCTATTGCATATTTCATGCCTATCAATCATCTTATGCTTGTTGATTGCTATCTTTGAGTATGATGTGATAAGTAGAGTGAGTTGTAAGGGTGAGTTAGAAATTCTTTTGTGTGAGTGTTTGAGTTTGAGCTGATTTGAGAAAGAACGTGTATGCTTGTGAATTTTTCTTTTGAGTATTTGTGTGATGAGAGTGAGAATGCACTAGACTAGCATGGATGTGAAAGCTGTGAGAGTTGAGCCTTATGAGATTTTGATGCATGAATTAATCTCTTCGTTTGTGAGTGAATCATCACCTTAGAGGATGCTAGAACTTGTGTGTGCTCTTGCTTCTTGATTGTGTCTAGTTTGATATGCCGAATGTGATCTTAGGCCATCTTTGTTTTTATTGAGTCACTTAGCCAAAATTTTCCTTACCAATGACATGTATCCCTTGCTAGCCCCTTTGAGCCTAAAGCTTATTTTATTTGCTAGCACATTTAAACACTATTCCAAGTTCCTAAGCCTTTTTGTCCCAATTTGAGTGGAGAATAGGAAAGTGTGAATGTGAAGGGAGTTAATTGAGTTGATTTGAGAAAAGGAATTATGATGGTTGAGTGGTGATAAAATAAGGGTGTGAATGAGATATGAGTTGTGGGAAAGAAAAAAATTAAGAATGAGCAAAAGAAAAAAAGAGCTCATGTGTTGTGCGAAAAATAAAAAAAAAAGTGATTGAAAAAAAAAGGTGAAAAGAGTGAGAAAGAAAAAAAAATTGAAGTGTTGAGAGAACTGGAATTGAAAGAGTGTTGATTGAATATGTTTGAAGTAGTATGTTCCTAATCTCGAAGGGCCAAAGTTTGACTTTCTATTCTCCATTCACTTAAGTCACTTACCCATATTGTTATCCCACCTGTCCAAAGAGCCTACATTACAACCTTGAGAAAAGTCCTTTTTGATTCGGCATTGATTTCTAGAGTACGGTCGAAGTTAAGAGCACTTACAAGCCTATGGCTGCCAATTTGTGTGATTGATTGTTTGAGTGAGTCCCTTGATCATTGTTATACACTTGTGAGGGAGCGAAACACATCGTTGAGTGCACATCCATGCTTGATCTTGGTGTTTCTTGTAATTGTTGCATGAGTATGATAAAAGAAAGTGAGTGAGTATACGGGTGATTGACTTTTGAAGCTTGAGTTCATTAGCTTGCATGATTGATTTTTTTACTCATCCCTAACAATTTCACTTGACTTATTATTTCATTGCTTGGGGACAAGCAATATGGTAAGTTTGGGGGGGTTGATTAGGCGTGAAATTGTCATGATTCGTAGCTAGAAACACCCTAGTTTTGGTCGAATTTATTGAGTTTTTAGAGCCAAATGAGTACTATTTCTATACATTGATGAATTTGTCTCTTTGATACTCACAGGTGAATCGAGGACGAAAAACGGAGTTCATAGGACTTTGAATCGACTCAAACGGATGCCCGGATGAGAAGATATCGAAGAAATACGATTGGTATTAGTACGTGTGAAGAAAAGTGTTAGTTGCAAAGGAAGGAAGACCCATTCGAGCATCGTCACTCGAGCGCCCCGCTCGAGTGAAGTAGATCGAGCGCCTAAAAACATACAGAACGTTTGGGCCGCTCGAGGGAGATAGCTCGAGCGCCCCGCTTGAGCACCAGAACCGCTCGACCAAAAGAGCTCGAGCGCCCCACTCGAGCACCTGATCCGCTCGACCACCATAGCTCGAGCGACCCGCTCGAGCGGGTCTGCTCGAGCGCTTCCAAGGCATTTTCTCCAACTTACGTTTTTTGGCCCACGAGTTCACGAATCGGCCCGTTACCTATATATATCTCTTCCAAACACGTTTTGAAGAGCCCCGAACTTTGGAAATCACTTTAGACTTAGTTTTTGGAGAGGAAGGAGAGGGGCAAGCTTTATTTACGTTTTGTTGAGGTTTTGCATACGAATTCTTAGTTTCTTTTTGTTTATTAGTCTTTTTTCGGTAGTTTGATTTCTTTGAACGCTTTGAAACTTCGTTTTAGTTAATTAAATTTTAGTTCTCAGATTTATTTTCTTTTAAAAACCCTAGTTCATATTTCTTACTTTCTTCGTTCAATTCATCATGTTTATGTTCGTTATTTCTTCTATTGCTTTTATGTTTGTTAAAGCCATGTCCGGCTAAAACCCTTGTATGCTTAGGGTAGGATGAACTCGTAGAAGTAGGATGTGGGTACGTAATTAGGGTAATTTGTGACGTTAGTTTTAATTCTCTTAGTTAATGAATTCTTATAATTAATCTTAACTTTACCTTTGAATTTCGTACAAAAGTGTTAGAGAGAGGACGACCGCATCACTCAATAACAATTAGTAGTCTTGACGAGAAGGTTTAGAAAGGGTTAATTCATTTACCAGTTTAGCGAAGGAGGACGGCCGCATCACCTTAGTTAAATTAGGGTCTCATTAATTGAGCACAATCTATTAACTTGTTAGTAGATTAGTGAAGTCGAGTGTTAGGGTAAAGTATTAGGGTTTAGAATCTTGAGCTTTCACCTTGCATTCTTATACTTAGGTTATTTCTTGCACGTCACAGTTATTCTGATCATGTACCTGCTCCGTTAGTATACGTAGGTATTCCTATCTTAAGCATCACCATCTCTCATTAGAACACAACCCTTAGTTAATTAGATTTCTTTAGTATTTTAGTTTACTTAGTTTAATTTAGTCTTTTAATCAATCTTCCAAAAAATCCAAAAACAACACACTCATATTAACTACGACGCGTAGATCTTCAGGGATCTATTCGTATATACACCATCCCTTAGGTTCGATACTACTTGGTCATTATACATACTTATACTACAGTGAACCCGTCCGCTTGCGGGTAAGCGACTAGTAGAAGTTAGTGTAGTTCGCTTCAAGTCAAGAAGCTAAGATGACAAAGTTGCATTTCCCTTCGGTTGAAAGGAACTCAGAACCTCTAGAATTAATTCACACCGATGTGTGTGACTTAAAATTCGTACAAACTAGAGGAGGGAAGAAGTACTTCATCACTTTCATAGATGATAGTACAAGGTTTTGCCATGTTTACCTTTTGCACAGCAAGGATGAAGCGTTAGACGCTTTTAAACTGTACAAAAGTAAAGTGGAAAACCAGTTGAATAGACGAATCAAAACGGTTCGTAGTGGTAGAGGAGGAGAGTATGTAGCACCGTTTGAGAAGATATGCTCCGAATCCGGAATCATACATCAAAATACTGCTCCTAACTCACCTTAATCTAATGGTGTTGCGGAAAGAAAGAACCGAACACTTAAAGAGATGATGAATGCTATGCTTATTAGCTCCGGTTTACCGCAAAACTTGTGGGGAGAAGCCATTCTGTCGGCTAACCACATTTTGAACAAAATTCCACATAAGAATAAAGATGCAACTCCTTATGAATTGTGGAAGGGGCGGAAACCGTCATATAAATACCTCAACGTGTGGGGGTGTTTAGCAAAGATTGAAGTACCTCTACCTAAACAAGTTAAAATCGGCCCTAAAACGGTTGATTGCATATTTGTTGGGTATGCACTGAATAGTAGTGCCTATCGATTTATAATTCACAAATCAGAAGTTCCCGATATGACAGAAGGCACTTATATAGAGTCGAGAAACGCTGTGTTTTTCGAAAATATCTTTCCTTGCAAGTCCAAGGAAGATGAGATATCAACCAAAAGACCTCGTAATGAGGAGGTTGATAAGGATGCTGGTCCGTCCACTCAAGAGAGTGGCGAATTACGACGCAGCAAGAGAGCTAAGATAGTTAAAACCTTTGGTCCCGATTTCATCACTTACGTGTTAGAAGAGGAACCTAGGACTATCAAAGATGCTCTATCTAGGCCAGACGCTCCACTCTGGCAAGAGGCGATTAACAGTGAAATCAACTCTATCATGCAAAACCACACGTGGGAGTTGGTTGATCTCCCACAAGGTTGCAAGCCCTTAGGATGCAAATGGATCCTTAAAAGAAAGTATAAAACAGATGGGTCAGTTGAAAAATACAAAGCCTGCTTAGTGGCCAAAGGGTTCAAACAAATTGAAGGGTACGATTTCTTTGATACCTATTCACCCGTAACGAGGATTGCTTCCATTAGGGTGCTAATCGCGATTGCTGCTTTGCACAATCTCGAAATTCACCAAATGGATGTTAAAACTGCATTTCTCAATGGTGAAATGGATACAAATGTCTATATGGATCAACCAGAGGGGTTTGTAGCACCTGGAAATGAGAAAAAGGTGTGCAAACTAGTGAGGTCGTTGTATGGGCTTAAGCAAGCTCCAAAATAATGGCATTTGAAATTTGATAGCACCATGTTATCAAATGGTTTTCGTATTAATGAGTGTGACAAATGTGTGTATGTGAAAAGTACACCGAAAGGGTTTGTCATATTGTGTCTATACGTTGATGACATGCTCATTATGAGTAATGATCATGATTTACTCATTAGTACGAAATGCATGTTAAGTCGAAACTTCGACATGAAAGATTTGGGTATTGCTGACGTGATTCTAGGAATCAAGATCAGCAGGACATCAAATGACATATCTTTAACACAATCTCACTATGTAGAGAAAGTGTTAAAGAAGTTCAATGCTTTTGATGATCCACCTGCTAAGTCCCCATTGGACATGAGTGTGCATTTGAGCAAAAACAGAGGTAGTCCTGTAGCTTAACAAGAATATGCTAGAGTTATCGGTAGCATAATGTACATTTCGAATTGTACGCATCCCGATATAGCATGTGCGGTGAATAAACTTAGTAGATTCACAAGCAATCCAAGCAATGAGCATTGGAATGCACTCAGGAGAGTCTTGAGGTACATAAAGTATACTCTCGACTTTGGGCTACAGTACACTAGGTATCCTTCTGCACTTGAAGGATACTGTGATGCTAATTGGATCTCAGACACTAAAGAGTCATTCTACACTAGTGGATTTGTATTCACTATAGGAGGAGTGGATGTGTCCTGGACATCGACTAAGCAAACATGCATAGCCCGATCCACCATGGAATCAAAATTCATAGCTTTAGATATAGCTGGTGAAGAAGCAGAGTGGCTTCGAAATTTCCTCGAGGATATTCCATGTTGGGATAAACCCGTACCTACTATAATGGTACATTGCGACTGTCAAGCCGCAATTGGTAGGGCTTTAAGTGACATGTATAACGGAAAGTCTAGACACATTCGTCGTAGACATAATTCCGTGAGACAATTGATCTCAAGTGGTGTGATGTCAATATACTATGTGAGGTCTAAGGACAATCTTGCGGATCCGTTAACTAAGAGTATAAATCGAGATCAATTGTCTAAACTGTCAGAAGGAATGGGTCTAAAATCCACAAAGTAAGTTGAAGCAATGGTAACCCAACCAAGTTGACTGGAGATCCCAAGATCTTGGTTCAATTGGAAAACTAAGTTGTGGAAGTTAGGGAATGCACTTGGTAACCCGACCATTCCTTATAGGACAGTACACCAATTGAGAACCCGTGTGTGGTACAGGCTAAGTCTAGACGACTTTTAATGAATCCTAAGTCCATGTGGGGGACGGAGTATTGCGGGATACTCAAGAGGAGTTCACCTATGTAAGTGTGAGGTGAGAGGCCGCTTCAAATATCAGTGGATATTAAACACTTATGAATCCAAAGGGTGTCCATGGCCTAAACGGACAAAAACGTGAGAACAAGAAATGAGCGTAGAGATATTATTGTGTCATTATTATTGTCTAAGTACACACCAAGGCGGAATGGTTCAAGGCAATGTGTCCACCAGGCTGCCGGTGTACTCGGTAATGGTTGGCTATGGAAGGTTCAAAGCCACAAACTACCTATCCAAATGCAATAATATTTTGTGTTTGAACTGGACTGTGAGTCTGCATGTCTATAGGTTCAATTTCCACTCATGTGGGGGATTGTTAGAGAAAATTGGTTGGTGGTATTGTTTATAATTAATTGGTATTAAAGTTTATTTGAGACTTTAATAGTTGACCAATTAATTTTTGGGTGTTGAAATTAATTTCTCGGAAATTAATTATTACAAGTGCATTCTACTCTTGGAGTAGATGAGATTGGTGTATTCATACTCGCAAAACCGATTTTCGGTGAGTGAGAAATTGAATTGGAAGTCGAAAGGTTCAACACCTAAATATGGGATTAAATGAGTCATCCCACATTGGAATTTTGAAATACTAATATACATGATATTAGTATGGGAACTATGAAGTATAACAAATTATAATTGATTGCTAGTCAATCAAAGTTGCCACACCCGCGCGCGCGCGTCGAGCTGAGCCGCGCCGCGCCCGCGCCCGTGCCCGTGGCCGTGGACTTGGACTTGGACTTGGACTTGGTCTTGGTCTTGGTCTTGGTTCTTGGCAATTGGACTTTGGGTGGACTTTGGGCCTTGGGCACAGTGGGTATCTAATTTTTTGGAGAACAAAAATTAGGATATCAGGTCCACAGAGTTTGGGTCGATTCGGATCAGATACCCACCCGGTTAGAGAGGTCAAACCGGACCATACTTCATAAGAGCATATAAAACACGTGTGCTAAATTCGTGGGACGTTACCAACGTGAATTACGGAAATGCGTCCGCATTTAATGCCCACGTAGTTTTTCCTTCTGCATTGAGTGAAGGTTCGCCTATAAATAGCGTCCTCATGCATTTTCCTGGCCACGATTCAAAAAAATCTTCTCCTCTCTCTCAGTCTCTCTGCATATAGAGTCTCTAAGTGTCAGTCCAGTTTGAAGCACTTGTTGTGTTCGCCGAAGCTCCAAGACCTGTGGTGCTACACTCTTGGAGATGATAGTGACATTTTACCTTTGGGGGCAAATTTCCAAGACCCAAGAGCACTACCGGGGAAATTTTGTCTTGCGGGAAGAGGGCTTCCTCGACTCGTCACTGCTGCCGTTTATTTTTTCTTTTTTCTCTCTTTGTAACAGTTATCGAGTTGTAATTTTTCCTTTTATTTTGAATTATTATTTTCGCAGTCAAAAACTCTTTTCAATTACTATTCATATATATATATATATAATTAACGGTGCGGTTTTGCATCTAAATTTCAAATTGCCTTGTTTGAGCGGTGCAGTTTACTAAGAAAAAAATAACTGCGGTTTATCTACAAAAATCACAAATAGCAGTACAATTCGGTTCGGTGCGGACGGTCCGGACGGTTTTTTAAATTTCATGATCACCCCTAACCACGGCTAAAGATGCATGGGAGAGGCTTCAAGAACATTGTGAAGGAAGTAGAAGTGTTTGAAGGAACAAACTTCGAATGCTTGGGACCAAGTTTGAGAATCTGATGAAGGATGATGAGATGATCTCAGCTTACAAAGAAAGACTGAGTGAGATTGTCAACGAATCAAACATACTTGGAGATCCAATTTCCAATGTACAAGTTGTACACAGAATTCTGTGTTTGGTTTCTAAATGATTCGATGCAAAAATTTGTGTTATTGAAGAAGCCAAGGATACGGATACTCTCAGTCAAAATGAGCTTGTAAGTATTCTCAAAACGTATGAGATGAACAAAATCAACCTAAAGATGCAAGTGAAGGAAAGAAGGTTGTTCTTTTCAAAGGTGAAACATCTTCTAACACTGAAAATCAGCCCTTTGTGACTGAGGTTGAGTCTGATGAAGATGTTTTAGACCAATGTTACAACAATCCTGATCACATTGCACTTCTCACAAAGAAATTCAACTCCTACTTGAAGAAAAATATGAACAGATCCAGAGGGAATGTCCGACCTAGACTCCTTTCAACAACACACCATCTGACTCGGAGAAAAGAAAGGATCAGAATCAATACAGACAATTCAAAGGTAACAAGTCAAGGTATGATCCTGGATTTATAAAATCAGTTAGATGTGATGCATGCACTAGATTTGGACACTATGCAAATGAGTGTGCAAATACCAGATTAAGGCAAAAACTGAATTTTAATGTTACTTTTAGTGATGACTCAGATGATGAACCTGAAGGTTCAAAAGATGAGGAATTAACTTTTTCTACTAGAATCGATTATGATGTTTTTTCCAATGTTAAAACACCAGAAACAACATTTATCGAAAATCATTCAGATTTGAACTGTTTTAATGGGTGTGTTGATGAGACATGTTCTGATGACACAAAGGATGATGTTTCTAATATAGCCAAAGAGAATGATGATCTCAGAGAGACAATGACTAAGTTGGAAGCCATATTAACCAGAAAAGTTCTAGAAATTTCTAAACTAAAAAAAGAATTGAAAAATTCCACTTTAAGTTTTAAGAAATATTATAAGAGCTCTTCTGTTGTAAGCGATTCTTTAAATATTGGTCAGTCTAGTAAGCATGGTTTAAGCTATTTTGGTAAAACTACTTCTAACTGTGTGAAATAATCCTGTGAAATTTGTGAAAGGTAAAACTGAGTTTTTAGCTGAAGCAAAAGTACATATGATTGAAAAACCTATTAAGAAGTATGTGTGTCACTATTGTTCTGAAATTGGTCATATTCGTCCTTATTGTCAAAAGATGAAAAGGGATCTGGAAATTCAAAAAGTTTTGTCTAAAATGTCTTCACGTTCTAAGAAATATTTGTCAAAATCTGCTAAGAAAAAGAAAGAACATGTTACTTGTAATGTTGTTCAAATTTCTCTGAAAACATGTGTGCCTGATCTATGGTATTTTGATAGTGGTTGCTCAAGACATATAACGGGTCATGTTAACTACTTATCTGATTATGAACCTTATAATGGTGGAATTGTTACATATGGTGGTGGATCAAAAGGAAAGATCATTGGAAAGGGAACTTTGAATGTTGAAGGTTTTCCTAAGCTTAAGAATGTTTTGCATGTTGATGACTTACGTGCTAATTAACTTAGTATAAGTCAACTGTGTGATGATAATTTGCATGTTGAATTTGATAAGGATTCATGATATGTTTTGAACAAGGATAATAAGTGTCTAATGACTGGTAATAGATCAACTGATAATTATTATCTAATTGGAACAAACAACGTGTGTCATTTATCAAATTGTGATGATAATATCATGTGGCATCAAAGACTTGGACATGCAAACTATAGAGTCATGCAAAAACTAGTCAAATCTGAAGCTGTGAGAGGATTACCTAAACTGAAGATTGTTACACCTACTGTATGTGGTTCATGCCAAAGAGGTAAGCAAGTAAGAATATCACATATGATGTTATAACATTGCACAACACATGGTTGTTTTGAATTACTGCATATGGACATTATGAGTCCTATGGAAACTGAAAGCATTGGTGGTAAGAAATATTCACTGGTTGTGGTTGATGACTACTCTAGATATACCTGGATTGAATTTCTAAGAGAAAAATCTGAGACTTTTGATGCTTTTAAAGTTCTTTACAAGAAATTTAAAACTGTTTTTAACTTGAAAGTTAGCAGGATTAGGTCTGATCATGGTAGGGAATTTGAAAATAGCATGTTTTCAAATTTTTGTGATAAGAAAGGTATTGTCCAAGAGTTTTCTTCTCCTAAAACTCCACAACAAAATGGGATTACAGAAAGGAAGAATAGAACTCTTCATTAGATGGCTAGAGTAATGCCCAATTAAAAAAATCTTGCTAAGAAATTTTGGGCTGAAGCATTAAATACAGCATGTCACATTACTAATCGAGTCTATTTTAGAATTGGAAGTAATAAAACCCCATATGAGATCTTGAACAATAAAAAACCAAGTGTGAAATATTTTCAAATTTTTTGTTGTGTGTGTTACATTCTGAATGATAGGGATCAACTGCATAAGTTTGATTCTAGGAATGACAAAGGTTTTTTCTAGGTTATTCTAGAATAGTAAAACCTATAGAATTTATAACCTTAGAACTAACACTGTTCAAGAGTCTGTGAATGTAGTGTTTGACGATGACAAAAATCTGATGGATGGGGATGACACTGAAGATGTGACTGAAGTTACTGAGGTTCCTAAAGAATAACTGAAAACAGAGAATATTTTACCAGATGTTCCAGCATCTGGTACAACACCCCCTACGGATTCAGTAAATTCTACCCAGAACAATTAGTATACTCCAAAGAAGAATCCAGCAACTTGGATTACCAAAAGCCATCCTTCAAATCAGATCATTGGAGATGCTTCAGTTGGAGTTCAAACTAGAAGGAGTGTAAGTGCAAACCGTGTTGATGTGGTAAGGTCTGTGTGCATGTCTTCTATATGCAATGTTGTGAATGCTCAGTGTTACTATTCTGAAATTGAACCTAAAAATGTTACAGAAGCATTAAAAGATGAAAATTGGATTAATGATATGCATGATGAACTTAATCAGTTTGAAAGGAATGATGTTTGGTCATTAGTTCCAAGGCCAGATGATGTCAATGTCATTGGAACTAAGTGGATTTTTAAGAATAAAACTGATGTGTCTGGTAACATAGTTAGGAAAAAAGCTAGATTGGTTTGCACAAGGTTACATCCAAGTTGAAGGTATAGATTTTGATGAAACATTTGCACCTGTTGCTAGGATATAGTCGATTAGATTGTTACTAGCAATTGCATGTTACATTAACATTAATCTTCATCAAATGGATGTAAAAGCTGCTTTTTTTAATGACATATTAATTGAAGATGCATTTGTTTAACAACCTAAAGGCTTTGAAAATCCACAGTATCCTGATCATGTGTACAAGCTAAAGGAAGACTTGTATGGTCTCAAACAAGCTCCTAAAGCTTGGTATGATAGACTTACTGACTTTCTTTTGTAGTTTGGTTTTATTAGAGGTGAGGCTGACGGAACCTTGTTCATTAAACATAGTGGAGAAGACTTGATAATAGCTCAAATATATGTCGATGACATTATTTTTTGTTCAACTTGTAACATCATGTTAAACAAGTTTGTTGAAGCAATGACATCAACATTTGAGATGAGCATGGTAGGTGATTTGAATTACTTCCTAGGACTTCAAATCAAACAATCTGATAAAGGTATTTTCTTCTCTCAAAGTAAGCATGTAAAGAACCTAGTGAAAATGTTTGGTTTAGAAAACTCAAAAGTCATGAAAACTCATATGGGATCTACACAAAAGTTGTGTAAGGACACTGTTGGACAAGATATTGATCCAACTTTGTATTGATCCATGATAGGTAGTCTTTTGTACTTAACCTCAAGTAGACCTGATATAATGTACATTGTTTGTGTTTGTGCTAGGTACCAAGCTTGTCCTAAAGAGTCACATTTGAATGATGTCAAGAGGATCATTAGATATGTAGCTGGTACAATTGATCTTGGTATATGGTATACCAAAGACACAAGCAGTGCACTTGTTGGATACAGTGATGTTGATTGGGCTGGATACAGTGATGTTGATTGGGCTGGAGATATTGATAATAGGAAGAGCACGAGTGGTGGTTGCTTTTACATGGGAAATAACCTGATATCCTGGCATAGTAGAAAGCAGAATTGTGTATCACAATCTACTGCAGAGTCTAAGTATATTGCTGCAGGTAGTTGTTGTACACAACTTCTTTGGTTAAGTAAAATTTTTAATGATTATGGTTTAGAGAGTGACAGTTTAACACTAGTGCTATCAACATTTCAAAAAATCAAGTTCAACGCTCACTTACTAAACACAAAAGTATTAGACATCATTTCATAAGGGATCTTGTAGAGAAAAATATTGTGAAGTTAGAATACATACCCACAGAAAATCAGTTTGTTGATGTGTTTACTAAAGCTCTTGACAATGAGAGATTCTCATTCTTGAGGAAATCTCTTGGTATGTGCACTATCTGAGTAACTGTGAAGCGGATGTTGTTATGTATGCTAAAAAATTTGTAACAACATCAGGGTATATGCATGTTTTACTTAAAGCTAATCATTATTTTCTGTTTTATAATTCATTTGTAAAATAAATCAGGACCAAGTATGATTGTTGTGTAAAAATAAAGAGGAATCACATTTCTCAAATGCATAATAAGCTTTGTATTTGAAAAAGCACATCAAGATGTAACTAATTCACTGAGTAACTATGGAGCACGGAGTTCGCTACTACGATGTCTTCTTTTCAAAAGGTGATTAGTGAAACTGTTGGGAAAATGTATAAGACTTATGTTTTGATTAGATGCCAAAATGTTCCTCCTAAGTTGTTTTGTAAGTAAAATATTCAGTAGAGTTAGTACTTAGTAAATCAGTTCAACTGTTAAGGAACTGAAGTACAGTTAGTAATTATTAGAGTGTATTTAAGAATGAAGTCTGCTGAAGATGAAGTCCACTGAAGTGAAGTCCGCTGAAGACAAGTGATCTGAGAAGAAGTCTAAGTCTTGAATGTTTTCTAAGTACATTCTCACTAAGACTAAAACTATCGGGAGAGGACCAAGGTCCACTGATGGTAACTAACAAAGCACATTCAATGCTAAACATATTAAAAGCTGTTAGTTAATCTGGTTGGAACAAGGCAAAACGAATTACATTGAAGCTTACAATAAATGAAGGAATAAGAAGGTTCTCTCAGAGGAGTTCCACCTTAAAGCAAGACAAGAATCTGGGCATGCAGACTAAAGGTCCAATGAAAAGATGACACGTCAGTGTACTTTACTGACCGCCGACCTGCCCCAGCCTGACAAGTACCAAAAGTCTTTCCCTAGCAATCTACAGAAAGTTGGTGAACAGGCATGGTCTTTCAGCCGTTTCTTGACAAGACTTAAAGCTTCAAATAGAGCCATTTGAACCAATCAGATACAAGAAGACTTACTTGAGAAGATTCAAATCCAACGGGAAGATTTTCAAGGAAGCCTATAAATACAGAAGGACGTGCTCATTTCTATACACGGGAAACTCACAAGATCAAAGCTATCTCTACATTCATAACAACCAGAAGCACTCGAAATTACCTTTGTTTCCCAAGTATTTCACATTTGTAGAGAACTTAACAAACCTTCTGTAACCAAGCTTAAAAGCTATATTCAAATCTTAGAAAGAGATAATCCAATCCTAAGCCTTGAGCTAAACTTGTAAGGATTATCTCAAAACAGTTGGAACCAAAACCCTACTCAGTGTTTAGGTTGAGAGCTAGTGTTAAGTGGTGTTAGTAAGCTGATTGTTGTATCAGTCTGAAAGCTGGTTTGTTTTGGGAACTAGGACCTGAAATTTCCTAGTGATCAATCATCCTAAGAGAGGATTAGTTGATCAGTGCACCTTGGCACTATAACACAAGGAATTCCAAGTGAAAGGAATTCTCCTGTTTGATCAGGACGGTGGACGTAGGAGATTCATCTCTGAACCACTTTATATCTTGTGTTCTTATTATCTGCTTTCCTAAGTGTGTGTTAATCTCAAAGTTTATCAAAGTAAAACGAGTTTTCTAAAGGGCTCACTATTCTGCATCTGAAAGCTAATTAGATAGTAGTTCAACTGAAAGTCTTGAGCTTTCAGTGGAAGTATTATCTCAGTAAGCTTTCACAAAGTAACTCTCAGCAGACCTCAAGTCCACTGACGAGCTACTGTCTTAAGTAACCTGATAAGTTTTATAAGAAGTTTTAATTTGTAACCACAGGTGTATTCCCCCCCTCCCATACACCTGTTTACTCGTTTCGGGACCAACAGAAAAAAACAATATGTCACAAATCCATTGAGTAATTATGGGGCACGGAGTTCGCTGCTACGATGCACTCTCTTGAAAAGATGGATCAATGTGAATAAAAGTGCTAAAGTTATTTAATAAAAAATGCGACATTGGATATTTTAACCGATGTTGAAGTGTGTGTTCCAATTTCGAATGCAACATCCTATGCCGTTCATATTTATTTTCTGAGTCAAATTATTAAACCGATTTTTTAGGGATTTGTTTTTTAATTATCACATGTTTAATCCCATTTTTTTTATTTCGTGCACAATTTTTGTGGCTTAATTAATTAATTAATTAATTATGGGAAACCCACGATCTCATCATGGGGAGTGGTTATTCCTCACTTCTTAAATCCAGAATTTTCTTTTGTGGGTTATGAAAAATAACTTCCCTATTTCTATTTCTATAAATACCCTTTATGTGTCGTGTTTAATTTTCTGTGTTCGCATATGAGTGAAGTACATAGTTTTTCATAAGTGTTGAAAATATTAATGTTCACTTTTTAGGTTAAATTGTTCTTTTATTCCAAATTTCATTTTCATTTATTTTCGAAAAACCCTTTAAATGGCTGGAAATAGGAAAAACCCTTCTCACAATTCAAAAACTCCCTTGAAGTCTCCATCTTCTCAATCCTCAAACCCTCTCAACCTTCTTACAGAAATGGCCTTGAACCAAACCTAAAATACTTTACCTATTCCTCAAATCGAAGGCACTCTTTCGGTTGCCCAACCTGAAAATCCACAATCCTCACTCCAAGCCGAAACCTCTGCTAATGATAATGTTTCAAAAGTTGTTGAAACAGATGACCAGGTTATGGAGGATACTCCCATTGCTGAGGAGACTGTTGCTGAGAAAATTAGGGAACAAAGCTCTAATGTCGAAGTGCCTGATGTGGAAATACCAGAGGAGGACAAAGAAGAATCGCCCAAAACTGATTCTTCAATGTCTGAGGATTCTGAGCCTATTCCAATTGCTAAGATTGTGAAGAA
Source organism: Ballota nigra (assembly GCA_947034835.1). NCBI lineage: Eukaryota > Viridiplantae > Streptophyta > Magnoliopsida > Lamiales > Lamiaceae > Ballota > Ballota nigra. The sequence continues at coordinate 63,395,236 of OX344726.1, forward strand.
GAAAATGGGTGGAAGGAGAAAGAGAAGCCCTTTTCAATCAAAGAGATGTTCTGGAAGAGCAAGGAAGAAGGTGAACTATGCTGAAACTTCAAGTAAGAAGAAGGATGATGAAGGAGATGTTGCTGCACACCTTATTCAGGCCATGGTGTTTTCTGAGTCTGAAAAGGAATCAAGCCCAAAGGACTCAACTGATGGTGAAGCTTGAGGTCCTCAAACCAAAGGCAAAGAAGCTTCTGATGAGAGTGATGTACCTATCTTCGAACTAAGGAAAAGAGCCAGAGTTGAACTGAGAACAAGGAAGAGATTTGAGAATGTTGCTGATATTGCTGGAACAAGTACAGCAGTACCAGAACAAGAGGATGATGATAGAAGCCCTAAGAGTAGTTCTGAAAATACCAAGACTGATTCTGATAGAGGTAATGAGTCTGAACACTCTGTTGAACAAACTAGTACTGATGATGATGATGAATCCCTTGAACAAAGGATCTCTAGGTTAAGCAAAAGAAATTTGTTAATTGAAAGAAAATTTAACATTTATGAGTTTGAATCTAATGGTCTGGTTAGATACTTAGAAGAAAGGAGTTTGATGCATGCTGTAACCTTTGTTGATGCCTTTATTATTGATTGGGTTTATGAGTTTTATGCTTGTTTGAAGGAAGGTCATGCTAGGAGGAATTCTAGATGGTATGGAACAATAAGGTTTAGAGATAGAGATGTTCCATTCACCCCTGAGCTTAATAATAAATTTTTGCATGTTGAGAATATTGTTGAAGATGAAGCTCCTCACATGGATGAAATAATACATGTTCTTAATGGGGATAGAGTGAACAAAAGGAAAAGAGATATGCTTGATGCCTCTCTTACTTCTCTGTATTCAGTTTTACATAAACTTGTTGTGTATAATTATATATCATCCACCAACTCAACCAAATTAACCAGAGATCAAGCTGTGTTGATGTTTAGAATAAATGTGATGAAAAATTTCAATCTAGGATTGGTTATTTTTCATCACATGATGAAGTTTACTAGGAAGATTTCTGAGAAAAGCAACCTGTCTTATCTTGTGTTGATATATGGCTACTTGAGAAGTCATAACTTTATCCATATGAAGAATGAGTTGTTGAGGGGAAGAGCGAGTCTGATGGGAGTAGTGGACTTACCTTTACATGTAAGTGATGATGAAGAAGCTCCAGAACAAGGCCAACCTGATCCTGATCCTGTTCCTGAACAAAATGCTGCTCAGAATGCTGGAAACATACCTGGAAACATCCCTGCTCCTGCTGCGTATTCCTTGAATATCTCACCTGGGTTCATTTAAGCACAGCTACGACATTTGTAGGATTCTATATATGAGCTCCAATTCCTGAAAAACTACTGAAAAAATCTACTTTCTGCCACAACATGGGGGAGTACCAGTTGTTGCCCGAGGATTTGCGATTCAAGAGATGGATGGAGATGCTGAACCTGCTCCTGCTATTGCTGAAGAAGGAGGAACAATTGTGAATAAAGTTGTTGCAACTGGACCTGATGGTGCTGAGAAAAGTGCAGATGCTGCTGAAGATGTTATTGCAAACCTTGCAACAATCAATATCCAAGAAGTTGATGAAGATGAGCTGTATGGAGATCTACCAGACATGTCTGCCAAAGTCTGAGTTGATTTAGAGACTGGAGGAAGCACAACCTATGGGGGAGCTTAGTGCATAATATTTGTGGCTGCAGCTGTATATTCTATACAGTGATCTCAAAGTTCCTTGTTGTGTAACTCTAAGTACTCTTGTTTTATTTCTGTTTTTAATTAGCTAGCTCAGATAGATAGTTTAATTTCTGAAAGACAATATTATATTAGATTGATTGGATGTTTATTTAAGTTATTTATATTTCAGTTGTAATTTGAGTGAGTAAACACTATGTTACTCATTTTGTTTGAATGAGCATATATGATAATGTTCATTTTGTTTGAGTGAGCAAATGTTTGTTAATTCTATTTTGGTGAATTGACTTATTGTTTGTTATTCATCTTGATTTTATGATTCAACTTATAGTTGTTCATCTTATTTTTTTAGCTGTTTTGTTGTACAAGAGTGAAATGCTAAGTGCACTATATGATGTGGATCTCTATTATACATACATCACTAACTTATATATTGAAAAATATATACATCAGATGTGTTGTAGCAGAAAGGTCAAATTGGGGGAGATTGTTAATGTTGTTGGTAGTGAAGTATTCACTATTTACTTTGAAACAACATGAATTTGTCATTTCTTCTCATTAACTAACACTTTATGACCAAATGTTATTTTAGATGTTTTGACATGCAGGTTGAAGATCTAGAAGGATCTACAAGATTGTGGAAGACTCAATGTTGCAGTGAAGGTTGCAACATGGAACGGTTACGGGCTCCAGAAGGTCCTACAAAGACCTACAAGGACCTACACAATCCAGGCTATTCCAGAACCTATAGAACGATCTAGATCAGGCGGTTGCAGTCAATATCATCAGAATAAATATAAGATCATGGACAGTTAATAAAAGATCTTGGAGGAAGTTACATGAAGAAGTTATTTTCGGATGGAGATTTCCATCTATAAATAGAGGCCGGAATCTTCAATGCCAGAGTGTGGAATAATCGAGTACACTTACTCTAGTGTCGATCCTGAGTTCAAAGGTGATAGGGCAATTATTTCAACTTTACGTTATGCCTAGAAGTTTAGTACATCTCACATAACTTGCGATTAATCATATATCTTTAGATAGAAAGATCATTGATATAGTGAGAGATCAACTTTGACAGTGTATAGTTTATATACTTAGCCAATTTAGATTTGATAGGTGATATCAAGTCTTGTTTCCGTTGTGAACGATTTAACTCTTCACACAACTTTTGTATCACTAACTTATTATAATGAATGTTTCGCCGTAAGGCTAGCACAGTCTATTTTATATAGTTTGTGTTAAAAAGTTGTTCCATCTTGCAATCGTGTATTTTAGTCTTCCGATGTTCTAAATTAAACTTTGTTTTCTAGATTGTTGTAGTTATTGTTCTAACATTCATTACAACATCTACACTTAACACACACGACACACACCCTTCATTCACCACTCTTCAAGTATTTGACTATAGTTGTTCGCCAGTTATCATTCTCTGGTTACTCGTCAACTTGGTGAACTTTGTATTCTGAAGTTGATGGGTTAATGATTTTTGTGATCATGATGTTGAACAACTCTGCTAGACCCTCACTTGTTGCTAGTCGAGTCAGTGCATCTGCTTGTGTGTTGCTCGCCCTTAGTATCTGCTCAATATAAACTTGGTCCAGCATTGATACCAGGTGAGCAACTATTTTCTAATACTCCATCATGTGTTTATCTTTGGCCTCGTATCCACCCCGAACTTGGTTAACAATAAGCTGAGAATCTCCAAAGATTTGAAATTGTCTCACGCCGACATCAAGTGATAGACGGAGACCAGCTATTAATGCTTCGTACTCAGCTTTATTGGTGGTGGCCATAAACCCGAATCGTATGGCGGAGGTGAAAACTTGTCTGTCGGGGCTTATGAGAACAACACCTGCCCCCGAGGCCGAATTAGTGGATGAACAATCCACATATAAGTGCCAAGGGTGATCAAGCCCTCTCATCGGATCTTGGGGAAAAGTTAGTTCAACTATAAAGTCAGCTAATGGTTGTCCCTTGATCGTTATTCGAGGAGCATAGGTCACCCCAAATTGGCTAATCTCCAAAGACCATTTGAGTAGGTGAACAGTTGTTTATGGACGGTGCAAGATTTGTCGAAGTGGGAAAATTGTTAACACTTCAACTTGATGATCAAAGAAATATGGCCGCAACTTTCTTACGCTCATGACAAGTGCGTATGCCAGCTTTTCCATCGGGGAATATTTTATCTCTGCTTCATGTAAAGCTTGGTTGACATAGTATATTGGTTGATGGAATCTACCATCTGCTCGCACCAATAAAGAGCGGGTCGCCACCTCACTGGCTGCCAAATATAGATATAACTTCTCACCCGGGACTTGTTTTGATAGAATTTTTATGTCTCCCAAGTAATTCTTAAGTTTCTCAAATGCATATTGGCAGCTGCTCGTCCATAATTTGCCCTTTTTTATGGCTTCGAAGAATGGATGTCACTTGTCACCTGATCGGGATATGAACCAATTTAGGGCTACTAGGCAACCTGTTTGTCTTTGCACCTCTTCTACGTAACGAGGTGGTTGCATATCCATGATGACTTTTACTTTTATGGGGTTGGCTTCAATCTCTCGTTGATGGACCAGATAGCCTAGGAACTTCGCCGAATGTACTCCAAAGTTGCTCTTCTTTGGGTTTAGTTTCATGTAATATTTTTGGAGAATCTCGAGTACTTGAGTCAAATGTTGGAGGTGATCTTCTTTTCGAGGGCTTTTCACCATAATGTCATCAACGTACACCTCCTCTGTTTCCCAATATGTTCATCGAACTTCTTGTTCACCAGCCTCTGGTAGGTTGCTCTCGTATTGATCATCGACATCCTCTTCCAGTATAGTAAATTTGACCATTTGACCTTATCTAGACTAAATTCTATCTTCTAAACATGTTTAACTCGTAATTATAAGTTGTTTGTCATTTTAGGGCTTCTCATTGTTGAGCTTTAACTTTGCTTCCTTTCGGTTGTTCGATTCTCTTAGAACTTTTGTCCAACCTGTTCGCCCAGCTTTATAGGTTTACGGGCAAAGTCCAGCTTACTTTTCATAAGTTGCTCGCTGCTCAAAGTTGTTCGTCCAATGGTCTTGGGTCATCTCTTGTTGACTGTGCGACTAGTGCTGCTCGTCAGAGTGGGGTTGTTCGTCACCGATTGATCAATGATCAATTTATCACTTAATCATCATATTATGGTCTCTAAAGTTGCTCGTCGTAACCCAAATCTTGCTCGCTTATCGACAATATTAAATATAAATTTTTAACCAAATGTTTACTTTTTTGCATCAGTACTAGGCGAGGCTCGAAGAAAATCATTGTTGGGAAGAGGTTATAGAAAATGCTCACCTGGATCCTCTAAATGTTTGGCTTACACAGATCCTTCGAAGCGAATAAAATTTATAAATGACACACAATTTGATTCACATAGAGTTGTTGATGAGGCCTAAAAATGTGATCTTGGTATATGGCTAGAAAAATAGACAAAAGGTAATTACATGTGAACACTTTGAATATAGAAGTAGTATTTTATATAGTATTTGTAACAATAAGTGTTATTTCATGAACATAGTGAATTATTAAGTATGCTACTTTGCAATGTATCGAGGATTTTTTTTATGACCTCTTGGGCAACACAAGGCTTACAAGTGATGTAAGTTCATCAGACTTTTTGTATGTTATATGGATGATCCGATCCGCAGGGACCATGATTGGGAATTGTTTGACCATCTTTCTCTGAGGAAGATTTTTAATTCATATTTTAATCTTTTTTCTCTGTATAACATATTAACCTCGCTTTGTATTATATACGAGAGTGAGCTATCAAATATCTCGTTTTATTTTATCAAGATTCATTCATTATGGAAACATATTTTTTTTACTTGTCGATCAAGTTGATACAATTATGGAGAAAATTCCAAGTGCAAATGAAAATGATAAATTGATGATTTTGAAATTATTTTTTACAATTATCGCAAAGACAAACATGTAGAACATTTACTTAGATATGTCAATGGGAAGTCACCAGTGTTAAAAAAGTCTTGGAAAGCCTGTAGCTTCTTGTTTATCCCTTGTTATTTGTTCAACCATTGGGTAGCACTTAAAATTGATATAAAGGTGGAAGTGATTGAAATTTATTATAGTATGAGTAATCGTCATAAATATCATAAGCTTTCATCGTGACATGTTTTCTCCCAAAGTTGATACACTCAACTGTTGATGGGAATTACATTATCGAGACTTTTGATTTAAAGAATGCGACATGTCCTAAACAAGTTAATGGGTAAGTATGTTAGATTTTTATGTGTTTTCTTATTTTATATTTGTAATATTAACGTTCTTTCTAATGCAGATTTGATTGTGGTATGTTCGTTGTGAAGTATATAGAATTTTTGGTAGCTCTAAAAGATGTTAGTATTATTTGTACCCTGATTACATGCCAGAATGGAGGAAGAAACTTGCAGTGCTGAGATTTTCAGCCATCACTTTGATTTATAGGCAATAGTTAGTGATAATTTGATTTATATGCAATATTTAGTGATGATTTATGTGGAATTAATTTTTTTAGAATTATAAATTCTAGGTCTTAAACCATTGGTTATGATTTGGAGAAAATAATGATTTTATGAATGCACTGTTAATTTGCTATCATTCACATGTTATCATTGTTAGGTTGATAGACGTTCTGCTTGGAAGTTTCTTGAAGGTACATGATCAATTGAACTGAGAATTGCACTTGTATGATACCCTTGTAATGAATAAGAAAAAATACTAATGGCAAAAGTTGGCCCACAGATAAAACACAACTGCTCGCTTTAAAACGTTTTATTTCCTTTTTTAACAAAGAAGTCATGTTTCATCAAGTAATCATAAACCAACTCATTATCTTATTTCCTTGCTTCAAATAATGAAATTCCAAAAGCTATTTTAGAGCTAGGCTTAACAAATTTTCTTCAAATCTTTACAAGAGTCAACTAAACTTCTCCAAATCAATCCAAAATATTTTAAATTTCATTTAAATTATTTATATGCCTTGAATTGGTTTTCAATAAAAATTAGAATAGTATTTTGCATAGAAAAAATAATAATTTCCTACAAAAATAACAAAATATGACATTTCTCTATATTCAACTGTAATTAGCAAAATTCGAGCAATAAAAAATATGAAATTAAATTTAAAAAAATGTGCTTCAAATATATGTAAAAATCATGCAATTATTGCCAGTATCCCTCCCACTATCACATGCTCATTATTATGCATAAGATAAAGATATTAAAACTTTTAGGAAAACAGAATAACGACATCGCATGACGTTATAATAGAATGCATATCGTTATGTGTACAAACAAACTCATACCTATTCAATGGTCATCATACATACTCATTACTAGAATTAAAATATGAAATGAAGGTAAGAAAATAGATGAAAGCATTAAAATATTAGAAAATAAAATATCGACTCGTATGTTATAAAAGAGCATATGTCATTATGGGTACAAACAAAATCGTATCTACTCTACAACCAGCATACATACTTGTTACTAGAATTAAGATATGAAATGTAGATAAAATAAATAAAGACATTAAAATATTAAAAAATAAAATAACGACTCGTATGATGTTATAATGGAACGAGTGTTGTTATAAATACAAACAAACTCATATCTACTATACGACCACCATATAACTTTAACCTCACTATTTTAGACATATTTAAAGATTTGGGTGCATTTCGATTTGTCATATTGATCGGACAATAGACAATTGAACAATCATTAACTCTTTCATATGGTAACATTATTGTAGAAGTAATACAAATTGGATAATGTTTCTTAATAAAACTCAATTTCGCTCCCAAAATAAGTTTCTTTGAAAAATAATTTCTTAACTCACAAATTGAAGACCTCAGGAAATATAGGTTTTGAATTTCACTTAAAATTAAAATAACAACATGCGTATTGTTATATTGACACAAATGTCGTTATGACCACTTATGACTATAAATAAATTCATAATTCTCCAAATCTCTCATGATGTATACTATATTGGACATAATAAATTTAGGGTAATGCTTGATATCCAGAATTTGGATATCCAGAAACTTCAATTAAATAAAAATCAATTGCTTAAGTACAATTATACCCTTAAACATTTTGGCTCCTACTTTAGTGCATAATGGCGCCACTTTTTTTTTTCCCTCCACAACACTATAGTCACCTAATCACCATTATCCATGCAAAGTAAAACATAATGATTAGTTACATGCCAATTTCGAGGTTAACTGTTGGGTTTTTTTTTCCGAGAGAATAATAAATATTTGAAAAGTGGAGTTTGGATAGTATGATAGTGAAATACGAAAAATAAACAAATTTAGTTGAGAAAAGAAGGGAAAATATTTGACTAGAGAAATTTAGATAATATGATAGTAAAAAAACGAAAAAAAAATAGTTGAGAGAAGAAGGGAAAATATTTGACAAGAGAATCTTAGATAATATGATAGTAAAAAAACAAAAAATAAAAAAAAATTAGTTGAGAGAAGAAGGAAAATATTTGATTTAGAGAATTTTAGATAATATCATAGTAAAAAAAAATGAAAAATAAAAAAAAATTAGTTGAGGGAAGAAGGAAAAATATTTGACTAGAGAATTTTAGATAATTATATCATAGTAAAAAAAATGAAAAATAAAAAAAGTTAGTTGAGAAAAGAAGGAAAAATATTTGACTAGAGAATTTTAGATAATATGATAGTAAAAAAAACGAAAAATAAAAAAAACTAGTTGAGAGAAGAAGGGAAAATATTTGACTAGAGAATTTCAGAAAATATCGTAGTAAAAAAAACGAATTTTTTTAAAAAATAGTTGAGAGAAGAAGAGGAAATATTTGACTATAAAATTTTGGATAATATGATTAAGAATTATATATGTTTACAAAAAATCGAAAGTATAATTAAGAATTCTATATGTTTACAAAAAATCGAAAGTATAATTAAGAATTCTATATGTTTACAAAAAATCGAAAATATAAAAATTAAACGTGAATAGCACCTATTAGTGTTACTAAAAACTAGTAAAAATATTAGTAGGACAACCAAACAATGTTAATGTTACTAACAAAAAATATTAGTTAAAAATATTACTAACAAACACTCTTAGTATTACTAACAACTAGTAAAATATTAGTAATACTACCAAGTATTCCTAACCCTAAACCCTAACCATAAACCATAACCCTTAAACCCTAACCCTTATACCCTAAACCCCAAACCCTAACCCTTAAATCTCAAACCCCTAAAACCTAAACTCAAACCCTTAGTATTACTAGCAATTACCATTAGTATTACTAGCAAATACCATTAGTATTACTAGCAATTACCATTAGTATTACTAACAATTACCATTAGTAACACTATCAATGCATATTTGTAATACTACTAAAGACTTGGTAATATTACCCCCAACCCTAACCCTAAACCCTAATTCGAATGATTAAAAAGGTAATTGTTAAGAATTAATTGAAAATAGACTTGTAATGTTAGAAAAAAAATTGATATTACTATCAATCACTATTGGTAACACTATCAATGCATATTAATAATACTACTAAAGACTTGGTAATATTACCCTCAACCCTAACCCTAAACCCCTAATTCGAATGATTAAAAAGGTAATTGTTAAGAATTAATTGAAAAGAGACTTGTAATGTTAGAAAAAAAATGGTATTGCTATCAATCACTATTGGTAACACTATCAATGCATATTGGTAATACTACTAAAGACTTGGTAATATTACCCTCACCCTAACCCTAAACCCTAATTCGAATGATTAAAAAGGTAATTGTTAAGAATTAATTGAAAATAGACTTGTAATGTTAGAAAAAAAATTGGTATTACTATCAATCACTATTGGTAACACTGTCAATGCATATTGATAATACTACTAAAGACTTGGTAATATTACCCTCAACCCTAACCCTAAACCCTAATTAAAATGATTAAAAATGTAATTGTTAAGAATTAATTGAAAATAGACTTGTAATGTTAGAAAAAAAATGGTATTACTATCAATGACTATTGGTAACACTATCAATGCATATTGGTAATACTACTAAAGACTTGGTAATATTACCCTCAACTAGGCATGCTAATAAATAACCGGAACCCCCACCGACGGTTCTGAGATGGTTCCAGCGGTTCCAAGGCGGTTCTACACTTAGAATTTTGAGTTTTAAACTTAGAATTCTTAAATTTATTTTGTAAAATTAAACTCAAGTCCAATTTCTTTAACCCCTCCCCCCTCCCTCAAATTTATTTTGTAAAATTTAAGATTTTAAGTTGTAAACTTGTAATTAGTAATTTGGAATAATTCAATATTCAATTTGTAAATTTGTAATATTTCAATTAGTTTGTAATAATATATATTAGATACTTATTTTAAATCAAAATTACTAATTTGTAATAGTTCAATTACTAATGAATTTATTTTTCATTTAATATGTCATCTACATTTAGATTAAAAACAAAAAAATACAAGTAGAAACCATAAAAAACTAAAAAAAAAGTGACTTAGAATTTTGAGTTTCAAACTTAGAATTTCTAAGTTCATCTTTTAAAATTAAGCTCAAGTTGAATTTCTTTAACTCCTCCCCCCAAATTTATTTTGTGAAAATTAAGATTTTAATATGTAAACTTGTAAATTTGTAATATTCAATTAGTTTGTAATAATAGATAGTAAATACTTATTTTAAATTAGAATTACTAATTTTTAATAGTTCAATTACTAATTTGTAATAGTTCAATCACTAATGAAAATTTTTTCCATTTAATTTGTCATTTACATTTAGATTAAAAAACCAAAAAACACAAGTAAAAACTCTAAAAAACTATAAAAAAAAAGAAAAAACTTAATAAAAGAACCGCCGGAACTGCCGGTTTGGGAACCGAACCGAAACCGGTTTTACCACGGTTCAGTTCCGGTTCCGAATTTTACACTTTTGGAACCACCGGTTCGGAACCGGAACCGGCGGTTCCGGACCCGTGAGCATGTCTAACCTAAACCCTAATCCTAAACCCTAATTCGAATGATTAAAAAGGTATTTGTTAAGAATTAATTGAAAATAGACTTGTAATGTTAGAAAAAAATAATTGGTATTACTATCAATCACTAAAGGTAACACTATCAATACATATTGGTAATACTATTAGAGACTTTGTAATATTACCCTCAACCCTAAACCCTAACCCTTAAACCCCAAACCCTAAACCCCAAAACTTAAACCCTAAACCCCAAACCCTAACCCTTAAACCCCAAACCCTTAAACCCTAAACTCTAACCATTAGTATTACTAGCAAATACCATTAGTATTACTAGAAATTACTAGAAAATACCATTAGTATTACTAGCAATTACCATTAGTTTAATAATTATTAATACATATTTTAGTTTGATCGAAAAATCCTTTTATCAATACAAAGTTTAGTTTAATCAAAAATTAATTTAACTCATTACCAATTTTTATTTTGCTAGTAATTAAGTTTTTCAAAATTTATTTTTTAGCACATCAAAAAGTCATATTCCACATTTGAATTTTTCATTAATTCTTTTTTTTAGCACATCAAAAAGTCATCTTCCATATTTCAAATCCCAACACAAAACACTAATTCCTCTCATTAAATTTTCAGAATATTAAAAGTTAAACAAAACCTAACTCATTCTCCCTTAAATAGTGTCCACAACCCTTTACATCACAACACTTCTTCCCTCCTTTCTCTTCACCTTCTACAATACCAATGATATTCAAAATTCATATTTCTAAAAGGCTTGGAAATTTCGTTTTATCATTTTATTTGGGTACTAACTGTTTAAAACATAATTTTATGTAGGAAGCTATCATGGTGAAGTTTTTCGAGTTACTAAAATAGCAAAAAAGTGAAGTTGCGACCATGGCAGCAAAGCACGAGGTTGGTTCCATTTTATTTATTTATTTATTTTTACATGATTTTCTATATTTCTTGCATTATCAAACAATGAATCCTAATGGAATTTCAATATCTACTGCAGACTAAAAGAAATTAGTTGAAAATGGAGCTCGAAAAAATATTCCTTTATCTTGAAAAAAATGCACGATTGAGAGCAAGATTAGGGCATTGGAGATGGAACTTGTTGATGCTACCGGTTCTGAGAAAATAAGACTTGATAACCTCCTGATTCAAGAAAAGGATGCACTCGAAGAGGTTGATATTGTGTACAAGGTACAACTCTTGTTCTTATGTGGCTAAGCAAGACCGAACCGTAGTCCTCTTTTTTGTTATCAATATCGGTCTATATATATTCCTTTTATACTCAATAAGAAACTTGAAATCTTGGAACAAGTGTTGGTGTTGGCCAATGCTTCAGACCCTTATTCGAAGATAAGTGCTGCAATTCATATTCAACGAAGTGTAGACGATCTTGAACAGTACCATAGCAAAAGCAAGGATCAACTTGACCGTCTATTTCCCTTGCCCTGATTTTCCTTTATTTTAGTTTCCTTATGATGATAAGGGTTATGTTAATGTAAAAACCTTAATCTATCTATCTATTCTATCTATGTAAATTTCTTTAAAAAAAAAATTGTCTATGTAAATTAATTGGCATGCATTGCTTCACAATCCAAAAAGCTAATGATATATGATTAGAAAAATATTTAACTGCATATCTTAATCAATATATAATTAAAAAAATATATAATTATATATTTTAATTACAACTAGCTATTGTTTTCAATTAAATATCTTATGTTCCTAAACCCTAAACTATTATGTTTATAAATTGAAAGATAGAAGAAATTTGCTCATAATTAAGCTCGTTAATATATAGAAGAAATCTTCTCATAATTAGGCTCATCAAACAAGCTCTTATAATAAATATATATTTTTAAAACCAATAAAATTACAATTAAATCTAAATTAATATACCTAATAAATATGTGGATACACAAGAATCAAGACCCTCCCATTACTCCATTTCCCCTTACTCTTAACCGTATCTTTTCCCACCAATCCACATTACCACCGCCAGTTTTCTTTTATTAGGAGTAGTGTATTAGTTGTAATATAATGATGTAAATGACCTAGGGTGTTATAGGAGTTATAGGGAGTTATATAAAACATGTGTGATTTTATTATGTAAAAGTGGGTATTGGTAGTTGTGATCCATATCATCATTGAGTAAATTTAGATAGATTATTTTTATCAATAATTTCAAAAGATAAATTAGGGTTTGGGACGATTTGCATCCCCATACTCTTATACAATCCACATAAACCCTAATACTAGTAATCAATACTTGGAATTATTTAACTTGAACTTCATTCTCCAAACTTTAATAATAGACTAAATAAAATACTACAACACTTAACATGGAATTAATTAACTAGAACACTCAAAATACTAGAACACAAAATAAATTCTCATCACTTCAACAACACATCCACTAAGGTTGAAAAAAACCGAAAAATATGTCCACAAATATCATATCCGCACATCATTTGACCATCCAGATGATGAATGCAACAAACATCCAAGATACACAACCTACAAAGAACAGTGTTGCAATTGAATCAACTTTATGAACAAGTATATCTTCATTTCCTTTTCTCTCGGCCTCCTTCACAAAACTTGAGCCCACGTTCGTCTTAGTTTCCTTGTCGTTGCATATTTCTCCGACTTTCCTTCCAATGCAATCATTAAATTCTTCATTATCATTGTGCAAGTTCATCCGAAAATATGAAGTATATGCAGCAATAGCTTCTTCCTCTATATGAAAAGCACGGTAAACACTACCTTTGAATCCAATGACGTGTTTTGAGCATTTATGCCAGCTGTCATATATACCAACCCGTACACCCACAAATACAACACAGTATTTTTTAGGCTTTTTCTTTCCAATAGACATTTTTGTAATTGTGTAGAAAGTGTATAAGGTAAAATGGAGAAAAGGGAGAAGAAAAAATGGAGAATATAAGGTAAGAATATATGGAGAAGAGAGAGAAGAAACTTAAGGTTGTGTATTTGAGTGGAAATAATGATGAAATTCCTTGAAAGTTGTTTACATTGGAAGTTGCACAAGAGAGAGAAAGATGAATTCAAATTCAAATCTATGAAAATGATGAGATGGACGAAAATTTCATTTTTTTGGGGACAAGGGTGCATTAGTCATTTTAATTGTTGATCTTGTTGGTAATTACAAAATTGCCATTTTCTGGATATCCAAATTCTGGATATTTAGCACCACCCATAAATTTATATGACAATATATTTTACATATTTAAATCACTAGAAATTGTAATAATGACATATATGGAGTTAAAAGAGAATGTGTGTCAATACGGACACTTATGAATATGAATTCACCAATCTCTTGATTTCAAGATTTCTCTACTATTTTGAATAAAATAAATATATGTAATAATATAAACAATAGCTTGAAATTACTAAAAATTGCAATAACGACATAATTGTTATTATAATGGAAGACATATCACTAAGGTTACATATGATTATGAATTTATCAATCTCTTATTTTTAACGTGTTTTTTTTAATATTTTGAACACAATAAAGGTATGTAAAATTGCAATAACGATATAAGTGATGTTATAACGAGATGTATGTCGTTATGGACACTTACGACTCAATATTAACTCTTGATTGTTCTAAATACATGAATAACACTAACATCTGAATTTCCTAAATAAATTTTAAAAAATAATGCAAATGATAGTTTGAAGGACTTAAAAGACAGAAAAATACTTGAACTTGGAGAAATTTTCGTAGTAGTCTATCACCTTCTAGTAGAATTGATAAAACTTCTTCTAGAAAATTCCAAACAACTCTTTATTTGAAGCATAACAAAATAGACCAGTAGAGATTTTCATCCATGTATGGACCATGGCTGAATACTCACCAATTAAAATATAATTTCGTTAAAAGTAACCTCATATGTTGGAACCACTTGGACATATTTTCGTAGTAATGTGCCACCATCTAGTAAAATTGACATAACTTCTTGTAGATAACTATAAATGACTCTCTGTTTGAAGTATTAGAAATTAGACCGATAGGCATTTCAAATCATATATAGATTATGGGGTGAATATTTACCAATTAAAATAGAATTTCATCTAAAGTGACCATATGAGCTGGACCAATTGAATAAATTTTTGTTGTAGTCTGCTAACTTCTAGTAAAATTGACATAACTTATCCTAGAAAATTCCAAATTACTCCCCATTTTAAGCATTAAAAACTACACTTATAATGTTACAATTATATATGGATAATGAGATGAATATCGACCAATTAAAATACGTTATCCAAATATGGTCCCATATGCTGGAACCATTTAAGCGCATCAATACAAAAATATAGTATTTAATGTACGTGGAAATATAACATTGATTATGATGCAATTAAAATAATTAAGCACTAAATTCTCATTCTAAAATGACAAGATAAATATGCATAGGAAAACTGTGATCTCAATCAAAGATAATAAATTAGAAAACATGTGCAATAAATGTCATATCATTCACACATCAACTACGAGATAATAAAAGTAAAGTTGGATAACATTTCTTATTTGTTGATTACGATAGTGGATTTGTACATGTAGCACGGTAATGCCCTGTTTGTAAGCATCTGTTGCATGTGTGTGGCTTGAGTTGTTCTCTACGAGATTTTTTCCTCTGCTTTGGAGGCCTTCACTTGGTCGTTAAGTTTGTGGGCACAACACAACTTCTGCTCTAACATCATCAACAATTGCCTATTTATCTTCCGCCGATAATATGTATATAAATTCAGAATATGATTTTTCCAATAAGATGTGGTGTAAAATACCGAACTAAAAGCATACCATCACCTCCACAATGTCTAACAGCGACAATTGCATATGCACACAATTTTTTTTCTAAATCAAAATGTTTACAAATGCATGTCAAATAATCCAAGTTACCAATCTGCTTCTCTAATTCTCTACATACCTCAAACTCAATGGGAGAAATGAGGATGACCTTCATTCCATGTGATGCATTGTACATCATGCACATTTTCTCCTTCATTGCTCAGGTCATATAAACGCTACATTTTTCTGCTTCAATGTGCCTTTCGCGAAACCATCTTTGCAACATCGCTCTAATATGCTCCAATAAACCTAAAATTGGAAAATCACGGACATTTTTAAAGGCCGAATTCAAGAATTCTGCATTATTGATAGTCATGATGTTGTATTGTATTCCCTTCCAATGTGCTATGCTCCAAACATGAAGACCTCCAACATCATGTTCTAGGAATTTTCTTATCCATTTATGCAACCCACAAAGTGAAATAATCTTTTTCTCAAAATCTGGAATATTGTAAGCCTCGGCCATGTCAAAATAATCTAGCAAAATCTGTTCTTGGAATTTTTTTCTTCATGTTATTTTACAGATGCCATATACAGTGTACATGATGTGTAAACTAGAAAACTTTTTGAAAAGCGCCTGAGAAACTTTTTCCATGAATTGAGATAATTACTAACTCTTCCGCATCACCGGATATATCCTTCATCTTACCAAAGAACCAAGACCATGAATCTTTATTTTCAGAGTCAACTATTGCCCATGCAAGAGGATAAATTTGCAGTTTTGCATATTGTCATGTGGCTACAAGTAAAGCTTTTATACATGTTTGTCAAAAAAATGCCATCAACATAAATTACATGTTTAGTTGTAGCTTGAAATCCTTTTCCTAAGACCATGAAAAAAAAAAATACCTGAAGCACTGATTTACATTTGTCTCAATAGTTGTCAATGAACCTGAATTTCTTTGTTTTAAGTCATCACAATATAATGATAATATAACATAACTTGCATATGGAGTTCCCCGTAATTGAAATACTGCAAACTCTTTAGCCATGTATGCGTTGGTGTAGCTTATGGTTGTGTTGAACTCACGATGAATATCATCTATTATGTTTCTCGGAGTGTATACTCGGTTAGGGTCTTTATACTTTGAAGTAATGTGACTTCCAATAACTAAGTATGTAGCATGTTTGCGATCTTTACGTCGAACACTCAATGAACAAGTGTGTAGGCTAAATTACTTCTGAATTTCAAACATGTCAAGATCCTTTCATCTTTGTGGCTCTTAACCTCCATTTGCATTTTTCATTAATACAAACGACAAAATAAAGGATTGTGTTTGATTTCTTCACCTAAAGCTCAAAGTGGAATCTCATTGCAAGTAATTGTAGCTTTGATCTCGAAGACTTTTTGCATTTGAAAATTTATTTAACTTGAATGTCTTCATTTTCTGGAATCCCGACTGAAGATCCAACTTTGGTGGGAACTAAGTCTACTGCCAAAATTTGAACATCCATAGGAATATGATATTCCTCACAGGTGGCTTCATATGGACTTCATTGGCTTGTGGAGAGACCTCTGGCTCTGCAACTTCTCTCTCAGAATTTTCTGCAACTATAATCTAATCATTCCATCTTGTATTGTTTGTTTCTCATTGTTCAAAAGAATCACTTCCCAAGTTCTGCACCATATCTTTTTCTGTATTTTCATCTACATCATCTGAAGTGAAGGGAAATACTTCTTCATGTGATGAATCACTTCCATCTTGACATCTCCATTTTTCAACATGATTCAAGATCTTTTTTGTGATAATAGATACACAAAGTGATGTTTCTTTGCATACAGATATGTACCATAACACATTGTTATCACAATCAATTTTCATAGGTGGGATTGAGACCGTACATATCCTAGGAACAAGTGCTGCAAACTCCATTTTTTGAAACCTAGTTCCAATGCCCAATGATTCTCCAATATTTTCATAGAGATCCGCGAACGAAATGGTTTTAGAAATTAGAAGTGGTGTCAAATTTGCTTGACCGACCCCTCTTTGCTTCCACATCCATCCTGTTGGGGTTATACGTGAAAGTATGTTTTTCCCCAACACATCCACCATCTATTTTCTCTTAAAAAATAATGTCATGACAAATTGTAATTCACAATATATTCGCAAGAGACGTAACTGCATTTAACAAAAAAATAATATTAGTAATATTTTGCATTCCATAATGATGTCATTAAACTGATATATGTTTATTATTGTTACTGTTAATTTATTTAAAATAATTTCTTATCGGATTAATTTGATAACAATATATCTTGTGTAAATCATCTCCAGTAGCAAATCTATGAACCGACCCTTATCTCTATCAACAAGAGCCATATTTTGTATCGTGCACTTGCGGCCACTGCTTCGAATGTATGTTGGCTCGCCATCTATTTGGTGATCTCGACGTCCCCTTTCCATTAACCCCAAAAGGTTATGTGACAATATGTGGGCTACTCGTTTGGCTCTTAACCCCGTGCAACACTCTCGTATGAAGCATATCACAATCAATCTACACTTTATTCGGGACCTTGCTACAAAGGGTTGTCTTGATCAACTGGCAGACTTACTTACCAAGCCCCTGGCTCGCGCTTGGTTACAAGACCTCTATTCCTAAAATATCGTTGCCGATAGAACGTCCATTTTGCGAGGGCGTATTAAGGATACACCAACATGATCTTATATTAATGGTTAATTTCGGATTTTAGGGAATTAATTTTATACATTTTCTCAATCAAATATATTATCCTTTGTGATCATTGTATATCTCTGTAATTGATTTGTATATCCCTATATATTGTAGACATACTATGATATATCAAACCATTCCCTCAGTACACAAAATTCCCTTTTTAATAATAACCAATTTGATCCAATGCTGATATCGATTGGGGTAGAATCACTCCGGTGATATACCCCTCGATCCAGAAACAATAGTCTCATTAATTTGCACGGTTTATAATGCAAAATATTGAAGAGTAATATGAAATATTGGTTAGTTCGTCAATAAATAAATGATTGTTTAAAAAAATATTTACATATTTTTATAAATGTATCTTTCAGTATCTCATATTGTATTAGAAACTTTGCAAATTAACATTACCATTCTTTGTGGAGGGGGACTAGCCGAATAGCAGTAGCAAACCCCTCAAATTAGGGATAAAAATAGTTTTAGTCCCATGACTTTTTACCTTTTTCGAAATGGTCCCAATAAAGATAAATGTACAAATTCAGTCCCAATTTTTTCTGCATTGTACAATTTACATCCCAAATTTCGCCAAATTGATAAAATATCATTGTTTTTTGACATTAGCCCGACACATACATGTTCAATTTGAAGATTTTCGGTGAATATTCATTTTAATAATGTAAGTCAAACTTGAATAACCCTTTAAATCCTTTCCCAATTTTTTTTACCATAACGTTAAAATCCTTCCTAAATGCAATTTTCCAAAACATAAAAATTATTTATTAATAACCTAATCAATATGTTTGTCTAAGTTGAATGCTCACGCGCACGACACATGTCAAAAAACGATGATTTTTTGTCGTTTCCAGCAAATTTGGGATGTAAATTGTACAATTTGCAAAAACTTGGGACTAAACTTGTACATTTATCTTTTTTGGGACCATTTCAAAAAAGGTAAAAAGTTATGGGACCAAAAATATTTCTATCCCCCTCAAATTACCCTAGCACCTCCCCCCTCCTCACTACCTCAAACCTGGGAGTCACTCGACGTCGTCGTAATACAAATATTTCCCCCCGTCTTCCAGAGCCTTCAGTTGCAGGGAAAATGGCGGCATATGTAAGTATGGGAGAAGCTCACAGGCGGATAGCCGAGTACCTTAATCGTTTCGCCGATGCGATTTCGTATCAGGACGGCAAATCACTCAGCCGCCTACTCTCCTTCTCCTCTGACTCCGCCGCCCTCCTCTCCCTCGCCGACGCCCTCAATACCTTCCAGGTTCCCTTCTATCTCTATTGAATTTGGTCTTAACACATGAAATTTGGAATTCTGTGGAAATTTCACGCCTCTGGACGTGGTTCTGTTTATGAGTTGGTGGCACTTGGGTTAGGCACCGAAGGTGGATACTATTGAAATTAATCAAAAAATCTGGTTGGAAGAGTAGGAAGCGTTTGTAGGCTGTAATGTGCTGAGAGTTGAAAATTGTTGGGGTTCGAATTGATTTGGTCTCAAATTTGAATCAGTAATAGGGGGACATGCATTCACTTTCTCTGATGAAATGTGAGTTATGAAGCCATCATACAGGTTCTGTTTCAGAGTTGGAAAAGTTCATTTTAGAAGGCCTTCAATTCTAAGCTTTTGTTTTTCAATTTCACTTCAGTCTAGTAGAAATTGTTCATTTGTGATTGCATTGTATTTTCCTTCACTTTTAATGCTCTCTATTTGGTGATATGAAATACCATTCATGTAGGCCTTTGACTTTTCGGTTCATGTCTGCAGGATGCTGACAGAGTTATTAGGCAATCTGAGAAATATTCTCAGTATGTTGACATTCTAGTTCCGATCTTTCGGGCCTTGCAGAGTTATCGGTTAGGAAATTTCGTTGAGTCTTACACGGCCTTTGAAAAAGCATCCAAGTATGTTGTTATAAAAGAATGTATAGTGTGGTTGAAATTTCTGTATGTTATTGTAATTCTAATGATAGAGAATTATAGTTCTTTTATTCAGGAATTTCGAAATTGGGAATCATCCTGGGCTTTGGAAGCATTATATGTTATTGCCTATGAAATTAGGATTCTTGCTGAGAGGGTAAGAAATATATGAATCTCATTCCTTGCTGACAGCTGGATTTTGCATGCATTATAAAACCACTTGCAAACCCAACTGATTTATATTGTTGCATTTGAAGGCTGATATAGAGTTGGCTTCAATAGGGAAAACCCCAGAAAAACTGAAAGGTGCTGGTTCTTTCCTGATGAAAGTGTTTGGGGTTCTTGCTGGAAAAGGACAAAAGCGTGTTGGAGCTTTATATGTGACATGCCAACTTTTCAAAATATATTTCAAGCTGGGGACTGTCCACCTATGTCGCAGTGTGATCAGAAGTATTGAAACTGCTAGGATTTTTGATTTTGAGGAGTTCCCTGTCAGGGATAAGGTCACTTACATGTATTACACTGGTCGTTTGGAGGTGTACAACGAAAACTTTCCAGCTGCTGACCACAAATTATCATATGCTTTGACACATTGCAACACAAAGGAAGATGCAAACATTAGGTTTGAATATACATGTTTTCCCCCCTTGAATTGTTTATCATAAACCTGAATCTGGAGAAACATTTGGAAATCCTAATTGATGGGGGACATATAAGTGGTGAACTACAATCTTAGTTCTTGCTTATTTAGTGTGTGTATAATGTGTTGTTTACTGACACTGAAGAGCTTTTCCTTTTCTTATTTCAGTTTCATCTCAATCTTATTATTTAGTAATGAGAGAATTTGTGCTTAGGCATCATATTCTGTTTACCTTGGTAAATGATGGAATCTCTCACGAGGTATTCTAGAAACCTAAGAAACAGTTTTAGATACACTAGTAATAGTAATCAGAAGTAGTACGCTGTGAAAATACTATGCAGAAGCAATTTTCATTCATAATCCCCCATTGTACAAATCATGCTGCATAACTTCTAAAACCTAAAGCCCATGGGCTTAGCAGGAATTAAGAAATAATTTAATCATATCTACAATCTATATAAATCTAATCAAATCGATTATACCAATATTCCAAGTTTACTCGATCTCTCATTCTTCTGTCATACTTCTTTCCATATCTATCCTCATTAGATATAATAGGCAGGGTTCCATCAGTATACTATCACAACATTTTGAGCTTCTAAAGTTGATGTTTCTTTTCTACAGTTTTGACTTTGAGGTGGAGATTGATGATGGGTCTTTCTGTACTATCTTACTAACGATATTATTTTCTTCTTCTAATAGGATGATACTAAAATATCTGATACCTGTGAAGCTTTCAATAGGAATCTTACCTAGAGCATTGCTTCTTGAGAAGTTCAACTTAAATGAGGTATGGTCCATATATGCCACCTTACATATTGAAATTTACCATACATCCTGAAGACCATGTTTACTAGTAGAATTTTTGTTAATTTTTTATTTTATTTTAAGATGGCATGAGTCATTTCTTCTTTCTATATATTTTTTTCAATTTTTCCTCATAATTATCTCTCAGAAGTGCAGAACATGATTGGAGAATTTTAACCATTATCAGCAATTTTTTTAGGTTTAAGCTGTCCAAGATAATTTTCTTGTGCATACATGCATATATGTGTTGCATTCACTTCATGTTGCCTTTGGTTGACAGAAAAGTTGTTCGTAGGAGAGCAGAAAACTGAAAATTATTGTTACATGAGTTTGCACACCTGGACTTAAAAAACGAATAATAACCACAAATGCTGATTTTTCAGAAAAAGATTCCTAGAGAATTTTAGCATTCTTTTGGAGAAAACCTTGTGAAATTTATATAAGAATACTATCCAATGTTAGAATATTTAAGATCAAAGATTCAGGTAGAGCAGCTTTTCTTTACTTAAAACACTTTCAGGAGTTAACGTGTTTTGAAGGAAGCAAGGTTTTGATAAGTTTTTATTCCTGTATCTGGAGCAACTGATGCATCAAATGATATAAAGTTTAGATGTTTGGCAGTAACTGAAATATTTACCTAACAACTTTAACAGGATTGTTTTGTTTTCTCTTTCTATAATGAAATAGAGTTCATAAATGGATTGAGGAACAAATGGAGCTGTGTATACTTTAAAAATAACGTCCTTTAATATTTTTTAATTTTAATATCTTAAATGTGCAGAGCTTTTGTTAGCATGCTTATCCTTTAGGTGTGTCTCTAAAATCATACAATTACTTGTGTGAGTGCAATGTAGCAAAATTTGCTCCATATTTGAACTATGCTGTAAGGTTTTTCTTTTTCTGCTGCTTTTTGCAGTATAGTGATGTTGTGCTTGCTCTTAAAAGAGGCGATCTTCGACTCCTACGACATGCTCTTCAGGAACATGAGGACAGGTATAAATGCTTTTCTTCTGGTAGTTTACTAAGATGCCGAGTTCCCTGAAATTTTGACCCCACTAAATCGTCATTAGGTTCTTAAGGTCAGGGGTATATCTTGTCCTGGAGAAGTTAGAACTCCAAGTCTACCAACGACTAGTAAAAAAAATGTAAGTTGTGATGTCAAGTTGGCCTCTATTTTATGTTTTGTGGAGCCTAGACTCCAGATATATTATCTAATTTGTGCCCTGCTGCAGCCATATCTTGCAAAAGCAGAGAGATCCAAATAGAGCTCACCAGATCAAGTTAGATGTTATTGTTAAAGCACTGCAATGGCTTGAGATGGACATGGATGTTGATGAGGTAAGTTTAAGATCTCTCTCCCTCTCTGGATAATATGGCTTGGGTGGGGGACATTCACTAATGCGACTCTGTTTGCCTCTTACAAAAGAATATAATTATAACATCAATTAAAAGTGATTTTAACTTTGATACTAAAACTATTCTATATGATATTGAGTAAGTTAACATATTGATTTTACCTTTATATGATATGATGTTCCTTTTTTCTTTATTTTGTATTTATTGATTGCGTGGATTAATTAATATACTTCAAATTGTATATATTGGTGGTTGGTAAATATTTATATTTTTAATGCAATGCTAGAGCTTAACAATCACATCTCATATAAAAATTTCAAATTATATAAATAATTTTGTGGGGGCTTTGGTAATCAATTCAGAACATCAACACTCTGTTCTTCATAAGATTAGATATAAACCTAGTACGTATTGTTTGTTTTTTTCAACTTTTATCTTTATTGAGTATTTGTATGAAGTGTATACCATAAAGCGGATAAAAGGGTGTTTGTGGTATTAATATCTATTATAAATTATGTTTATTCCTCTTTGGTTTGCTCATATTTTAAGGATATTTTTTCTAAATACTTCTATTGAAGAATCCATTTTTCCTCACAGGAAATAACACAGTGAGCAATTTTTTCTTTTCCTATGAGGCATGCACCTATTTTATTGAAAATGGATTCTTTAATGAAAGTATTTTGAAAATATAATGGATATAAATACTAAACATTACTGAACTACCCCATAAAGGGAAAATTATGCTTCGCTTCATTCGCAGTTAGCTATTTCTGGGAAAAAAATGGCAGTTAGGTTACAGAGATGAGGAAATGGATCATCTCATCCATTTCCTTGGTGTATTTTCTTGTGGACTTGGAGAGAGAAACTTGCATTATAAGAAGTGGAATTTGTATGTATTTTTTCCATCTCTAGATTCACAAGAAACTTATGGAAAGGAAATGGAGAGGACCCACATTTGAGATATGATGATCACAGTTGGTCAAATTTAATGGTAGAAATGGAAATCATTTTTCTTGTAAACCAATTTGAGTGCGAAGGAGAGTACTTGGAAAATTTAAATGTTGATAAAGAATTCCGTGAATTAATTATTTATTAACATTCCGATTGTAAAGGTTAGTAAGATAATACCGAGACCGCGAACGCAAATTATCTGACAGTAAACTAAAATTTTAATTAATTATTTAAACTATGTTGCATATTAACCCACATATATTACTACTAATAAGAGTTATTCAGATTGTAAAAAAAAGAAAAAAAAAACAATTATTACAAGAAATCAAGTAAAAATTAAAGTAATAATAGGTCTCTTGAGCACCAGGTGCACTGTGCAACTCTTGTATCTTTAAAAAGTTATTTATCACTGAAAAGTCACCATTGTTTTTACTGAAAAATCACCCCTAGTGAAATCGCAACAGGGCTACTTTTCAGTGAAAACAAGAATGAATTTTCAGTGATAATTGGTGTGATTAAAGCTTAGAATAATGTTTTTCCTTTTCTACGCTTACAGTTGGACCTTGTGATCATTTATGGGTTCCCTAGACCTGTCAAAACATGCCATTTTCCATAGTTAATAAAATACTTCAATGTAGTGAAGGGTTATAGTTAGAGGTGCTCAATCGTTTGGAGGACTGGTACCGCAGTCAGTAGTTCCACCGGTTGAACTCTAACTTCCTTTTTTTTGGGTTTTCTATTATTTATTTGGACTGCTGAGATTTGATTATCTGCTTGTACAAAGCGAGTGTATTTATGTGAAAATAATAATGAACTTTTTTCTAATAATAACTGAAACGATGAGCTGTTTGGTCTGGTTAGCGTTCCATCCCTCGGTGGTTTCTAACCGTTCGACACCTCTAGGTATTTTAGAGGTGGAATATAGTCTGTTTCCTATTTAGGAGCTATTTTCTGTTGTATGTGTACTTATTTTATAGAAAGGACATTTTTTCTGAAAGGGAGTGAGGGGTATTTCCTAATTCTATGTATTCACCCATTTTGGCAGAACCATGAATAGTTGTAGCATGCTTGAACATGATTTTATCCAAATAATGTACTCTCGCCAGTTTTTATTTGAGTAGTTTTATATGAAAATGGTTCATGATAAACTTATCATGAAACAGTTTTAAAGTATCATTAATCTCATCGGGAGTATTATTAATCTCATCAGGAGTATCATTAATCTGGATAACTGATATTTTATTATAATTATTGTATATGTTCTCAGATTAATGATACTCCTGATGAGATTAATGATACTTTAAAATAGTTTCACGATGAGCTTATCATAAACTATTTTCATATAATACTTTGCCTATATTTTTTGTGACTTTGGATGGGAGGTGGGATTTTATGCTACCACTGGGTCTTATATTACATACTGTATGCTTGGTTTATTGGAGGGAATGAAAATGGGCATGGGTTCGATTCTTGTGGGAAATGTCTTTCATTCCTCCAAAATTGGTAAGGAATGAAGATTTCCACAAAGTAAAGAATCAAACCTCTAATTTTGATTCAATTCCCTTACCCCAAATACACAATTTCCATTCCTTCCTTCCGAACCTTTCTATTGTATTGTATATTTGACACACAGTACCATGACAGGTGACAAACACCCAAGGAATTACTCCAATATCTAAGCTTAATGAGGCGAAATATGATATATATATATATATACACATATGTATGGAAGAAGAAAAATAACGATTTCTCCTTATTTGTTATGTTAATTGTTATATGCAGGTGGAGTGCATAGTCTCGATTCTGATATACAAGAATCTTGTGAAAGGGTATTTTGCTCACAAAAGTAAAGTGGTGGTTTTAAGCAAGCAAGACCCTTTTCCCAAATTAAATGGCAAACCTGTGATTTCGTAGTGTCATCACTCCCTCATCTACACAAACAAACAATCTTGATTGTATTTTATGTAGATTAAGGATGAGCTTTGATTTATTCTCATTGGACAAGGATCGTTTGTAGTTTTCTTATTGCTTTCTCTCTCCTCCTTCCCCATGTATTCATCCTCTCTTTCTCACCTATTAAAAGTTCCATGTTATCAAGTTGTTAAAAAAAAGGGTCCCCCCTTTGAATTTTCCCTAGGGTGGCTGGACATGTCACATGTGATGCTTCCATGGAAACACAATTCTAACTATGGCTTGGCTAGAATCACACGATTTCCTACTCAAAGGGAGACCCCATCCTCGAGGACTCGTGAGCTCTCGTAATAAAATCAAGTCACTTTCGAACTGGTTCAGACTCGCATACCGTTTTATAAAGTTCCTCAACATACTCACATTTAATGATATTCAATTTGCTAGCTTCTAAACATACTCAATTGTAAGATTGTGAGTAAGTTCGTATAATTTATAATTAATAGTTTGACTTTAAATTATATATTTTTCAAACTATTTGTGTTAAAATATAAAAAACGTGTTATTTAACTTATTTTATATAATTTTGCATATATATATATATATATGTGTGTGTGTTTTTTTTTTTTTAGAAACATTGTATATTCTCATTATTGTATTTAATTGATAAAAAGCCTAATTCAAGCTTTCTATTATCAAACTTGACAAAAGCTATAGTACATATTTTATAATTAAGTTTGAGCTTGACTAAATAATATAAAAATTAAGCTCAAACTTGGGTGGTAAACAAATTTGCTCCAGTTGTGTGTGGACATTGCATAAATTGGAAAAAATATTTCAATGATAGAAATTTTATTTCACAATATGTTTTCCAATTAACAATAGGTAAAATATAAAGTAAATGAATTTCACCTGAATAAATTTGGAGAGTATTAGTTGTTTCATTAAAGAGTGCTAGTTAGTTTTACTAAATGATATTCCCTCTGTCTCAATTTTATTTTCTCATTTCATTATTCACACCCCCTAAATACTTCTAATTTCATCTTATTCCACTAATAATTACATAGAAAATATCTTCATTTTGTTGCATTTAATGCATTTACCAAATACATGCATGCCCGTTGAACTGTGCAGGGATGTCAGGTTCAAGTGAGTGTCCGTACATGACTTGCCGCTCTCTGATTGGTCCACGTCATCAGGTAGGTGAGACAGTCAGAACTCATCCTCTAATTCAGTCTTGTCTTTACTGAGTTCAGGTTTGTGCTCATCTACGTACGTTTTCCAGCGCTGACATTCCTTTTGACTTGCTTGAATCCTACTCCAAGTCTTCTCCCAAATACTCAGTGTCGTCCTGTTCCCTTCAGGCTGAGTTAGCAATGATCTCAGGATCATTCTCTTCATCCTGACACTTACTCAGTCAGCTTAGAAGAACTGCCATAAGCTCAAGATGGTGCTATTGTGTCTTCAGACTTCAGTCTTGATTGTCATCAATGAGTACTCCTCTCATTGATTACATGTGAATGTAAAATAAACTAACTTACAAACCTAATCTAGACTAGCCTGACTACAAAGACAACTCATCTTTTCAGGGGCTTTGAGATCTAATCAAAGCTGACATTGTCCCAATATGTTTCATGCACTTAGATTGAATAATATGTCATCATCAAAAAATCTATTTTATCAATTTAAGTCAACGCTTGGTAGGCCTTAAAAGACCCATATTATCAATTTTTTTTACAGGCCCAGTTTGCTTGGTAGCCCAAATTAATTTATGTTGGATCCGATATATTATATGGTGACTGTACAATAGGCGGGCATATTATGGAAGGATCATTATTCTCTTCCTCAATAATTAGTCGGAGCTCCCCCCTCCTACAACTCAAAGAGGGAATCTACAGTTCTCTGGAAATGGCGATTTTACACTTTGGGCAATGGATTTGAATTTTTCAAGATCTCTTTTTCTCAAATTTTCATTTCCCCGTATGTAGTCTCCCTCTCTCTTACTTCAGAGAAATTGGTTCGTCAATTTTGCCAAAACCCTAGACTTGAAACACACCTTTCTTCGAGTAATTCATGGTAGAGTGCAATGACGATCACAATATGTACGTTTGAATGACATCCGAACGATCGACAATGCTTCACTTGGTCTAATTTTTCATCTCAGATGTGAAGGTATGTCTTTCGAAATCTGATATTCGGTTTCTATGGTTGTTTGGTTCTTGTTGTAAGATATTAAATTTGAGAAGATAATTACTCATTTTGCAAATTATTCGGTTTTAAGCAAAAATAAAAGAAAAGGAAAACAAATCTAAAGAAAGAAGGTTGAAGCGAGGCTCATATTTGTAGTAGTATTTGTGATAAGGCAAACAAATTTAAAGCACGTCATGGCTGCAAACCATCGGTTGTATCTGTATATATAGACTGAGATAGAGAAAGAGAGAGAAAAATAGAATGTAATAGGTGTGTTAATATTGTGAGGATGCTTGCAACAATTGATTATATCCAATTGTAAATTGGATTATCAAACTCGCTTACTTTTTATTGTAATTATATCCAATTGTAAATTGGATTATCAAATTGGATTTTATCGAGTTGATGTCATAATAATTCATTTTTCCCTACTTCTTATTGTAAAAATGCCAAGGTATTGATGTCCTCCTTTTCCGCTATTGTTTTACTAATTTGTTTGAACCAATCATGCTCATATATTCAATCAGATTCTTGGATAAAATTGAGTTATTGGATAGAACTTACATTTTCATCCAATTATGTGTATTACCTTGTATAGTAGTTGGTGTTTTTGACTTTTGCAATGTTTAACTATCATATATACAACCCCATTGCACGAATATCCATACATATTCCAGATCGTATTTAAACTGTTTTGTTCATTTTTTTATACTATAGTTTCTCAAATTCAATTTTTGTTGGATTTTGTTTCGTCCCACACAATTTCCTATGCAATTGAATATTTGATGTGATCCTGTAGAATTGAAACAGAGACATGTTATCCCTTGTTGATAGACGAACAATTGAGAAAGAATTAAGATAAAGAAAGAATGATGAAAGCAATGGATTAAGGAGCGAGCAGCTGAATAAGTGATGCACAATCAATAAGGAGCGAGCAGTTGATCAAAGTGTTGATACTCGGATGAACAACTGGTCAAGGGTCAAATATGCTGAGCGAGCAATAAAGAAGGAAGAGGTTTAAATACCCAAGATGAGAGCTTACAGGCGAGCAACTGGTCACCTCGAAGAACAACCAAGAAACTCCACTATTAGGCATTGTATTAGAAGCAAACAAGTGTATTAACACTTGTCATTTTTGTAATATACAATAACTTAGGAGTAAACAAGTGTCTTAACACTTGTCACTATGAGAATTAGGATGGCTAAAATGGCGCCACCTCCTATTTGCTCATATATCTATAAATGTTCCCTTGTATGAAAGAAATAATAAGTTCCTAATATTAAAAAATAGACCTAATTGCTCCCAATTTCGTTCTTGCCTTACATTTAACATATTTCATCATCTTTGATCTTGTTTGATGATGTTCTTTAGCTTAAAAACATCCACTAAATAATCAATTTGAGACAAGGTCATTAACAATTGGCGCTAGAAGAAGGGTTCGAATATCCGAGTGTTGAAGTATTAAAAGTTGGCGTTTGAGTACCTTGGCCGAAATTTGGGAATTTTTGCCAAAAACTGGAAAGAGTTGCCAGATACTGGAAATTTATGGGCTTCTGTGGCAATTGGGGTTTCCATGTACTATCCTAAGAGTGCTTGAATGCATGCATATGTGAATTAGGGTTTGTAAGTAGCCACATTTACACATGCAAGGCTAGTGGCTCTTAGGAAAAGTAGTATAAGAACAAAAATTATCCTAATTCATAATCCATAACATATACCCAAGCACTTGGAATAGCAAGATCACAAGAGGCAAGGTCGTCAAATGCTCCTAGTCGTGATCCTCAAACTAGGGTGTCATCTACGAGCGGACATACGAGAATCGTACGAGCAACTTCTTGTTAAAATATCCAAGTCACAATCAATAACCTTCCTCCGGAGTTGGAAATGCTCGCCTAAAACTCTGAAGAACTTGCAAAGACAATATCCATACTTTGTTCTTTGCAAAAGCGATAAGAACCAGTTGGGCCGTCAAGAGCCCCAGGAACCCAAGATCGGGGAGGCGAGCAGCTGAGTAACAGGAGGAAGGACAGACAACAGGATGAAGTGGATAATACACATGTGTGCAGAAACAAAGGAAAAGCCCACATAAGTGAATGTTTGGGAAGTCGAGGAGAGTCAACACCAGGTCGTGTCGAGGAGTCGAGCAAGAGTACATCCTGCACCAGTGCCTTAGAGAGATTGGGGATGAAGGACAAAGATAAACGAAGAGAACCATCACCGGTGAATGAGGAGCGGGCACGCACAACTGCTATCCCCTTGGTGCATGACCAGATTTGAAGGCCAGCTTTCAGCTGTCTGGGGCTGAATGGAGCTAGCAATGCTAGGATGCTGACCCAGGAGAAATGTTTCGTTGGTAAGGGATTATAACAGGAAC
This sequence comes from Ballota nigra, assembly GCA_947034835.1. Taxonomy (NCBI): domain Eukaryota; kingdom Viridiplantae; phylum Streptophyta; class Magnoliopsida; order Lamiales; family Lamiaceae; genus Ballota; species Ballota nigra. Next base: position 63,425,691 of record OX344726.1, read on the forward strand.
GAGACAATGATCTCAACCTTGGTGAACAATCTTCCAACGGAAGGACTTCCCCGGACGAGCTTCAAGCCATGAGAAAAACAGTTGAAGATTTACAAAAGCAATTGAAGTCCAACAAAGGTGTTGGATCAACTGTTCTCCCATCATCGCCATTGGCCTTGTCAATCCTTAATGTGCCAGTACAAAAGAAAATACAGTTCCCGACTGTCAGTTTATACGAGGGAACGTTAGATCCTAGAGTCCATCTGACAAAATATTCAGATTTCATGATCTCTATGGGAGCTACCGATGCCACACAATGTCGAAACTTTCCACTCACTCTTGGAGATGGACCACATAGGTGGTTCTCGGTATTGATACCCGGTTCCATAAGTTCCTTTGCTCAACTGAGCAAGGAATTTCTATCCCACTTCTCAATTGTTGGGTCATATCTGACACAAAGACATCGACTGGCAGATATCAAGCAAAGAGACGAGGAGTCGAACATAAAGTTTTTGGAGAGGTTCGATAAAGTCTTATTGGAGGGCAAGATGGTGAGTGAAGACACTAAGAAAGTGAGAGTCATGGTTGGGTTGAAGAAGGGAACTGATCTATGGAAAGAGATGCTCCCGACCTACCCAAAAACATATGTTGAATTCAGACACAGGACAGGGATTCATGTGTCAATGCAAGAAGCTTTGCAGAAGGAACTCTGAGATAAATCAGACCTGAAGAAGTCTGGGAAGAAGGCCAGTAGAAGTGATTACAAAGCTCCTAAGAACTTGAAAGCATTCAATGAAGGAGCCAAACTAAAAGAAAGGTTGAATCAAGTGCTCACCATGTCGGTAGATGCCGTGTACAACAATGTCAAGGATAAAGATATGTTGTCTATTCCTAGGAAGATCAGGCAAGAAAGGGGGAAATTGGACCCTAACAAGTACTGCGCTTACCACCAGAACATTGGTCATTTTACAAGTGAGTCGGGACTTGCTGAAACAGTTATGGAGATTCTACGAAGAAGGGAAGCTTTCCGAGTTTGTAAAGAGAGCACCTGGGAAGAGGCCGCGAGTAGCTGCGCTATCCAACTCAGATGATAAAGACAATGACGAGTAGTCGGGGAGGGTGATCAAGCAAGTAAAGAAAGCCCCAACAGCACCTACAAATCCCGTAAGAGAGATCTTGATGTTGGAATCAACAGGCCTAGTTGGTGGCTTCTCAGATGGAAGGCCGTCGATGTCAAAAAGAAAGAGAAAAACGAAGTTGAGAGCAGTTGCGCAAGTGTAGGGAGTCCCTTTCCCAATTACAAGCCTTTGCTTTGGCTCATATGGATAGATCCCTAGATGGAACCCTTGAAATGCTCCACAAACGATAGGCAGAAAACTGACTGATGTCCGTTTTGTTGGACATCTTGGATCCAGTATCTCAGAATACCAGTGAGTGCTATTTTGTCGAAATTAGAGCTAGGATCATTAAGATTTAATTGACTAAGGGAATAAAAAATGAATGATAAAGCTTCTGTCCTTACAACCCGCTCCGGAAAGGGGGATTCCTTCAAGATCCGAGTTAGGCGATCCGACGTCTTGCCTATCAACAAATTAAAGATTTGCTCTAACAATAAGTCAATCCGTCAACCAAACAGACGATGGATTTAACTTTTTCAGAAAGAGATTTAGATGGAATTCTTACTCCCCACAATGACTCGTTGGTCATCTGTGCAAATATTATGGACACTAAGGTACATCTCCTGCTCGTCGACACGAGTGCCTACACCAACATCCTATTTAAGTAGACACTAGATTAGCTGGGTGACTATGCAAACTACATAGAAGACTGTAATCATAAAATCTTAGGATTCAGAGATGTTGTAACAATCCCGTTAGGGATAATTAGATTATCAGTCGAGCTTGTATCGGTCGAGGACCCCGAAAGGAGGCTGACTAGGATGGTAGAGTTCTTCATTGTAGATCAGCAGCAGTCTACCTACAACGGGTTCCTCGGCCGTCCCTTCCTTAATGAGTTTAAAACAACTGTTTCCACGTATTACTATTGTGTCAAATTCCCAACCTCTAAAGGTGTAGAAACCATCAAAGGCAATCAAAAGAAGGTCCGCGAGTGTATTCTCCAGCTGCAAGCCAAAGAGCAAAGAGTTTCCATGATGGCCGAACAGATGAGCAACTGTGCTGAAGATGAACCATCCATCCTTGATGAAATTCTGGGATCTGTTGATACAAAAATTGTTGGTCCCAGTACAAGACTGAGTGATACGTGTATGGGGGAGGGGGGGGGGGGGGAATACACGAATACAAATTTTTCTTAACTTAAACCTCACTGAGTCCCCTTACTCAGAGTGATAAAGAACACAGGATAGATAACAAACCTACTAACTGCACTGAGGCGAGTCAGTTGGCAAACTATCTACTTATGTTCAGTGAGGAATGTGTGAGCCCTGAAAGTTTATAGTCTTATTTAGTTTGCTTTCTGAAAACTTGTTTGTCTTTTTATGAAGCCGTGATTAGAAGGGCAATGCTCTCAGATTAATGATCAGGCTGATTGGTTCAAGCCTGATTAAAGATGCAATGAATGACTTAATCAAATAAGCAATTAAGAACAAATATCAAAGCAGTAAGCACACAGGGAAGTTAACGTAGTTCAGAGACTCAAGCTCCTATGTCCACGGTCCTGATTTAACAGGATAATCCACTAAGGATTGACTTGTTTTTAACGTGCCAAGGTGCACCAAGATCAACTTCACTTACTGACCCTTACTTCCTCCTTCTAACACATTAACTAACTTCCACCAACAAACCTGACTAGAGGGTTTTGGTTTCAGTTTGGATTCCAACTAAGTTGTGATTATCCTTACAAGGCAAACCTATGCTAAGGATTGGATACTCACTCTAAGCTTAAGATAATTCTAGTACTCTCAGTTGAATACATAATAACTCTCTAACCAAGAAACACTTGGGAAATTTAAGGTATTTCGAGTGCTTCTTTGAATGCTGAATGCTTTGTGCGCTGAGAGTTTGAGTAATTTCTTGGCTTCAAAATTTACAGTAACCTTGATTGGGTCCAAGGTCTTCTGTATTTATAGGCAACTTTGAAAAACTATCCGTTGGAAGAGATAGCCTTCTAGGTTGTCTTTCTTGTAGGATACTTCAATGGATACAATCTCCATGCAGCAGCCATCCTTGCATGTATTTGGTAAATGCATTAAATGCATGCCCGTTGAACTGTGCAGGGATGTCAGGTTCAAGTGAGTGTCCGTACATGACTTGGCGCTCTCTGATTGGTCCACACCATCAGGTAGGTGAGACTGTCAGAACTCATTCTTCAGTTTAGTCTTGTCTTTACTGAGTTCAGGTTTGTCCTCATATACGTACATTTTCCAGCGCTGATATTCCTTTTGACTTGCTTGGTTCCTACTCTAAGTCTTCTCCCAAATACTCAGTGTCGTCCTGTTCCCTTCAGGCCGAGTTAGCAATGATCTCAGGATCATGCTCTTCATCCTGACACTTACTCAGTTAGCTTAGAAGAACTGCTATAAGCTCAGGATGGTGCTCTTGTGTCTTCAGGCTTCAATCTTGATTGTCATCAATGAGTACTCCTCTCATTGAGTACCTGTGAATGTAAAATAAACTAACTTACAAACCTAACCAAGACTAGCCTAACTACTAAGGAAACTCATCTTTTCAAGGGCTTTGGGATCTAATCAAAACTGACATTGTCCCAATAAAAATGATGGAGGTGGACGAGCAAGAGCAAGGAGATGAGCAGTTAAGTGGCGGAAGGAACGAAGATGCTGCGTCGGCTAACAACAAAGTGGAAGATATTAAGCCCTGGTTAGGTGTTGAGCCAATGAAGAAACCTTTCCAGTAGAAGAGAAGGAATTCGAGCCCAATATATATAAAGTGCTCAACATGGAGGTAAAAAACCTATTAGATAATGATCTAATCTGCCAAGCTTTGTGTCCTAAAAGGGTGGCCAACCCAGTGTTGCCTAGAAAACCGAAAGGGACGTGGAGGTTGTGCATAGACTTCACATATCTCAATGATGCCTGGCCAACGGAAAACTTCCCATTACCACTTATCGACCAGTTGGTAAACAACATAGCCGGACATGAACTCCTAACATTCATGGACGTGTTTATTGGATACCACCAGATTGCAATACACTCGGACGATCAGGATAACACAATATTTTATACCAACAAGGACTTGATGTGCTGGAAAAAGATGTCTTTCGGGTTGATCAACGCTGGAGCAACGTATCAAAGACTTGTCAACAAGATGTTTGATGAGCATATTGGCAAGACAATTGAGGTGTACGTGGATGACATTGTTGTCAAGAGTCCAAGAAAGGAAGATCGTCTGCAACATCTAGCCCAAGAATTCAAAATACTGCGCGCTTACAACTTGAAGTTGAACCCAAAGAAGAGCAGCTTCGAAGTACACTTAGGAAAGTACCTCGGTCACTTGGTCAGTCAACGAGAATTGAGGCCAATCCAGCGAAGGTGAAAGCAATTATGGAAATACAACCACCTAGATCAGTTAAAGAAGTTCAAAGATTAACCGGGTGTCTTGCAGCTTTGAATAGGTTCATTTCAAGATCAAGTGGCAAGTGTAGACCATTCTTTGAGGCGATAAAAAAGGGAAGTTTCAATGCATGGACAACTACCAATGAACATTCGAGCAGTTGAAAGAGTATCTCAGTGATACAAAGATACTTGCCACGCCAGTTCTGGGAGAAAATTTGTACCTATACCTATTAGCTTCGGAGGTGGCGATCAGCACTGTGCTCGTCCGAGCGGAAGGAAAATTTCACTTGCCCATCTACTGCATGAGTCAAGCTCTGCATGAAGCGAGAATCAAATACTTACCAACGGAGAAAGTAGCTTATGCTTTGGTGATGAGCGTAAGAAAGTTGTGTCCTTACTTCTTCAATCACCAAGTGGAAGTACTAACAACATTCCCACTATGGAAAAATTTGCACAGGCAAGACACAGTTGGTTGCCTCCTAAAGTGGTCCCTAGAGATTAGCCAGTCCGGTATATCATATGCTCCTCGAACAACGATCAAAGGGCAAGCGTTAGCCAACTTCATAGTTGAGCTAACCTTTCCCCAGGATTCGACAAGAGGACATAACCATCCCTGGCATTTGTGCATTGATGGTTCGTCAACCAACACAACATCGGGAGCAGGAATATTCCTAAAAAGCCCTGATAGTCAAATGTTCACTTCGACTATCCGTTTCGAATTCATGGCGACAAACAATGAAGCTGAGTACAAAGCATTGATAGTCGGGCTGCGATTGACATTGGTTGTAGGAGTAAGAAGGTTGCAAAACTTCGGATATTCACAGTTGATAGTCAACCAAGTCCAAGGTGAATATGGGCAAAAGATTGTTGCTCACATGGCTTTAACGTTTGAGCAAATTTCATTGAACAAGTACTAAGAGACAACAACGTGTAAGCAGATGCACTTGCTTGCCTAGCGACCAGCACGGGACCAGCGGAGTTGTCCAAAGTTATATTGACATGAATACTCAATCCATTAACAAGTGATTACAAGATTAACCAAGTCAATGAGAAGATGGAAGAGGATGACTGACGGCCACCCATCATCAAGTACCTTCAAGATGTCAAGCAATCAGAAGACCCCTTAGAAGCTAGCAGGTTGGTCAAATGAGCAGCAAGGTACATAATGGTGGATGGACAATTAGTACAAAAGGGGATTCTCGCTCCCACTCTTGAGGTGTTTAGCTAGGGGATAAGGGCAAGCAATACTGAAAGAAATTCACGAAGGGGTGTGTGGAAATCATGCTGGGAGGCGAGCACTGGCATACAAAACCATAAGGCAAGGATACTACTGGCCAACCCTCATTCAAGATGCAATCAAAATTGCTCGGACATGCCACAGGTGCTAGTTGTTCGCTCCAAACATTCACAATCCCCCACATGAGTTGATCTCAGTCTATAGCCCATGGCCATTCGCAAAATGGAGAATTGACATCATATGCTCATTCCACTAGGAAAAGGAAGTGTTCAATTTGCAGTGGTGGCGGTGGACTATATTATACCAACTGGTGATGGTCCCGTTTTCAAAGGGCAAAATGGGAATTCAGGAGCAAATTTTTTTTTTAAACCTTTTTCCTCAGGGAGTTCAGCAGGAATGAGAAATACTCAAGTCACTGCTCTGCTCAGAGACTGAGTTACCAAGTCAGAGAGAAGGCTTGGAGACTCATGCTCTGAGCAAGGACAGTGGCTTGAGATGCTGAACTCTCGAGTGCGTTATCAAATCACAGCTTGCACCCTGACCGAGTTCAGTGACGGAATACTCAAGTCACTGCGTTGCTGAGAGTCAGAGCTATCAAGTCAGTGATGAAACTTGAAAGCTCAGGCTCTCAACAAGGCAGTGACTCGAGAGACTGAACTCTCGAGTGCTAGCCTGATTCAGTCAGTGAGATGAATCTCCCTGACTGAAATGCTTAACTAAAGTTCCTTTTTAAACAATGCTCTCAGTGAGCAGATTTTCGCAATACTTTAGAAGAAAAGACATTTCAAATAATAACACTTGGTTTAACGTGGTTCAGAGACTCAAGCTCTTACATCCACGGCCTGATTCAACAGGAAATCCACTCCTTGGATTCTTGTTTTTAACGTGCCAAGGTGCACTTACAACTGGACTCACACCCCTCCACGGAGCTGCCTCTCCTTACAAACAACTTACTCCCAACAAACCTGACTAGAGGGTTTTGGTTTCGGTTAGGGTTTTCTCCAACTAGGTGAGGTTTTCCCTTTACAATGTGTTAGCCAATAGCTAAGATAGGGAAAACCTCTCTAAGCCTAGAGTTACAAGCTGAGCACTCTTATGTATATATTTGTGAACTCTCAGTGTATAAGACGTGAGTAGGACCTCCTTATATCTCCCATGCACGTATGCTACTACTCACACCCTCACAACTCGTAGGTGTTTGTTTTCTTACAATTCTTACAACAACATAACACAACACGCTCTATCAACAAGCTATGAGCTTGTATTTATAATGGGGATTCAAATGTATCCGTTGGAGAGGAAATACATTTGAATCCAGCATTAAATGGTTTCAACCACTTTTCTTGGAATGCGGCCTTTGTCAGTGTCAGAGTTGCTGCCTCGTGCTGATTGGTCCACGTGGCCTGGATTCACGGATCTTTGACTCAGTGGGTTTGACTAAGACCCACTGACTTAAGGTAGTTTTCTCCTTCACTGACAAGATGATCTTCAGTTGGACTGACTCGTCCTCAGTGTAGTTGTCCTTCAAGGACTGTTTGAAGGTCACTCCAAGAAGTTTGTCATAAGGCTGGATGACAAACTTCCCTGACCATAGTAGCCTGACTCCTTCAGGCCTACTTGGTGCAGCACTGATCCTCCTGATCAGGCTCTTCACTGAGTGGTCCACCAGACTTGGCTTAGATCAGCCTGACTTGCACTCAGTGGGACATCCTTCAGGCTTCTCCATTGGTTCAGATTGATGGCAGGTCTTCAGTCAGCTCTTCTGGTTGTCATCTTGATATCTTCAGGCTGTGTTGAGAAGTTCCCCCTCGCTGAGTTCCCCCTCAACTGAGCAACCTATTCTACTGAGAGCTAACCTAGCCTGACCTGATCTAAAGGATACTATCCTGACTGCTTTCAAACCTATTACATGTTGTTTTGGAAAATCATCAAAACTAAAACATATCCCAACAATTTCCCCCTTTTTGATGATTCCAAAAACTTCTAACCAAATGATTTTCTAATACAAGAATAATGTCAGAATACAGGTAATAGTTTGAAATATGCAGGAATTCCCATAGTTTAAAACATTTAAGATCTGTTCGGTAGACCATTTTTCTTAACAAAACTGGATCAGTGGTCATGTGAACAACCCGTTCTGATACCAAATGATGGTCCCGTTTTCAAAGGGCAAAATGGGAATTCAGGAGCAAATTTTTTTTTTTTAAACCTTTTTCCTCAGGGAGTTCAGCAGGAATGAGAAATACTCAAGTCACTGCTCTGCTCAGAGGCTGAGTTACCAAGTCAGAGAGAAGGCTTGGAGACTCATGCTCTGAGCAAGGACAGTAGCTTGAGATGCTGAACTCTCGAGTGCGTTATCAAATCACAGCTTGCACCCTGACCGAGTTCAGTGACAGAATACTCAAGTCACTGCGTTGCTGAGAGTCAGAGCTATCAAGTCAGTGATGAAACTTGAAATCTCAGGCTCTCAACAAGGCAGTGACTCGAGAGACTGAACTCTCGAGTGCTAGCCTGATTCAGTCAGTGAGATGAATCTCCCTGACTGGAATGCTTAACTAAAGTTCCTTTTTAAACAATGCTCTCAGTGAGCAGATTTTCGCAATACTTTAGAAGAAAAGACATTTCAAATAATAACACTTGGTTTAACGTGGTTCAGAGACTCAAGCTCTTACATCCACGACCTGATTCAACAGGAAATCCACTGCTTGGATTCTTATTTTTAACGTGCCAAGGTGCACTTACAACTGGACTCACACCCCTCCACGGAGCTGCCTCTCCTTACAAACAACTTACTCCCAACAAACCTGACTAGAGGGTTTTGGTTTCGGTTAGGGTTATCTCCAACTAGGTAAGGTTTTCCCTTTACAATGTGTTAGCCAATAGCTAAGATAGGGAAAACCTCTCTAAGCCTAGAGTTACAAGCTGAGCACTCTTATGTATATATTTGTGAACTCTCAGTGTATAAGACGTGAGTAGGACCTCCTTATATCTCCCATGCACGTATGCTACTACTCACACCCTCACAGCTCGTAGGTGTTTGTTTTCTTATAATTCTTACAACAACATAACACAACACGCTCTATCAACAAGCTATGAGCTTGTATTTATAATGGGGATTCAAATGTATCCGTTGGAGAGGAAATTCATTTGAATCCAGCATTAAATGGTTTCAACCACTTTTCTTGGAATGCGGCCTTTGTCAGTGTCAGAGTTGCTGCCTCGTGCTGATTGGTCCACGTGGCCTGGATTCACGGATCTTTGACTCAGTGGGTTTGACTAAGACCCACTGACTTAAGGTAGTTTTCTCCTTCACTGACAAGATGATCTTCAGTTGGACTGACTCGTCCTCAGTGTAGTTGTCCTTCAAGGACTGTTTGAAGGTCACTCCAAGAAGTTTGTCATAAGGCTGGATGACAAACTTCCCTGACCATAGTAGCCTGACTCCTTCAGGCCTACTTGGTGCAGCACTGATCCTCCTGATCAGGCTCTTCACTGAGTGGTCCACCAGACTTGGCTTAGATCAGCCTGACTTGCACTCAGTGGGACATCCTTCAGGCTTCTCCATTGGTTCAGATTGATGGCAGGTCTTCAGTCAGCTCTTCAGGTTGTCATCTTGATATCTTCAGGCTGTGTTGAGAAGTTCCCCCTCGCTGAGTTCCCCCTCAACTGAGCAACCTATTCTACTGAGAGCTAACCTAGCCTGACCTGATCTAAAGGATACTATCCTGACTGCTTTCAAACCTATTACATGTTGTTTTGGAAAATCATCAAAACTAAAACATATCCCAACAAGTGGGCTGAAGCAGAAGCACTGTTGACCATTAATTAAGAAAAGATGATCAGTTTCATATGGAAAAATATTTTCTGTCGCTTTGGAGTTCCTCAAGCAATCGTGGCAGACAACGAAAAACAGCTCGAGGGAAAAAGGGACTTCTGTGAAAAAGGGGTATTAAGAAGTGTTGGTCCCGGTACAAGACTGAGGAATACGTGTATGGGGGGGGGGGGGAATACACGTATACCAATTTTTCAAACTTAAAACCTGACTGAGTCCCCTTTACTCAGAGTGGTAAAGAACTAGGAGCTGATAACACACCTACTGACTACACTTGGTGCGGGTCAGTTGGCTAACTATCAGTTCAAGTTTAGTGCGGAAATGCGTGAGCCCTGATAGTTTAAAGTCTTGTTTAGTTTGCTTTCTGAAAAACTTGTTTTACTCAAAACTGAATAGTGATTAGTAGGGCAGTGCTCTTTTTAAGGACCAGGCTGATTGATTCAAGCCTGATAAACCGAATGCAATGAATAAACAAGTAATATAGCAAGCATGCACAATATCAAAGCAAAAAGAACACAAAGAGTTTAACGTGGTTCAGAGACTCAAGCTCCTACATCCACGGCCTGATTTAACAGGAAATCCACTCAATGGATTCTTGTTTTTAACGTGCCAAGGTGCACCAAGACCAGCTAACCTCACTGATCTATACAACTCTACTTACTAACTCACTAACTGACTTATTCCCAACAAACCTAACTTAGGGTTTTGGTTTCAGTTTGGATTCCAACTAGGTTGAGATTATCCATACAAGGCAAAGCTATGCTAAGGATTGGATAATCTCTCTAAGCTTAAGATAATGCTTGTATGCTCTTTGGAGTACAGATTAACTCTCAGTTGCTAAGAAACACTTGGGAAATTTAGAGGGTTTCGAGTGCTTCTTCTAAAGACTGAATGCTTTGAGTGCTTGAGAGCTTGAGTAATTTCTGGCTTGGAAATTTCCCGTAACCTTGAATGGGTTCAAGGTCTTCTGTATTTATAGGTGATTTGAAAAACTATCCGTTGGAGAGATAGCCTTTCTTGTCAACTATGTAGAGTGGTTCAAACGGACATATCTTCATGCAGCAACCGTTCTTGCATGGAATTAGGTGGTTGCATTAAATACACATTTAATGCTTGCCCGTTGAAAGTGCAGTCTGAAGTCAGTCTTCTTGTCAGGTTCCGTACGTGCGTGTCCTTCCAGGATTGGTCCACGTCATCAGGTTGGTGAGAATGTCAGAACTTATTCCTGAGCTTCAGGCTTGTCTTATTAAGTTCATTTTGTCTTGAGCTCACCGGTCTTGTCCTGACGCTGACATTCCTTTTGCATTGCTTGGCTCTACTCCAAGTCTTTCCCATAAACTCAGTGTCATCCTGTTCCCTTCAGGACTGAGTTAGTGATGACCTTAGGGTCATACTCTTCATCACTGATACTTACTCAGCCAGCTTAGAAGACTGCCATAAGTTCAGGATGGTAAACTTCGTCTTCAGGCTCAGAGTCTTGATTGTAAGTGCTCCTCTTACTGAGTACCTGTGAATTGTAAAATGGCTAAGTACAAATCCTAACCAAGACTAGCCTGACAAGGACAAACAAAGACAACTCATCTTTTCAGGGGCTTTGGGATCTTAATCAAAACTGACAATGTCCCAACAATTTCCCCCTTTTTGATGATGCCAAAACACTGAAAAGATCCTCACAACACTTAGAGGAAATATAAAGACCTATCTATAAGATAAGACAGTGTTAGAGCAATTCTTGATAAAGTACAGAATTTAAACAACAGCCAAAAAGACAATGAGTTTTTGTCTGTGGGCAAAAGTAATAGATTTCATTGATTGATATGAAAGTGGTTACAATGAATCTAATCTATTACAGTAAGCTGTGAACACCTAGACTAATCTCATTTTAGGTTCAAGTCCATAGCCAGCATAGACTCTTGCCTTCAACTCATCAAGTCTTCTAGGTTGGTTCACGTACCCTTCAGCCTTTGCGATCTTCAAGACTTCCATCATAATGGCCTTCGTGTTGTGCTTCTGAGTTCCAGGAACTATGGGAGGAGCTCGAATGGTGAACTCAGGAGCCTTCACTTGGACTTGAGCTGCATCAGCCTCCTCCAAGATCTTTTGGAACAACTCAGGATGATTGTCCATCATGTAGTCAGTGAAGTGGGCATTGATATCGTCAGTGTTGCCCCATTTCTTCACAACATACCACAATTTCACAAACTCATCCTTCGCATCAGCCCAAAACTCCTTCAATGCCTCTGAGATGAACTCATCGACATAAGCTTCCCTTAATCCTGATTCTGGCCTACTGACTTGAAGAATTGATGACTTCCTTACTGTTGGCCTCTTTCTGTACTTCCTAGGCTCAGGCTTCGCCTTCTTCCTCCTCAGCAGACTGATCACCGCATCATCAAGTTCTCTTTGTTGAAGCTCAGTGATGTTAGTCAACTTTTCAACCTTCTTCTCCAAGATGCGCATCTTCTCATTTTGAGCAATTTCAGCTCTGCGCACAGCCTCAGATTTCTCAGAAGGAACTCCCCAAGCTTCAGCGCATAACTCCGCCACTGCCTCAGCTGAGTAAGTGATGGGGTTTTTCCTTGTGCTCATGGGACAAGACTTCTGAACTGGCTCAGGTTGCTTAGAAGGTTCATCAGCCTTTGCCTTTGCTGCCTCCGCCCTCAGCTTGGCAACAATATCCTCTCCTTCCTTCTCTACTTGTGCCAACCTTGCTGACTTCCTTACCCTCAGCACATTTCCTTCAGGATCGGCTTCACGATTGGCTTGAACTGTTTCGCCTTGGTTGACTGCCTCAGATGCCTCAGGGTGAGATCTTTTCTTCTTCTTTTCCCCATTTTTGGCATCATCATTGGCCCCGGATGGGAATGCGTCAGATCCGCTGTTGATTACGAAGGAGGCTAGGGAATGAACATCATTGATTCCCTCCTTCAATAACTCAACTCCCATCGAGATACTAGTTCCTGCAAAAGAAACAGAACTGATTGCAGCGTTCATCTTCTTCTCAAAGACCTCCATGGAGAGTTGGAGTCTTTGTTCAGCCTTCTCGATCTTCTCCTCCACCAGAGCGGATCGCTCATCTGCTTGAGTCAGCCTCTCAGCAATATCCTTTGAAGTCTGAGCAATTCGTTCTGACTCCAGCTCCAACTTTGAGGCTGAGCCAGAAATGGCCTGAGTGAATAGTGCTCCAGCCTGAGCTGCAAGTTTCTCCACAGCCTGATTGAGATCCTCTTTTCGTTGCTCATCCTTCTCAGCTAATTGCTTCAAGGTTTGCCTTATCATCTTCTGTTAGGATAAAAATTGTTAGTTTTGATGAGTTAAAACAAACCAGAAGATGTAATAGGACCATCTGGACCTGTTAGCCAGATGATGTTCTAGATTAAGACTTAGTCTAGGGGGAACTGCCAGACCAGAAGACTTCACCAGAAGAGTCACCAGAAGACCCTACCAGAGGACTTCACCAGAGGACTCCACCAGAAGACTTCACCAGATGAGATCAGACCAGAGGCAGAGGACCTTCCCCAGACCAGACGAGTCCGGACCAGACGAGTCTGGTGGAACAAAAGATGCTCAGTTTGATCCCCTTATTCTACTGAGTATTCTGGTTGTTCACCAGATAAGGACCAGAAGACACCGAGGTTGCCTGGTGTCTGGTCCTGCCTTCTCTGGAGAGAACCAGAGTTAGGCAGAGGAAGCTATTGACCGTTGGTGATTCAAATCAAGTCAACAAGATCAGGATTGGAAAGTATTTGAAGATAATCAATCCAAGGATCCCACCAACCCAATCAATCAATTAGGGAATTGATTGATTGAGGCTTCCTTATATAGAGGATCTGATTGGATTAGCCCTCCAACGGCTAGTCCTAATCCCCTCTATATATACAAGAGTGCAGTTCAAGAAAAAGCTCTAGAGACTCTACACGCGCACATAGCATACTAAGCTTTTTGATCACTACGCATTTGCACTCACTTTGTTCTTAATTACTCATCCAACTCGTAAGGAGTTTATTTACTCAACCTGTTCATCTTGTTAGACAAGGTTGGAGTAAGTTTGTCTTTAGATCGAAGTTAGATCTAAAGAGATTGTAAGAAGGTGCCGGTACTTCGGAAATTCCAGTAAGTAGTGAGTTTGTTGGTTGGATAGTGAGACCCCTTTGATCAAGGGAGAGTGGACGTAGGATATTCAGATCCGAACCACTATAAATATGGTGTTATTTATTGCTTTCTTTAATACCTGTTGTTTATTATTTGTGCTCTTAGAAAAGATTTTCGCTAAAGACATTTTGGCTTTAAAGGCTTCCGCAATTAATCTATCTAGTGGGACCAACAAGTGGTATCAGAGCAGTGTGTCCAACGACCACTGCTTTGTAAAGCTTTTGGTGGTCACCGGGCAGATCCATTGCTCTTAAAGTGCTTTTGTTAAAGTTCATATTATTTCCCAAATTTCATTTAAAATGTCTGCAAAATCTTCTTATAAGAGTCGCAAATTGCCAGAGTTCTCATTTGAGGACTATAGCCACTGGAGCTTCATGATGAGTAATCATCTGGAAGCTATCCACCACCGCATGTTAGATGTGGTAGAGAGTGGCCCCATTAAATTTTACTGGACTCCTATTGATAGTGGCAGGTCAGAGTCCAGAGAAGAAACTAGCGATGCTGCAGAGGATAGAGTTCCCAGACAACGAATCCTCAAAAAGAAAGAAGAACTTGACAACGATGAGAGAAAGCTATATAACCTGGATCAGGTGGCAAGAACCGAGATTATTAACACTCTCACCAAGGAGGTAATAGAGAAGGTCAGAACCTGTGTCACTGCGAAGGAGATGTGGGACAAACTTGCAATTCTCTGCGAGGGAACAAAGAAGATTAAAGATAACAAGCTCCAGGCTGTTCAACACTCGTTTGATACGTTCAAAATGAAACCAGACGAGACCATAGACCAGCTGGACATGTGCCTCACAAACCTCCTAAACAAGGCTAGTGCCTTAGGTAAGACCTACTCTGAAAAGGAAATTAATAGTAAAATTTTGCGTTCACTAACTAGCAGGTGGAGAATCAAAGTTACTGTGATCAAGGACAACAAGGATCTCAATACTCTGGATCATCATCTTATGTTGTCTGATCTCAAAGCTTACGAATATGATCTTCAAGAGGAGGATCAAACAGAAGAGGTTTCCTCTTCTGGCCAGAAAGGAGTTGCATTCTCTTCAACTCTCAAGCCTGATGTCAAGCCAAAGGAGTCTACTGCAGATGACTTGAGCCTCAAGGAGCAGGTAGCACTTCTAACTCGTAAATTAGATAAAATGAGTTCAAAGTATGGCAGGTACAAAAGGCATTGGAAGGAGTCTACCAGAGACAGGAGGAGTTCTTTCAAGCCCGCAGAGAAGGAGAAGACATCTGGAGACTCAAGGGAGACCAGATTCAGAACTCCAGAGAGGAGGAGAGATGACAACCCTGGCAGCTCTGGGAGATCAGATTATCAGAGGAGGGATGGTAGCTCTGGCAGACCTGACTACCAGAGGAGAGAGAGTAGTCCAGCCAGATCAGACTACAACCAGAGGAGGAGAGAGCCAAGCTCTAGTCCCAGAGGAGACAATGCCTGCTACACATGCAACAAGACTGGTCACTACAGTTATGATTGTCCTCAGCTTACTCCTAGGGAAAGAGAAGAGAAAAGAATCAAGAGAGATAAGAGATATGCAGATAAGAGAGCATTGCTGGCAGAAGCAGAAGAGGAGGACACTAGTTCCAGTTCTTCTTCTTCTGACTTTGGATCAGATGATGATGTGTGTCTCATGGCAGACATCACTGAGGTAAATGAAACTACTCTAGTTTTATCAAATTCCAAATGTACTGAATCCTCTAATTCATCTGGTAACTCCAGAGAGTCTGATATGCAACAAATGCTATCAGATCTCCAAAATTGTGTCCAACTTTGTCAAAAACTTGAGAAAGAGAATGGTAGGCTCAGAGCTGAAGTTTAATCTCTCTCTCATGAGCACAAATCCACCAGAGAACTCATAAAAGATCATTCCAAAGAAGTCTCTGAACTTCAGGATAAGATCACAGAAAGAGATACTCTGGTAGATCAACTCATGAAAGAAAGGACCTCTCAAGAAGATGAGATCAATGAACTCAGAGCCAAATACCAGACTCTTATCAAGGGAAAACAAGTTGCTCACAACATAGAGGAGATACCTTTGCCCAGAGAAGTTCCTAAGATACCATCTGTTGTATCTCAGCGCATTTGTGATAAGAGTGGTTTAGGATATTCTGGAATTTCCACTAAAACTCATAAATACCTTTATAATAAAGACAAGTCTGTAAGAGCTGGTAAATTGGTAGAAATCTGGAATGATAAAGACTTAACTGGTAATGGTTACAAGGTGGTTCACAATCCTGATTGGAAAAGGAATCACTCTGTTAATCACATAACAAATGGTCCAGAAGAGTTGACTGTTCTGGAAGAGAAGATGCTAGAGAATAAGTGTCAACAAGGGGAACCATTAAAGATTGATGGTTCTGTGAACAATGAGTCCCAAGGAGTAGAAATTACTCAAATTGGAGGACCCCAGAGAAATCCTCAAAGGGAACCTAAACATATTAGGGAACCTCAAAGGAAACACTCAAGAAAGGGGAATACCAATCAGAGTAATAACTACCAGAGAAGGAACAATGGTCAACAGCACCAGGTACCCCAGAGACAGTTTTCTCAGAGGAATCAGTTCTAGAATAGGTATACTCAAAGGAACTACAATCACCAGAGACAGTCTAATTATCAGAACCAGAGGAGGTCTTCCAGACCCATCTATAGAAAACCAACTGACCTGGGTAGTTATGACACCAGAGATGGTTCTTCTAGGATGTACCCTTACAACCAGACCTTTAAGACCATGTCTTTGAGGCAGGCCATTCCAAAGGCCAGATTTGAGAAAAAGTACACCAGACCTGTTTATAGGAAAGGTGTCCTTATCAGACCAGTAGCTCAATATGTCATTGTCAGAGGACATGTGCTGGTAGATAGATTTGGAAGGAAGATAAGATCTCCTCATCCATCAAGGGATGATCTTTATCTATGGATTCCTACAAAACCTGCAACTAACCAATCAGGACCCAGCACTAGTAGGGGACCTAATTGATTTCTCTGCAGGTAGATAAGAGTCCATTGGAGAAAGGATTTTCAAGCAACCATGTCTGGTACATTGATAGTGGATGTTCCAAGCACATGACCATTCAGAAAGATAATCTCCAAGATTTCAAGCCATTGAATGGACCAAGAGTGATGTTTGGTGACAACAACTATGGAGTCACCAGAGGAGTTGGAAAGTTGACCTTCAATGGAGTATCTGTAGATGAAGTCTACTATGTTGAAGAACTCAAGCATAATCTGCTTTCAGTATCCCAATTCTGTGACAAGGGATACTCAGTGAAGTTTTCTAGTGATTCATGCACTGTTTTCTCTTCTGATTATAATGATATTTTGCTAATAGGCTTGATGAAGGGTAACATTTATCTTGCAGATTTTAACAGTTGCCCAAGAAATACATGCCTAGTTGCAAAAGGATCTGCAGAGAATAGCTGGATTTGGCACAAGAGATTGTGTCATCTTAACTTCAAAACACTGAATAAGATTGCCAGAAAAGGTCTCATTCGAGGTCTTCCTAATGAAGTGTTTAAGAAGGATCAGGTTTGTGGTTCATGCCAGAAGGGTAAACAACCCAAGACTTCCTTTAAGGATGTCAAGAGCACAACCACAACCAGAGTGCTTCAACTACTTCACATGGACCTGTTTGGACCTGTTTCTCCTCTTAGTTTCAGTGGAAGGAAGTACACCTTAGTGATAGTAGATGACTTTTCAAGATACACTTGGGTAGTGTTCTTGTTTAAGAAAAATGAAACTATGACTAAGCTGCCAGAGTTCTTCAAGCAGATTCAGAATGAGCAGAACCAGAGCATAGTCAGAATCAGAAGTGACAAAGGAACAGAGTTTCTGAATTCACACATTGCAGATTACTGCAAGGACCATGAGATTTTTCATGAGACATCTGCTGCCAGAACACCCCAACAAAATGGAGTTGCAGAAAGGAGGAATAAGACCCTCAAAGAAGCTGCAGGAACACTTCTGGCAGAATACAACACTCCGCAGAGATTTTGGGCAGAGGCCATCAATACAGCTTGCTACACTCAGAACAGATGTCTGATTGCCCAGAGACATAATAAGACTCCATATGAGGTATGGAAAGGTAAAACCCCATCTGTTTCATATTTTCATGTTTTTGGATGTAAGTGTTTCATCCATGACAATGGGAAATTTAAATTAAGAACCTTTGATGCTAAAGTGGCTGATGGAATATTTTTAGGATATTCCAGCACCAGTAAAGCTTTTAGAGTTTTTAATAAGAATTCACTTTGTGTAGAGGAAACACCTCATGTTGTTTTTGATGAATCTACTTTTGAGTTCAAGGTGGAATCTAAGTCTTCTGATGAGATCCAGAATCAGACTACACCCAGAGTTATCAAAGTCAATCCACCTGTTCTTGATTCAGATTCAGATGATGACCCATCTCCTGGTTCTCTGAAGCAGCAGCCTTCACAAGGAGCAGAACCTGAAGAGGTTGGAACTCCTGTAGGGGGAAGCTCTTCTGCAGGTGGTGATAATCACCAAGGTACTGCAGAAGATGATCAACCAGGCAAGACCACGGGAAGGAGGACCCTGGTTGATCACCCCAATGACCTAATCATTGGAGATCCAACTAAGGGTGTCCAGACTAGGAGAACTCTTAACTTAGCTGCCTTATTCAGTTGCTATGTGTCCTTGATTGAGCCTAAGAACATCAAGGAGGCACTGAAAGATTCAAATTGGATTATTGCAATGCAAGAGGAGTTGAATCAATTCACCAGACAGGATGTTTGGGAGCTGGTAGACAAACCAAGACATCAAAAGGTGATAGGCACTAAGTGGGTTTTCAAGAATAAGAAAGATGAGAATGATGTCATTACTAGGAACAAGGCAAGGCTAGTGGCTCAGGGCTATTCTCAGTCTGAAGGAATAGACTATGATGAGACATTTGCTCCTATTTCCAGACTAGAAGCCATCAGATTGTTCTTAGCATATGCTGCTCACATGAAGTTCAAAGTATACCAGATGGATGTGAAATCTGTCTTTCTTAATGGGATTCTCATTGAGGAAGTGTATGTGGAACAACCTCCTGGTTTTGAACAAGGTGACAAGGTGTTCAAGCTTAAGAAAGCTCTTTATGGGCTGAAGCAGGCACCCAGAGCATGGTATGACACTCTATCTCAATTTCTTCTGGACAATGGTTTTACTAAGGGTAAGATTGATAGGACCTTGTTTAGGAAAGAAGAAGGAAAGGACATCCTTCTGGTCCAAATATATGTTGATGACATTATATTTGGATCCCCTAACAAGAAGATGTGTGAAAAGTTTGGTGAACTCATGCAGAGTCAGTTTGAGATGTCCATGATGGGTGAGATGAATTACTTTTTAGGTTTGCAGGTTAAGCAATCAGAGAAGGGAATCTTCATTAATCAGGCCAAGTACACCAGAAACATGTTAGAGAAATTTGGAGTAGGATCTAGCAAAGCAGCCAAGATCCCTATGATGACAAATTTCAACATGGATCCAGATGAGTCTGGGGAAAGTGTGGACCAGACTCAGTACAGAGCACTTATTGGTTCTCTTCTGTACCTGACTGCAAGCAGACCAGATATTACCTTTGCTGTTGGAGTTTGTGCCAGATTTCAAGCTAATCCCAAGAAAAGTCACTTGGAAGCAGCAATGAAGATTTTGAAATATCTTAAGGGAACAGTGAACTTAGGCTTATGGTATCCTGCAGATGACAATTTGGAATTGAGTGGTTATTCAGATTCAGACTATGGTGGATGCAAAATAGATAGGAAATCTACAAGTGGAACATGCCAATTTCTAGGGAATAAATTGGTATCCTGGTTTTCTAAGAAGCAGACTTCAGTTGCTACATCAACAACAGAAGCAGAGTACATGGCTGCAGGGAGCTGTTGTTCTCAACTACTTTGGATTAGTCAACAGCTTAGGGATTACCAGATTAGAGCCAAGGATATTCCTATATTCTGTGATAGTATTAGTGCCATTGCAATTACCCAGAATCCAGTTCTTCATACCAGGTGTAAACATGTTGATATAAGGCATCATTTTATCAGAGATCATGTTGAGAAGGGAGATATAAGGATGGAAAAGATTGCAACAGAGAAGCAGAGAGCAGATATCTTAACCAAGCCTTTGGCTGAGACCAGATTCAGAGAGTTAGCCTTTGAATTAGGATTGTTGGATCCAGAGACAGATTTGTTTTAGGGGGAACATCAGAGAAGTATCCTTTATTTCTACTTTATTGCATATTCTTTATTTCGTTTAAAACTAACATACCTACAGATTAGACATATCAGAGAAGGTACCAGATAAGGTATGCACCAGGTGACACTTGTCCCAGATGAGGTGCTGAGTCAAATGTCCAGAATCTTCTCTGACCAGGACCAGATGAGTTTCATCAGAGGAGATGTAACATCAGATTAGCTGTGGTATCATCTGGTTACAATATCAGGTGACAGGTATGGTTTTACTTCTCTGGCCTCTAATCATTGGGATACACTTTTCAAATTAGTAAGTACACTCAAAATCTTTCAACTTCGGAGTGTATTTAAGACTAGGGTATAGGGCCTAGGCAATCATTTCGCTTTTTCTCTTGACTGCCACAAAACCCCTTTATGCCCCGTCCCAATGACTATGCCAACGCACCAGATTAAATCTGTATCTTGCCTTTCTTTGTGGCCATCGGATTTAATCACTGTGCAAAATGTCAATCAATTCAAATATTGATTTTGTTCCCTAATTTAATTTTGGTATTACACGCGTTCACACTTCATTTATTACTCGAGCCACGCGTATTACCCTATTTAAATCTAATTTTCTTACAATCTGTCTTTTCACGTTTTCATACTTTCAAACCCTAACCTCTCTCTGCAAAGTTCCTCTCTCTCTCTCTCACAGATATGGCTCCCCCGTGTAATTTTGACCATGAATTGATGATGAAGAAACTCAAAACGGAGATGGTGGTTGACTTCTACACCACCAAGAACTCGTCTGCACTTGCTATTTTGGAACTATTGAGGAGATCCGGAGTTGAGAAGTTGATCTCCACCATTCCCAGAGATTTTCGTACTCTTGACGGTTATGCGGCCCAGTTTTTGGTTCGCATGAAGATCAATGAAGACCATATTTCTTCAAAGATTGACAGGGAAGATTTGGTGTTTTCCAAGCATGATTTCTGTGCCCTGTTTGGAAACATTTCGGCGGAAGGAGTGGATCCTTTAACCTACAAGGAGGATGATATTGTGGGTTCCTTCAAACTGTTTGCTCGTTCCTCTTGCCAGAATATCACGAAGGGATTTCTGGATAAGCATCTGAGGCAAAAGTACAAGGTACTTTTTGACATAGTTGTTAAGGTGTTGATGTGTGAGAATCACAGCACAGATGCGATCTTTAATGGAAGAATGTGTGTGATGAGAGCCTTGTATGACAGCGTCCAATGCAATTGGGCAGAATTCTTTTGGGGCGTCTTGAGGAAGAATAAGGCGAAAGTTAACAAGGAAGCTTGTCCTTCCATTCCAGGGGAGATGCGGTTTTATTTCACTGCTAATGTTTCGTTGGGTACGAAACTTACCTTAATTTTGGACTCCCTGCTTCCAGAGAAGAGATGGAAGGAGACTTGGTGCAAAGGCTTTCACAAGTCTAAGGTGCTATTCTCAAAGGATGGTCCTCTTCATGGCCATCCTGACTCTGATGGGGAAGAAGCCATCCCTGCCCCTCCTCTTCAGGCAGTACCCTCACCTGCAAAGGGGCAGAAGCAGCAGCCAAGGCAGAAGGCCCAGAAGAAAGCTGCTGGTGCAACTGGTTCCTCAACCATTGCCTTTTCTGGTTCCTCGGAGGAGGACCAGATTCCCCTTCTTAACATTCTTAAGAAGAAGGGTGGTGATGATGATGAAGCTGTTAAAGCTGGGGCAGCCAAGCGGAAGAGGCCGGTGGAGGCCAAGAAGAAATCTGCCAAGAAGCCAAGGACTGGCAGAAGAGCTCCCAAGAAAACCCTCCTGGTGGATGAGCCATCAGAGGAAGAAGAGGAAGAGGAGGAAGAGGAGGTTGAACCTCTTAAGAGGAAGCCCAGGGCCAAGAGGGCAATTCTACAGGATCCTGACTCTGGATCTGATCTTGGTGAGGCCCTGGAGAGAGCTATTGATGAAGCTTCCCAGATTATGGAGGATACTCCAGAGCTCGTTGTGCCTGCTGGTGTTGACCCAGCAGAGGTAAACCCTTTCTTACCCTCCTCTACTTCCATTGATCTTGTCTCCCCCTCTACCTCCCCACCAGATACTCAAACACATCCCATCTCATCTGCTCCTGGTGTTCCTTCATTCTCACCAGAGCAGACTCTCCCAGACACACCTACATTCCCTACCTCAACCATTCCTCAAACACCCTCTCCCCCATCTTCCCATATACCTCTAAACACAAACCCCTCTCCCCCACCTTCTGTACCAGAGGTACCCTCAACCTCTTCTGGTGTAGAAATCCCTCCTACAAACACTTCCACCCCCCAGATACCTCCTACACCTTCTGTACCAGATGTTCCATCATCTTCTGGTGCAGAGCAACCCATTCCTACACCCTCTACTTCACAAAATCCTAACCCTCCCCAAACCCATACAGACCAGGACCCAACCATTTCTATGGCTCTGGGATTCGTTGGCCCTCCCCCTTCTCCTACCTGTTTAACCAGCGATGATAGTGAAGATGAGGAAGCTTCACTTGAGCCTGCTGACTTAGCACCTTCCTCCTCTGCCTTTGGGCCCAAACCCTTCACTTTCTCATCTGCAGAAATGGGTCCCATTAGGCAGAGTATGAGTGTAAGTGCTCAGCTCTGGCTAAGAGAGCATTTCCCAGTTCTTCTGGAGCACTTACCACTTCTGGCAGACCTTACTGATGCCAAGGTCTGGAGCAAGGCCAGACTTGAAGATGTGGAGGACCTAATGTTGTTGCTTGAGGAAATGGGTCCCTCCAACTTCACTGCTTGGGAGATTGAGCTAAAGCAGAGGCTGAATATTCAAAACCCAGCAGAGCTGGAGACTCCTGGTGCTGCTAAAGTCTTGATTCGCACCCTGCTCATCCAGAGAGGAGTAATGCTCACTCCAGAGGGCCCCACTTACAAGTTTGGTCCTCATTTTGTCTTTCCTCCAGAGCTATATTCAGATGAGGAAGACTTTGAGATGTCTCCTGCTGTGCTCCAGAAGATGAAAGCTTTCTTCAATGAGCAAATCATGTAGATTGGGCGCTTTTCAAAAGCTATTCAACATATGGCCCCTGCTATGATAGAGCACCAGATCAAGCATGAGAGGAGAATCTTTCTGAAGCAGTTAAAGTCTTCTCTGGCAGAGGTAAAAGCTTCTTTTAAGGCTAATGGCTTATTTGTCAAGCTGGATGTCATGCATAGCCAGAAGCAGCTACATGAGCACGTGCTGGAGCAGTTGAGACCTGTCTCTGTGCTCAAAGTGGAGATGGCCAGCCAGATGATTCAAACTGCAAAGCTGAAAGACCCTCTCCAGGAGATGTTGGAGAAGCAAGAGAGACTTGTTGCAGAGTCTAAAGCTTACCTGGAGGAGGCCAAGCAGCTGCGTGATCTTCACTCTTCCTCCAACCCTGCCTTGCCTGATCTTATAAGGCAGGTAGTGGAGCCCCTCCTTGATGAAGTTAAAAAGGGGGAAGAGAAGGCCAGAACTGATCTGACGAAGACCACAAATGAAACTCTCTTCAGCCATGGAGCTCGTCTGGACCTGCTGGAGAATACATTGGCCCAGGCTGAGCTGCAGAAGAAGAAGAAGGAAGAGCTCAAATCCCTTTCCATGGCTAAGCAACTTGCTGCAGAAGAGGAGTCCGAAGCAGAGCAGGATTCAATTTCTATCTCTGGACCTGCTAAGAGGAAGATAAGGAAAGTAAAGAAGAGCTTCCTTGAATCTGTGGTTGAAGAAGCAGAGAAGAGATTCAAGGAAGAGTCGCCTGAAGAGAGGCAAGCAAGGATAAGGAAAAACATAGATGAAGAGCAGAGGCTCCGATATGTTAGAAGGCAAAATAAGAAGAGCAGAGAAGCTGGCATCACTCCTGGTGCTAGTGGATCCAGCCAGAAGAGAAAAGGGCCTGTTGAAGTTATGAACATCCTCCCTCTCAGGACAGAAGGGTCCTTTGACTCAACTGTTCCTGTGCCTTTGATAGAAAAATGGAGAGAAACCAAGACTCTCTGGTTCATTCAACATTACATCCAGAGACCTCCACCAGAGGATGATGCTCTCATCAACAGGACTTTCCATTCTTGGATGCAGGCATATGATGCAGATTTGTACAAGCAGTTGATGGATTCAACTATTGAATTCAACCTGGAAGTCACTGCTCCTGAGTTCCATTTTCTCAACACTCCAATGGCAGGAGACCAGGTTGATTGGGCTGAGCTGAAGAAACTGTACAAGACCAAGGTGTTGGCAAACTTCACCCCATCATCTTCTGCAGAGTTGAAGGCCATTCAAGACAGGTTTCTTGACTGGTTTCTGGTGCCCAAAGACAACAGAAGATATGCATAGAATAGGATCTGATCTTCATTGTAATCTGTATTCTTCTTTGTCCTTATTATTAATGAAAATCTCATATCTTCTCTGTTCAAAAGATAACCTCTTGTTGTCTTAATTGTTTGCCTGATAAGATCTATTCTAAGGTCTTATCCTTTATATGTTTTCCTACTTAAAGTATTCTTTGTGATCAGTTCTGGTAGTGTTTTAACTCCATCAAAAAGGAGGAAATTGTTAGGATAAAAATTGTTAGTTTTGATGAGTTAAAACAAACCAGAAGATGTAATAGGACCATCTGGACCTGTTAGCCAGATGATGTTCTAGATTAGGACTTAGTCTAGGGGGAACTGCCAGACCAGAAGACTTCACCAGAAGAGTCACCAGAAGACCCTACCAGAGGACTTCACCAGAGGACTCCACCAGAAGACTTCACCAAATGAGATCAGACCAGAGGCAGAGGACCTTCCCCAGACCAGACGAGTCCGGACCAGACGAGTCTGGTGGAACAAAAGATGCTCAGTTTGATCCCCTTATTCTACTGAGTATTCTGGTTGTTCACCAGATAAGGACCAGAAGACACCGAGGTTGTCTGGTGTCTGGTCCTGCCTTCTCTGGAGAGAATCAGAGTTAGGCAGAGGAAGCTATTGACCGTTGGTGATTCAAATCAAGTCAACAAGATCAGAATTGGAAAGTATTTGAAGATAATCAATCCAAGGATCCCACCAACCCAATCAATCAATTAGGGAATTGATTGATTGAGGCTTCCTTATATAGAGGATCTGATTGGATTAGCCCTCCAACGGCTAGTCCTAATCCCCTCTATATATACAAGAGTGCAGTTCAAGAAAAAGCTCTAGAGACTCTACACGCGCACATAGCATACTAAGCTTTTTGATCACTACGCATTTGCACTCACTTTGTTCTTAATTACTCATCCAACTCGTAAGGAGTTTATATACTCAACCTGTTCATCTTGTTAGACAAGGTTGGAGTAAGTTTGTCTTTAGATCGAAGTTAGATCTAAAGAGATTGTAAGAAGGTGCTGGTACTTCGGAAATTCCAGTAAGTAGTGAGTTTGTTGGTTGGATAGTGAGACCCCTTTGATCAAGGGAGAGTGGACGTAGGATATTCAGATCCGAACCACTATAAATACGGTGTTATTTATTGCTTTCTTTAATACCTGTTGTTTATTATTTGTGCTCTTAGAAAAGATTTTCGCTAAAGACATTTTGGCTTTAAAGGCTTCCGCAATTAATCTATCTAGTGGTACCAATATCTTCTTTGTTCTCTTCCTCTCATTTCTCACTGACTTGGACGT
The DNA here is from genome assembly GCA_947034835.1 of Ballota nigra. Lineage (NCBI taxonomy): Eukaryota > Viridiplantae > Streptophyta > Magnoliopsida > Lamiales > Lamiaceae > Ballota > Ballota nigra. The sequence continues at coordinate 63,451,246 of OX344726.1, forward strand.
GTCAGTCATCGTTCTCTTCAACAAAGTCAGCTCCTTGTTGGCAAGGGTGTTGTAGGCTGACTTCGTCCACCTGATGTGTTTCGCCAGGGCCTTGGAGTCTTCTTCTTTTTTCAGCCGTAGCCTTATTACTTCCTCCTGATGTTCAGTTAGATTTTCAGTGGTTTTCTCCTTCTTGACCTCCACAATGCTCGTAAACTCAGCACGACCGACCCCAGTTATCATCACATCTTCATCTTCATCAACGACCTCATCAGTGATTGGCTGTTTTCCCTTGTCAGCCCCTGCATCCTCAGTCCCCTCTTCAGGGTGCACTGAAGGCAGTTGTTGAGTGGTCAAGGCCGCCTGCTCAGGCTCAGCCATGCCATCTCGAACCTTAGGAACTTGTCCCTCGGAACTGGGAGTCTCCTTAGACGCCTCAACATCTTTCTCCCTTGTCTCAGGGCAGGGAATCCCTTCATCGACAGATGTCTCATCGGCGGTTGAGATGTTCAAAATATCCTCAGCCACTGGTCCACCCTTGGCACCAGTGTCCTTCTCACCTTCCTCCTGAGCCTGAGGCTCAGAGTTCATATCATCAACCTCCCTTGCCGTCTCCTCCACGGCTTTATCCATTGCTCCACCCTGAGCACCTTCATCATCCTCATCCTTCTCAGCCTCGGACAGGATGTCAGCCTTGCTCTTGGACATCATGCTGTTGACTAGCTTCTTCAGATTTTTGAAGTTTAGCAGTTGAAGCCAGCTAGTCAGTCCAAAGTAGGAGCACAACTTGGCCTCCTCAGTTTCCTAGTGCTCACAGCCACGAGCATCCACCAGCAAATGTTGCTCTTGCATATTTGATTGTTTGAATTCCAACCAAACTTTCAGTTCAATCACATTTGCCAGCAGCTCCTTGTAGCCCGGGCCAGCACTTAGCTGCCCATTCAGTGGCATTACCCCTATGGGTGTTTTCAATCACACCACCCATCAAATGTTCATCCAGCTCCTCCTCCTCCTGAATTAAAAGGAAATCGTCCTCTTCAGTTTGGAAGGATTTGGGGCAATCCTTGGGGTGGGGTAAGAGGGAAAATCTATGGGATCAGGAAGGTTTGGCTCAGATGACTGGTCAGGCTCATTCGTGGGTGAGTTTGATGGCACTGACTCAGTTGGAATGTTTGGCTCTGAGGTTTGGGGTGTTTGGGTAGGTTGAGGTGTTGGATCAGGGATGGATTGAGTTTGGGGTTCAGGGTGTGTGGGTGATTTAGGGGGTACTATCTCAGGCTGCAACAACTCAGCCGTCTCGATAGATTTTCTCACCTCCTCTAAGTCAGAGGCTCCAGGAGAGCTTGACTTCTCCCTCTCACTCAGTGTCGACAGGCTCTTAGCTGGAGACTTTCTGACCCCTCTCCTTAGTCCCTTTAAGGGCCTCTCACCCTGATCACTCTCCTTCCTGACGTCATCGTCAGTTCCCTCAGCCTCAGATACGGCTCTTTTGGGATCAGTCTCAGTCCTAGACGCAGTGCTCTTCCCTGACAGCACAACCCTAACCTTCTTTTTCTTCTTCTCAGCCTCCTCCACTACAGGCTGATCCACCTCCTTCTCAGCTACCACCTCTTCCTCTACCTCCTTGCTCCTCTCAAAGAGGTCATCTACCCTTTCAATGAGACTTGTAGCCATTTTCTTGGCCTTACCAGCTGGCTTTTTGGCCTGACCCTTTGCCGTAGCATTGGGATCAGTCAGCCCTAGCACTGAGTAGGTATCGCTCCGTGAGGTAAACATCACCTTCTTCGAGGAGAGACTATCCTCAAAGTCAAAGGTGTACCCATGGAAGGCATGAGCAATCAGGATTGAGGGTCTGGTTCCGAAAGGTAGAATAGCACCAACGGAGATGTGCTTCTTCTCCTCATCCCTCTTCAGCTTGTCCAGACCAGCCTGATGAAGTTGGTCCAGAAAGAACTGCTCCCAGTTGGCTTCCACGCCATCTACAATAGCCCCCATCAGCCTCAACTTGGGCAGGCTCAACTGCTCATGAGATCCCGTGGATCCCATCACCATCTTGGACACAAGGTCCACAAGCGCTCTATATTCAGGCTTCAGAGTGTTCTCATTCTGACGAGCCCTGAACACAGACGACCCCTCCTTGGTCTATTTACTCAGGAGTTCTCCCTCCGAGTTCTCCTTGTAGAGCATTGGGTTGATGCCTGAGGATGGCAGTCCAAAAACTTCTCTCACCGCCCTCCGAATATCGATGGTGACCACCTCTGAGTTGTAAAGAGGTTCGCCGTTGCCGTTCTTCTCCCCCGTCGGCTTGAGCGCGGTCACTTTCGTGAAGAGTTCATCCTTCCGTAAGAACATGTTGAGATAAGCTTCCATGACCGTTCTTGGAAGCACGGAGATAGGGCGAGTGGTAAAGTATGTTTCCAACCCAGCTTTGGAAATCCTTTTAAAAATCGGTTTGATTTCCTCCACTGTAAGACAGGTACCCTCCATGGAGATGACTTGCTCCATGTGTACTAGCTTGTTGTTGACAACATCCTCGATCTTGTCGGTTGTCCAGTTGGAATCAAGAAGTGCCATTGTTTTTGAAGAAGAGAGATTTTTGAAAATTCTGAGATTGCTTGAGTAAGAGAAATCTCAGTGTGCAGTTGTGCTTTGTGTTTGTGTAAAAGCCTCGAATGACATTCTTGATTGATATGACTAAGTCAGTTACTCAGACGTGGGGTTGAGATTAATTCCTGAATTCGAAAGGTTTTGAAATGAAGGGCCAGGATTAATCTCAGTTTAATCAATTACCTACGTCAGTTATATTCCGTATAAAACAGACACGTATATGAAAAAGTATATGAGGCATTAAATGCTCCATTGTGTGTGGGTTTAAATATGAAAAGGTGCGCTTTTAATGAAAACGGAATGCATTTAATAAAGATTTTCAGGACGAAGGACTCAGGGAGACGCTTGGAATTCATAAGAGTTAGGATAGAACTCATACTTGTCAGGGAGACATTGTTGGGATATGTTTAGTTTTGATGATTTCCCAAAACAACATGTAATAGGTTTGAAAGCAGTCAGGATAGTATCTTTTATTTCAGGACAGGCTAAGTTAGTTTTCAGTAAAATAGACTGTTCAGTTGAGGGGGAACTCAGCGAGGGGGAACTCTGCAACACAGCCTGAGAATATCAAGATGACACCAAGAAGAACTGACTAAAGCCTTGCCAGAGACCTGAATCAGAAGAGAAGCCTGAAGGATGTCCCACAGAGTGTAAACCAGGCTGATCTAAGCTAAGTCAGGTGGACCACTCAGTGAAGAGCATGATCAGGAGGATCAGTGCTGTACCAAGTAGGCCCTGAAGGAGTCAGGCTACTGTGGTCAGGGAACTTTGTCATTCAGCCTTATGACAAAGTTCTTGGAATGATCTTCAAACAGTCTCTGAAGGACAACTACACTGAAGACACTCAGTCCACTAAAGATCATCAGTCAGTGAAGGAGGAATCTACCTAAAGTCAGTGGGTCTTAGTCAAACCCACCGAGTCAAAGATCCGTGAATCCAGGCCATGTGGATCAATCAGCACGAGGCAGCAACTCTGACACTGACAAAGGCCGAATTCCAAGAAAAGTGGTTGAAACCATTAATTGTATGGATTCAAATGTAATTTCCTCCAACGGTTATATTTGAATCCACACTATAAATACAAGCTCATAGCTTCGTTGTAAGGTGTGTGTGTGAAGAGAAAATCAACACCTACGAGCTGTGAAGATGTGAGTGTGTTAGTGCATTATAGGGAGTTATAAGGAGGCACAATTAACACCTTGTACACTGACCATTAGGGTTCAAATACATACACAAATGAGTGTTTCAGCTTGTAACTCATAGCTTAGAGAGGTTTTCCTATCTTAGCTTTAGGCTAACACATTGTAAAGGAAAACCTCACCTAGTTGGAGAAATCCCAACTGAAACCACAACCATTGTCAGGTTCGTTGGTAGTAAGTTGTTTGTGAGGAAGGAAGGAAGTAAGATCTGGTGTATAGATCTGGTGCACCTTGGCACGTTAAAAACAAGAATACCAAGTAGTGGATTTCCTGTTAAATCAGGCCGTGGATGTAAGAGCTTGAGTCTCTGAACCACGTCAAATTAAGCGTTGTTTATTGTCTAAGCACTTGCTAATTATTTGTAGTGTATGCTCTCTGAGTGTACTTGGAAAGTTTGAAAAGAAGATTAGTTAAGTATTTTAGTCAGGGAGAACCAATCTCACTGACAAGCTTAGGCTAGCACTCGAGAGTTCAGTCTCTCGAGTCACTGCCTTGTTGAGAGCCTGAGCTTTCAAGTCTCATCTCTGACTTGATAGCTCTGACTCTCAGCAACGCAGTGACTTGAGTATTCCGTCACTGAACTCAGTCAGAGTGCGACGCTGTGTTTTATAACGCACTCGAGAGTTCAGAATCTCAAGTCACTATCCTTGCTCAGAGCATGAGCCTCCAAGCCTTTTCACTGACTTGGTAGCTCAGCCTCTGAGCAGAGCGGTGACTTGAAGTGAAACCTCTTGAGTCACTGCCTTGTCACGAGACTGAGCTTGCAATTCAGTTACACTGACTTGAGTGCTCTGACTCATAGCAATGCAGTGACTTGAGTATTACTCACTCTTGCTGAACTCCCTGAGGTAAGGTTTAAAAAAAAATTTCTTCTCCTGAATTCCCATTTTTACCTTCGAAAATGGGACCATCAATTGGTATCAGAGCAGGTTGTTCACATGACCACTGATCCAGTTTTGTTAAGAAAAATGGTCAACCGAATAGATCTTAAATGTCTTAAACTATGGGAATTTCTGCATATTTCAAACTATTACTTGTGTTCTGACATTATTCTTGTAATAGAAAATCATTTGGTTATAAGTTTTGGAATCATCAAAAAGGAGGAAATTGTTGGGATATGTTTAGTTTTGATGATTTCCCAAAACAACATGTAATAGGTTTGAAAGCAGTCAGGATAGTATCTTTTATTTCAGGACAGGCTAAGTTATTTTTCAGTAAAATAGACTGTTCAGTTGAGGGGGAACTCAGCGAGGGGGAACTCTGCAACACAGCCTGAGAATATCAAGATGACACCAAGAAGAACTGACTAAAGCCTTGCCAGAGACCTGAATCAGAAGAGAAGCCTGAAGGATGTCCCACAGAGTGTAAACCAGGCTGATCTAAGCTAAGTCAGGTGGACCACTCAGTGAAGAGCATGATCAGGAGGATCAGTGCTGTACCAAGTAGGCCCTGAAGGAGTCAGACTACTGTGGTCAGGGAACTTTGTCATTCAGCCTTATGACAAAGTTCTTGGAATGATCTTCAAACAGTCTCTGAAGGACAACTACACTGAAGACACTCAGTCCACTAAAGATCATCAGCCAGTGAAGGAGGAATCTACCTAAAGTCAGTGGGTCTTAGTCAAACCCACCAAGTCAAAGATCCGTGAATCCAGGCCATGTGGATCAATCAGCACGAGGCAGCAACTCTGACACTGACAAAGGCCGAATTCCAAGAAAAGTGGTTGAAACCATTAATTGTATGGATTCAAATGTAATTTCCTCCAACGGTTACATTTGAATCCACACTATAAATACAAGCTCATAGCTTCGTTGTAAGGTGTGTGTGTGAAGAGAAAATCAACACCTACGAGCTGTGAAGATGTGAGTGTGTTAGTGCATTATAGGGAGTTATAAGGAGGCACAATTAACACCTTGTACACTGACCATTAGGGTTCTAATACATACACAAATGAGTGTTTCAGCTTGTAACTCATAGCTTAGAGAGGTTTTCCTATCTTAGCTTTAGACTAACACATTGTAAAGGAAAACCTCATCTAGTTGGAGAAACCCCAACTGAAACCACAACCATTGTCAGGTTCGTTGGTAGTAAGTTGTTTCTGAGAAAGGAAGGAAGTAAGATATGGTGTATAGATCTGGTGCACCTTGGCACGTTAAAAACAAGAATACCAAGTAGTGGATTTCCTGTTAAATCAGGTCGTGGATGTAAGAGCTTGAGTCTCTGAACCACGTCAAATTGAGCGTTGTTTATTGTCTAAGCACTTGCTAGTTATTTGTAGTGTATGATCTCTGAGTGTACTTGGAAAGTTTGAAAAGAAGATTAGTTAAGTATTTTAGTCAGGGAGAACCAATCTCACTGACAAGCTTAGGCTAGCACTCGAGAGTTCAGTCTTTCGAGTCACTGCCTTGTTGAGAGCCTGAGCTTTCAAGTCTCATCTCTGACTTGATAGCTCTGACTCTCAGCAACGCAGTGACTTGAGTATTCCGTCACTGAACTCAGTCAGAGTGCGACGCTGTGTTTTATAACGCACTCGAGAGTTCAGCATCTCAAGTCACTGTCCTTGTTCAGAGCATGAGCCTCCAAGCCTTTTCACTGACTTGGTAGCTCAGCCTCTGAGCAGGGCGGTGACTTGAAGTGAAACCTCTTGAGTCACTGCCTTGTCACGAGACTGAGCTTGCAATTCAGTTACACTGACTTGAGTGCTCTGACTCATAGCAATGCAGTGACTTGAGTATTACTCACTCTTGCTGAACTCCCTGAGGTAAGGTTTAAAAAAAAAAATTTCTTCTCCTGAATTCCCATTTTTACCTTCGAAAACGGGACCATCAATTGGTATCAGAGCAGGTTGTTCACATGACCACTGATCCAGTTTTGTTAAGAAAAATGGTCAACCGAATAGATCTTAAATGTCTTAAACTATGGGAATTTCTGCATATTTCAAACTATTACTTGTGTTCTGACATTATTCTTGTAATAGAAAATCATTTGGTTAGAAGTTTTGGAATCATCAAAAAGGAGGAAATTGTTGGGATATGTTTAGTTTTGATGATTTCCCAAAACAACATGTAATAGGTTTGAAAGCAGTCAGGATAGTATCTTTTATTTCAGGACATGCTAAGTTAGTTTTCAGTAAAATAGGCTGTTCAGTTGTGGGGCAACTCAGCGAGGGGGAACTCTGCAACACAGCCTGAGAATATCAAGATGACACCAAGAAGAACTGACTAAAGCCTTGCCAGAGACCTGAATCAGAAGAGATGCCAGAAGGATGTTCCATAGAGTGTAAACCAGGCTGATCTAAGCTAAGTCAGGTGGACCACTCAGTGAAAAGCATGATCAGGAGGATCAGTGCTGTACCAAGTAGGCCCTAAAGGAGTCAGGCTACTGTGGTCAGGGAACTTTGTCATTCAGCCTTATGACAAAGTTCTTGGAATGATCTTCAAACAGTCTCTGAAGGACAACTACACTGAAGACGCTCAGTCCACTGAAGATCATCAGTCAGTGAAGGAGGAAGCTACCTAAAGTCAGTGGGTCTTAGTCAAACCTACTGAGTTAAAGATCCGTGAATCCAAGCCACGTGGACCAATCAGCACGAGGCAGCAACTCTGACACTGACAAAGGCCGAATTCCAAGAAAAGTGGTTGAAACCATTAATTGTATGGATTCAAATGTAATTTCCTCCAACGGTTACATTTGAATCCACACTATAAATACAAGCTCATAACTTCGTTGTAAGGTGTGTGTGTGAAGAGAAAATCAACACCTACGAGCTGTGAAGGTGTGAGTGTGTTAGTGCATTATAGGGAGTTATAAGGAGGCACAATTAACACCTTGTACACTGACCATTAGGGTTCAAATACATACACAAATGAGTGTTTCAGCTTGTAACTCATAGCTTAGAGAGGTTTTCCTATCTTAGCTTTAGGCTAACATATTGTAAAGGAAAACCTCACCTAGTTGGAGAAACCCCAACTGAAACCACAACCATTGTCAGGTTCGTTGGTAGTAAGTTATTTGTGAGGAAGTAAGGAAGGAAGTAAGATCTGGTGTATAGATCTGGTGCACCTTGGCACGTTAAAAACAAGAATCCCAAGTAGTGGATTTCCTGTTAAATCAGGTCGTGGATGTAAGAGCTTGAGTCTCTGAACCACGTTAAACTGAGCGTTATTTATTGTCTAAGCACTTGCTAATTATTTGTAGTGTATGCTATCTGAGTGTACTTGGAAAGTTTGAAAAGAAGATTAGTTAAGTATTTTAGTCAGGTAGAACCAATCTCACTGACAAGCTTAGGCTAGCACTCGAGAGTTCAGTCTCTCGAGTCACTGCCTTGTTGAGAGCCTGAGCTTTCAAGTCTCATCTCTGACTTGATAGCTCTAACTCTCAGCAATGCAGTGACTTGAGTATTCCGTCACTGAACTCAGTCAGAGTGCGACACTGTGTTTTATAACGCACTTGAGAGTTCAGCATCTCAAGTTGTTAGGATAAAAATTGTTAGTTTTGATGAGTTAAAACAAACCAGAAGATGTAATAGGACCATCTGGACCTGTTAGCCAGATGATGATCTAGATTAGGACTTAGTCTAGGGGGAACTGCCAGACCAGAAGACTTCACCAGAAGAGTCACCAGAAGACCCCACCAGAGGACTTCACCAGAAGACTCCACCAGAAGACTTCACCAGATGAGATCAGACCAGAGGCAGAGGACCTTCCCCAGACCAGACGAGTCCGGACCAGACGAGTCTGGTGGAACAAAAGATGCTCAGTTTGATCCCCTTATTCTACTGAGTATTCTGGTTGTTCACCAGATAAGGACCAGAAGACACCGAGGTTGCCTGGTGACTGGTCCTGCCTTCTCTGGAGAGAATCAGAGTTAGGCAGAGGAAGCTATTGACCGTTGGTGATTCAAATCAAGTCAACAAGATCAGGATTGGAAAGTATTTGAAGATAATCAATCCAAGGATCCCACCAACCCAATCAATCAATTAGGGAATTGATTGATTGAAGCTTCCTTATATAGAGGATCTGATTGGATTAGCCCTTCCAACGGCTAGCCCTAATCCCCTCTATATATATAAGAGTGCAGTTCAAGAAAAAGCTCTAGTGAGACTCTATACGCGCACATAGCATTCTAAGCTTTTGATCACTACGCTTTTGCACTCATTTGTTCTTATTTACTCATCTACTCGTAAGGAGTTTATATACTCAACCTGTTCATCTTGTTAGATAAGGTTGGAGTAAGTTTGTCTTTAGATCGAAGTTAGATCTAAAGAGATTGTAAGAAGGTGCTGGTACTTCGGAAATTCCAGTAGTTAGTGAGTTTGTTGGTTGGACAGTGAGACCCCTTTGATCAAGGGAGAGTGGACGTAGGATATTCAGATCCGAACCACTATATATACGGTGTTATTTATTGCTTTCTTTAATACCCGTTGATTATTATTTGTGCTCTTAGAAAAAGATTTTCTTTAAAAGACATTTTGGCTATAAAGGCTTCCGCAATTAATCTATCTAGTGGGACCAACAAGTGGTATCAGAGCAGTGTGTCCAACGACCACTGCTTTGTAAAGCTTTTGGTGGTCACCGGGCAGATCCATTGCTCCTTAGTGCTTTTGTTAAAGTTCTTGTTATTTCCCAAATTTTATTTAAAATGTCTGCAAAATCTTCTTATAAGAGTCGCAAATTGCCAGAGTTCTCATTTGAGGACTATAGCCACTGGAGCTTCATGATGAGTAATCATCTGGGAGCTATCCACCACCGCATGTTAGATGTGGTAGAAAGTGGCCCCATTAAATTTTACTGGACTCCTATTGATAGTGGCAGGTCTGAGTCCAGAGAAGAAACAAGTGAAGCTGCTCAAAAAGCTGCCGAGGATAGAGTCCCCAGGCAGAAAATCCTCAAAAAGAAAGAGGAGCTTGATAATGATGAGAGAAAGCTATATAACCTGGACCAGGTGGCAAGAACCGAGATTATCAACACTCTCACCAAGGAGGTTATAGAAAAGGTCAGAACATGTGTCACTGCAAAGGAGATGTGGGACAAACTTGCACTTCTCTGCGAGGGAACAGAGAAGATTAAAGATAACAAGCTCCAGGCTGTACAACACTCGTTTGATACGTTCAAAATGAAACCAGACGAGACCATAGACCAGCTGGACATGCGCCTCACAAATCTCCTAAACAAGGCTAGTGCCTTAGGTAAGACCTACTCTGAAAAGGAAATTAATAGTAAAATCTTGCGTTCACTAACAAGCAGGTGGAGAATTAAAGTCACCGTGATCAAGGACAACAAGGATCTCAACACTCTGGATCACCATCTTCTGTTGTCTGATCTCAAAGCTTACGAGTTTGATCTTCAAGAGGAGGATCAAACAGAAGAGGTTTCCTCTTCTGGCCAGAAAGGAGTTGCATTCTCTTCAACTCTCAAGCCTGATGTAAAGCCAAAGGAGTCTACTGCAGATGACTTGAGCCTCAAGGAGCAGGTAGCACTTCTAACTCATAAATTAGATAAAATGAGTTCAAAATATGGCAGGTACAAAAGGCATTGGAAGGAGTCTACCAGAGACAGGAAGAGTTCTTTCAAGCCTGCAGAGAAGAAGAAGACATCTGGAGACTCAAGGGAGACCAGATTCAGAACTCCAGAGAGGAGGAGAGATGACAACCCTGGCAACTCTGGGAGATCAGATTATCAGAGGAGGGATGGTAGCTCTGGCAGACCTGACTACCAGAGGAGAGAAAGTAGTCCAGCCAGATCAGACTACAACCAGAGGAGGAGAGAGCCAAGTCCTAGTCCCAGAGGAGACAATGCCTGCTACACATGCAACAAGACTGGTCACTACAGTTATGATTGTCCTCAGCTTACTCCTAGGGATAGAGAAGAGAAAAGAATCAAGAGAGATAGGAGATATGCAGATAAGAGAGCACTGCTGGCAGAAGCAGAGGAGGAGGATACTAGTTCCAGTTCTTCTTCTTCTGACTTTGGATCAAATGATGATGTGTGTCTCATGGCAGACATCACTGAGGTAAATGAAACTACTCTAGTTTTATCTAATTCCAAATGTACTGAATCCTCTAATTCATCTGGTAACTCCAGAGAGTCTGATATGCAACAAATGCTATCAGATCTCCAAAATTGTGTCCAACTCTGTCAAAAACTTGAGAAAGAGAATGGTAGTCTCAGAGCTGAAGTTCAATCTCTCTCTCATGAGCACAAATCCACCAGAGAACTCATGAAAGATCATTCCAAAGAAGTCTCTGAACTTCAGGATAAGATCACAAAAAGAGATACTCTGGTAGATCAACTCATGAAAGAAAGGAATTCTCAAGAGGATGAGATCACTGAACTCAGAGCCAAATACCAGACACTTATCAAGGGAAAACAAGTTGCTCACAACATAGAGAAGCTCCTAAGATACCATCTGTTGTATCTATCATATCAGAGTCTTCACAGCGCATTTGTGATAAGAGTGGTTTAGGATATTCTGGAATTACCACTAAAACTCATAAATACCTCTATAATAAAGACAAGTCTGTAAGAGCTGGTAAATTGGTAGAAATCTAGAATGATAAAGACTTAACTGGTAATGGTTACAAGGTGCTTCACAATCCTGATTGGAAAAGGAATCTTTCTGTTAATCACATAACAAATGGTCCAGAAGAGTTAACTGTTCTGGAAGAGAAGATGCTAGAGAATAAGTGTCTAACAGGGGAACCATTAAAGATTGATGGTTCTGTGAACAATGAGTCCCAAGGAGTAGGAATTACTCAAATTGGAGGACCCCAGAGAAATCCTCAAAGGGAACCTAAACAGATTAGGGGACCTCAAAGGAAACACTCAAGGAAGGGGAATACCAATCAGAGTAACAACTACCAGAGAAGGAACAATGTTCAACAGAACCAGGTACCCCAGAGACAATTTTCTCAGAGGAATCAATTCCAGAATAGGTATACTCAAAGGAACTATAATCACCAGAGAAGGTCTAATTATCAGAACCAGAGGAGGTCTTCCAGACCCATCTATAGAAAACCAACTGATCTGGGTAGTTATGACACCAGAGATGGTTCTTCTAGGATGTACCCTTATAACCAGACCTTTAAGACCATGTCTTTGAGGCAGGCCATTCCAAAGGCCAGATTTGAGAAAAGGTACACCAGACCTGTTTATAAGAAAGGTGTCCTTATCAGACCAGTAGCTCAATATGTCATAGTAAGAGGACATGTACTGGTAGATAGATTTGGAAGAAAGATAAGATCTCCTCATCCATCAAGGGATGATCTTTATCTATGGATTCCTACAAAACCTGCAACTAACCAATCAGGACCCAGCACTAGTAGGGGACCTAATTAATCTCTCTGCAGGTAGATAAGAGTCCATTGGAGTAAGGATTTTCAAGCAACCATGTCTGGTACATTGATAGTGGATGTTCCAAGCACATGACCTTCCAGAAGGATAATCTCCAAGATTTCAAGCCATTAAATGGACCAAGAGTAATGTTTGGTGACAACAACTATGGAGTCACCAGAGGAGTTGGAAAGTTGACCTTCAATGGAGTATCTGTAGATGAAGTCTACTACGTTGAAGGACTCAAGCATAATCTGCTTTCAGTATCCCAATTCTGTGACAAGGGATACTCAGTGAAGTTTTCTAGTGATTCATGCACTGTTTTCTCTTCTGATTATAATGATATCTTGCTAATAGGCTTGAGGAAGGGTAACATTTATCTTGCAGATTTTAGCAGTTGCCCAAGGAATGCTTGCCTGGTTGCTAAAGGATCTGCAGAGAACAGCTGGATTTGGCACAAGAGATTGTGTCATCTTAACTTCAAAACATTGAACAAGATTGCCAGAAAAGGTCTCATTCGAGGTCTTCCAAATGAAGTGTTTAAGAAGGATCAGGTTTGTGGTTCATGCCAGAAGGGTAAACAACCCAAGACTTCCTTTAAGGATGTCCAGAGCACAACCACAACCAGAGTACTTCAACTACTTCACATGGACCTGTTTGGACCTGTTTCTCCTCTTAGTTTCAGTGGAAGGAAGTACACCTTAGTAATAGTAGATGACTTTTCAAGATACACTTGGGTAGTGTTCTTGTTTAAGAAAAATGAAACTATGACTAAGCTGCCAGAGTTCTTCAAGCAGATTCAGAATGTGCAGAACCAGAGCATAGTCAGGATCAGAAGTGACAAAGGAACAGAGTTTTTGAATTCACACATTGCAGATTACTGCAAGGATCATGGGATTTTTCATGAGACATCTGCTGCCAGAACACCTCAACAAAATGGAGTTGCAGAAAGGAGGAATAGGACTCTCAAAGAAGCTGCAAGAACACTTCTGGCAGAGTACAACACTCCACAGAGATTTTGGGCAGAGGCCATCAATACAACTTGTTACACTCAGAACAGGTGCCTGATTGCCCAGAGACACAATAAGACCCCATATGAGGTATGGAAAGGTAAAACCCCATCTGTTTCATATTTTCATGTTTTTGGATGTAAGTGTTTCATCCATGACAATGGGAAATCTAAATTAAGAACCTTTGATGCTAAAGTGGCTGATGGAATATTTTTGGGATATTCCAGCACCAGTAAAGCTTTTAGAGTTTTTAATAAGAATTCACTTTGTGTGGAGGAAACACCTCATGTTGTTTTTGATGAATCTACTTTTGAGTTAAAGGTGGAAGCTAAGTCTTCTGATGAGACCCAGAATCAGACTACTCCCAGAGTAATCAAAGTCAATCCACTTGCTCTTGATTCAGATTCAGATTCAGATGATGACCCATCTCCTGGTTCTCTGAAGCAGCAGCCTTCACAAGGAGCAGAACCAGAAGAGGTTGGAACTCCTGGAGGGGGAAGCTCTTCTGCAGGTGGTGATAATCACCAAGGTACTGCAGAAGATGATCATCCAGGTAAGACCACGGGTAGGAGGACCCTGGTTGATCTTAGGAGATCCAACTAAGGGTGTCCAGACTAGGAGAACTATTAACTTAGCTGCCTTATTCAGTTGCTATGTGTCCTTGATTGAGCCCAAGAACATCAAGGAGGCACTGAAAGATTCAAATTGGATTGTTGCTATGCAGGAGGAATTGAATCAATTCACCAGACAGGATGTTTGGGAGCTGGTAGACAGACCAAGACATCAAAAGGTGATAGGCACTAAGTGGGTTTTCAAAAATAAGAAAGATGAGAATGATGTCATTACTAGGAACAAGGCAAGGCTAGTGGCCCAGGGCTATTCTCAGTTTGAAGGAATAGACTATGATGAGACATTTGCTCCTGTTGCCAGACTAGAAGCTATCAGATTGTTCTTAGCATATGCTGCTCACATGAAGTTCAAAGTATACCAGATGGATGTGAAATCTGCCTTTCTTAATGGGATTCTCATTGAGGAAGTGTATGTGGAACAACCTCCTGGCTTTGAACAAGGTGACAAGGTGTTTAAGCTTAAGAAAGCTCTTTATGGGCTGAAGCAGGCACCCAGAGCATGGTATGACACTCTATCTCAATTTCTTCTGGACAATGGTTTTACTAAAGGTAAGATTGATAGGACCTTGTTTAGGAAAGAAGAAGGAAATGACATCCTTCTGGTCCAAATATATGTTGATGACATCATATTTGGATCCCCTAACAAGAAGCTGTGTGAGAAGTTTGGTGAGCTCATGCAGGGACAGTTTGAGATGTCCATGATGGGAGAATTGAATTACTTTTTGGGTTTGCAGGTGAAGCAATCAGAGAAGGGAATTTTTATTAATCAAGCTAAGTACACCAGAAACATGTTAGAGAAATTTGGAATAGGATCTAGCAAGGCAGCCAAGATCCCTATGATGACAAATTTCAACATGGATCCAGATGAGTCTGGAGAGAGTGTGGACCAGACTCAGTACAGAGCACTTATTGGTTCTCTTTTGTATCTGACTGCAAGCAGACCGGATATTACTTTTGCTGTAGGAGTTTGTGCCAGATTTCAAGCTAATCCCAAGAAAAGTCACTTGGAAGCAGCTAGGAAGATATTGAAATATCTTAAGGGAACTGTGAATTTAGGATTATGGTATCCTGCAGATGACAATTTAGAATTGAGTGGTTATTCAGATTCAGACTATGGTGGGTGCAGAATAGATAGGAAATCTACAAGTGGAACATGCCAATTTTTAGGGAATAAATTGGTATCCTGGTTTTCCAAGAAGCAGACTTCAGTTGCTACATCAACAACAGAAGCAGAGTACATGGCTGCAGGGAGCTGTTGTTCTCAACTACTTTGGATTAGTCAACAGCTTAGGGATTACCAGATTAGAGCCAAGGATATTCCTATTTTCTGTGACAGTAATAGTGCCATAGCCATCACCCAGAATCCAGTTCTTCATACCAGGTGTAAACATGTTGATATAAGGCATCATTTTATCAGAGATCATGTTGAGAAGGGAGATATAAGGATGGAAAAGATTGCAACAGAGAGGCAGAGAGCAGATATCTTAACCAAGCCTTTGGCTGAGACCAGATTCAGAGAGTTAGCTTTTGAGTTAGGATTGTTGGATCCAGAGACAGATTTGTGTTAGGGGGAACATCAGAGAAGTATCCTTGTTTCATTACTTTTCCTCATATACTTATTTTCTTGACCTAACATACCTGCAGATTAGATATATCAGAGAAGGCAACAGACGAGGTATGCACCAGGTGACACTTGTCCCAGATGAGGTGCTGAGTCATTTGCCCAAAATCTTCTCTGACCAGAACCAGATGAGCTCCATCAGAGGAGATGTAGCTGTGGTTTCATCTGGTTACAATATCAGGTGAAAGGTATGCATTTACTTCTCTGGCCTCTGATCATTGGGATACACTTTTCAAATTAGTAAGTACACTCAAAACCTTTCAACTTCGGAGTGTATTTAAGACTAGGGTATAGGGCCTAGGCAATCATTTCGCTTTTTCTCTTGACTGCCACAAAACCCCTTTATGCCCAGTCCCAATGACTATGCCAACGCACCAGATTAAATCTGTATCTTGCCTTTCATCGTGGCCATCAGATTTAATCACTGTGCAAAATGTCAATCAATGCTAAAATTGATTTTGTTTCCTAAATTGAATTTGAAACAACACGCGTTCACACTTCATTTAATTTTCAAGCCACGCGTATTACTCTATTTAAATCAATTTTGTTTTCGATCTGTCCTTTCACGTTTCTATACTATTCAAACCCTAACCTCTCTCTGCAAAGCATTTTCTCTCTCTCTCTCTCTCTTTCACAGTAATGGCTCCTCCGTGCAATTTCGATCATGTCCTGATGATGAAAAAGCTTAAGACGGAGATGGTGGTGGACTTTTATACCACCAAGAATCCAGTTGTGCTGTCGGTTCTGGAGATGTTCCAGAATGCAGGGGTGGAGAAGTTGATCTCCACTGTTCCCAAGGATTTTTGCACCCTTGACGGTTATGCGGCCCAGTTTCTGGTTCGAATGAAGATTCATGAGGATTACATCTCTTCAAAGATTGGTGAAGATGATTTGGTGTTTTCTAAGCACGATTTCTGTGCCTTGTTCGAGAACATTTCTGCGGCGGGAGTGGATCCGTTGACATACAAGGAGGATGATATCGTTGGATCATTCAAGCTTTTTGCTCGTTCTTCCTGCCAGAACATCACAAAGGGCTTTGTGGATAAGCATTTAAGGCAAAAGTTCAAGGTGTTGTTCGATATCGTGGTAAAAGTACTCATGTGTGAGAATCACAGCACAGATGCCATTTTCAATGGTAGGATGTGTGTGATGAGAGCGTTATATGATGGTGTGCAATGTAATTGGGCGGAGTTCTTCTGGGACGTGTTGAGGAAGAACAGGCTGAAGGTGAAGAAGGAGCCTTGTCCCTCCAAGCCAGGGGAGTTGCAGTTCTGTTTCACTGCAAATGTCTCTTTGGGGACTAAGTTAACACTTATTCTGGATTCTCTTCTTCCAGAGAAGAAGTGGAGGTCATCTTGGTGCCACAATTATCACAAGTCCAAGATCCTCTTCTCCAAGGATGGTCCTCTCCACGGCCATGCCGACTCTGATGGAGAGCAAGCCATCCCTGCCCCTCCTATTCAATCTATTCCCTCACCTCCTAAGGGGCAGAGAAAGCAGCAGCAGCAGCAGAAGACACAGAAGAGAGCTGCTGAAGCAACTGGTTCTTCAACCGTTGCCTTTTCTGGTTCCTCAGAGGAGGACCAGATTCCCCTTCTTGATGTGCTTAAGAAGAAGGGTGATGATAAAGCTGTAAAGAAGGCTGGAGCAGCCAAGAGGAAGCGGCCAGAGGAGGCCAGGAGAGGCTCTGCTAAAAAGTCTAAGATTAGCAGGAAGGCCAAGAAAACCCTTCTGGTGGATGAGCCATCAGAAGAAGAAGAGGAAGAAGAGGAAGTGCCTCTTGTGAGGAAATCCAAGGCTAAGAGAGCTATTCTTCAAGATCCTGAATCTGGATCTGATCTTGGAGAGGCCTTGGAGAAGGCTATTGAAGAGGCCTCCCAGTTGATGGAGGATGCTCCAGAGACGGCTATACCTGCTGGTGTTGACCCAGCAGAGGTAAATCCCTCCATTCCATCTTCTTTTCCCATTAATCTTGTTTCCCCTTCCACCTCTCCCCCAGACAACATTCCCCAAACCCCATCTGCCTCTGGTAACCCCACCCTTCCACCAGAGCAGACTATCCCAGATACCCCTGTCTTTACACCCTCTACCATTCCTGCTCATACACCTTCTCCCCCAAACTCCCAAACACATCTTCCCCCTAACCCCTCTCCCCCACCTTCTGGACCAGAGGTACCCTCAACCTCCTCTGGTGCAGAAGTCCCCCCTTCAAACTCTTCCACCTCCCAGATCCCTCCTGCACACTCTGTACCAGATATTCCTTCCTCTTCTGGTGCAGAACAACCCCTTCCTACCACCTCTACTTCACAAAACCCCAACCCTCCCCAAACCCATACAGATCAGGACCCAACCATTGCTATGGCTCTGGGATTCCCTGCCCCTCCCCCCTCCCCAACATGTTTAACAAGCGATGATAGTGAAGATGAGGAAGCTTCACTTGAGCCTGCTCACTTAGCCCCTTCCTCCTCTGCCTCTGGGCCCAAACCCTTTATATTCTCTTCTGATGATTTGGGTCCCATTAGGCAGAGTATGAGTGTGAGTGCTCAGCTCTGGCTAAGAGAGCAGTTTCCAATTCTGTTGGAGCACTCACCCCTCCTGGCAGATCTGACTGATGCCAAGGTTTGGAGTATGGCAAGACTCCAGGATGTTGAAGATCTCATGCTTCTGCTAGAGGAGATGTCTCCTTCTGCCTTCACTGCGTGGGAGATTGAGCTGAAGAAGAAACTAAATATTCAAAACCCAGCAGAGTTGGAGACACCAGAGACGGCCAAGATCCTCATCAAGACTCTCCTTATCCAGAGAGGAGTTATGCTCACTCCAGAGGGCTTCTCCTATAATTTTGGTCCACATTTCTCATTCCCTCCAGAGTTGTACTCTGATGAGGAGGACTTTGAGATGTCTCCTGCTGTGCTCCAGAAGATGAAGGCCTTCTTCAATGAGCAAATTATGCAGATTGGGCGGTTTTCCAAAGCAATCCAGCATATGGCCCCTGCTATGATTGAGCACCAGATAAAGCATGAGAGGAGAATCTTCCTGAAGCAGATCAAGTCCTCTCTGGCAGAGGTAAAAGCTTCATTCAAGGCTAATGGCTTATTTGTCAAGTTAGATGTCATGCACAGCCAGAAGCAGCTCCAGGAGCACGTGCTGGAGCAGTTGAGGCCAGTCTCTGTTCTCAATGTGGAGATGGCCAGCCAGATGATTCAGACTGCTAAGCTGAAGGACTCCCTCCAGGAGATGTTGGAGAAGCAGGAGAGACTTGTTGCAGAGTCTAAAGCTTATCTGGAGGAAGCCAAGCAGCTGCGTGATCTTCACTCTTCCTCCAACACTGCCTTGCCTGATCTTATAAGGCAGGTAGTGGAGCCCCTCCTTGATGAAGTTAAAAAGGGGGAAGAGAAGGCCAGAACTGATCTGGCGAAGACCACCAATGAGACTCTGTTTAGCCATGGAGCTCGTCTGGACCTGTTGGAGAACACTCTGGCCCAGGCTGAGTTGCAGAAGAAGAAGAAAGAAGAGTTGAAGTCTCTTACTATGGCTAAACAACTTGCTGCAGAAGAAGAGTCATCTGAAGCTGAGCAGGATCCTTCTACCATTCCTGGTCCTGCTAAGAGGAAGATTAGGAAAGTAAAGAAGAGTTTCCTTGAATCTGTTGTCGAAGAAGCAGAGAAGAGATACAAGGAAGAGACTCCAGAAGAGAGGCAAGCCAGAATCAGAAAGAACATAGATGAAGAGCAGAGGCTCAGATATGTTAAGAGGCAGAACAAGAAGGCCAGAGAAGCTGGTATTTCTTCTGGTGCAGGTGGCTCAGGTCAGAAGAGGAAAGCTCCTGTGGAAGTTATGAACATCTTGCCACTCAGAACAGAAGGGTCCTTTGACTCTACTGTGCCGTATCCTCTGATTGAAAGATGGAGAGAAGCCAAGACCCTCTGGTTCATTCAGCATTATATCTAGAGGCCAGCACCAGAAGATGATGAGCTGATCAACAGAACCTTCCATTCTTGGATGCAAGCCTATGATGCAGACTTGTACAAGCAGCTGATGGATTCAACCATTGAGTTCAACCTGGAGGTGACTGCTCCTGAATTTACTTATCTTAACACTCCCATGAATGGGAACCAGGTAGATTGGGCAGAACTGAAGAAGCTTTACAAGACCAAGGTGTTGGTGAATTTCACCCCAACATCTTCTGCAGAGTTGAAGGCCGTCCAGGATAGGTTCCTTGACTGGTTTCTTATCCCTAAAGAGAACAGAAGATATGCCTAGAGTTGGACTATGAACTTCAATGTAATCTGTAATTATTTGTCCTCTGATTATTAATGGAAAAATACATATCTTCTTTGTTCTAAAGAAAACTCCTTGTTGTCTTATTATTTGCCTGATGAGATCTATTCTAAGGTCTCATCCCTTTATTGTTTTCTTGCTTAAGTTTACTTTTGATCAGTTCTGGTAGTGTTTTAACTCCATCAAAAAGGGGGAAATTGTTAGGATAAAAATTGTTAGTTTTGATGAGTTAAAACAAACCAGAAGATGTAATAGGACCATCTGGACCTGTTAGCCAGATGATGATCTAGATTAGGACTTAGTCTAGGGGGAACTGCCAGACCAGAAGACTTCACCAGAAGAGTCACCAGAAGACCCACCAGAGGACTTCACCAGAAGACTCCACCAGAAGACTTCACCAGATGAGATCAGACCAGAGGCAGAGGACCTTCCCCAGACCAGACGAGTCCGGACCAGACGAGTCTGGTGGAACAAAAGATGCTCAGTTTGATCCCCTTATTCTACTGAGTATTCTGGTTGTTCACCAGATAAGGACCAGAAGACACCGAGGTTGCCTGGTGACTGGTCCTGCCTTCTCTGGAGAGAATCAGAGTTAGGCAGAGGAAGCTATTGACCGTTGGTGATTCAAATCAAGTCAACAAGATCAGGATTGGAAAGTATTTGAAGATAATCAATCCAAGGATCCCACCAACCCAATCAATCAATTAGGGAATTGATTGATTGAAGCTTCCTTATATAGAGGATCTGATTGGATTAGCCCTTCCAACGGCTAGCCCTAATCCCCTCTATATATATAAGAGTGCAGTTCAAGAAAAAGCTCTAGTAAGACTCTATACGCGCACATAGCATTCTAAGCTTTTGATCACTACGCTTTTGCACTCATTTGTTCTTATTTACTCATCTACTCGTAAGGAGTTTATATACTCAACCTGTTCATCTTGTTATATAAGGTTGGAGTAAGTTTGTCTTTAGATCGAAGTTAGATCTAAAGAGATTGTAAGAAGGTGCTGGTACTTCGGAAATTCCAGTAGTTAGTGAGTTTGTTGGTTGGATAGTGAGACCCCTTTGATCAAGGGAGAGTGGACGTAGGATATTCAGATCCGAACCACTATATATACGGTGTTATTTATTGCTTTCTTTAATACCCGTTGATTATTATTTGTGCTCTTAGAAAAAGATTTTCTCTAAAAGACATTTTGGCTATAAAGGCTTCCGCAATTAATCTATCTAGTGGGACCAACACAAGTCATTGTCCTTGCTCAGAGCATGAGCCTCCAAGCCTTCTCACTGACTTGGTAGCTCAGCCTCTGAGCAGAGCGGTGACTTGAAGTGAAACCTCTTGAGTCACTGTCTTGTCATGAGACTGAGCTTGCAATTCAGTTACACTGACTTGAGTGCTCTGACTCATAGCAATGCAGTGACTTGAGTATTACTCACTCTTGCTGAACTCCCTGAGGTAAGGTTTAAAAAAAAAAATTCTGCTCCTGAATTCCCATTTTGCCCTTCGAAAACGGGACCATCAGACATTGTAGCACCCTGATACCTCGCTGAGTCGAGTCTGGCCTGAGTTCCCCCTAGAACCCTACACTGACTGCTCTCCCGGATCTAAGAGTCCTAACTCCACTGACAGTTCCATAAACCTTGCTTCAGCCAGAGGCTTAGTCAAGATGTCAGCTATTTGCCTGTCAGTGTGAATCTTCTCCATCCTGATATCTTTCTTCTCCACATGATCTCGAATGAAGTGATGCCTAATATCCACATGCTTGCACCTTGTGAGAAGCACTGGGTTCTGAGTAATTGCAATTGCACTATTGTTGTCACAATAGATTGGAACCTCATTAGCAAATACCTGGTAGTCCCTCAACTGTTGTGTCAACCACAAGATCTGAGCACAACAACTACCTGCAGCCATATACTTAGCCTCAGTTGTGGATGTAGCCACTGAGTTCTGCTTCTTACTAAACCACGAGATCAACTTACTCCCCAAAAACTGACATGTCCCTGAGGTTGATTTCCTATCAATCCTACACCCTCTATAATCTGCATCTGAATAACATGTCAGTTCTAAGTTGTCATCTGAAGGATACCATAGTCCCATATTGACTGTCCTTTTCAAATACTTAAGTATCCTCTTAGCAGCCTCCAAATGACTTCTCTTGGGATCAGACTGATACCTAGCACACACACCAACTGCAAACATAATGTCAGGCCTACTTGCAGTCAGATACAACAAAGAACCTATCAGCCCTCGATACTCAGTCTGATTTACTGAAGTCCCTTCAGTGTCAGGATCCATCTTTCAATTTGTGTTCATAGGGATCCTGGCTGGATTGTTGTTCTGAACACCAAACTTATGAATCAAGTCTCTTGTATACTTGGCCTAATTAATGAAGATACCTTGACCAGTCTGCTTAACCTGCAATCCTAAGAAGAAGTTCATCTCTCCCATCATTGACATCTCAAATTTACCAGTCATCAACTTAGAGAATTTCTCACAGAGCTGATGATTTGGTGATCCAAATATTATGTCATCCACATAAATCTGGACCAAGAGAATGTCATCACCTTCAGTGATCCTGAACAATGTCCTATCCACAGTTCCCTTCTTGAACCCATGGTCTGTCAGGAATTGAGAGAGGGTATAATACCAAGCTCTTGGTGCTTGCTTAAGTCCATAGAGTGCTTTCTTCAAATGGTATACTCTATCTCCAACCTCAAACCCGGGAGGTTGTTCAACATATACCTCTTCATTGAGTACACCATTCAGGGAGGCACTCTTGACATCCATTTGATACACCTTGAACTTCTTATATGTTGCATACGCAAGGAACAATCTGATAGCTTCCAACCTAGCCACTGGAGCAAAAGTCTCATCATAGTTTATTCCCTCAGATTGACAATACCCTTTTGCAACCAGTCTAGCCTTGTTCCTTACCACAACACCATTCTCATCCTTTTTGTTCTTGAAGACCCACTTGGTACCAATTACTCCCTGATGCTTAGGACTATCCACTAGTTCCCAAACTTGATTCCTTGTGAACTGATTCAACTTCTCTTGCATGGCAATGATCCAGTTCGAGTCAGTGAGAGCTTCTTCAATATTCTGAGGCTCTTGCTCAGAGAGAAAGCAACAAAACAGTGTACTCTCACCATGGAACCGTATGGTCCTGACTCCCTTAGTTGGATCACCAATGATTTGATCAATGGGATGATCCTCTAGCCATGTTCTCTTGCCAGGAGTTGTTCCTGAAGTTCCTGCAATGTTAGTGTCTACATGCTCATAATATTCAGGAAATTGAACAGAAGGGGATGATCCTAAGTCTATACCAAAGGGATTAACAAGCTCAATGTCAGGGACATTGATTCCCCCTTGATGAGGTGACTCAGGAACCGTCTCAGCTGCAACAACATCTTCATAGACGGTACTTACCTCAGGTTGAGCCTGTTCCTCAGTCTGAGGCTCAACAATCCCTGATGTGCTGGGCTTAGGAGTGGCACTTGATTCATTATCCTGATCATCGTCATCGTCCCATCTTGGAATTGACACAGTTTTGACCTTTGGATCAGGTTGATTCTTTAAGCTCAGCCTTGTCACTCTTTTTGTGACCTCCTCAGTGTCAGGATTCAACACTTTTACCCTAGACTCATTAGCAGATTCATCAAAAACAACATGAGGTGATTCTTCCACAACAAGGGTCCTACAATTGTAAACCCTGAAGGCTTTACTAACTTCAGAATATCCTAAGAATATTCCTTCATCAAATTTGCTATCAAAGGCTTTCAGTTGGGTCTTCCCATTGTTGAGGAAAAAGGACTTACTACCAAATACATGAAAATAAGAAATACGAGGTTTCCTCTTATTCCATGTCTCATATGGGGTCTGTGCATGTTGTTTGTTCAGCATGGATCTGTTCTGAGTGTAGCATGCAGTGTTGATTGCCTCAGCCCAGAATTTCTTGGGCAATCCTGACTCAGCCAGCATGGTCCTTGCAGCTTCCTTCAGTGTCCCGTTCCTCCTTTCAGCGACACCATTCTGTTGTGGGGTTCTAGCTGCAGAAGTCTCATGAGCTATACCAAGTTCATTACAAAAGTCAGAAATATATGAATTTATAAATTCAGTGCCCTTGTCAAATCTGATCTTAGTAATGGACTGATTCTTCTCATTGCTGAGTCTCCTGAGCAACTCTGGAAGCTTCACCTGTGTTTCCTTCTTACTTAACAAGAAAATAACCCAAGTATATCTAGAATAATCATCAATAACCACAAGGGTATATTTCCTACCATTCATACTCACAGGTGTTATGGGACCAAATAAATCCATGTGCAAGAGCTGAAGTATCCTGTCAGTGGAATGAGAAGCTTTCTCTTTGAATGACACTCTAACTTGCTTTCCTTCCTGACAAGCTTTGCACACATGATCTTTGCTAAAAACTTCATTAGGTAGACCTTCAACAAGTGACTGTCTAGAAATTTTGTTAAGAATCTTGAAGTTCAGATGGCTTAATCTTTTATGCCATAACCAACTGAGCTCTAGAGAGCTTTTAGCAACAAAATAAGTATTAGGATAGTGCTGCTCCAATCAGCGAGATAAACGTTACCTTTCCTGATAGAAGCACTTGTGTTGATTTGTCCTTGACTGAGCATATATTTGATGAGAACTCAACACTGAACCCTTTGTCACAGAATTGGCTTACTGACAACAGGTTATGCTTCAGTCCTTCCACAAAGGACACATTTTCCACTCTGACTGTACCTATTATTAAGACACCAAAACCTTTAGTAACACCTTTTGAGTTATCACCAAAGGTTACCTGTGGACCATCTTTAGCTTGATATTCTTGGAGAAGACTCTTCATTCCAGTCATGTGCCTTGAGCAACCACTGTCTAGGTACCAAACAGCTTTGATTGAGTCTCCTCTCCTCTTGTTGTGATCCACAGTCGCCTGCAAGCAAATCAGGCTTTAGGTACCCATTGGGTGTTGGGTCCTATCGTGTCAGCTGTACCCTTCGGGATCCAGACTTACTTCACAACCCTGATTGCCTCAGAGTGATGAATCTGTCTCCCTGAAATATCGACATACACAACTTTCTTCTTCTTTGCCTGAGAGGAAGATGGTGTATGAGTGCTAGACTTAGGCTTCACATGAGCCTGAGTGGGTGCCTTTTGGGCTGGCTTCCTGTTCTTCCTAGGTCTGGGTGCAGCAGGTCTTGGGCCTTGTTCTTGATAAGGGCCCTGTGTTCTATTCCCCCTAGGCAAGTGAGTGAATGGAAAACAGTTAAAGGCCTCAGGATGCCAAAACCATGGGGGTGTCATCATATTTGGCCTTCCCTGATGGTATTGCCAAGCATGATAGTACCCTCGTTGACCAGTCTGAGGGCTCTTGACCTGAGTCTTCCTCTGCTTTCGCTGAGGTTTTCCCTGGCCTGAGCTCTCAGGGGCCTCCCTAGGTTGCTTTGCCTTTCCCTTGGGTTTTGGCTTAGCTACCTTGGGGGCAACACTGACCGTGTCAACAGTTTCCTTGCCCTTATCAGTTTGACGGGCCTGAAGTACAACCTTAGGTGCACTCTGGCCTGCCTGAACAAATACCCTCTCAGTGTTGCTCCCTGAAGCAACATGAGACTGACCTTGTGAGGATTTCTTAGGGACATATCCAATTCCCTTTTTCTCATTCCCAAGCATCTGGCTGCTATTTATTTCCTCTCTAGCCACTGAGGATTTATTCATTGCTGCAACCTTTTTCTTGAGAGAGTCCTTACTCTTTTTCAGGATTTCATGTCTGGTAAAGAGGTCATCAAACTTACTCTTAAGTACTTTCAGTTCTTCCTTCCTGACCAACTCTTCATCAGCTAGTTCCTTCAGTTAGTCTCACAATCTGAGCTGATTCTTTAAGATCAGACTGAGTGAGTTGTTCATTCAGGTTTTGAACCTCAGTACTCAATTTCTTGTTCTCCTCTACCAAGAAGACATTAGTTTCCTGCAGTCTGGAGAAATCAACCATCAATTGATCCAGACAGATCTGAAGGTTCATTTCTCTAACTGACTCTGAGCTCTGCTCAGGATTTTGACCAGTGTAGGAACCACATACAGAGTTAGATGTTACCTCAGGTTCCTCCCTTGCCATAAGGCAGACATCATCGTACTCATCATCAAAAAAGAGTTCAGACGACCTCTCCTCAGGGCCATCAGAGTCAGTTGCATCCTCAGTGAGCATGGCTCTCCGGTCAGCAAATCTCTGGTCTCTCTTGGCCCTCCTGTCCTCTCTTTCCCTTGCACTCAGCTTCGGACAATCATACTGATAGTGTCCGCTCTTGTTACAGTTGTAATATGTTGGTTGCTCATCTCCTCTTTCTCTCCTTGGTTCAAGGTTCCTCCTTGAGTCAGGTTCCCTCTGTCTTGATGAGCTTTCAGTCTTTCCTGAGTGTTTATCATCATGAGTACGTCTCTGTTCATCTCGACGATCGGGCTTTGGATCTGAATATCTTCTTTCTTTGCCACGATCTCTCCTCTGGTCAGTGTTTCTCCTTTCCTCATATCTCCTTGAGCTTTGGTGGGTTCCTTTAGGTTTCCTGTCACGTGAGTCCTGATAAAATTTCTCAAACCTGGAATTGAGCTTATCAAAGCGTCTGGCCATCAGGCTGTATTCTTCAGCAAGCTCTTCCTTGCTCATCTCCATCAGTGACTTTGATGAAGACTCAACAGGTTCAGACCTGGCCTTGAACGCCACACTTTTCTCAGGAGTTTTCTCATTTTCTTCCTCTTCTGGCTGAACTTTCTTCTTTCTTTTGTTAAGATCAAATTCCAGTGCCTTTAGCTCTGAAAAAAGTAAAGCAGAAGTTATGTTGCTCATATCCTGAGTATTCTTAAGCATAATTACACTGTTATCCCATCTCTCAGGAAGGGCATTCAGGATCTTTGAAGCAATATCTCTCTTTGGGACATCTTTGTCCAGCATCACCAACTCATTCATCAACTTGATGAATCTTGACTCCATCTGATCGATTGTCTCATCAGGCAACATCTCGAACGCTTCGAACTTCTGAATGGCAATGCTTCTCTTGTTCTCCTTTATCTTCTCTGACCCCTCACACATCCTGGTCAGCTCATCCCAAACCTCCTTTGCAGTCTTTAAGTTCATCAGCCTTGCTGACTCCTCGAAAGGCACCGTGTGCAAGATGATATTTCTGGCCACATTGTCAAGCCCCATCATCTTGATCTCATCAGTGGTCATATCCATCCTTTCCTTAGGAATGGGTACACCAATATCAAGATCATCATATCCCCTTCCTCTGGTGTTGGGAACAATGATCTTGATCGGTCCTTCCCCGAGAACTCGCAACATCTGGACAAAGTTAGATACAGAGAATTCAGGTAACGAAGCTTCAAGTCTCCTCGAAGTCATGATGATGCAAGTTTTATGAAAAGCAAACTCAGATCTGTTCAGTGACCACCAACAGTTTCTCCTTTGAAACTATTAGTATTCAAAGTCAGTGGTCTTTTGAACTACTGCTCTGCAGTGGTCTTTTGAACCACTGCTCTGATACCACTTGTTGGTCCCGGTACAAGACTGAGGAATACGTGTATGGGGGGGGGGGGGAATACACGTATACCAATTTTTCAAACTTAAAACCTGACTGAGTCCCCTTTACTCAGAGTGGTAAAGAACTAGGAGCTGATAACACACCTACTGACTACACTTGGTGTGGGTCAGTTGGCTAATTATCAGTTCAAGTTCAGTGCGGAAATACGTGAGCCCTGATAGTTTAAAGTCTTGTTTAGTTTGCTTTATGAAAAACTTGTTTTACTCAAAATTGAATAGTGATTAGTAGGGCAGTGCTCTTTTTAAGGATCAGGCTGATTGATTCAAGCCTGATAAACCGAATGCAATGAATAAATAAGTAATATAGCAAGTATGCACAATATCAAAGCAAAAGGAACACAGAGAGTTTAACGTGGTTCAGAGACTCAAGCTCCTACGTCCACGACCTGATTTAACAGGAAATCCACTCAATGTATTCTTGTTTTTAACATGCCAAGGTGCACCAAGACCAGCTAACCTCACTGATCTATACAACTCCACTTACTAACTCACTAACTGACTTATTCCCAACAAACCTAACTTAGGGTTTTGGTTTCAGTTTGGATTCCAACTAGGTTGAGATTATCCTTACAAGGCAAAGCTATGCTAAGGATTGGATAATCTCTCTAAGCTTAAGATAATGCTTGTATGCTCTTTGGCATACAGATTAACTCTCAGTTGCTAAGAAACACTTGGGAAATTTAGAGGGTTTCGAGTGCTTCTTCTAAAGACTGAATGCTTTGAGTGCTTGAGAGCTTGAGTAATTTCTGGCTTGGAAATTTCCCGTAACCTTGAATGGGTTCAAGGCCTTCTGTATTTATAGGTGATTTAAAAAAACTATCCGTTGGAGAGATAACCTTTCTTGTCATCTATGTAGAGTGGCTTCAAACGGACATATCTTCATGCAGCAGCCGTCCTTGCATGGAATTAGGTAGTTGCATTAAATGCAAATTAAATGCTTGCCCGTTAAAAATGCAGTCTGAAGTCTGTCTCCTTGTCAGGTTCCGTACGTGCGTGTCCTTCCAGGATTGGTCCACGTCATCAGGTTGGTGAGAATGTCAGAACTTATTCCTGAGCTTCAGGCTTGTCTTATTAAGTTCATTTTGTCTTGAGCTCACAGGTCTTGTCCTGACGCTGACATTCATTTTGAATTGCTCGGCTCTACTCCAAGTCTTTCCCATAAACTTAGTGTCATCCTGTTCCCTTCAGGACTGAGTTAGTGATGACCTTAGGGTCATACTCTTCATCACTGATACTTACTCAGCCAGCTTAGAAGACTGCCATAAGTTCAGGATGGTAAACTTCGTCTTCAGGCTCAGAGTCTTGATTGTCATCAGCAAGCGCTCCTCTTACTGAGTACCTGTGAATTGTAAAATGGCTAAGTACAAATCCTAACCAAGACTAGCCTGACAAGGACAAACAAAGGAAACTCATCTTTTCAGGGGCTTTGGGATCTTAATCAAAACTGACAATGTCCCAACAAGAAGCACTTCTCAACACCATACCATCCTCAATCAAATGGACAAGTAGAAGCAGTTTAAAAAAAAAATCAAACACATTCTAAAGCTACGCTTGACAAACAAACAAGGAAAATGGCCAGAAGAACTCCTGGAAGTACTATGGGCTTTCAGAGTCTCTTATAGAGCAAGTACATGCAAAACACCAGTCACATTGGCTTTCGAAACAGAAGCTGTAATTCCAATCCAATTAAAAGTCCCAACAGAACGAACATTGGAGTTTGACGAGGAGGTAAACAATTCAGCACTAGCCACATAACTAGACTTACTTGAAGAAAAGAGAATCACAGCAGAAGTAAAGAACACAATCTACAAGAAAATAGTGGAAAAATACTATAATTCTCAAGTCTGAATGAGAGATTCAAAGTTGGAGATTTAGTGCTACGGAAAGTTTAGCACCACCACCAGGAGTATTTGGACCGACTTGGGAAGGCCCATACAAGGTGACGAACAAGTGGCATAATGACACTTATGACCTTGAAGACATGGAAGACAACTCGGCCCAATACTCCTGAAATGCAGCTTTGCTTAAGAAATATTATTGAAAATGTGAGTTTGTAATTTGAAAATTTCTTGTAAATTCAAAAAAATAAATTCCCTTGTATAAAACAATCATGAATCAGGCAAACAGTTTTGTATGGTGTAGTTTATATGTTGTGGTTTTATATGTTATGTTAGTAAGATATGTATGTCAAAAGTTATGAGGAAATATCATGTAACTCAGTTGCTCGCCTAAGAAACTTGCCTAAGAACACAAGTCCACTATGTGGCGAACAACTGTGCTCAAGGAGTATCATCATTAGGCCAAGTCCAGAAGAGACCAAAGACCCAAAATCCTAAAGGTCAAGTTCGTTGAGAACCAAAGAGACCAATTTGAAAAATTACTAAGTGTTTACCTTAGAAAAATAAAAGTGACACTTAAGCAAGCTAAAAAAAAGTATACAAGTAATAGGCGAGAAATTGAGATAATGAGACTTGTATATATGCAAATTGTAAAAACGAAGTTTGTTTCATTAATAAGGAACAAGGTTTACAATAGGGATTGTGAAAAGTACAAGTGTAGATCAGCCCTATTACAAGCTAAAAACAAAAGAAAAAGTCTTTAAAGTTGAGGAGCTGGAGCTTCAAGATTAGTAGCCTCAGGGGTCGGTTGTTCGCCGGTTGGAGCCTCGGAGGTGCTCGCTTCCCAAGCAGGAGGATCAATAGGAGTAAGGGGAAGAGAGCCTAAACTATTGAAGACCTCATTATTATTACTCGCCCCTTCTTCCTCTTCATCAGAATACTTGGGGGGCACAATGAGGTCCTCCTTGTCAATGATGTGTAAGGGGTCACCTATGTCCGCCAGATCGGCGATGTACACAGTGGAGCTGGGAGCAGTGGGGTTATCCTTAACAAAATCGATGAATTCTTTCTTCACCGACTCCAAAACATTGTGGCCCCTATCCGAAGCAAACTTAACGGAACTCATACACTCGGCAAAATAGCATATGTACCCGAAGTTGGTGTTATCTGCTACATCCTGGGCATACACTTCATAGGTGACCAGGCCTTTTCTCTCTTCCTCCAGTCGAGTAGTTTTGGACTCTAGCTCTACGTTTCTTTCCTCCGAGGCCTTAAGACGAGCAGCCAGATCTGCTCGCTCAGCTTCCAGCTTGGACGCCCTCAGATCGACAGCCTTTACCTCCAACATCATTTTCTAAGAATTGGCCAAAGCTGCCTACTCGCTCGCCAAGGTGGTGTTCACCTTTTACTACATATCTGCTCGCTTCTTCGCATATTCCTCCTTCTTCTTGAGGGAAACATCTTTTTCGACCTAAAAAATTTCAATCTTTCGCCCCAAATTCCGGTTGGTCCTCTCCAAGTCCAGGGCTTGATCGAGCACTTTCTGCGCCATGATCGCGTATGGCTCGTGTTGTAGCTCAACAGGTGAGCATTATCGCTAAGGCATTAGCCTTGGATAATGGACTCGGCCTACTTCGTCCAAGCCCTGGGTATCTGCTTAGCTGTATGACGGATATGGGCTTCAGGGATGTCTTGGAGGGGAGGAGCTCCCCTCACACAGCTCAGTTGATGGAGGACCTTAGCATGCCCGGGGTATTTCTCCGGTTGATACCTACAACGCAGAAGAAAAAAAAAGGTTAAAATGTTGAATAAAAGAAGTCCCAATTGATCAACAAAGGTAAAAAGACGAGCAAATGAGCAACATACTCTTTGACCCGAACTGGGTCCCAACCAAGATAGGAGGAGTCTTGGGATGAACTCTTTTCTCTGCTCGCTGCGATATTGGCAAGCACTTGCTGCTCGTCCACCACTTCAAGTGAGGTGGACTTTGAGGTGGTGGGCATTGTATCCCTCTTGCTTGCCTCCTTAATCTCCTTGGAACGTATGGAGGCCCTTTCATTGCTTTTACTCACTGGAGCTCTGTTCTTGGTGAGTCTTTTTTTTCCTCGTCCCTGTTCCTTGGGCTGAGGAGAAGAGGAGGCCTGACTCTGAGGGTGAGCAGCTTGGCTCCGAGGACGAGGAGCTGGTTGTTCACCGTCGCCCTTGCGAAGCTTTATCAGGACGATAGGGGAATCCATCTTTTTCCTTGAACCTCCTTGTGAAGCCATTTTTCCCACTCTTTCTTGTAGAAGGGTAAATGCAGGGGGGGCAACGATAGTAACTCGTTTATCTAAAAAAGAAAAAGAAAAAAGGAGTTAGAAAAATAATATCTAAAGAAGGACCAATCAAAATGTGAAGAGAATATACCTTCAGGTACAACTCCTTGTACTTCAAGGTGGTGCGGGCAGGTGGTCAAGCGAGCAAGTTTACGACAGTGCTCCTTAGATAGGTGGTGAAGATCTCGGTCCTTAGTGTTGCGGAGGGAATGGCGGACAGGGTATACAAATACTCCTCGCTGAGGTCAGGATGCCCCAACTTCAAGATTCCAGGACCTGAAAAATAAAAAGAAAAGAAAAATTAAAATTAGTCTCACTTGTCTTAACTTAAAAATAAGTGGAACCTATGTTTGATAGTACCATATGACTCAGGGGAGAAGATACGTTCCTCTTAGCCCGAAAAACCCACACTTGCTCGCTAGTCTCCCCCTATATAGAAGAACTGCCTTTGCCAACTCTTGACCTTATTTGGGGCCCCCTTAATAAGTTTTACCACATTCCTCGTCTTTAGGTAGTACCAACCCTCACCGTCTTCAGGGTGAGCAGGAATGGTCATGGCATAGTGGACCTCGACGGGGTTGATTTTATTCTTGTAGCCTTCAACACTAAACAACGTCATCAAGGCGACCAGGTTGCTCCAACCGTTGGGAGTGATTTGGGTGATCGCCAGGTTAACGTCCTCCAATAAGCAATCAACCACGGGATGCAAAGGCAAGGGGAAACCTATTTCTAATACGTCCAAATTCATTGATGTGCAACCTGGAGAAGGACGATCAGCTGTTTCTCCCTTCTTGGGGGTATATAAGTGGATGTCATATGGGATTTTGTTTGTGGAGAAAATGCTCTCTAAATCCTCCTTTGTCACCAAGCTCTCAATCCTGCTCGTCGCGAAGTTGTTCTCCTGCTCTCAATCCGGAAAGTGTTGTACTCGAAGAGGGAGATGCTATATTTTAATTATGGAAGAAGATGAACGGTCAAAAGCAAGGGAAAGATTCTGGGATCGAAGATAAAGGCACAACGACGGGTCTTCGAATGGAAAGTATGAAACAAAAAATAAAAAATTAAAAAATGACAAGAAAAATTTAGATAAAGATTGATGCACTACCTGGAATACGTATGTCGACTTAAGCAAAGACGTAAATCTGCAGATCGTGAGAAGATTTTTAGGATGAAAATATAGGAAGAGCTTCGAAGGGGCAACAATGGCGGAAGCTTAGAGATGAACCAGAAAAGGGAAAAATGAAGAAATGTGAAGTACTTATAGGTGAAAAAATGGGCGAAAAAGAAATTTTTGGAAAAAGGGTAAGCCCCTACTTGCAAATAAGTTGACACACGTGGGTGGCGGTTGATCTCACCACCACCCATGTCATTTTAGTTTCCGAGAGTCTCGGCA
The DNA here is from genome assembly GCA_947034835.1 of Ballota nigra. Classification (NCBI taxonomy): domain Eukaryota; kingdom Viridiplantae; phylum Streptophyta; class Magnoliopsida; order Lamiales; family Lamiaceae; genus Ballota; species Ballota nigra. The sequence continues at coordinate 63,484,043 of OX344726.1, forward strand.
ACAGTCACAATTCAAAAAACCAACTCAATTGCTCGCCATAATTTCCCGCCTAAAAATCATATCCCAATTGTTCGCCTAAATCACTAGAGAATATCTGACAACACTATCCTGATCTTAGTTAGTCAATTTAAATCTTAACATAAGGTCAGACTAGGGGGGCAATTATTGATAGACGAACATTTGAGCAAGAATTAAGATAAAGAAAGAATGATTGAAGCAATGGATTAAGGAGCGAGCAGCTGAGTAAGTGATGCACAGTCAATAAGGAGCGAGCAGTTGGTCAAAGTGTTGACTACTCGGACGAACAACTAGTCAAGGGTCAAATATACTGAGCGAGCAATAAAGGAGGAAAAGGTTCAAATGCCCAAGATGGGAGCTTACAGGCGAGCAACTGGTCATCTCGAAGAACAACCAAGAAACTCCACTATTAGGCATTGTATTAGAAGCAAACAAGTGTATTAACACTTGCCATTTGTGTAATATACAATATCTTAGGAGTAAACAAGTGTCTTAACACTTGTCACTATGAGAATTAGGACGGCTAAAATGGTGCCACCTCCTACTTGCTTGTATATCTATAAATACTCCCTTGAATGAAAGAAATAATAAGTTCCTAATATTTAAAAATAGACCTATTTGCTGCCAATTTCATTATTGCCTTACATAACATATTTCATCATCTTTGATCTTGTTTGATGATCTTCTTTAGCTTAAAAACAACCACTAAATCATCAATTTGAGATAAGGTCATCAACATCCTTGGTTCAGAAGAAATATATCTTGTTTTTGCTGGTAGAACGTATAAAACATCGGAGGAAAGCTATTTGCATGATTATAGCATACCTACTCAGTAAACCAAAAAATAATTGTTACACCACATCATTCTTATAGTATGATAGAAAAATTTCCCCATCAAAGTATAAAGTTGAATAGAATGTTTGTGGTAAGTGAATCTGTTTGTCTGTTAAACCTACAAATAGATCGAAATACTTTTGCTCGACTGTGTTATTTATTATGAAAATTAGGTGGGTTACGCAACCAAAGGTATTTGTCTGTGGAGGAACAAGTGTCATTATTCTTAGGGGTCTTAGCTCATTAAAAAAAAAGTATAATTGGGTTCAACTATGAGAGCTCCGGTCAAACAATCCACCACTATGTCCATCTTGTTTTGAAAGCTATTTTAAAATTACACCACTTATTCTTGGTTAATCGAACTCCTGTGCCTGAAGATTCAGTGAATCTAAGATGGAAATGGTTTAAGATCAATAACATTTTTGTAGCAGAATGGTCTAGTACATATATTTTACATGATGACATCAATTTATTTGTCGATTATATAGGGTTATCTAGGTGTCCTTGATGGAACATACATTGATGTTCAAGTTGGTCCTAAAGAGAAATCACGATATAGAACTCGAAAATGTCGTGTATCCACAAATGTTTTAGGAGTGTGTGACATGGAAATGAGGTTTATTTATCTTCTTCCCGGATGGAAAGGTTCGGCAACCGACTCTCGAGTTCTTCGAGATTCTGTAACTCCGCCCCATTGGTTTGAAAGTTCCAAAGGGTAAGTCACTAACTAAACGTTGTTTCTATTGTTGATAATTTTTTTTAATGTTATAAATATTTAACAACTGAATATTTGTCACGTTTTATATGGAATTATTATCTTTGTGCAATGGACATGCGAAATCTGAGGGATTTCTTGTACCATATAGAAGATGCATATATCATTTGAACAAGTGGGGTCCAAACACTGATCGTCCCATGGATTCCCATAAACACTTCAATATGAGACACACTAAAGCCTGAAACGTCATAGAAAATGTGCATTTGGTATCTTGAAAAAATGCTTTGGAATCCTGATGAGTCGATCATTCTATCACATCAAGATTCAAGTTAGACTTATTATGGCCTGCTTTCTACTCCACAATTTCATTCGATCTGAGCTGCCTGTTGATCCATACGAGCCACTAGTAGATGAAAGTCCACTTGACGAAGCCGAGTCCCAGCCCCAGTATATTATCAATACCGTTGAGTCGTCAACCGATTTCAATAATTGGCAAGAATAATTTGTCAATTCAAAGTACTAACTTTGGAGATTGAATGGGTAGTCGGTGCTCTATAATGTACCAAGTTTTAATCACCATTTGTTTTATTGTACTCCAACTCAAACACTACTTCGGCATTTTTATTTATTACTTCACATGTAATTTGGATAATGTGTTACTGATTAGATTTCTCATTTAAAACGTGCATCTTATATTTTGTCTTTATGTTAGCCTTTTATAAAAGCTGCCCAGTTATCTTCCCAACCTAAATAGTTTTTGTCATATTGTTTGACTAAATGATACTGTACGACATATGAGTATTTTTAAATGTAAGCATGTCTTGGAAACATAAGAATCAGACTCTATTAAATGTGGTTTAATTTTTGTGGGTGTGTGTAGCTTATACAACTAGCAATGAACAGTGTAGCAACACTTCTAATATTTATTATATTTTATTCATGACATTGTCTATATAGATGTGTGTTTTATGCAAGTAATTACGCATCCTACTATGCCTCCAAAAAATATTCTCTCTCAAGAAAAACTCTTCTACTCACACAAATAGACCAAACAAATGGATGAATACTTTCTTGACAAATTGGTCAACCAACGTGGGTTTGGGAACTGGGTTGGTCGAGGTGAACCCAACTTTCATGCAGTTGCAACTGCTATCGGATTGTTGAATGAAGCCCTTGATCTTACGATGTCATACGAGAAGGCTGTTGCTAGACTATCACACCTAGAGAAGCGGTATCATTGTTTTGTTGATGTCCTCAACACCCCACGAGTGTACTAGGATCAAGATTACAAAATGATATATGCTGATGATGCTACATGGAAATTCTTGATCAAGGTTAATATAAGTTATATTGGAAAATATTTATGTAACCAACTTATTTTAATTTGCTATTAAGACAAATTTTATACACTAACACATTTTTTCCTCAGGTTTTGGACCCTTGCTCTATGGCATACTACTACATGGGTGAGCTCGAGTACGAAAATATGAGAATCATATTTTAGCCAACTGAACCAATCCCGGTTCAACCTGATCCACTGGATCCACCTGCTCTACCGAACCCAGAGGTAGTTAAAATAAGCTCATATATCAATAGCTTTCATGTGGCACCTCATAGGCAGACATAGACTATTGTGTTATTTGACTCAAGTGTTGAGGTTGTGTCGCCAATGATGGATCCCTGCCACGGTACTACAAGGATGTTGTTCAATGATACGGTCGAACAAAACTCTTCAACTTACAACCATGCACGTATAACTGGTGGCGCAAGTCCTAGGCATCATCAACATAGATATATATCGTCGAGTAATGTGCATTCACCAAGCCCGATCATCCTGAGTGTCGTTGCTGAAAGTAACTCACCGACATCCCAATCTGATGCAAGCCCTATAAAGTGGTTTTGGTTCCAAGGAAGAAGGGATTAATTCATGTTTTTTTAAAAAAGATTTTGGTTCCAAGGAAGAAGGGATGGACCACAATTGTAATGAAATCACACTAGAAACTCAAAGCAGCTGAATAAATAATCCAAAATGAAATAACATATTGTAAATCATGAAAACAATAAAGTAAATTAAATTCCACATTTTAAAGTCAGGAAAGCTCATCACAAAAAGTAAACACTACTAACTTTATAAGGTTCGAATTACATATATACATTATAACAAAAAAATTATCAATAGTGGTTGTGCCATCATTGTTTAATCAACATACATATATGTAAAAAAAATAACATAACAAGTTGAAAACACATAAGCCAGTGTTCCCTTTCAGAAGCTTTAGAAAAAAATATATTTCAGATCAACCATGATATTAGAGCATCTTATCAAATTCCCCATTCAGCAAACGACGAATATAATATGGACGAGCAAGTCCAGGAAAACCCATAAACATCCCCAAACACAATAGATTTTTTGAAAGTTGTTCAGAGGCATCAAGGCATTCATCCAAACTTAGATTAGGAATGCAGTCGAGCATGGTAAATACATCTTTTATTAGATGTTCCACATGCGGGGCAACTTCGAGATTATGGACAATAGTTCCAAGACGGTCCTCCGACTCCTTAAAAAGAACTGCAAGTCCACTCAATAGCTCTTTCTGATTCTCATTTTGAGACGACGACCTTTCCCTACTGGATGATGTGGTTGGCTTTGCCGATTCTACCGTAGGAGCCTGGCTTTCAACATCCATCTCAGATGCACCAGGTTCATCAATGAGCATGTGGCTTTCAGTTGGCCTAGTTTCACCAACATGTGCTTAGGCATCCTCGACAACAAGTTCCTTGATAGCATCAATAACATCCTCGCTTACTTTCCCATTGGCCCGATCACATCCAAATACCTTAAGTCAATCGTAGTAGAAACTTGACGGTTTATATCGCATCCCCGTAATAGTTGGTTCTTTCTATAAATCAACATAATGGAATAAAGATTGTAACATTTAATTCGACATATTTTGTTATAAAAATGTGAAGATTAATGAATACCTTCACAAATTTTTTGCCCAAGCATCGTCGGAGGCATCTATAATCTTGGTGATGGAGTTAAAACCACCACCACTCGGCCCTAAAGCTATCTTAATCTTTTAATGGTGTCTCTTCCAGATCGTGATTCTTGAGTTTATATGTGGAGTACCATGGATATCTATTCCAGGCAACTGTTCACGCATTTTCTACTCTAACTTGCTCAAGTATCCAGGTCTAAAACCATTTTTTGCCTTCCAACTACTTAGTTTAATAAGTTCTTTGAGTTGTTCCATTAGTATTATTTCTTCCCGCTGGTTCCAAGTCCTCTGAGTACCTATTGTTTTTTTCCCTTTCAATCCCAAACTGCTACCACCACCCTCCATATCTAAAAGAGGCAAAATAGTTATATCAACTGGAAAGGACTACCGAGCAAATAAAATAATTATAGCAAATAATATACACAATCAAAATATAAAGAACATATAGACAAACCATGTATATGGAGCCGTAAACATAAAAAAAAAACCCAAGTAATAAGCATAATTAACAAATGTCAAGAATAGAAAAATTGTTAGCTTAGTGAAGACCAAACATATAATTCCCAAACCCAAATAATATACACAAACCACAAAATCAAGAACTTCAGAAAAAGTGTATGCATAGTGAAGACTAAACATAAAGACCCATCCCAAATAATATACACACTAATAAAATCAAGAAATATCAGAAACCATCATTGGTGAAATTTCATGAAAAAGTCCAAAATTAAGACGTAACAACCATCGTTCCTATTATACTGCTCAATGTGGATGGAAAACCACCTATACGCTTGCAATTGCTACAAATCAAACACGCCCACTTACTCGGACTATAATCGCGGGGAAATATATGGCATCAAATCGGTGTAATACGACCATACAAACTTAAAGATCGGATGGAGTAGTTGAACTTACTTAATTCAATGTTAAGAAGATGAGTGAAATTGCTAGCAACTTCGTCCATCGTCTGAGCAGTCACGAAGGAAAATAGTTTTCCAAATTGGTGGGTGTATATTTTTTAGAGTGTGGGTGTATATTATAAGTGAGAAAATGGAGGGGGGGGGGGGAGTGAAATTCATTTGGGGGAAAATGAAAATAAATGGGGGGAAATTGGTATTTTCAATCAATGTTGTAGAAGTCGGAAATCGCCAGTCGGGCGGTTACTGGCCCCCTAGACGGTGCCTAACTTTTTTTTAAATTCATTTATTAACATATATAAGTATCGAAATTGGAGTATGAAATTTGTTGGATCAACAAATAATAATGCAAAGCTCATTTAGTATTTGTTAACATATCACGAGGCCCACCCGATTCCTCTTTTCCTAAACCCTAATAGCGCAATAATTTCCTCTTTTCCTAATCCCAATTGCTTGCTTCTGTTCGAAGTTGAACTCTATTGCTGCGGTGTGTGGGAGGCGGCGTGGATTGCAGTGTGGGTGGCAGATTGGGCTGTGGCCGTGTGGGCGACAACATGGTTACACTGTGGGCAGCAGCCTGGGCTTCGGTGTTGCCGTATGGGCGGTGCCCTGGGCTGCAAACGATGGTGGCGTGGTTGCGAATGTTTTGGAGTTGGTTAGGTCCATACGGCTCCAACTATATATATAGTATTCCTTGGAGTTCGTATGTTTTCGATCCTCAATGGTTATCCTTGGAGTTTGTCTATAAGTTCAAAATTTTCTTAGAGTTTGTATATTTTCGATCTTCAATGGTTAGGTCCGTGTAGTAGGTCATGCTCAAGATTCAATTCAAGTTTTAATTAAATTTTTTTATGGCCGCCGAGGGCGCCTAGGTGGCATCTAGTCGTTGCCGCGCCTAATATGATCGATTTGTCAAAAATCGCGGCGGTTTAGGGCCGCCTAGCGCCTAAGCGGCGCCTAGGCGCCCGCCTAGGCCAATTTTTGCAAAACTGTTTTCAATTGATATAACATACCGTACTAAGCAATGTGGCCAACTTGTTAGGGATGTACTTAAAAGTATGCTTTTAATGCTACTTTGTATATTTAACTAAGCAATGTGGCCAACTTGTTAGGGATAAATCTTTTATCACTGCTTCCTTTAAATATTTAAATGTTATATATTTATTGCATAATTGTTCAAATACTTTTACATTGTTGACAAATATGGTGTGTAGTAGATCACAAAAGATCACATTATCAGTTCCTTGTAATAAGTATAAGTGATCCACAACTTAGATGGACTTGAACAATCCATTGGTAAAAGAAGTGTAAGACTCGGATTGTTTGTCTTAACCAAGAGATTACACTAGTGCATTTTGATGTACTGAATTGGACCTACAACGAGATTATTTTTTTAGACTGACTTGAAAGAAAAATTAGATCTCAATGGTTAATTATTTCTTAATTTCTGTCACTTAATCAGGATTGTATATAATTAATTTATATTACTTTGATTTATTATGGGTAGAGAGGTAATGAGATTAAATACTTTGTAATTTTTGCAATAATATTTGATGGGAAATTGCATAGACTTAAGTTTTGATTAAGATGCCAAAATATTCCTCCTAAGTTATTTGTAAGTAAAATTATTCAGTAGAGTTAGATTTTTAGATAGTCAGTTCAAATGTTAAGGAACTGAAGTGCAGTTAGTAAATTCTGGAGTGTATTGAAAAATGAAGTCCGCTGAAGATGAAGTCCGCTGAAGACAAAGTAATCTGAGGAAGTAGTCTAAGTCTTGAATGTTTTCTAAGTGCATTCTCACTAAGACTGAAATCATCAGGAGAGGACCAAGGTCCACTGATGTAAATTAACAAAGCACATATAATGCTAAACACATTAAAAGCTGTTAGTTAATCTGGTTGAAACAAGACAAAACGAATTTCAGTGAAGATTACAATAAATGAAGGAATAAGAAGGTTCTCTCAGACGAGTTCCACCTTAAAGCAAGACAGGATTCTGAGCAAGCAGACTGAACGGCCCAATGAGAAGATGACACGTAGGTGTACTCTTCTGACAGCCGACCTGTCCCAGACTGACATGTACCAAAAGTCTTTCCCTAGCTTTCCCCAGAGAGTTGGTGAATAGGCATGGGTTCTCAGCCGTTTCTTGACAAGACTTAAAACTTCAAATAGAGCCGTTTGAACCAATCAGATACAAGAAGACTTACTTGAGAAGATTCAAATCCAACGCGAAGATTTTCAAGGAAGCCTATAAATACAGAAGGACGTGCTCATTTCTATGCACGAGAAACTCACAAGATCAAAGTTATCTCTATATTCATAACTATCTAGAAGCACTCGAAATTACCTTTGTTTCCCAAGTGTTTCACATTTGTAGAGAGCATAACAAGCCTTTTGTAACCTAGCTTAAAAGCTATATCCAAACCTTAGAAAGAGATAATCCATCCTAAGCCTTGAGCTAAACTATAAGGATTATCTCACAACAGCTGGAACCAAAACCCTACTCAAAACCCTACTCAGTTGTTAGGTTGAGAGTTAGGGTTAAGGGGTGTTAGTAAGCTGATTGTTTGTATCAGTCTGAAAACTGGTTTGATTTGGGAACTAGGACCTGGAATTATCCTAGTGATCAATCATCCTAAGAGAGGATTAATTGATCAGTGCACCTTGGCACTATAACACAATTAATTCCAAGTGAAAGGAATTCTCCTGTTTAATCAGGACAGTGTGTGACGTCCCCACTTAAATAATACGGAAAATATGATGTGGCACAATGACTTGAAGCGATTTTACTAACTTCTACTAATCGCTCACCCGCAAGTGAACGGGTTCACTGTAGTATTAGCAAGTATAACGACCAAGTATATCGAACCCAAGGGACAGTGTCTATGCGAATAGATCCCTGAAGATCTACGCGTCGTAATTAATATGAGTGTGTTGTTTTTGGACCTTTTTTGAAAGATTAATTAAACTAAACTAAAATTATCCTACGAATGCAAAATGCAAATTAAACGAAATAACAAAAGGTGTGTTTTCAAACAGGAGATGGTGATGCTTAAGATAGGAATCCCTACGTATACTAACGGAGCAGGTACATAATCAAAATAACTGTGACACACAAGAATTAACCTAAGTGTAAGAATGCAAGGTGAAAGCTCAAGATTCTAAACCCTAATACTTTACCCTAACACTCGACTTCACTAATCTAATAACGAATTACTAGATTGTGCTTAGTTAATGAACCCTAATTTAACTAAGGTGATGCGGTCGTCCTCCTTCGCTAAACAGGTAGATGAATTAACCTTTCCTAATCTCTCTCGTTAAGTCTACTCGTTGTTAAAGAGTGATACGGTCGTCCTCTCTCTAACACCTTTCAAACAAAATTCAAGAACGAAGTCTAGATTAATTTTAAGAATTCATTAACCAAGAGAATTAAAACCTAACGTCACAGGTTACTCTAATTACGTACCCACAACCTACTTCTACGAGTTCATCCTACCCTAAGCATGCAAGGGTTTTAGCTAGACATAGATTTAACGTAAACAATAACAATTAGACAAGTTACGAACATGAACATGGTAATTAAAACGAAGAACGATCGAACATAAACTGGGGTTTTAAGATATAAAAGAATACTGAAATTAATTGACAAAACGAGGTCTCAACGTATTAAAGAACAAAAGTTATTAAGAAACGAAACTAAAACGGGAAATCGTAACGTGAATTCGTAAGCAAAAACCTCAAAAATGTAAAATTATACTTGCTCGTCTCTTCTCTTCCTTCTCTCTCTAAAAATTCTATGTAAAAGTGATGTAGTGCGTTCGGGGATCCTTCAAAACGTGTTTGGAAGAGGTATATATAGGCACGGGTCGAAACGGGAGTTAATGGGCCGAAAATACGCATCCGGAGGCAAAAATCCGAAGTTGCTCGAGCAAAACGCTCGAGCGGTCCCGCTCGAGTAGTGTAACTCGAATGACACAATCGCTCGAGCGGTTTCGCTCGAGCCGGTCGAGCGCTGAAATTACACTGTATGTTTTGGGTGCTCGAGCAATTCGCTCGAGCGGTGGCGCTCGAGCTGCTCGAGCGCAAGAAAAGTTCTGTAAGTCTTAGGCGCTCGAGCGGTGGCGCTCGACCTAGTCACTCGAGTGACTTCCAACTCATCCCAACTAATACTTTTCCTCGTCCGCACTAATACCAATCGTATTTCTTCAATATCTTCTCATCCGGGCATCTGTTTGAGTCGATTCAAAGTCCTACGAACTCCGTTTTTCGTCCTCTATTCACCTATGAGCATCAAAGAGACAAATTCATCAATGTGTAGAAATAATGCTTAATTGACTCTAAATACTTATATGAATCCATCAAAACAAGGGCATTTCGAGCGACGAATCATGACAATTTCACGCCTAATCAACCCCCCCAAACTTACCATGTTGCTTGTCCTCAAGCAACAAAATAATAAGTCAAGTGAAATTGTTAGGAATGAGTCAAGGAATCCAATCATGCAAGTACATAAATTCGAGCTTCAAAGATGCATCACAAGTATACTCACTCACCTTCCTTCATCATATTCATGCAACAACAGCAAGAAACACCAAAATCCAACATGGATGTGCACTCAACGATGTGTTTCACTCCCTCACAAGTGTATAACAATGATCAAGGGACTCACTCAAACAATCAATCACACAAATTGGCAGCCATAGGCTTGTAAGTGCTCTTAACTTCGACCGTACTCTAGAAATCAATGCCGAATCAAAAAGGACTTTTCTCAAGGTTGTAATGTAGGCTCTTTGGACGGGTGGGATAACAATATGGACTAAGTGACTTAAGTGAATGGAGAATAGAAAATCAAACTTCGGTACTTCGAGATTAGGAACAGAATACTTCAAACATTCTCAATCAACACACTTTCAATTCCAAAACTCTCAACACTTCAATTTTTTTTTTAACTCTTTTCACTTTTTTTTTTTCAATCACTTCACTTTTTTTTTTTCTTTTTCGCACAAACACATAAGCTCAATTTTTTCTTTTGCTCATTCTCAATTTTTTTTCTTTCCCACATCTCATAACTTCATCACACCTTCTTCTCATACTCACTCAACAAACAACATTTTCCTTTTTCAACTCAATTTAATCCCTTCACATTCACACTTTCCTATTCTCCACTCAAATTGGGACAAAAAGGCTTAGGAATTGGAATAGTGTTCATATGTGCTAGCAAATAAAATAGGCTTTAGGCTCAAAGGGGCTAACAAGGGATTCAATGTCATTGGTAGGGAAAATTTTGGCTAAGTGACTCAATTATAAACAAAGATGGCCTAAGATCACATTCGGCATATCAAACTAGACACAATCAAGAAGCAAGAGCACACACAAGTTCTAGCATCCTCTAAGGTGACGATCCACTCACAAATGAAGAGATTAATTAATGCATCAAAATCTCATAAGGCTCAAAAGCTCACGGCTTTCACATCCATGCTAGTCCTAGTGCATTCTCACTCTCATCACACAAGTACTCAAAAGAAAAACTCATAAGCATACAAGTTCTCTCTCTAATCAGCTCAAACTCAAACACTCACACAAAAGAATTTCTAACTCACCCTTACAACTCACTCTACTAATCAAATCATACTCAAAGATAGCAATCAATAAGCATAAGATGATTGATAGGCATGAAATATGCAATAGCGAGTCAAATCAAAATCACCCCAAGGAGTATCTCAACAAACCAATAATCAATCAAACTCAACTCAAAAGATAAGGGCGTGCATGCATGTGCAATGTAACAAGAAACATAAAAGACTCCACCCCCCCAAACTTCGACCTTGCTAGAGGTCTAAGTTTGGGGTTGTGGGTTACCTCAACCAAATAATTCCTTTTCTCTCAATAGCTTTGCACACTCCCTTGTCTCAAGTTGGTTCCTTCAATCTGAATAACTCCATGATACCTTTACTCCTTTAGAGACAAGCCTACAAGCAACTCACTCAAAAACGAGGTTAAACATACGACTCACAATAACTCCCTAATAACTAAAAACAAAGCAAATAATAAAAAATAAAAATAATGGGTTGCCTCCCATTCAGCGCTATTTTTAAGGTCCTCATGCCGGACCGAGCTCAAAGGAGCTTATGGGACATCATACTAAAAAATACCTCCCTTACTCTCATAAGAGTGGTGTTTGAACTCCTTTCCTTGATGTCCCTCCATCATGAGCTCTTTTGCTTCCTTCTCATCCCCAAGTGTTATGGGTCTCAACTCCTTCTCACCTTTATCTGGAGGAGTCTTACTAATCAATTTCTTGGATTTTGACTTCTTCTTCTTAACTCCTCATTTTCCTTCCAACTGGACCACGTCCACACTTTTCACCTCTTCATCCTTCAATTTCTTCACTTTATCCCTATCAAAAGAATCAAGATCATAATGCTTATGGGTTAAATAATCAAGTGAAGGACTAACAAAATCATGATTATGAAAAAGATTAGGGATAGGAGGTGTGTCTTCAACACGAGGATCAATTGCATCCATGCAATACAAGCTCTCATCCTCCTTCGGGTGCTTCATGGCTTCATATAGGGAGATCTTTACTTCTTGATCATCAACCTTCAACGCAATCTTCCCATTTGCCACGTCTAGCACCATCCCCGCCGTAGCTAAGAACGGTCTTCCCAAGATCAGGGGCACGTGCTCATCTTCCTCCATCTCTAGGACTACAAAGTCGGCTGGAAAAATATGATCTCCAACTCTCACTAGGACGTCTTCAACCACACCTTGAGGTCGAGTGATAGACCGATCGGCAAGTTGGAGCGTCATCATCGTGGGTTGAAGTTCACCACCTTCCAACTTCTTGAAAAGCGACAACGGCATAAGATTGATGCTCGCTCCAAGGTCGCACAACGCTCCCTTCTTGATCCCGTTCCTAATGTCACATAGGATCGTGAAGCTCCCGGGATCCTTCAGCTTTGGAGGAAGCACCTTGTGCACTAATGCACTCACCTCGTGGTTCAACTGCACCCACTTCGGCTCATCCACTCGCCGTCTTTTCGCTATCAAGTCCTTCAAAAACTTTGCATAGTTGGGCATCTGTTCTAAAGCATCATAAAAAGGAATGTTAATGTGAAGTTGTTTAAAAACATCAAGAAATTTTGCAAATTTTTCATCAAGCTTCTTTTTCATGAAGTGCTGTGGATATGGGACGGGTATCACAGATTTGGGTACCCCCCATTCATCTCTTTCTGTTTCTTTCACTTTTTCCCTTGCTTCCTTTGCCTTCTTCCACTTAGGAACTCTCTCAATCTCCTCACTTTCCTTGCCCTTCTGGGACTCATCCATATCTTTACTCTTCTTAATGCCTTCATCCTCAACCCCTTTCTCAACTTTCTTCTCCTCAGTCTCAACTTCCCCTTGGGGCGTTTCAGAATCAGCAGGCATCTGAGGACCTTCATAGTTGGTTCCACTTCTAAGCTGGATCGCCTTGCAATGCTCTTTCGGGTTCCCTTCCGGCATTCTATTCACTAACTTTGCAATCTGGCTCATCTGGAACTCTAAAGAAGTGAACCTTCGATTGTTCTCTTGTTGAGTTCTAGTCCACTCAACGTTCATCTTCTGGAGCTCTTGATCACGTTGATCACCCTTTTTATGTAACTCTTTCACATCGTACTCTAAGGATGACAATCTCTTGCTACCTTCCTCCACCTTTTGAAGGATAGCTCTCAACATCTCCTCAGTTGATGCACCGCCTTCTCCACCTGGAGGTTTAGAACCCGGATCAACACCCGCAGGAACAGTAATACCAGCTTTTGGGTTAGCATAAGAAAAGTTCTCATTCTTCCTCCATGTGTTTTGAGGAGGCTGCTGGCCTCCTTGAACTCCTTGTGTGTTCCTCCATTGATTTTGAAGTGGCTGAGGGCCTGGAGGTACAAATGGTTGGCCATAAGAAGGCCTTCCATACTGATTTCCACCTTGGTAGCCATTCTGATTGTAATATGGGCCTCCCATGTAATTAGCTACCTCTTGCTGTCCACTTGGTTGGTCTACTCTCTCATTCTCTACTGCATGCTCTCCAACCAAACTCTTCCCCAACTCGAGGTTGTTGATCTTCTCCATCATGGCCATCAATAGCCTTCTCGTTCCTTCTCCCTCTTCAGCCTGATGCACTCTCTGAAAATCTGCATCTCCACTCCAAGCACCGGCATTCGTGACAATGTTGTCCACGATCTCCCTACACCTCTCCATGCCTTGATTGAGGAATGCTCCACCCGCACAGGCGTCTAAATGGTCTTGCCCCGCCTTGTTGGCACCACTATAGAAGAATGCCATAATGTCTCCCTCGTTGTACCCGTGCTGCGGGCACTCAATCAGCATGTTTGAGTATCTCTCCCATGCTTGACGTAGGTCCTCTCCTTGCTTCTGGCGGAAGGACGAGATCTCAATTCTAGCCTTGATCGTCCTAGATGGAGGGTAGAATCGCTCGAGGAACAGACGCTCGAGCTCGGCCCAAGTGGTAATACCTCCCCGCGGGAGCGTATTATCGTACCACTCCTTAGCTATTCCCATCAATGAAAATGGGAACAACCTAAGCCTCTTGGCATCTTCAGACATGGCATTGTAATTAAATGTTGAGGCTATCATGAGAAAACTCCTCAGATGTGTATGAGGATTCTCCTTCCCGATCACCCCCTTGAACTGATTCTCGGTAAGCAGCTTTAAAATCCCCGGGGATATCGAGAAGTTGTTCGCCTCAACAGGAGGCAAAGCCACTCCATCATAGTACCGCTGTGGCTGCGCTGCAAACCTCCCTCGAATAGCCATATTGTGATCTACGTTCTGAGGAACGTGTTGAGGATTAGCAGCAGGTACTGGTACTTGTTGGGGTGGGGATGGGTAAACAGGTGGTTGATTATAGACTGGGGGTGGAGGATACGGATATGGTGGGTAAGGATAAGGTGGGTATGAGTAATGTTGGTATACTGGGTTGTTGAAAGGGTTATTTGGGTTTTGTGGGTAAGCAGGGTTTTGGTTCTGGTTTTGGGGTTGTATTTGTGCAGAGTTGACTGCGTCTTGTGGGTTCGGGTGTGGGCTCTCAGTTCCCCCTATGGGTATCTGCTGATTACTGCTGTTTCCATTGGCACCCTCTGCCCGTTCCACAAGAGCAGTATACTCTGCAGCTATTTTGTCTAACTTCCCAAGTTCATCAGAAATCTTGTCTTTGTTTCCCGCGGCAGTAGTCATTCTTCTCAAGAAGGCTCGGTTCCTTCTAGCTATTGTCTCAGGATCTGCAGGCAACCTCTCTTCGCTCGTATTCCCTTGTGAGCCTGTTTTCATAAACCTGAAACACTAGCAGAAGGATCAAAACGCAACTGCCTAATGAATGGAAATAAAAATAAAACAGAAAATAAATCACCCACTACTAACTACTAAGCTATCTACAAGTCCTATTCAAAGAGCATATAACGCTATTCCCCGGCAACGGTGCCATTGACTTGAAGCGATTTTACTAACTTCTACTAATCGCTCACCCGCAAGCGAATGGGTTCACTGTAGTATTAGCAAGTATAACGACCAAGTATATCGAACCCAAGGGACAGTGTCTATGCGAATAGATCCCTGAAGATCTACGCATCGTAATTAATATGAGTGTGTTGTTTTTGGACCTTTTTTGAAAGATTAATTAAACTAAACTAAAATTATCCTACGAATGCAAAATGCAAATTAAACGAAATAACAAAAGGTGTGTTTTCAAACAGGAGATGGTGATGCTTAAGATAGGAATCCCTACGTATACTAACGGAGCAGGTACATAATCAAAATAACTGTGACACACAAGAATTAACCTAAGTGTAAGAATGCAAGGTGAAAGCTCAAGATTCTAAACCCTAATACTTTACCCTAACACTCGACTTCACTAATCTAATAACGAATTACTAGATTGTGCTTAATTAATGAGACCCTAATTTAACTAAGGTGATGCGGTCGTCCTCCTTCGCTAAACATGTAGATGAATTAACCTTTCCTAAACTCTCTCGTTAAGTCTACTCGTTGTTAAAGAGTGATACGGTCGTCCTCTCTCTAACACCTTTCAAACAAAATTCAAGAACGAAGTCTAGATTAATTTTAAGAATTCATTAACCAAGAGAATTAAAACCTAACGTCACAGGTTACTCTAATTACGTACCCACAACCTATTTTTACGAGTTCATCCTACCCTAAGCATGCAGGGGTTTTAGCTAGACATAGATTTAACGTAAACAATAACAATTAGACAAGTTACAAACATGAACATGGTAATTAAAACGAAGAACGATCGAACATAAACTGGGGTTTTAAGATATAAAAGAATATTGAAATTAATTGACAAAACGAGGTCTCAACGTATTAAAGAACAAAAGTTATTAAGAAACGAAACTAAAACGGGAAATCGTAACGTGAATACGTAAGAAAAAACCTCAAAAACATAAAATTATACTTGCTCGTCTCTTCTATTCCTTCTCTCTCTAAAAATTCTATGTAAAAGTGATGTAGTGCGTTCGGGGATCCTTCAAAACGTGTTTGGAAGAGGTATATATAGGCACGGGTCGAAACGGGAGTTAATGGGCCGAAAATACGCATCCGGAGGCAAAAATCCGAAGTTGCTCGAGCAAAACGCTCGAGCGGTCCCGCTCGAGTAGTGTAACTCGAATGACACAATCGCTCGAGCGGTTTCGCTCGAGCCGGTCGAGCGCTGAAATTACACTGTATGTTTTGGGCGCTCGAGCAATTCGCTTGAGCGGTGGCGCTCGAGCTGCTCGAGCGCAAGAAAAGTTCTGTAAGTCTTAGGCGCTCGAGCGGTGGCGCTCGACCTAGTCACTCGAGTGACTTCCAACTCATCCCAACTAATACTTTTCCTCGTCCGCACTAATACCAATCGTATTTCTTCAATATCTTCTCATCCGGGCATCCGTTTGAGTCGATTCAAAGTCCTACGAACTCCGTTTTTCGTCCTCTATTCACCTATGAGCATCAAAGAGACAAATTCATCAATGTGTAGAAATAATGCTTAATTGACTCTAAATACTTATATGAATCCATCAAAACAAGGGCATTTCGAGCGACGAATCATGACAATTTCACGCCTAATCACACAAGTAGGAACATCACTAAAATAACATTTTGTATTAAAATATACACACACCACACATTTACACAGTGAAAGTAGTAAATAAGTGTGCTCGTAATCCAAAATTTAAAATACTATTCTTGAAAATATAAAGTCTTTAAGGAAACTTCACATCCCGTCGAGTTCATTCGCCCACGTCCGGATCCACAGCATCTGTAAAAATTTAAAAGTGGAAGGGATAAGTGCTTGGAAACACTTAGTGGGAAACCTCTTGTTAATTGCACAAACTAAACATCAATTGTTTATAATATGTGAGCCCCTGGAATTTCACCGGGTATCTCCTTGGGTGGCGTGACCAACCCGTGGTGCCGAAGCGACCGGACGATCTCATTTGCCAACATATAGTTGGACTATCTCAGGGGCCAGTCGATAGCGGACCAGACTCAAAATATTTAACATTCAATATTTAATAAGTGCAATTAGATAATAATAGAACACTCGGTGAAGAGCGAAATGATTCCCCACCTAGCAGGTTTGTACCTACTAGTAAAATTTTTAAAATAAAAACATTGTTACTTATCCCTTCACTTTTGTAAATTGTAAGACTTGAATTCAAATCTCCATACATATTCAAATATTGTATACTAAAACACAAATATCAATTAAGTGTATAAAATCACCAAATAACAAGTTATAAATAAATATCGACTGTAAAAATGTAACCGGACCATTTCGAACCTTTCATACAAAATTCGATTTTGGCAGATTACACACCTAACTTTGAAAATTCATATTAAACTATCTGTACGTCCAAAAATTATGAAATTTTAAAAGTGGATTCCCAAATCAATAAAGTTTATCACCATATTTCCAGATTTCTCAAACTCTTTACCAAACATCAAATATTTTGTGACGAACACACTGTTACGGATTCTGGTCACTTAATTTAAAAATTCACCATAAATCAACCATAAGTCCAATACTCCTGAAATTTTAACCATGAACTCCCAACTTCATGTAATATATCAAAATACTTTGGTTTTCAATAAAAACCTAACCGATTATTCTCAGATCATAGCAAACTTCTATTGTTCCTGCTATAGAGTCCAAAACCCTAGTTCAACTTTGAAAAATCACCATGCATCGAATACTACTCCGAAAGTTATAAAATTTGAAACCTAAGTTCCTTCATAAGTCTATTTTCACATATAAAATTTTCAGAATTTTCCATTAAATGAATTGGTCAAAACGAAATTTACCCCAAAGTTGGTCCAGAAATTCGGTTTTATGCATACATGAAGAACATATCATCTTAAACTCACTTTAAACCATATAATTTCATGATTTCTACTTCTAAAGAATATATATTCAAGTAATAAACATGATTTTGGTCATAACTCATGAAGAAATTGGATTAAACATTCAAACATGAAGTAAAACATGGATAACATGCAATTTACTCATCAAAACTCATTTTCCTATCATTTAATTCACAACTCATGAATAAACTTCATGCTACCACTTAAATAATTACTCAATCAAGAAGATAAACTTACTTAGAGATAGGTAGCTACAAGAAATCTCTTCTTCTCCTTTCTCAACTTCTAAGTATAAGAGTAGTAGTATTTGTGAAATTTTCTTTAAACTTTTTCTTATGAATATTCTTGCATGAATGGCCATGTATTTATAGAAGAAGCCAACCTTGGAGCTACTCCACCTATATGACCGACTTTTAGGAAGCTTGTGGAGGAATTTGGATAATCTTGGAGGTTAAGTTCGTTAAACACATGGCAACTTAAAGTTAGTTGCTAATTTTGACTTTTCTTTCTACTTATTCTTATTCTTATCTTATCTTAATCTCGAAGCTTCTCTAATTCTCCTAATTCTTCCCAAATTTTCGAAAATTAAGATGAGTACAAGAGTAGTATTGTATTTTGTAGAAATAACACATATATACTATGAATTTAATAAGTAGAAATTGTGATTATTGGATAATTCTAATAAAATTTACTTATACTATCTTATGAAATAAAATTAAAACCCTTCTAAGACTCTAAATAAATTACAAAGTCTATATACTAATCATAAAAATATATCGAGTAATCGATACGCAACTCGTTTCTTAAAGAAACATTCATTTTTCAACTTATAACTTATGAAATAAATTACTATACTTAAGGACTATATATTAATTTCTAAATTAAACACTTCATGACATAAAATAAAGAACATATAAAAATTATAAAGTCTCAAGAATAAGCATGTATTGAGCAAATAATATGTTAATTGTAAGTATCGAGTAAATAAAACACATAAACGTGCCTTTGCATAAATTTGGATGTAAATGCGTCACATAGATTCATAAAGAATTATAAAGTATTTAGTAAAGCAGATAAGATCATGAAAGTCTAGGGTATTACATTCTGCTATTTCCTAAGTGTGTGTTATCCACTCAAAGTTTATCATGTAAAACGAGTTTTCTAAAGGGCTCACTAATCCGCATTTGAAAGCCAATTAGATAGTAGTTCAATTGAAAGTCTTGAGCTTTCAGTGGAGGTATTATCTCAGTAAGCTTTCACAAGTAATTCTCAGCAGACTTAAAGTCCACTGACGAGTTACTATCTGAAGTAACCTGATAAGGTTTTAAGAAGTTTAAATTTGTAACCACAGGTGTATTCCCCCCCATACACCTGTTTACTCATTTTGGGACCAACAATTGGTATCAGAGCAGTGGTTCAAAAGACCACTGTTCTAAGTATACCTTGTGCTAAAAAGGTATTTCTATTTGGTCATCTGAATTGATCTTATTGATAAACTTGTTTAGATATTATGGCTGACAATGCAGCTAGGGTAGCACCACCAGCAGAGAACAATATGGGAGTTAATCCTTTAAACCATATGTCCCATCACAAGCTTCCACAATTCTCAGTGGAAAATTATGACTTTTGGAAGATCAGAATGAGAGCTCATCTTGCCTGTGTGCATGATGAAATGTTAAGGGTAATTACTAAAGGTCCATTTATTTTTATGACCCCTAACCCTAGAACCACAGCTGAGACTATTGCAGATCCAAGAGAAGAAAGGCCCAAGGATGAAGATAACTTCATTGCAGATGAAAGGAGGAGAAATAACCTCAACTTCATAGCCATGAATATTCTCTACACCACCATTCCAGATTCTATAATGGGAAGAGTGATCCATTGCAAGACCGCAAAGGAACTTTGGGACACTCTTGCTCTCATATGTGAAGGAACTGACAAGATAAAGGAGAACAAACTTTCAGTAGATGTTCAAAAGTACGAGCAGTTCACCATGGAGCCTACTGAGACCATTGACCAGCTTGATGGGAGGTTCACTGACATCATGAATGAGATAAACTCCCTGGGAAAAGTCTACACCAAAAGAGAAGTTGCCTTAAAAATCCTGAGAGGTTTAAACTCAAGATGGGATGTGTACTCTGTGATGATGCAGAATACCAAGGATTTGTCCAGCATGTCTTTGCAACAGGTATTCTCAGAACTTAAGGCTTATGAGTTTGATCTTAACAGGTAAAGGGCTCCTGATGAGACCTCAGCTGAGAAGGGAGTTGCCTTCAAAGCTAAGGAGACTGAGCCAAAATCCCCAAAGCCACAGAAGAGTACAAAGGCAAGCAAATCTCAAAGTAAGTCTGAGATGCAAGTGGAACTCAGCCTGATGACTAGAAGGTTTGAAAAACTTAACAGCCGTTTTGGCAAATATAAGAGATTTTACAGGGATAACAGAGAAGGGAGAAATTATCCACAAAAAGAGACCAGAGAAGGAGAGAAAAGCTCAACTGAGCTGGAAAAGAGGAAAGATTACAAGAACTATACCAGAGGTGAAGGATCATCATCAAAGACCAAGGAGTCTACTGAGGAAAAGAATGATGATGCCAATAGATGTTTCCAAAGCAAGAAGGTTGGGCATTTTCAATGTGACTCTCCTCAACTGAGCACCAAGGAAAGAAAGGAAAGGCAAGCCAAAAGAGACAGGAGATATGGAGAAAGCAAAGCCATGGTGGCTGAGGATGTTGATGAAGATCTGGAGTCATCTGATGGACTGTTCTCAGACAGTAGTGATGATGACATGTGCCTCATGGTAAGAGAGGAACTAGAGGTATAATCTAAACCATCCATTTCTCTAGACCACACACCTGAGCTAAGCTCAGAGTCAACTGAGGAACTCAATCTTCAGTCCGCTTTGGAACAATTGATGATTGATTTCTCAAGGTTGCAAGAAGCAAGTTTTTGTCTCCAAGATGAAAACAAAAATCTCCTGAGAGAAAACTCTAAGTTAATTGAGTCTGGGAACCGGCAGATCTTAACTCAGCTCAATCTACCATTGAATTGACAAAAGAGGTGGAAACCCTCAAAAGTCAAGGAAATGGCAAAGATCAACTGATAAAAGAACTTATTGAATCTAAGATAAAGTTAACTGACGAAAACTTAAAACTGGTAAGCCAAGTAAAGGGTTCTCTTCTGAAAATTGATGTCTTACAAAAATTTGAAGAGACCTTGTTAAAAAGGATTGATGCTCTTAACAAACCCTCTCTTGCTATTGAGGAAATTCAAAACTTTCAAATTAATCCTAATAACAAGTGTGGGATAGGCTTTGTTCCAAAACCTTCAGAAGGTCCTCTGAGTGTTGCTTCTTCAAGTGGCACAAAAAGAGTTTTTATTAAATCTGTGACCTTTCAACCACATATTTTAGATAAAGGTAATAGACCAGCTGAGGTCCAACAAAAGAGAAGTCAAACTCAGCCAAAACCAAATGGAAAGGCTCAGTTGACTAATCAGATTAGATCTCAGTAGAGGTACTATCAGCCGAGGTCTTCATAGATGAAGCAACCTTAATTGAAGGCACCCAGGCATGAGCACTCCTCAAGGAATGACTCATACAAAAGACCTATTCCTTTTGTGCCTAAAGGAAAAGACCCTTCATACCTTTATCAACAAAAACTTAGGCCAGGTGCACCCAAGCCTAAAAGAAAGAATATAAAGAAGGTTCATGTCCCTTCAAAGACTGACACCCATAGAAAGTTTATCCCAAGGCACCTAGGGAGATAACAATCTATGTAGACCTCAACAAAATGGGTACCTAAAATTTGATTTTGATTGCAGGGCTCAGTGGACCTCAACAAAGGAGAAGCTCTCAAATCTTCAGTCTGGTACTTGGACAGTGGATGTTCCAGGCACATGACTGGCAACAAAGATCTCCTGACAGAATTTGTTGAGAAAGAAGTCCCACAAGTTACTTTTGGTGACAATTCACAAGGAGCCACTAAAGGTTATGGTACTTTAATAATTGGCTCAGTAAGAGTAAGCAATGTATCCTATGTTAGTGGACTTAAGCACAATCTTTAGTTCATAAGTCAGTTTTGTGATAAAGGATACAGTGTTGAATTTTCATGTAACCTGTGCTTTGTTAAGAATATATCTTCACATCAGGTACTACTAACTGGGTCAAGAAAAGGAAATGTCTATCTTGCAGATTGGAAGTCTTGCACACCAAATGCATGTCTTATTGCAAAGAGCTCAACTGACACAAATTAGCTTTGATGAATCTACTTTTGAGTCCAGGAGTAAGGAGAATGAGGAAGTGATAAGCAAAAGACTAACAAGACTGAGTATCAAGTCTAAAGGCTATCCTGAGAATTGTGTTGATACATACATCCCAACCTAGGATAACTTCAATGATCAACAATCCAAAGAGGACATTCAAAATCAAACAACTCCTCAAAGCTCACCTGAGAGCTCTCCTGAACAAGTAACTGAACTGATGAACACAATCCCAGTTCAAGAGGTAACTAATGTTGATGAAGATGTGGTCACAGCTGAGAAATCCACTGAGCCCATCATTCATGGGGGAACCCATGGTACTACCATTGAGAATGAAAATATCTTGAATGATGACTCAGGACTTCAACCCTCTGTCTTATTTCCTGAATTTGATTTCATTCCTTTATCTAGTGACTCAACTTCAGAAGAGTTAAACTCTACTGAAGGGCATCAACCTAGGAGAATATGGCTCTCAGATCACCCTGTTGAGCAAATCCTAGGTGATCCTACCTCGGGAGTCAAAACTAGAAGTTTTCATGGAGAAAGTGCTTTGTTTTGTTGTTTCTTATCAAACCAGGAACCAAATTCCATTGGAGAAGCACTTCAAGACTCAAACTAGATTATTGCTATGCAAGAAGAGCTAAACCAATTCACAAGGAATCAAGTATGGGAGCTGGTAGACAAACCATATCATTGCAATGTGATTGGTACCAAGTGGGTTTTCAAGAACAAGAAGGATGAAAATGATGTCATAGTCAGAAACAAGGCCAAGCTAGTTGCTAAGGGCTATTCTCAAGTTGAAGGTTTTGGCTATGATGAAACCTTTTCCCCAATAGCCAGATTGGAGGCAATAAGGTTATTTCTTGCATATGCTGCTCACAAGAAATTCAAGGTGTATCAAATGGATGTCAAGAGTTCTTTCTTGAATGGAGTACTCAATGAGGAAGTTTATGTGGAGCAACCCCAGGTTTTGAAGAAAGTCACAAAGTATATAGACTGAGAAAAGCTCTATATGGACTGAAATAGGCTCCAAGAGCTTGTTATGATACTTTGTCACAATTCCTATTGGATCATGGCTTTACCAAAGGAAGAGTAGATAGAACTCTCTTCAGAATCACAAAAGGAGAGGACACTTTGCTAGTTCAGATCTATGTGGATGATATCATTTTTGGTTGTCCTAACCAAGTCCTCTATGAGAAGTTTTCTCAACTGATGAAAAGGAAATTTGAGATGTCAATGATGGGAGAAATGAACTTCTTCCTAGGACTTCAAGTCAACCAGTCTCCTGAAGCAATCTTCATCAACCAAGCCAAATATACAAGGGAGCTGATCAACAAGTTTGGGTGCCAGACCAGCAAAGTTGCAAGGGTTCCACTCAACACCAATACCAAGATAGAACCTGATGAAGATGGTGAATCAGTAGACCAAACTCACTACAGAGCTATCATTGGATCTCTACTGTATCTCAAAGCAAGCAGGCATGATATCACATTTGCAGTTCGGATATGTGCAAGATATCAAGCAAATCCCAAGAAAAGTCATCTGTAAGCTGCTAAGAGGATTCTTAAATATCTCAAGGGTACTGTGAATATGGGATTATGGTATCCCTCAGATGACAATCTGGAACTCACAGGATACTCAGATGCTGACTATGGAGGATGCAGAATTGATAGGAAATCAACCTCAGACACTTGTCAATTGTTGGGAAGTAAGCTGATCTCTTGGTTTTCCAAGAAACAAAATTCAGTAGCCACAAGCACCACTGAAGCTGAATATATGGCAGCTGGAAGTTGTTGTGCTCAAATTCTTTTGCTAAGACAACAACTAAGAGATTACAACATCTTTGCTAATGAAGTCCCAATTTTCCGTGACAACAATAGTGCAATTGCTATTTTAGAAAATCCAGTTCTCCACACAAGATGCAAACATATGGGCATAAGGCATCATTTCATCAGAGATCATGTGCAAAAGAAGGATATCAAAATGCTCAAGGTTCATACTGACAAACAAAAGGTTGACATATTTACTAAACCTTTGGCTGAAGCAAGGTTTCAAGAACTGTCAGTAGAGCTTGAACTTCTAGATCCAGGAGAGTAGAGGAAGGAGCAAATCTCAGATGAGTTGATTTCGAGTCAGTGGAGGTTCAACCTCAGAAGAGGATCAACCTCAGTGGAGTCACCGATCACATGAGAGCTTATATTTCTCAGAAGAGGTTCCACCTCAGTAGAGGTCAAAAGTTTTAACTCTGCTATTTTTCAAATCTGAAGTCTCTTAGTTTTATAATATAGAACTCTTATAAAAAATAGCTAATGAGTATTTTCTTGGAAATTAAATCTTTTTACTCTGTTTCAAAAAGATTTCGATATGGTAAGCATTTAATGCGCGTTGTACAAGTAAGTTTCACCTTTTCAGTTACCTATGTCACGCGCCTTAAAAGCCGGATGATATGACCTTCCGGCTACCAACTCCTGTAATCCATACCTTTCATTTTAGGCGGTTCTCTCCTAACCGTCAAGATCTCTAAAAAACTCCCCACTAACCCTTTCGACTATCCACGAATTTTCAACCAAATTAATCTCAGACGTTGATTGCGGGATTAAATCTCACCATCCGTTACTCCTATAAAAGCCCCCAAAATCAGTCTAGGAACCTTTTTGAACACACTTTCAAGCAATCACTTACTATCTTTCCAAAATACTCTCTGCAAATTTCTCACAATCCTTTTCTAAAATGTCCAAGGTAAATCTAGGATTTTTGTCAGACAAGGATAATTTATGGTATGAACCCATAGTGGTGTTCGATAACCCAGAAATTGAATCCAGGCCAGAATTTGCACACATAAAGGAGGCCCTGGAGATGTTGAAAGCAGCAGGTTTAGAAAAGTTCTTATCTATCCACCCCCAGAACTGCTTCGATAGACAATTTTTGGAGTTCTTTTTCAGTGTTGCTAACACTGATTCCAAAATCAAGTCATGTCTATTTTTGAAGAGGAAAAAGAAGGCGATGAGCGATGCAAATGAAATTATTGAGCATCAGAAAGTAAAGAAGGAGATCCGATTGGAAGGAGATTATCTCAAGGAGCTGTTTAGACTTCCCTCTGAAGGCCCAAATCCAGACACCTGTATCATGGATAAGGAGGAGGACTGGGTCTACACCATAATGCAGAAGAAAACGAAGTACAACCCCACTATGAATAGAAGTGTACTTCTTCCCGTATACAATGTCCTTTGTGAGATTATTGGGAAATGCATTCTGGGAAACCAAGGGAGCACGGAGCAAGTAAGCAAACCAAAGTTGAGATTGATGAAAGCGATAGTGGAGAGTAAGGAGAAAAGCTTTAACTGACAGCAGTTTTTCTTAAGGGCACTAAATAAGGAGCAATTAAAATTTCAGCCTGACAAGACTCCCCAGTTGGCAAGCAAGCTAAACTTTGCCACCAAGATCTCCTATCTGATTGAAAATGTTGATGTGGGAGTAGACTGGATAACGGATAGGAAATGGAGTAATCTGAAGACTCTATTCAAGTCTGGAAAGGCTCTGGAAGCAAGAAAGCTGAGCCTGGAAATGGAAAGCCCTGAAGCAGCGGAGGAGACTGAGGAGGCCAACCCTACTGAGGGGAAAGAAGACCAAGCTGAAGAGGAGACTGGTCAAACTAAGTGATAAAATGGCCCTGCACAAGGAGGAGGAGGCACAGAAGGCCTCAAAGAAGGAGAAGAAGAGGTCTTTTGAGGCCGTGAAGGAGAGTGCCTCTAAGAAGGTCAGAGCCACAAACTCTACTGATGAGTCTTCATCAGGTAACTCTGACTCATCTCCGAATATTATATCTACTGAGTCTGACTCAGATGTTCCTGCCCCTACCCCTATCAAACCCAAAACCAAGCCCAGAACCCCTGTCAAAACCAACAAAATCTCCAAAACCACCACTGAAGGCTCTCAACAGCCTGAAAGTGGATCCCAAAATACCACCCCCTCTGAGGCATCTGCTGAGGCATCTTCAACCCCCTCTGAACCTATCCCCTCAACACCCACTGAACAAAACCCAACCTCACCTGAACCTAACCCACCTGAAACCCATCCAACTCACCTGGAGTCAATACCAGAAGAGCTTACTGATATCAGACCCCCTTCCCCTTCCTTACCCTCAGATCATGAAGAAGAGTACTCCTTCTTGGATACTCTTAAGGATGAGGTAGCTTACTCTTTGGAGTCAAAGTATCTTGAGCTTGATGGGTACCCCACCCTAAAGGCTATGTTTCTGAGAGTAAGACTACTTGTCCAGCTCAAAGACAGGAGATTGGGTGAGATCTTGATGGCTGTTAGAGGTAGCAATGCTGATGAGTGGAAGAAGGAGGAGAAGGAAGTGTTGGAGTTTGCTGGGATGACCAAAACCAGACTTCTCTGTGATGAGAAGATCTTTCAAAGTCTGGTTATGGACAAACTGGCTGAGGCAAAGAAGGGTGATGGAGGAGAGAAGAAGAAGTTAGAGGAATTTGAGAAGGTACAACAGGGAGGAGAAGAAGCAGAACAAGGAAAAGGGCCAGAAGAGGCAAAATCTACTGAAGGAGAGGGAGAGAAGGAGAAAGATGAGGAGAAAGAGGTAGAACAAGGAGAAGGTACTTCACCACATCAAGGTGGTAGTGAAGTAGCCAAGGATGTATCTTTAGCAAGAGATACTGAGGCACAAAACTTGCCAAAGGAGAGCTCAGTAGAGGTGTCTACTGAAGTTCTCCCACAACAGCCCTCAGTGGTGACTAAGGAGTCAGATGAGGTGTCTGGAAATGTTGGAGTTGAAAAAGAATATGAAAAAGAAACTGAGGTCGAAATCACTGATGTTGTGAGTGGAGAAATAAGAGCAATCATTTCTGTAAAGGATGAATTGGCTGGAAAAAAATAGTTGAAAAAGAAAAAGAGAGTGAGAAAGGTGAGAAGAGTGAGGAGGAGGGAGCACACATGGAGGTAGATATGTCAGGAGACCTAGGCTATGAGAAAGAGGGAGAAAAGACTAACATTGTTTGTCATTCAGGTGTACAGAATGATGAAATCCCCTCAGTCCAGGTCAATCTAACTCCACTGAGAGAAGCTGTCCAACTCATGCAAGATGAAAAACTTCCTTCTCTACAAGCTCAACTGAGAGATGTCCAGGAAATAGTTCAAGAGGAAGTAGTGAGATGGTCATCCTCTCAGACCACGTCGATGAGATGATGGAGTCTACCACCAAATCACTCCAAAACCTGACACTGAAGATTGAAGATTCACAACAGATGGTGTTAGATGTTGTGGAAGGTCAGAGTGTGCTAGTGATAGAGGTCATTAAGAAGCTAGAGCAAAAAGAAGAAGAGGTCAGAGCTCAATTTCTGAAAGATTATGTGGAAAACGTCTCCATTAACCTAAAGTCTTCTGTTGAGGCTTTCTCAGCTGACCTTATTGGGAAGGTCGAAGGGTTATGGAACCAGAAGATGTTGGAGTTTGAGGCAAAGCACGAGGAGCTGGGAGCCAAGCTGGGTGAAGTTCTGAAGAAGGCTGCAGAGGACTTCCCTACCCAAGAGAAGACAAACGTTTTAATCGATGAAAAGCTGGCTCAGTTTGTGAACTTTGGGCAAACAACTGGGGCAACCTTGATAAGGCTAGAGGACGAGGTTGACCACAACTCTACTGAGTTAAAGGCCATTGCTCATGATCAGATAAAGTTAAACATATCTGTTGCTGAGTTTATGATTAATGCCGGAAAGGGGGAAAAGAGAGTAAGTGCTAAGGACATGAAGCTAGACCCAAAGAACAAGATGCAACTGATCCTTGAAACCCCAGAATTCGAAAGAGGTCAACAAATCAAGAACACCTTAAAGAAGGTAGATGCTGAGGCCCAGAAGACTGCTGAAGCCAAGAAAGGAAATGAGGCTTCATCAGAGGACCTATCAAAGTTCAAAGAAGCCCATCTGAAGGAAAAAAAAAAGAGAGCTGCTCAGAAGGGGGAATCAACAAAAAGGAAGGCAACTGACGTCCTCTCAGCGGAGGTAGCTAAGAAGACCAGAACCTCAGGAAGGTTGGCTGCAAGGTCAACTGGTTCAACTGAGTCAGTTGAGGTACTTCCTATCCTAAACCCCGATCCTATCTTCTGAAACCCCCAAATCTGCCCCCACTAGAGTTACAGAGCTCACTGAGCTAATCAAAGAAGCTGGAGGCATGAATGAAAGAGCTAAAAAGCTAACTACTCAACAGCAAGAGAGGAGAGATAAGGTGGTGGGAAAGATGGAGACAATTGCTGAGTTAGCTGAAAGAAAAAGGAAGGAGAGGCTAGCCACTTTTGATAAGACTACATCAAAGAAATTCAGGAACATTTATCAACGGTGGGCTGCTAAACTGAAGAAAGACAAGGTAGCTCCTTCAAAGGCCGAGTTCCCTCACCATGATGCGTGGGTGCCCAAGAAACTCAATGATGCATGGGAAACTGCAAAAGGAGAGTTTGTGTATTCCTTTTATGTCAGTAGAGAATTGGGAAGGGATAATGCACAAGAAGTATTCAACTCTTGGCTGTTTGAAGCATACCCAAAACTCTACCCTGAGATCAATGAGGCCTGGAATGAATAATTCCCAGATCTTGCTTTGAAGGCCCCTGAGCCAATCACTTACTGGCCTCCTGAAGATGCAACTGGAGCAGTTGATAGAGATCGAATTACAGAAGAATGGGTGTCCTTGTGTGAGCATTTAGGTCTCAAAGGACATTCAAAAGAAGTGATGGAGAGGAAAAATGAACTGAAAGTCAAAGTCTTCAAACAATATGGACTTGAACCTTTATTTGAATCCATCTGAAAAGTTAAGTATTTGTACTGGGCATTTATTTATAAGTCCCAGGTGTTTTTACATTTTGAACTTTTAATAGTAGACTTCATGTAACTGTACTCATCATTTTTTTTCATGGAATGAAACTCTACTGCTGTATTTGCCCAAGATAATATCTCATTATCATTTAGGCTTATGTACTTGAATGCTTTTACTTATAAAATCCTTAAACATTTATGTCATCTGAAGAACCTCATCTGAAAGAAGATATGTAATAAGATGGGTTCCGGCATAATCAAAAAGAGGGAAATTGTTGGGAAATTGTATAGACTTAAGTTTTGATTAAGATGCCAAAATATTCCTCCTAAGTTATTTGTAAGTAAAATTATTCAGTAGAGTTAGATTTTTAGATAGTCAGTTCAAATGTTAAGGAACTGAAGTGCAGTTAGTAAATTCTGGAGTGTATTGAAAAATGAAGTCTGCTGAAGACAAAGTAATCTGAGGAAGTAGTCTAAGTCTTGAATATTTAAGTGCATTCTCACTAAGACTAAAATCACCAGGAGAGGACCAAGGTCCACTGATGTAAATTAACAAAGCACATTCAATGCTAAACACATTAAAAGCTGTTAGTTAATCTGGTTGAAACAAGGCAAAATGAATTTCAGTGAAGATTACAATAAATGAAGGAATAAGAAGGTTCTCTCAGACGAGTTCCACCTTAAAGCAAGATAGGATTCTGAGCAAGCAGACTGAACGGCCCAATGAGAAGATGACACGTAGGTGTACTCTTCTGACAGCCGACCTGTCCCAGACTGACATGTACCAAAAGTCTTTCCCTAGCTTTCCCCAGAGAGTTGGTGAATAGGCATGGGTTCTCAGCCGTTTCTTGACAAGACTTAAAGCTTCAAATAGAACCATTTGAACCAATCAGATACAAGAAGACTTACTTGAGAAGATTCAAATCCAATGGGAAGATTTTCAAGGAAGCCTATAAATATAGAAGGACGTGCTCATTTCTATGCACGAGAAACTCACAAGATCAAAGCTATCTCTACATTCATAACTATCTAGAAGCACTCGAAATTACCTTTGTTTCCCAAGTGTTTCACATTTGTAGAGAGCATAACAAACTTTCTGTAACCTAGCTTAAAAGCTATATCCAAACCTTAGAAAGAGATAATCCATCCTAAGCCTTGAGCTTAAACTGTAAGGATTATCTCATAATAGTTGGAACCAAAACCCTACTCAAAACCCTACTCAGTTGTTAGGTTGAGAGTTAGTGTTAAGTGGTGTTAGTAAGCTGATTGTTTGTATCAGTCTGAAAATTGGTTTGATTTGGGAAC
Source organism: Ballota nigra (assembly GCA_947034835.1). NCBI lineage: Eukaryota > Viridiplantae > Streptophyta > Magnoliopsida > Lamiales > Lamiaceae > Ballota > Ballota nigra. Next base: position 63,514,316 of record OX344726.1, read on the forward strand.
TAGGACCTGGAATTATCCTAGTGATCAATCATCCTAAGAGAGGATTAATTGATCAGTGCACCTTGACACTATAACACAAGGAATTCCAAGTGAAAGGAATTCTCATGTTTAATCAGGAAAGTGGACGTAGGAGATTCATCTCTGAACCACTTTATATCTTGTGTACTTACATTCTGCTATTTCCTAAGTGTGTGTTATCCACTCAAAGTTTATCAAGTAAAACGAGTTTTCTAAAGGGCTCACTAATCCGCATTTAAAACACAATTAGATAGTAGTTCAACTGAAAGTCTTGAGCTTTCAGTGGAGGTATTATCTCAGTAAGCTTTCACAAGTAATTCTCAGTAGACTTAAAGTCCACTGACGAGTTACTATCTGAAGTAACCTGCTAAGTTTTTAAGAAATTTAAATTTGTAACCACAAGTGTATTCCCCCCATACACCTGTTTACTCATTTTGGGACCAACAATATTAATTATATGACAGTTACTAAGGATTAATATAGAAAATTATGTCTTGGAATGTCAAGTTGATTATGTCCCCTTAGTGGGCTCAGAATGTTTATCATATCAAATTTGTCAAGTGGATTAATTTCCGGTATAATAATAATGTTGAGCTGTCCTTACTCCAAGGAATAAAAGATATTGTTGGTCCCGGTGCAAGACTGAGGGATACGTGTATGGGGGGGGGGGGGAATACACGTATACAAAATTTCTCACTTTCAAACTGACTGAGTCCCCTTAGCTCAGAGTATTAAAGAACTCAGGGTTGATAACACACCTACTGACTGCACTGAATGCTTGTCAGTTGGCAAACTATCAACTTGAGTTCAGTGCAGAAATGCGTGAGCCCTGAAAGCTTACAGTCTTGTTAATGTTTGCTTTCTGAAAACTTGATTACTCTTTTCTGAAATAGTGATTAGTAGGGCAGTGTTCAAGTTGATGATCAGACTGATTGATTCAAGCTTGATAAAGCTAATGCAATGAATGACTTAAACAAATAAGCAGTTAAGATTAATATCAAAGTAGTAAGAACACAAGGAGTTTAACGTGGTTCAGAGACTTAAGCTCCTACGTCCACGATCCTGATTGAACAGGATAATCCACTACTTGGGATTAACTTGTTTTTAAGTGCCAAGGTGCACCAAGATCAGCTAACCTCACTGACCTATACAAACTCCTTCCTAACTCACTAACTAACTTCAGTTTTATTTCCAACTAAGATTGTGATGATCCTTACAAGACAAGGCTATATTAAGGATGGATAATCACTCTAAGCTTAAGGTATTGCTTGAAAGCTCAGTGGAATACAGAATAACTGATGGTCCCATGAAAACATTTGCATTTGGGAATTTAAGTTTTTTTTAAACACTGGAGTGCACTGAAATGCTTTGTAAATGAGTGGTCAGTGCAGTGCTTAAGCAAATCAGTAAAGCAATAAAGAACATAACAATGTAAAGTGGTTCAGAGGCTCAAGCTCCTACATCCACTAACCTGATTGAACAGGATAATCCACTAAGGATTATCTTGTTTTTAACGTGCCAAGGTGCACTCTCAACTGGACTCACACCCCTCCGCGGAGTTACCTCTCGAACTGACCTCACATCCCTCTTCTCTCAGAGACTGCCTCTCCACACCTAACTTCAACCACTAACTCTAACACTCGGGAAATGGTTAGGGTTTGGTGTTGCTTTCTCCAACTAGGTGAGATTTTCCCTTACATGGTTTTAGCCTGAAAGCTAGGATTGGGAAAATCTCTCTAAGCTTAGGATGTATATGATAGGCTCGAGTATACAAACTAGAACACTCAAACATAACTATGTAGAACTCAGGGTCAGTGTTCTTGATGGAGATGGTACCTCCTTATGCCTCTCTTGAACTTGCACTCTCTCTCACATCTGCTTCTCACTTCTAAATGCAGCTTGAGTTTGTATTTATAGTGTGGATTTGAATGTTACCGTTGGAGAGAGTAACATTCAAATCCAGACTATCTCTGGAGTGAAATTCTCCTTTTCAGTGAAGTACGACCTTGTCAGCTTTTGTCAGATTCACTGCCTTGTCTTGATTGGTCCACGTGGACTGAGTCCAATGGCTCTTTTGTTCAGGGTACTTGATCAGGATAGTTCTAACTTCAGGCGACTTGTCTTCAGCTGACTTGAAATCCTCTCAGGATACTTTTCTTCAGTAGGCTTGAAGTCCTCTTAGGAACTTTCATTGGACTTGAAGTCTACTTAGTAGACTTCCTTCATTGGACTTTAAGTCTTCTCAGGAGAGTTGACAAAAGGCAAATTGTCAGCCTCTCATTCCTCAGTAGCCTGACTCCTTCAGGATCTACTAGGCACAACACTGATCCTCATGATCATGCTCTTCACTGAGTAGTCCACTGACCAGCTTAGAAAGTCAGGTTTATACTCAGTGGGACTTCCTTCAGGACGGTCTTCAGGTCTTCAGGGTTCTAACTTGATGCTCCAGTCTGTTTGCTCTAGTATAGCTCTAACTTCTCAGGTTCCGAGACAGCTGAGTTCCCCCTCAACTGAATACCTGTAAACTGAAAATAGACTAGCCTAACCTGAATCTTATAAGATACAATCCTGACTGCTCATTCCCTATTACAAATCGTTTAGGAAAATCATCAAAACTAAATATCCCAACAATTTCACCCTTTTTGATGATTCCAAAACATCTAACACTTATGATTTTCTATAATGAGAAACACGTTAGTACAACAAATAATCGTGCAGAAAAAAACCAAATTTGTAAACATTAAAGATCTGTTCGGTTAACCTTCAGGATTTTCAAAACAAGATCAGAGGTCATTTAAACAACCTGCTCTTATACCAATTGATGGTCCCTTGAAAACATTTGTATTTGGGAATTTAGGTTTTTTTTAAACACTGAAGTGCACTGAAATGCTTTGTAAATGAGTGGTCAGTGCAGTGCTTAAGCAAATCAGTAAAGCAATAAAGAACATAACAATGTAAAGTGGTTCAGAGGCTCAAACTCCTACATCCACTAACCTGATTGAATAGGATAATCCACTAAGGATTATCTTATTTTTAACGTGCCAAGGTGCACTCTCAACTGGACTCACACCCCTCCGTGGAGTTGCCTCTCGAACTGGCCTCACATCCCTCTTCTCTCAGGGACTACCTTTCCACACCTAACTTCAACCACTAACTCTAACACTCGGGAAAGGGTTTGGGTTTGGTGTTGCTTTCTCCAACTAGGTGAGATTTTCCCTTACATGATTTTAGCCTGAAAGCTAGGATTGGGAAAATCTCTCTAAGCTTAGGATGTATATGATAGGCTCGAGTATACAAACTAGAACACTCAAATATGACTATGTAGAACTCAGGGTCAGTGTTTCTGATGGAGATGGTGCCTCCTTATGCCTCTCTTGAACTTGCAGTCTCTCTCACATCTGCTTCTCACTTCTAAATGCAGCTTGAGTTTGTATTTATAGTGTGGATTTGAATGTTACCGTTGGAGAGAGTAACATTCAAATCCAGACTATCTATGGAGTGAAATTCTCCTTTTCAGTGAAGTACGGCCTTGTCAGCTTTTGTCAGATTCGCTGCCTTGTCCAGATTGGTCGACGTGGACTGAGTCCAACGGCTCTTTTGTTTACGGTACTTGATTAGGGTAGTCCTGACTTCAGGCGACTTGTCTTTAGCTGACTTGAAATCCTCTCAGGATACTTTTCATGGACTTGAAGTCCTCTTAGGCTTGAAGTCCTCTTAGGAACTTTCATGGACTTGAAGTCTACTCAGTAGACTTCCTTCATTGGACTTTAAGTCTTCTAAGGAGAGTTGACATAAGGCAAATTGTCAGCCTCTCATTCCTCAGTAGCCTGACTCCTTCAGGATCTACTAGGCACAACACTGATCCTCATGATCATGCTCTTCACTGAGTAGTCCACTGACCAGCTTAGAAAGTCAGGTTTATACTCAGAGGGACTTCCTTCAGGACCGTCTTCAGGGTTCTGACTTGATGCTCCAGTCTGTTTGCTCTAGTATAGCTCTGACTTCTCAGGTTCCGAGACAGCTGAGTTCCCCCTCAACTGAATACCTGTAAACTGAAAATAGACTAGCCTAACCTGAATCTTATAAGACACAATCCAGACTGCTTATTCCCTATTACAAGTCGTTTTGGAAAATCATCAAAACTAAATATCCCAACAATTTCCCCCTCTTTGATGATTCCAAAACTTCTAACACTTATGATTTTCTATAATAAGAAACATGTTAGTACAACAAATAATAGTGCAGAAAAAAAACCAAATTTGTTAACATTAAAGATCTGTTCGGTTGACCATCAAGATTTTCAAAACAAGATCAGAGGCCATTTGAACAACCTGCTCAGATACCAATTGATGGTCCCATGAAAACATTTGCATTTGGGAATTTAGGTTTTTTTTTTAAATACTGGAGTGCACTGAAATGCTTTGTAAATGAGTGGTCAGTGCAGTGATTAAGCAAATCAGTAAAGCAATAAAGAACATAACAATGTAAAGTGGTTCAGAGGCTCAAACTTCTACATCCACTAACCTGATTGAACAGGATAATCAACTATGGATTATCTTATTTTTAACGTGCCAAGGTGCACTCTCAACTGGACTCACACCCCTCCGCGGAGTTGCCTCTCGAACTGGCCTCACATCCCTCTTCTCTCAGGGACTGTCTCTCCACACCTAACTTCAACCACTAACTCTAACACTCGGGAAAGGGTTTGGGTTTGGTGTTGCTTTCTCCAACTAGGTGAGATTTTCCCTTACATGGTTTTAGCCTGAAAGCTAGGATTGGGAAAATCTCTCTAAGCTTAGGATGTATATGATAGGCTCGAGTATACAAACTAGAACACTCAAATATGACTATGTAGAACTCAGGGTCAGTGTTCTTGATGGAGATGGTGCCTCCTTATGCCTCTCTTGAACTTGCACTCTCTCTCACATCTGCTTCTCACTTCTAAATGCAGTTTGAGTTTGTATTTATAGTGTGGATTTGAATGTTACCGTTGGAGAGAGTAACATTCAAATCCAGACTATCTCTGGAGTGAAATTCTCCTTTCCAGTGAAGTACGGCCTTGTCAGCTTTTGTCAGATTCGCTGCCTTGTCTTGATTGGTTGACGTGGACCGAGTCCAACGACTCTTTTGTTCAGGGTACTTGATCAGGGTAGTCCTAACTTCCGGCGACTTGTCTTTAGCTAACTTGAAATCCTCTCAGGATAATTTTCTTCAGTAGGCTTGAAGTCCTCTTGGGAACTTTCATGGAATTGAAGTCTACTCAGTAGACTTCCTTCATTGGACTTTCAGTCTTCTAAGGAGAGTTGACATAAGGCAAATTGTCAGCCTCTCACTCCTCAGTAGCCTGACTCCTTCAGGATCTACTAGGTACAACACTGATCCTCATGATCATGCTCTTCACTGAGTAGTCCACTGACCAACTTAGAAAGTCAGGCTTATACTCAGTGAGACTTCCTTCAGGACGGTCTTTAGGGTTCTGACTTGATGCTCCAGTCTGTTTGCTCTAGTATAGCTCCGACTTCTCAGGTTCCGAGACAGCTGAGTTCCCCCTCAATTGAATACCTTTAAACTGAAAATAGACTAGCCTAACCTGAATCTTATAAGAAACGATCCTGAGTGCTCATTCCCTATTACAAGTCATTTTGGAAAATCATCAACACTAAATATCCCAAAAATAACTCTCATTAATCTAAGAAACACTTGGGAAATTTATCTGGTTTCGAGTGCTTCTTTTAGAACCCTGAGTGCTTTGAACGCTTGAGAGTTTGAGTAATTTCTGGCTTGGAAATTTCCCGTAACCTTGAATGGGTTCAAGGCCTTCTGTATTTATAGATGGATTTGAAAGCTATGCGTTGGAAGAGATAACCTTCTAGTCATCTTCATATGGTTGTTCAACGGACATATCTCCCATGCAGAAGCCGTCCTTGCATGGATTAGGTAATTGCATTTAATGCTCCATTTAATGCTTGCCCGTTGAAAAGTACAGTCTGAACTCAGTCTTCATGTCAGGTCCGTACGTGCGTGTCCTTCCTGGACTGGTCCACGTCCTCAGGTTGGTGAGAATGTCAGAACTCATTCCTAGGCTTCAGGCTTGTCTTATTCAGTTCTTTTTGTCTCGAGTACAACGGTCTTGTCCAGACGCTGACATTCTTTTTGCATTACTTGGCCCTACACCAAGTCTTTCCCATTACTCAGTACCATCCTTTTCCCTTCAGGACTGAGTTAGTAATGACTTCAGGGTCATACTCTTCATCACTGATACTTACTCAGCCATCTTAGAAAGACTGTCGTAAGTTCAGTATGGTGCTCTGCGTCTTTAGACTTCAGTATTGATTGTCATCAATGAGTACTCCTCTCATTGAGTTCCTGTGAATTGTAAAATAACTAAGTGCTAACCTAACCAAGACTAGCCTGACTACTAAGCATTACATCTTTTCAGGGGCTTTGATATCTAATCAAAACTGACATTGTCCCAACATATATTAATTAATTAGAGATTTCAGTGACTTAAATTAATTAATAGACATTGGAATTTTAAACACGGGAAATAATAACTGAGAGCCATATTTCGTAAAATGGGTTAGGATGGATAGTGCAATATTAATTCTATAGTGGAGTTAATTAATATTAATGGGCTAGAATAATATTGTGGCTCAATATTGGTTTCTAGGCTCATTTGGAGGTTCAATCCTAATTCTCTTAAAGGCCCCTTGAGTAGCCCATAAAAAGCCCATTAACCAAGGTGATTAAAATATAAGAATTATTATTTAGTTGCATTAATATTAGAGGGTGAAATAAACCTATGGAAAGAATATATATAGAGGAGCTCTCTTGTGAAATATTTTACATGTGAAATATATCTAAAATAGATAAATATTAAAAACATCATGGGTCGGGTCGCTCCAGGTGAAAATTCAAAGATCTTGGCCGGGTCGGGTCGGGTTTGGTTAGTTTTTTCCAAAATCTCGCACAAGTCAAGTTTCTGGATTTTCGCTCCCAGTTTGTGTTACTGTATGAGCAAATGTATGTTACTATATGGGCAAATGTGTGTTACTAGTCAATTAAAAATAATTTTTCTACTTTAAAATAACAATAATGACAAATATATATTTTTACAAGAACAAATATGTGTTTTTAATTTATTTCTCATCCTTTTAAATTTAAATTTATTATTTTATATATTAAAACACATTTACTCCAACAATAACATACACTTGCTCTAACATCAATACATTTTTTCTCCAACGTTAACACACATTTGCATTAATACACATTTACTCTAACATTAACACACTTTGCTTCAATAGTAACACATATTTCCTCTAACAGTAACATACATTTGCTTCAATTGTAACACATATTTGTAGTAACACACATTTGTTCTGATAGTTACACACATGTGCAGTAACACATATTTACTCTAACATGTAACATACATTTGCTCCAATAGTAACACATATTTTTAGTAACACACATTTGCTCCAATACTAACATATATTTTTAGTAACACGCATTTCCTCCAATAGTAACACACACGTGCTCCAATAGTAACACACACTTGCTCTAATAGTAACACACATTTGCTCCAATAGTAACATATATTTTTAGTAACACACATTTCCTCCAATTGTAACACACACTTGCTCCAATAGTAACACACATTTTCTGTAATAGTAACACAGACTTGCTCCAATAGTAACAAATATTTTTAGTAACACACATTTGTTTCACTAGTAACACACATATGCTCCAATAGTAACACATATTTGCTCCAATAGTAACACATATTTTCAGGAACTTTTTCAAGGCATTAGATCGAATAGGTGGCATGCAAGGTTTGTTATGAGACTTTTGCATCATATTTATTTCTCCTCTCTTATGTTAATGATCTCAGCGACTTGACTCTTAAATTGAAGCATATTTTCCAATCGCTGAATAAGGAATACCAAGTTTGATGAATTAAGGCTTCTATGAATTTCTTCTGAATTTGCTTCATCTGGCTTTAGGGTAAAGGTTGGGGGGGGGGGGGGGGGAGGGGCGTGTGTTGGGGTTATACATGAAATTATGCTTTTACTTTGTATAACCTATGCATTAAACACTTATTTATGAGAATAAATCTTTTATTACTATTGCTTTAAATATGAATGAATGTTAAAAGTTTATTGCAAACCGGTAAACATATAGTACGAGTTACATGTAGTTAATGTGGTGATACTAGATCACGGAAGATCACATTAACAAGTTTCTTGTAACTAAATGTACAAATTCACGACCCAGGTGGAATTGAACAATCAGCTGTGAAAGGTCGATGTGTAGTTCTCAGATTGGCCTGCCTTGACCAAGAGATTGCACTAACACATTTTGTATGTGTTGAAGAGGACATACAACGAGGACAAATTCTTTTGTTCTGAAAGGTGAAGAATTAGACCTTAGTGTTTATTGATTTCTTAATTCCCGTCACTTAAATATGACCGTGTGTGGTTAATAGTTATTACTTTGATACATGTCGGGTGAGAAGAATCGTGACTTAGAACCTTATGTTTTGAGCTGTAATATTAATCATATAACGGTTGCTAAGATTTAATACGGAGAAACGTGTGCAAGTACGACTTGTGTGATTTGTCCCCTTAGTGGGCTCAGAAGTTTTATCGTACCAAATCTTGCAATGGAAAATTAGTTTTTTAGTACAGATAATAATGTTGAGCTGTCTCTACTCCAAGGCACAAGATGTTAATTAATTTAGAGTTATTCAGAAGCTCAATTAATTAATGGACTAGATAATCTTAAACACGAGAAATAATAACCGGAAGCCCATATTATCGTAATATGAATTAAGATGGATAGTGCAATATCAATTTGATAGTGGTATTAATTAATATTAATGAGCTGAATTATATTGGGGCTCAATATTAAAATTCAAAAGCCCATTGGAGGTCCAATCTTAATTCTCCTAAAGGCCCCTCAAGTAGCCCAATAAGTAGCCTAATAATAATAAGGTGATTAAAATAAAAGAAAAATATTGTTGCCTATTTTCCTCATATTTTTCGAAATTTAATAAATAAGGGGAGAAATATTATTTTTGAATTTTGTTATGGAATGGAGATATGTATTCTTGGAATACAAGATTATCTCATTAAATTCAAGAAATCTCCTACTTAGATATTTATTTTAGTATTTTCGAAAATATTGAAAATTATAGAGAGAGAAAAGATTTTGTTGTTTTTTCTTGAAAAGATATTATGGAAGATATGTATTCTTGGAATACAAGATTTTCTCATAAATTCAAGAAGATCCAAATCTTTGTTATTCATCCTCATAATTTTCGAAAATCCGATGACAATAAGAAGGGTGAGATTTTTGTGGAATATTTTATTATGGAGAAAAGAATATATGGGATATAATCATGATTTCTTGGAGATCAAGAAATTTTTTTCTCTTCCCCTTTTCCACATGAAAATTTCGAAATTCACTCATATAAATAGGGGCTTTCATCCCAGTTTACAGTTCTATGATTTGAAAAAATCAGCAAAAATAAGTTTTCCTTTATTCCTTGTTTTATTAAATTGTTCGTTAAGGACTTCCCACCGGTGAATGATCTAGGCGAAAGCGGAATACTTGAGAATGTATTTTGGTTGATAGGATTAATTTGCTTGTCCCGTTCTTCTCAACGGTCGTCGCTTCAAGAGGTACGTAATCGCGTAAACTCCTAGATTTTCCGCTATAGGATTTTATGTGAAAATATTCTTATGCATGAATTATTTTGTTGTTGGATAATTATAATCTGAATTAATTATGATTAATTCATGCTAGTAATAATTGAATTTAAATTCATATTTAAATTTCATCCCGAATAGATCCTGGCCCCCCGATTTCCCCAACAACTGGTATCAGAGCCACGATGTCGGGCTCTGATTTTTAAATTGGAATATAAATCGTTGAATATTAAATTGAAATTGGATAGTAGAATTGCTAGATCTTTTTTGCAGGTATCCAATTGTTATGATTTTAATATTTTTTTATTTTTCCATGCGTATGAATTTATAGGTTTATAATTCGATTCGTTCGAATTCATTTTTCTCGCGAGAAAATCCACGAGTAGATTAGTTATTTATTTGTTTGATTCGATCAATGTAATAGACTAGTATAGATCTAGGTTTATTTATTTTTATAAATAAATTGGAACCGAATCGGAACAAAGACGGAAATAATGAATTAAGAATGATGTACCCAGATGATGCATGCATACATGGCGCATATATGGACGTGGATCGTGCATGGGGGTGAAAATAGGTACAGATGAAATACCGGGGCGTACGGCGTGCGCACGGCGCACGCAACTTGTGCGCGATGGGCACGACATGCCCCGATGGGCGTTGCACGCCCTCGCCGGATGGCTTGGCCGCGCACCCACACAGTGGGCTTCAACGCACTAGGCCTTCGGCCCATGCGACCGTATTTTCGTGTCTATTTTTTTGTGTACAATGTCAAACGTTGTCCCGACCCCAAACGAAGGATGTTTTTTTTATGAATTATTGCTGTTTGAGTGGAAGTCTATCGAGACGAACGATGAAGGCAACGAGGACGATTTCTCGCGTCAAAGCGTGAAGAAAATTAAACCGTGACAATTAGATTTGAGTGCTCCAATGTGTTTTAACTTTTTTTTTAATGGATGTTTTAATTTTTGTGCATTTATTATTTCATAATATGTGTTTGCATGATTATTTAACTGTCCAAGAAAAACCTCACTTTCGAAAGTTACTAAGTAAGTTTTTTTAATTAATCACGATTTTATTCCGGATAATAAAATTAGATTAATTTTGACCTCCATAATTTATTTATTTTTGAAGTCCTTTTAGAATACATTTCCCACTCGGATCAGCCAAAGAGGTGGACTTCACATGAATAAATTCCGAAAGGATGATTGTGGATTATTACTAGTGGCGGTATTGACCCTCACCACGAGTGGCTTGCACAAAGCGAAATAATAATCCTGTATTGAATTATAGTTATTACTTAGGCATAAGAAATTGATATTAACTTACTTCCCTAGGAGTCCCTGTCAATTTTTATGTGGTCAAAGTGAGTGTCGACTATTAATTTTGAATTAAAGGTTTGTAACTATTCATGTTTGTAACCTATTTTGAATGTGTTTAAATGCATAGACCACCCCTCGTGGCACATTTAAACTATTTCAAGATGTCGACTGATGCATGATTATATTGTTTTAAGGTTTCAATATAATTGATGTGATCGAATTATGTGATAATTTCGTATTTTTCTGGATATTAATATGAATGTATGTTTTATTCTCATTTCATCATGTTGCAACCTTTTAATCCACTGTTTAGTATTCTTAAGTTAACAAACTTTCTGGAGAGAATTATGTCGATTGGAAATGTAATTTAAACTTTGTCCTTGCTGCACAAAAACACAAGTGAGTTATTCACATTAAATAACCCGACAAGCCTAATGATAAGTCAAGCAATGGGGAAAAGGCAGTTTATGATGATTGGATGCGTGACAATGAACATATGAAATGCATCATCTTGACATCTCTGTCTGAGGATTTGAGGCGCATTCTTGAAGACATTGTATCCGCTATTGAAATCATGGAAAATCTTGAAGAGATGTTTTTACATCAGAACCCCATGACTAATCAGTTCACCAAACATGACTCGGTCAAGTTGGAAATGGTGGAGGGAACATGTGTGAGGGAGCACGTTTCCGAGATAATGGCATACCTTAACAAGTTGGAAGTACTTGGTGCCGATTTTGATGTCCCTTCTCAGGCCAATTTCATACTCCATTCTCTACCAAAAAGCTTTGAGTAGATTCAACTGAACTGTCAGATAAGTGAAAGGACAAGTCGTTTGCCCAAGCTCTTGCAAGCTTTAGTTTCAGTGGAGGCAATAATGGGGCACCAGTCCACTGCTATGGTGGCTAATGGTCGATCTACCTCTTCTGGTCCCAATGGAGGGAAGAAGAGGAAGAGGACCAAAGGCTGGACCCAAACGAGTCCAACTGTTGCGAAAGGCAAAGCCAAGGCTAGCATCGAAAGGGAAGTATTTTAACTGCGGTAAGAGAGGACGTTGGAGGTCTACCTGTTCCAAACCTAAGAGGCTAGAAAAGTTAGGTAATTCACACCCTAGTCGTTGAAACTTGTGAAATAGTGTATGCTGTCCATTTGTGGATAGTGGATACGAGAGTCACTGATCACATTTATTTCATTTTTCATGGGTTCAAGCTAACCCGACGACTTAGCGGAAGTGAGATCCCCATCACATTGGACAATGCTAAGAGAATGACAGCTGAAGCAGTAGGAGAAATGCGCCTATCTTTTGAAGATAGTGTTATGGTCTCGAGAGACGTTCTTCATGTTCCTAGTTTTAGAAAGAACTCAGCCTTCAGTTTCTAAATTATTTTCAATAGATCCTCAGTTTATTTTCGAAACGATGAGTTTATCTGTTTTGGAACATTAGTGAATGATCTTTATACCATTAATTGGGCACACCACTCACAAATTGAATCTAATAACACATCAACTATTTCTAGTTATAAAGGAAAGCGCTCTTCTGACATGAATGAAATACTTGTATGGCATCTTAGATTAGGTCATATTAATCTAATGCGGATACAAAGATTGGTGTAAAAAGGATCCTTGGAGTCTCTTCAAGTTGAGCCATTTCCAACTTGTGAATCCTATTTAGAGGGTAAAATGACCAGGAGGAATAGAGCCACATAATTGTTTGAACTTGTTCATACCAATATGTGTGGTTCAATGACGATCATGGCAAGAGGGGGTATGAGTATTTTGTCACTTTTATTGACGATTACTCGAGATATGGATACATCTACCTTATGATGCATGGGGAAAGGAGTATCAAGTTTCTACGATCTGATCGTGGGGGCGAATACCTCGGCAATAAATTCTTGAACTACCTATCGGACGAAGGGATTGTATCCCAGTTGACCGCACCGGGAACCCCTCAACAGAACAGTGTAGCGGAACGAAGGAACCCGACTCTTTTAGAAATAGTCAGATCCAGGATGAGTTATTCAGATTTACCCAAGTTATTTTGGGTAATGCCTTGGAAACAACCACTTACATTCTAAACTTGGTGCCATCCAAATCAGTACCTAAAACCCCGACAGAATTATGGGTTGGGCGAAAGCCCAGTTTGAGACACAAGAGAATCTGGGGGTTTCCGGCATACGTGCTAGATAAGAAAGCCGGTAAATTGGATCCACGTTAAGAATTAAGGTTGTTTATAGGATATCCGATGGGAACGAAGGGTGTATGTTCTATAGTTCCAAGGATCAAAAGGCCGTGATTAACACACTTTTTAAATTCTTAGAGGAAGACTATATGAATAATAGATTGCCCAGAAGTGAGATTACCTTAGACGAATTAAGAGGGCAAACTCCTATACCAAGTGTACAAGATGATATACCAATCGTCACACCTTAACAAATGGAACCCCGTCGTAGTGGGAGGGTTGTCAGATAACCCAAGAGATTAATGGGAATAGGAGAATCTACGGATTTGATTCCCGGACATGAATCGAACCCAAGGACATACAACGAAGCAATCCAAGACAAAGATGCGATGTCTTGGCAAACTGCGATGGAAGCCGAGATAGTTCCATGGATCATAATCAAATGTGGGAGCTGGTCGAACCACCCAGTGGGGTAGAACCCATTGGATGTAAGTGGGTATACAAGAGAAAAAGAGAACCGGATAGAAGGGTTGAAATCTTCAAAGCTAGGGTAGTGGCAAAAGGATATACTTAGAAAGAAGGGATCGATTATGAGGAAACCTTTTCACCTGTAGCTATGCTTAAGTCCATCCGTATTCTCTAGTCGGTCGCTGAGCATTTAGATTTTGAGATCTGGCAAATGGATGTCAAGACAACTTTCCTAAATGGAAATCTTGAAGAGGATATCTATATGCGACAACCCGAAGGTTTTATTGCGAAAGGTTAAGGACATCTCATATGCAAGCTAAAGAAGTCAATATACAGACTTTAGTAAGCATCACGTACTTAGAACCAGTGTTTTGATTAGATTATAATGTCTTATGGGTTCGATCAAAATGATTTTGAAAGTTGTGTGTACAAAAGGTGTGATGGAACTGCAATGGTATTCTTAGTATTATACGTAGATGACATTATGCTCATCGGAGATGGTGTAAAGGTGTTGTCAGGCGTAAGGGTGTGAATGTCAAATCAGTTTGATATGAAGGACTTAGGGAAAGCCGATTATATCCTTGGGATCACGTTCACTCGAGATCGCAAGAAAAAGATGTTGGGCTTATCGCAAGCTTCATATATAGACACTGTTTTGAAGCGGTTCAATATGCAAGATTCCAAGAAAGGTTTTGTATCTTTTGGATACGGAATCCATCTATCCAAAATATATGCCCTAAGATACAAGCGGAGATAGATGACATGAAAGACGTTCAGTACGCTTCGGGCGTAGGAAGTCTTATGTATGCAATACTGTGTACGAGACCAGATATTTGCTTTGCCGTGAGCATAGTGGCAAGATATCAAAGTAACCCCGGGAAAGTTCATTGGACTACAATTAAATGCATTCTGAAGTTTTCTGAAAAGAACTCGCGATAGAATGCTGAATTACCAGTCAGACAGTCTAATTCTCAAGGGATACACGGACTCGGATTTCTAATCGGACCCAAACTCTAGAAAATCTACCTCGGGTAGTGTGTTTTGCACGGGAGAAGGAGCCATGATATGGAGAAGCGATATGTAGAAATGCATCGCAGATTCGACCATGGAAGCCGAATAAGTAGCTGCATATGAAGCGGTGAAAGAAGCGGTTTAGCTCAAGAGCTTCTTAGTGGACTTGGACGTTGTTCCGAATTTGCCCAACATAATCACTGTCTTTTGTGATAATGTCAGAGCAGTTGTAAATTCAAGGGAACCGAGAGCCCACAAGGCCAATAAACACATAGAAAGAAAATATCATCTTATACGAGAAATCGTTAAAAGAGGAGATAAAGAGGTGGCAAAGATAACGTCGGAGGACAAACTAGAAGATCCATTCACAAAGGGTCTGCCTCAAAATACATTCAAGAGACATGTGAATGGAATGGGTGTCAAGACTGTTGCCAATCTGCTTTGAGTATAAGTGGGAGAAATATTATTAGGTTAGTGTAGGTGACATGAGATGTCACGATGAACTACACTAGACATGCTGATGTATACTAAAAAGCAGACTTTGAGTATAAGTGGGAGATTGTTGGGGTTATACGTGAAAGTATGCTTTTACATTGTATAACCTATGTATTAAACACTTATTTATGATAATAAATCTTTTATCACTATTTTTTTGAATATGAATGAATGTTAAAACTTTATTGCAAACCGTTCAATATATAGTAGAGTTACATTGTAGTTAATATGGTGATACCAGATCACAGAAGACCACATTAACAAGTTTCTTGTAACTAAATGTACAAATTTATGACCCAGGTGGAATTGAACAATCCGCCGTGAAAGGTCGATGTGTAGTTCTCAGATTAGTCTGTCTTGACCAAAAGATTGCACTAACACATTTTATATGTGTTGAAGAGGACTTACAACGAGGACAAATTCTTTTGTTCTGAAAGGTGAAGAATTAGACCTCAGTGGTTATTGATTTCTTAATCTCCGTCACTTAAATAGGATCGTGTGTGGTTAATAGTTATTTCTTTGATACATGTCGGGTGAAAATCATCGTGACTTCGAACCTTATGTTTTGGGTAGTAATATTAATCATATGATGGTTGTTAAGATTTAATATGGAGAAACGTGTGTGAGTACGGCTTGTGTGATTTGTCCCTTTGGTGGGCTCAAAAGTTTTATCGTACCAAATCTTGCAAGTGGAAATTAGATTTCCGGTACGGATAATAATGTTGAGTTGTCTTTACTCCAAGACATAAGATGTTAATTAATTTAGAGCTATTCAGAAGCTCAATTAATTAATGGACTATATAATCTTAAACATGTGAAATAATAACCGGGAGCCCATATTATCGTAATATGGATTAAGATAGATAGTGCAATATTAATTTGATAGTGGTATTAATTAATATTTATGGGCTCAATATTGAAATTCATTAAGAAGGATTGTTGGTAATGTTGAGATAGATTAATCTAATCTACTCAAGGCTGTAATAAGGATCTGGTACTTGTCAATTCCAGTGAGTGAGTGAGCTAGTGAGAAAGATCCCTTGTCAAAGGGAGAGTGGACGAAGGATATTTAGATCAAAACCACTATACATGGCATGTCTACTTTACTTTCTTGCACTTTACCTTATCCATTTAAAAATGCTTTACTGCATCAATGGTTTTATAAAAGCTTGAGTTAAAAATTGCTTCCGCACAAATCAACCTGTTAAGGCAGAATTACTCTGACCAGAAAACATCAAGTCTTCTGTTATTTTAACTTAGCAAAAAATTGGATTCGGATTTAGAAGTCTATTCAAACCCCCCCTTTCTAAACTTCTCATCCTCTTTAAAACACCTAGTGAGACCAACACATGTTCTGATCTTCTCAATTACATCCTTGGTGAGTGCTATGATGATCTCCATCCTTGCGATCTGATCCAAATTGTGAAGCTTCCTCTCATCATTGTTAAGTTAATCTTTCTTCTTCTGGATCCCCTGTCTTGGAGTATCTGTTCTTGTTTCAGTACTTGTTTCTGATCTTCCATTATCTATGGGTGTCCAGTAGAACTTTATAGGTCCATCTTCAATCACATCTAGCATCCGGTCATGAATAGCTCCAAGATGATTTCTCATTATAAAGCTCCAGTGGTTGTATTCAAGAAGTTTTCTACTCTTAGAGGATTTGGAGTAGGAAGACATAATTAAAAGATTTTATGCAGAATAGATTTTAATGCTAAATAGTTTTAACAAACTACGCAAGGGATCTGCCCT